>CM076579.1:1595292548-1595892548 GCA_034641835.2 Pinus albicaulis | reverse complement strand
ACAGTTCGTCAGTGGGTCTGTAACAGCATGGTGTAACAACGTCGTGGTGTACAGCTCACTGTAACAACACACCTTTAGCTGGTCATGTATGCCTCATGTTCTGTATCTTTTGTGATACAAATAGTATCTGGAAGGGAAAAAAAATACCATAGATCTTCTCCAAGCATTCATCCTCAGTTAGTCATAAAAAGACACGATACATCATAATAATTGATGAAATGGCAAGGTAATGAAAATAAGGTGAAACAACACAATTTAAGATAGAAAGGTAGGAAAAAGAGGCAAAGATAGGCCTAGTGGTTGTAGTCATGAGGTAAAATGGGGGAAACGAACGTAAGAAATAAGTACAAAACCAACATCCAAGATCTCACCCTAGCTGAAACACTTGCATTTCCTCATGCAACATCTCATCTCTAATGAGAATATCTCTGGTGCAGGTCAGTGAGATAATAAGCGCCGACTGTATCTTCATCTACAGACCTATACCCTTGATTAGTCATCAGCTATCGTACCCATGATTCTGATTCATACTTGTTCAATTCATAGTTACTCTGGTAATCCTCAATTGGCAGCCAGATCAAAGGGAACTTGAACCTTAACCCAAGCCAGGAAGCAGCAAGTGTTTGTAATATCTGTGCATATGATGGTACATGTGTAACAACCACCACAAAATTATGGAATGAAAATGGCCCCCCCTTCAGCAGCTCAACACTGTTGGCTTCCGTGCATTTCAAGCACCCAGTCAAGGCTCGAATCTTCATCATTGAGAACTGATTGAGACATAATTTCACAATCCTTCTTTTGTAAGTGGTAGTAGGTTCTCTTATCCTAGGAGTGATCAAAATTTTTCTAAATTCCCGCCTTAACTCAATGGCCTGTCCTAGTTTTGCCCGGATCCATAATGGCATCTTCTCTTCATTGGCATCCATAGATTTGGTGGACAAATGCCACTCAATATGATTCTTCATGAAGGACACAAAAGATCGCAGCTGCAGATCCCCCATATAGGAGAATATTGTCACCACCATTTTCATACTCATGTGCTCGCAAATGATATTGTGCAAGAATAACTCACACAACAGGATTTGTTCGTCAAATTCAGAAGCCCGTAAGACATCTAGGAGTGTGCAAGTGGAAGAACATAGATAGGGTCTTTCCTCCATAATAGCTTTCATTTGGAACAGGAAGTAACGTTCCCATAGAAAAATGGGATAGGATGGGGAAGGTCACCTGCACCCAAGCAGATTGAGGGCAAGGTCATGAAGTTTTTTCTTATCCATGGTAAGATCCTGAACCTGCTACTATTACAACAGCAACTGATCCTCCTGCTTCTTCATAGCTTCCTTCTTCTTATAATTCTCCCATCCTTTATTTAATTATTCTTTCATCCAATTTTCATGTAGAGCGCTTATCTCCTTTCGATGCTCTTTCAGCGAAATCATCCCCTCCCAAAGGGGATTGCTTCATGTTTCCACTTCTGTAATTCGGAAATTAATAAGATTTTCTCATAACTCCATCCCGAGACGGGACCTGATGTTCTTCTGCATTTAGTATCAACTTCAATAATGGGTGTAACAACCTATGTTGAATGGGTTTGCTCCACCTCTGTTGCTGGCTCTTGTGTAACAACAACTTCATCAGTAAGTTCTTGTGTATCAGTGCCTTTGTTTCCTCCTCGAGTAGCCTTTGTGTCCATTTCTGTTTCTTCTATAACAGTAGTGGCCTCCACAGGTTCTTGTGTATCGGGCTCTAGGTCAATTACTATAGGAGGCTCTTCTTTAACTGTTAGTTCTTGTGTAACAGTAGTATCCTTAGCAGGTTCTTGTGTAACAACCTCCTGTAGTTTTGTTTTTGTTTCCAATGGGCTGGTGTTCTCGCCACAAACCTTATACCCTACTATTATAAGTTCTTGAAAACATGCCATGCATATAGGTACCAATATTTCCTTCTCCTTAGATAGTCTTTATTTCAATTTTTCATTTTCCTTTCTTATATTTTCAAGTTATAAAAGCAGGATATGAGTTTCGTCCTTACATGATGAGGAGGGTTCTCTTTCTTCTTCCGATACTTCTTCTTCTTTCTATTGTCTGGCTATGGGTGAAGGTTCTATGGGTAAATTAACTTTCACCCTCCATTTTGTCCGTCTATCCCCAATTGGTTCATTAGTGGGCTCTTTCCCAACTTTAACCTTGGCAGGCTGAGTCTGGGTCTCATCGTTTGCTTGAATTTCTCCCGAAATCGTGACCTGTTTTCCTCGGCTTGTCCTCGACATTTTTCTCTTAAATTCTTCCCAGCTCCTCCCTTTCTGGCTTAGGGCATCCATCAAGATCAATTTTATGAGTCTGTGATTGGTCACACATGCTTCCGTATGTGCTATTGTCTTCACTATCGCCGCCATATGCTTAATGTTCCCCAATAAGTAGAATGGAAGGTTAATCTTTTGTTGGTGTTGAAGGTGATTGAGTATAGGGAATTGATAATTAAACATAATTGTGGATCTTCCCTCACAAATGATTTATTTGATTAAACCCAAGGCGACATATTCCCATGGCTGAGGGAGTGATAACCTATCAATTCCTATCCCTTTATTCTCCAACTTTTCTTCTCCTTCTAGGAAGTCTTCTTTCAAAGAGGGGTCATTGATTTTTCTGTTAAACCACCTCCGTCCCTCTACTGCAATGTAGTTACTTAGGCGATTACTTCTTCAGTCACCTCAATTTGTTGGCCCCTGACTTAGGTCTAGTGGTTATTCAAATTCTGAGCGAATTCGATTGCAATCGCCTCATCTGAGCCTTCCAACTTCTGGAAGTACGAAATCCATCCGACGTATCTGAATACCTGGTAGGCTTCTGGACAGTTCTGCAAGGCATCTATGGAATCTGGCTCGTGCCTAACTGCTGCTCCATCCATATTGCTGTTGTTTCTGAACTTGCTCCTTACTGCTCAACCCACTGTAATGTCACTGCGTTGTTTATTTTCTCTCATCTCCTTACTCTGCCTATCCCAGATGACGATTTTGAGGAACGAGGATACAAGGCTTCAGTCGAGGAGGGCGATGGGAGGTGACATGATTTACGGATTACCAGATCGTACCTCACACAACTCTTCATAAATGTCTTGTTATGGAAAGTAATGGGTTCTAAGTGCACACGCTCTTTCTGAACGGATTTAGTCATTATTGGTGATTGTGCTATTAATTGGATGCATGCGGGGTTGATAATAGTTTATGATTACAGATTTTTGAAAAATTACAAGATATATCCCCCCCTGCTTTAATGGTGATGGCTGCCCACGGTCGTCATGGGAATATCATTACTTTTGCCATTAATCACCAAACTATAAATGATGACGTTACCTTTTGAATGACATACTTGAAGCGACGTGGAGGAGGATTTTGAATTAGCGGCGTACTGCTTGCAATGATCATGGCAGTCATGCTTGGTTGGAACAATTATTGTTGCATGCGATGAAAATGAGAAATAATGTTCATGGTTGTCAGTTGTTAGATATGTAACAAGCAAGACAACCTTCAGATTATTCTTCAGAAAACATGATGATTAGAAGAAATAGGTACATAACGAAAATCAAATAAATAACATCATCCTGTAAAATGTATCAGGAATGAAAAATGATGTTTATAGGAACTGAAAAAAATGGGTGTAATAGCCGCCACATGAGTGGTTTTTCAGTTGTTACAAATCGTTTGATTGTACTCCGGAAAGAGGTTTTCATAGCTAGATTTGTTGTTATTATTATTACTCTATTTTTTTTATTTTTATGTTGTTTTTTTTAAACAGGTGTAACAGCTGCCACAAAAATGGTTTTCAGCTGTTGCACTTATTGGAATTTCAAATTTAAGGCTGCCTAGGGGAATGTTCCCCTACTACTGTAACATGAAGATCAGAGTCTGTGACAATGTTAACAAATGATTCCATCGAAGCAGGTTGATGATATAACCTTAGACGATGCCCATTAACCAGTAACAGTGTCTTAGCACTGTCGATGGTGACCAATTGTACAGTCTCATTGTCAAAGATGATGTCTACTTCGTAAGGACCTAGCCATCTAGTCCAGAGCTTGCCTTTGAAATCCTTGAACATTGAACCATACAAGAGAGCCTAATCTTGTTTCTGGAACTTCTTCTTCTTAATAAAACCATCGTGCCATCTAGCTCTCTACTACTGAATGATCTCTGTCTACTGAATGGCAACCAACCATTTCTCTTCCAACTCATTGACTTGGTCCAATATTTGTTTTTGTGTTGTGCTTAAGTCCATATTGACCTGCAATACTGTTCTTAATTTATTTATCTCGAACTCTATGGGGAATAAAGGATTCTTACCATACACCAATTCATATGGTGAGAAGCATGTAGTATTCCTCCATGTTGTTTTGTAAGCCCACAACACTTCTGAAAGTTTCTCGGCCCAATTTCTTCGGTGGCTGGCTACTGTCTTCGTTAAAATTCCCTCAATGACTTTATTGGTGCTTTCTACTTGACCATTTTTTTGTGGGTGATAAGGTGAAGTGATCTTGTGATGAATTCCATACTTCTCAACCAGCTTCTTGATCAAATGAGATGTGAACTGAGGCCCTCCATTTTTCACTATCTCCCTGGGCATCCCGAAGCGAACAAAGATATATTCAAACAGGAAGTATGAAACAACCTGCTTTGTAGCTCTAATTAGTGCCTTTGCTTTGACCCACTTTGTGACATAGTTAGTGTAGACCAACATGTGTTATTTTTGCTATGATGAAGGATTAATTTTCCCTACAAAGTCCAGGGTCCATTTCTCAAATGGTCTTATCACTATCTGAGGTTGTATCGACATCTCATTTGACTTGAGAGGTTGGCCCATCCTTTGGCAGCTATCACATCCCTTCACAAACTTCTTGGCATCCTGGAATATAGTTGGCCAGTAGTACCCTGTTTATAGTACTTTATATCCTGTCCTTTTGTCAGAAAAATTCCCTCCACAGGGCTCCTCATGATAATCTTTCAAGATCTCAAATACATCATCTTCTCTAACACATCACCTAATCTGAAAGTCGTGCCCAGTGTAATAGAGATTGTTCGCTACCCAGGAGTAGGTAGTACTCTGTTGTATAATCTTCCTCTTTTATTTTGAATATAGCTGGTGTGGAAAATTTCCTACAACAAGAGAATTGGCTATATCTGCATACCACAGTGAGTGAGTAGAGATGGAAAAAAGATATTCATTTGGAAAATAATCCTCAATGGGAGTGCAGTCATCACTTATATTTAATATAGAAATAAAATTAGCAACCACATTATCTTTTCCTGGTTTATCTAAAATAGTGATATCAAATTCATGTAACAACAATAACCATCGTGTAACTCTACCATTCGTAATAGGTTTGTTCATTAAAAATAAAATTGCAGCATGGTTAGTGTGTCCAAATACTTGATACCTGGTGATGTAGTGCCAAAATTTGTTGATAGCATGCACTACTGCTAGGAATTCATTTTTAGTCACTGTGTAGTTGAGTTCTGCTGGAATTAGATTCTTGTTGATGTAATAAATGGCATAAGGTTTCTTCTCCTGTAGCTGCCCCAAAACATCACCCACAACTATGTTAAATGCATATGTAGTGATATGGAATGGCAATCTCCAGTTTGGTCCTCGTAAAACAGGTGTTGCTATTATAGAGTTCTTTAACTTCAAAAAGGCTTGCTCACACTTTCCTGTCCACACAAATTCTGCATCTTTCATGAGAAAAGAAAATAGAGGAGATGCAATCTTTGAAAAATTCTCTATAAATTTCCTATAATACCTTGCATGTCCCAAAAAAACACGTACATATTTTGGAGTCTTAGGAGTTGGGATTTTCGAGATTACCTCAATTTTTGCAGGATCTACCTTGATTCCATCTGCCAAAATGAAATGTCTGAACACAATTCCCTCGGTCATCATCATGTGGCATTTCTCTGTGCTCAGAGAAACATTAGTTTGTTCACAACGTTTCAACACCTTTTCCAAATTGACTAATGTTGTTTCAAAGGCATCCCCGTAGGGTGTAAAATCATCCATAAAGATTTCAAGGAAATCATTTAAGAGATCATAAAAATACCCAATATTGCCCTTTGAAAAGTTGCTGGCACATTACAGAGGCCAAAATGAATGACTCTGTATGCAAAAGTACCCCACGGGCAAGTGAAGGTTGTATTGTCTTGGTCTTTTGGGGAAATCTGTATTTGATTATAGCCACTGAATCCATCGAGGAATGAAAAAAAAAATTCCCAGAGAGAGTGTCCAGGACCTGATCAATGAATGGTAAAGGGAAATGGTCCTTTTGAGTGGCCTTGTTAAGCTCTCTATAGTCTACACAGAATCTCCACTTGCCATTCTTTTTAGAAACTATGAAAAGTGGAGACATCCACTGGCTATCAGAAATGGGGTAGATGAAATTAACATTAAGGAGCTTCTGCAATTCTTCTTTCACTATCTCCTTAAGTGTGAGATTCATTTGGCGTTGCGGTGGTCTAATTGTTTTATAGTACTCTTTAAGATAAATGTGGTGAGTGCATAGACTAGGATGGATTCCTTTCATATCAGTATAGTCCCATGTAAATGCCTTTTTATATTTTTGTAACAGCTATATCAACAATCTGTTTTGTTCAGCAGTCAGGTTAGGATTAATGTTTAAATATTTCCCAGGTTCAATTTCAACGGGACTGCTGGTAGTATGCAGATTAGTTCTCAAATGTGCAATGATTACATCATCTACCTCATATTCTTCCCCCATATCTCTAATGGAGGCAAAAAAGAGTGAATTTCTAATAAAACCATTAATGATATCATCCTTTGTTTCATCCTCAAAGTATTGTGCTTTTCCAAGCGTGAGGAGAGGTAGGGAAAGATCAGATTCAGGTTCAAATTTGTCCCACTAGGGACTACTCAAATCCATGTGAGGTTTTTCTGGGGGGTAAAGGTTTAGGTTCTGAGTGGCCTGCCCATTTGAGATCACCATAGATCTGGACCTGCATCCGATATATGCATCTGCAGTGGCTAGCCACGGTCTTCCCAAGATTAAATGATGACCCCCCAAATTAGATTTGGTTTGTAAAATGAGAAAATCAGTCGAATAATCAGCTGGATAATTCCATTGAGCCACAGTGATAACCACATCTTCTATCGTTCCTTCAGGCTTGACACGGGACCTATATGCTAATTCAAGAACTGTGGGTGTAGGTCTAAGTCCATGAAGTCCTAGGAGATATAGAGGTCTTTTGTCATGACATTAATGGCTGCTCCCAAATCAATTAAAGTGTTGGATATGGGTTGGTCATCAATATGGACAATCACTGTAGGATTCCTTGGGTCATTATTATTAGTTAACAAAGGTTGATCAATCATAAGATCAGACAGTTTCCCCATAACATGGATAGTAGCAGGGTCTTTTGGTTTTCTTCCAGGATTTTTGACACACAGATCCCTCATTATTGTAGCATAGATAGGTACTTCCTTAAGAGCATGTAACAACGGAATCCACACATACAAATTTTGCAGTTCCTTTAGGAATTTAGATTCAGGTTGTGAGGCTGGCCTAGTTTTAGTTAATCGTTGAGGGTATGGAGGATCCTGTTTTGACAACTGAGTTAGCTGTCACAAATGCACTAGCCTTGCTCGAGTTGGTTGCTGTAGAAACATCAAACCCTCCCGATCTCGCTGCTACAAGTGTAATAGCTAGTGCTATATCAGCTGATACATGTGTAACAGCTGTCTCAGAATCGACCATATCCTTCCTAGGTGACTCACATTCTTCTTCGATGATAATGGGAGTATGTTCAGGTCTGATTACTTTTCCCGAGCGAAGCTGAACCTCATTGAGTCCAATGGGAGTAATAAGATAATTCTAGAAGGTAACTGGAGCATCTATTCTCTAGACTGCCTTATTATTCATATTGGGGTTAGGTTGCACAGGTAATTGGGGTCAGACAAAAGGTGCATGATTTTGAAGAGAAGGCAGTTGTAACTGTTGTTGCATTGGTAGTGCAGGGGGTACTGGACCCTGGCCATTACCTCTTCAATTCTGGTTCCAAGGACAAGGTTGTGATGAAGGATATTGCATTGGAGGAGGGAAAGGCCACTGGTTCCATGGTGAAGGGAATTGTGTTGAGGAAGAAGTAGGATACTGCCAAGGATATTGTTGACTATTATAAACATTATTCCAAGGATAAAAAGGGGAAAAATATGGAGGTGTACCTATAATTCATGGCTTCCATGGCCTCTTTTATTCGATGAAATAGGAAGACTGGACATCCTCGCTTGATTCTTGAAGTACGACCTTCAGTCTAGGCAATTCAAGACATTAATTCGTAGAATGTGCCAATTCGCAGATGTCGCACAGGTTGACGCTACTCAGTCCACATTCTCTTTCCAGATGTTTCTTTTTGCATCAGGGACAAAATATTGCTAAGGTGCTTCAACTTCTGCTTGTGCTTTCTTAACTTGTACCGTAGTGATCTAGGCAGAGAGAGTGCTAAGGAGGTCGGTTTTAAAATCTTCAAATAGATTTCTGATATCTGCTCGGGTTACTCCTCCACTCGTGGACTTCTGTATTCGGACTGAAGGGTCCCGAAATGAACTTATCCCTTTGACCGATCCTCTTGAGCTCCACAAGCAAAGCTTCATTATTTCTTCAAGCGGTTCTTGCAATATATCTCCTTTCCCCAATAGATTCAAATGCTCCAGAAAGTCATCTCTTATACCTCTTAAGAATATTGGTTTCAAAATTTTCGAGGTTAAGTTACTGAACTTATACCTCTGTAAATTGTAATGGAATCACTCCATATAGTCTTCCAAGCTCTCCTCCTCCTTCTGTGCAATTATGAAAATCTCTTCCTTCAAATCCCTGGTTCGACAGTAATCTTGATACTTAAAGAGAAAGGCCTCCCTCATGTCATTCCAGGTTCGAATCGTGCCAACACCCAGTCTCATGAACCATCTTAATGCTACTCCTTTCAGAGTAGCAGGAAAAAACTTTAGCTTCTGGGCGTTTAAAGTGTAGTCATATCCTCTACACAACACGTTGAATTCGAAAAAAAAAGTATCAGGATCTTCAACAACCATCCCTTGAAAGGATGGGAGGGATGACAAAGGAATATTTTTCATAGGAGCCTCATCCCGTGTTACTATTATTGGGAATTCAAAAGTAACAGAGCTATCTGTATTGACATTCTCTTCCCCCATGGCTGATTCTTCTTGATGGGATGAACTGTCCTCGGAGTATACAGGAGATTGATAAATAAAATGATCAGGTTGTTCCAAGACTAGCTGTTTGACTGCACTACTAGCGTCCAAATGATGATCAATCAAATGTTGTTCCTCAGGTCTCTGATACTCCCCACTGGTCTTCCCTTGTCCTTTGATTCTCAGATCTAGATTAATGATTTTCCACTGTTGATTTAGATCTGCAGTCTTGATATTAGGAGTTGATATGTTGTTCGAAGGGTGGTGAGGCACAGACACAGAAGGCACCAATGCCTCAGGCTTTGATATAGTAGTCGATTTTTGTGGTCCTGTCTTCCTATTATCTTTGTATGAAGTAGACTATTCCTTTTCTTCCCTTGAGATTAGATCTCCAAAGAATGTCTTTCTTCCCAAGCCTACACTCTTCTTTTCCTTCTTACCACCCGTCTTTCCTGTAGTTAGTAGAGTGGGGGGTTTTTGTGGATTTTTCTATTGTCCTACTAGCACACATGGACCCTATGTGTATCAATTCATCCTACAAGTGCTTCAGTTTCTATAGTGGTGAGCTCGCCCAAGTACGTTAGAGAACTGTGCATGGTCTTACCTTTCGTCTTACCGCCCAATGACTATATAGTTACAGACACCTTAAAGAAAACACCCAAAATCACTTCTAAGTGTCCCAACAAGACATTGGTGAGCTTGCTCAGGTATGTTAGAGTGATGTGTAGGTTCTTACCTCTCGTCTTACAGCTCGAAAATTGTGTCGTTGGAGACACACTAAAAAACACACATAAATTGCACCTCTAAGTGCCCCAGTGTAGCATTGGTGAGCCCACTCAGGTATGTTAGAGTGATGCGGAGGTTCTTACCTCTCGTCTTACTGCTCAAAAACTGTTGACTGGGTATACTCTATCTCCTAACAAACAACTATGGTTGATTGGATCATCACTTCCATCCCCGACAACGACACCAAAATGTTGGGTTGTATTAATCATAGTTAAATGACTAAAACAATACACATAAATGATCAATCTAGGGACGTCTTTTATTTCAATGACAACTGCACTATCTGTGCCGATACATTAAACCAGAAGAAAATCCAAATAAAGGAAATAATTGCTGAAGTAAATGCTGGAAAGAAATCACTCATGCAGAAATAAAATGATCTACAAGACCGTGATTACACCTCAATTAATCTGTCCTAACGCGCCACACAATAGTTACCCAACTAGTATCTATAATCTCACATGTGTAACAACATATAAAATATTGGAATTGAAGCAGATCTATTCACATCTAATAACAACAACAACAACACTTCCAATGATACATAAAGCAAATAGAAATATGTATATATACAACTACCTTAATCACTGGAATCCCTGCTAAAGAGGAGGACCCTTCCTCCCTAGCAAGGCACATGAAGAGAAATAATCGAATGGAAACTAAATCAGATGATGCATGTAACAACAACAACATGATAACTTGTATTAATATGATCAAAATTACAGAGCCAAAGTAATGTTGTTCTCTGCTAACCTTTTGACCTCAAGGGTCGAGAACTATATAGTGGTTACATCTTAGAAAAATAAGGGAAGGATTAGTCATTTATGGTTCTCATGCTGATCAAAATATAATACATATGGTTACAACCACTTTCTTAATAAAAGGTCTGACTGGAAAAATATAGATTGCAATAAAAACCGCCTAGAGGCTGTTATCCAAAAATACAATACTTAATAACTTCTACAGCTATTGCGATAAATCACAACTGTAGTGTAACAACTAAAGGACAAGTCAGCATCAGAAGTTGACGAGATCCAGTCAGTTGTACAACTGTAACAGCAGTCCGTCAGCGGGTCTGTAACAACATGGTGTAATAGCTCCGTGGTGTAATAGCTCACTGTAACATCACACCTTTAACTACTCTTGTACACCTAGTGCTCTATATCTTTTGTGCTACAAATAGTATCTGGAAAGACAAGAAAATACCATAGATATTCTCCAAACATTCATCCTCACTTGGTCATAAAAAGACATGATACATCATAATAATTGATGAAATGGCAAGGTAATGAAAAGAAGGTGAAACAACACAAGTTAAGATAGAAAGGTAGGAAAAAGAGGCAAAGATAGGCCCAATGGTTGTAGTCATGGGGTAAAATGGGGGGAACAAATGTAAGAAATAAGTACAAAACCAACACCCAAAAATACCCACAACAAGATTTTGGGGACGACTCTCCACCCAACTTTAGACAAGTTGCAACCAATACTTCTTGCACCTGTCATCCCCTAGCCCTCAACCAACTTACTACTATCAATTATTTTCTTCCTACAACATTTCCTTCCTCAAGAATGAGTGAATGAATGCATGCATCTTCTTCCCCATTCTCTGCCATTAAATAGAAAAAAATGTTCCAACAATCGTAAGGGGATTGGAAAGGGACCTGCATGTACACCATCCATGTGTCCATGCAAACTTTTATTTTATTTATTTATTATTACATTTTTTTTTTATTTGTCATTTTATTTATTTATTCATGTTGTTTCATCATTAATTGTTATTTTATCTTTTCTTCCTTAATTTTTATTCTATTTATATATATTAATATTTTTTTATTTACTTTGTTATAATTATTATAATTATTTATTTTATTATTATTATTATTATCGGGCATTACACTATGAAACTTTTATTTTGAGTGTTTTTAGTTGTTATGCTTTCAAGACAACTTAGGCTTTAGTCTTCCACATACTGTGTTTCTACCTTATATGTCTACAAGCTCCAGGTTGATGATAAATGTGTGAGGTTTATGAAAATAAATAGCTCAATATTTTGATGTTGTTTCCAAGAAAGGTGCTAAAGGGATTAGAGCATAGGTATGTAGGTCAATTTTTAAATTACACAACTTGGGGGAGGATAATATGCAAAGATGCCTACTTCAAAATTATTGGAGGGGTTCTAGCTTAACACATCCACTATAGTGGGCTTCACCAAAGCCTTGTTGTTCATTTCATGCAAATTTTAGATTGGTTTGGTGTGCTTTCCTTTGGAGTATTACATGGAAATAGAAACATTTGTCATGCCAAAAGACAATTTGGAGACAACAAGGTCACAATAACATTAGTTTCCCAAATACATGCCATCTTCCGAATTTATTTTGAGTAGTGTGCAAGATTTCATGAACTTTCTTAGGATTTTGTTTTGGTTGTAAAAACTCCACACACGCTAGTCCATGTACAAAACAAGGATTAGTAGAATGAGCAGTAAGAATTCAAGGAGGGTCAAGTTAAGTTTGAGGAAGAATGTTACTCAAAGAAATTGATCAAATATTGGAAGCAACTGCAAACATATTTGCACTTCAAGATGAACAAATCATGACATCCATCAGGAATATACCTATCCTTCATAAAGTTATAACAAAGTAGAAACTTAATGGCCAACTGAAGGAATAAGACTTGGAAGATATTAATTAACAAGGAAGTACCATTGATGAAGAAGTTAAGGAGATCTCATTGTGCACATCACTAGAACTTGTGACTAGTCAAGAGACCGAATATCAAGTGTATGTGGTAACATAAGATACACAAATTAGGGGTAATGAAGAAGAAGTTCAAGAGAGTTATGACTATATTGAAAGATGGTTCTTGGTTATGATCAAGGCATACCAACACTTTATCCTTCGACATCTCTTGCCACCATATTAAGGAAATCAGTTGGTTCTTCATATTCAAGTACATATCAAAGATGATATCTTCAATATGAATATGAACTCATTTGTAACCTTTTTGTGCACGTGTTTGCACTCGAAATATACCTATATTACTTGAGAAGAAGTTTTAATTTTGTCAAGTAGGGTAGAATAGAGTAGTATGTAGTAAATAAAGGAATAAAATGGTTGTCCATATTTTCCAGTACAACCTAGGAGGGATTTGAATAGGTCCCGAATACTCATGTCTCCCCAATTCAACACAACAAATTTTGGTAGAAATTTTGAATTACCTCTAACATATTTAGTATGCTAGGTAAAACCTTGCTTCCTTATGTGGGACAACTGTAGTAAGGATTATCAAGAAAAAACTATTTGTTTGAAGAAGACAATGTTGATTCATGTTGATAGCAAACAATACTTGCAGTGTAGCAAGCCTTTGAGTCTTTGGTCATAGGAAATACACAAAGGTAAGTTGTAATGGAACATCAAAAGGTTGACTTAATGATGCTGGAATTTATATCCAATATAATTCCATTATGGATAAGCAAGGATTTAAAGAAAAATTAATATTTAAACAAAAATTGTGCTTTCGCACTTATCTTAAAATAAACTAGAATGACCGCAATTGAAAACGCTACCAACAAGTTTCTAGTTGGTTGAGTCATTGGAATCCAGAATACCACAGAGCAATCGATCATGCTACGCTATCCACCTTCAACTGTGCATATTTCCAAGCCTTGTCAAATTCCTTCGACCTCCAATACACAGTCCACGCATGGAGGTCAATTTATCAATGCCACCAAATGATTCGTAGAGAAGAAGGATCTACATTGTAATACTTACCTCAATGCCTTCATAATCAACTGATGGAAATAATCGACACCTTTGTGAATCCGATGGGAGATATTGTGTGAAATTGTACCGAGGTTTCGAGCTTGGCACTCAAGTAAATCATAGATCCATCTCTCATTTACGTTCAACACCAATGGAAAGTTAGGTTTCAACTAAAAAATGCGTCAAGTCTCTAATTAATTCACTTTAATTAATTCCATATCCTTACCCATTTCTTATTGTTTTCAGTGTAACTTGAGGTAGTTATTCTATTTAGTAGTGTGTATGGGAGTATTGTTTAGTTTACTCGCATTTTCATCCCACAAGTCGCTCAAATTAATCGTTGAAGAAAGTTATGATTAACTCTGTTCATATCTGTACAAGTTCTAAGGAACTGAATAAATAGGTAACTTTATCGGTCTCTAAGTAGTTGTGGGGAAATTAAAATATGATCGCCATGAGTCTTCTCCTATGGAGGACGCAGAGAAAATTATGGAGTATAATTCTTGTGAGCGAAGACTGGTAGCAGAAGGTTGGCACAATTTGCACATGAGAAGATGAATTTTCTTTATAGTTTGCACATGTATTTGACGGTAAAGTGTCTTATATTGGGGATTTGGTTATAACTCTAAATGAGAGGACCCTTTCTCGAGCAAATGGTTTGCCTCAATATATCTATAGGATGGATTTTCGCGCCGAGATATGGGAATAGAAATCTTCATTTCATTTTGTAATTATTATGTATGGGTACCCTTTTGTATAAATACATGAAAAATTTATGTTGGTTGGTAATAGACGAAGTTCTTTCTTTGGGTGACATTGATAATTTAATTTACATATTGTAAGTTTATGTGGAATGATTTTAATATAATTTGCAACTTTATTTAAAGAAATTTATTGTTGTTTTTTTAGAATTTTGTAGATTTCCTTTATTGTGTTTCAAGAAATCTTATAATATAAACAATATCTCTCATATGACTATGTCTTTTTGGGATGATATTAACATATCTATTCATCTTTTTATCATAAACTAGTTTTGTTTGCCTATCCTTTAAATTGAATTGTTTTTCTAATGTTGTTTGTTATAAGATAATTTAGATTACATATGTTGTTCTATTTAAGTTTATGGATTGTGTTTTCATAAGTTGAATTTGTTACACATAAGTAAATGAAAGCATAGTCAGTTAGGTTGTTTTATTTTCCATGATTATTTACTTTATTTCATTTATCATCAAGGGATGATTCTACTTAGTATTAAGTGAATGTTAAATTTGGAATTAAATAGGAAATATAATTATCCTCATATTTTAATATATTTTACTTGACCAAGGCATATTTATAATTTTGTATTTCATTTTATTCTTTGATTTTTGATGTAAGATATATAAGACAAATCAAAATTTATTTCATTTGTTTAAAGTAATAACAAGTATAGTTTTGTTCTTTCTTGTTACATTTACATTTACATTACAGTGAAAGTCAATTGTATTTTAATCATTCCTTTTGTGTAAATTACAATTCATTCTTTTAATAATTTATTTTACAACAATTAGGGTTATATTTCTATTTTTTTCCCATTCATTGTATATAATTAATTAACTCTCCCCTAATTAGTTGTACATTTGTACAATAGGGAAACCAGTGGATTGCTAACGATTTCTTTCTCAAAAGAGAAGGAAATATCAGGCTAATGGAGCCATAAAAACCACCAGGGGAAGCTATTCCAAATGACTTGGGTTATTAAAGAACCCAACATCAAGTTGTTTCCTCCTATTGATGAGTAGACAAATTCTACCTATCAACATGAATATAGGTCCATAGTAAGGTTAGGACCACAAAAATTGGTCATTTAAGGCTTAAAATGGTTCCAAAAGTTTTTCCCTTGAAATTTTCCAAATTGGGACCGTTCATAAAATTGACTTTGCAAGTTGATTCCTCCAAATGTTCCACTCTAATAGCATTGAGATGGATGAAAAATAATATATTTGTCAAATATGTACCATACCTCTCCATTTTGGTAGGATTTTGGCCCCAATTTCTTTTGACTAAATGAGGTGATGGAAATTTTGCTCTACGTTCTCCCTAGAGTACCATTTATCGTTGCATGGAAGTTTTCCTTTCAACCTAGCATGCCAAAGATCATGTTTTTTTTTTATTATCTTGTAGTTCTAGAACTATTCTACAAAATTGTACCCTCTATCAAAATTTCCTTAGCATATGGAGCTAAATCCTTTATAAAAGGTAGTACCTATTTCTCTTCTTGGTCTATCATGTAAGGTATTGGGCTGAAGAATTGACATCTTTTTCACAACCTATTACTTATTTTTTTACTCATATTCCATAAAAACACTTCTAACTCACTTTTTTTTTTCATCATCCTACTAATTTTCCATGAATAATCAAACATTAGAGATACATAAGATACAATAAGGTAAAATTCCAATATATTTCTAGTTCTAAGTGTTTTACTTGATAAATTTGGCTTAATTTTCCAAGGTCATGGAAACTGACATATTCTAAAGCCCTGATAAAATTTCATAATTGCATCCAAGGTTCAAATAGAATCTCATGTGGACAGGTCAACCTGAGCACATGGGTAGGTGTCAAATAACTCCTATATGCTATTCTGTATGTTGGGTGTGAGAAAAATATTATCAGTTGACCATAATAACATGGTATAAAAACATTCAGTCAACAATTGTGTGGCCCATGGAACATGTGTCTAGATTACTTAGAAGTAGATCAATCAAAAGAAAGCGTGAATAAATCTCTAGGAAGCGAAATATCAACAAATGAATGATGATGTATCCAATAAATATTTTCTTACTCATTAGAAAATTATAGGAATAAGATAGTCGATATGAATACGGCACTTGGCTATGATTTATCTAGTCATATTTCTAGCAATAAGTTTCTCGGTTGCTTATTTTAAATAAATTAAATATGATTCAATGAGAAGCGAGAATGATAATGTTTTGTATCTCTTTGGTCAATGTTGGAACTTTATGGTTATGCACACATTTCTTTAATTTAATAGAATAATGTACTTTTTTTACAATTACAGTTCAATTAGAAGGTTATACTGGTGATAATCAAGTTTTTTTGGCATTTCTAAATGTCGTGCATCGGTAGGAGGACCCCATGTTGCATAGAAGAATTGTAGTATATTTATTTATTTTACTATGTTTTAATATGTTGCATTTACTCTCTTAATTTTTCATTTTGATTTATAGATATTTTCTCACTACTTTAGTTTCTTTTATAGGTCTCAAGCGCTTGAATTAAAATAAAAAAACACAAAAACATTTACTTGTATCAGCTTATTTCATTCAAATTTGCATTCATTCACATTCTCGGGCATTTATAGGCATACTCAACTTCGTTGATAGCTTGTATCTTTCGCACAATATTTTTAGGCATATCATTGTTTTAAAAAGAAATGAATTCTAAATTTTGTATACACACACCTTCTGAAGATTTCGAAACAGTTTCACAAGTCCTTAAATTCTCAAGATCGGCTTCTTTTTCTTTCATAGTTAGTTGCATTGATACATTTCTTTCTTATATAGTTTTCGTATTTTTTTTTTATAGTTACCATTTCTTTCATAGAGTAATTGTCTTCTATCTTTCATAAATTTGAATTCATAGTATAAACTGTCATTATCTTTCATAGATTAAATACACAAACTCATAGATTAGAATTTAAATTCTTTCATATTGTAAACTATATTTACTTTTCATAGGTCAAAATTTAATTGCTTTCCTAGAATTAGTTTATTGCTTTACAAGTTTGAAATAGTTGGATCAAATTTATTGTTTTCTATAGATTATAAATTGATTGCTTTCCTATAATATATTATTCTTTCCTTCATTAATTGGTTTATGTCCTTTACTTTTATTGAAAAATATGTGTGCTTTGTTTAGACTTCATATCATAAGTATAATTTCATTACTCTAACTATTTCTTAGTTTAAGATTTGCATTCCTTGATCATTTGTTTCTTGCTTCTAGTAGAATAGAATCCTTGTTTTGGATTAAAATTGAAAAGATAATATCCTAGAACATATAATGTAGTGTAAATCACAAGTGTATGAACCTGTATTGACATTTTAATGTAACTAA
This sequence comes from Pinus albicaulis, assembly GCA_034641835.2. Lineage (NCBI taxonomy): Eukaryota > Viridiplantae > Streptophyta > Pinopsida > Pinales > Pinaceae > Pinus > Pinus albicaulis. The sequence continues at coordinate 1,595,874,667 of CM076579.1, read as the reverse complement.
TTTGAAGCATAATTAAATTACCCAATATAATGCTTATAGAGTTTCAGATTCTCTACATCCACTATGAGTAAATGTGCATGTATAGGGGTAGACTCGGTCTCTAGGTGTTATCTTCCACCTTTTCTAGTATCTCAAAGGGACCATATCACATAGCCTTGATTTTATTTCCAGGATCCTGTATCCTTTCCTTCCTCAACTATAATAATACTTTGTATCCCACTTTGAATGACTTCTCTATTCTATGTTGATCATGCCTAACCTTATTTGTTTCCTATGATTCTGCAGCATCTCATGTACATGTATATGGGTTTGCCTAGTCTTCTCAACAATTTTTTTTCCTTTGAGGAATCCCTCATAAGATCCTCCCTCACTCCTCCTTTCTATCCATATGCAATACCAAAAGGTTAAGGTGGAAAATATCCAAAACAAGCTTCAAATGGAGACTTACCAATAGAAGTGTGGAGTACCCTGTTATAAGAGAATTGTATATATACTACATTTTCATCCCAAGTATTTAGATGCTTTTGATTGTAGCCCCTCAAAAGACATAAAAAATTCCTTTTCATTACTTCTATTTTCCCGTCTTTCTAAAAATGGAATGTTGTATACCTCTTCAACTTTGCATCCATCTTCTTGCACAATGTAGTCCAAGATGCACTAATAAATATTTTTTCCCTATTTAAAAAAATTCTGCTTGGTATCCCAAAGTGAACCAAAATCTGTCTAAAGAACAATTTTGGTACTTCTTTCCCACAGGTGGTCTTTTTATAGAGAATTATAACACACATCTTACTAAACCTGTCAATTAATACCATGAACGAGTAGTCATGTCCTTTTCTAATTGTTGGTCTTAAACCTCCCACAAATACCATGGAAATTCTTTCCCATGGATGAATGGGTGTAGGAAAGGGATGATATAGACCTATTTTCCTATTATTATGCTTGATCATACAACAAAGAAACCATCCTCTTATGAACTTAGCTACCTATTCTTGCATCCTACGTAATTATGCATACCTATGTAAGTTGGCCATTGTCTTCTCTACACCAAAGTGCCCTACAACCTGGGAGGTGTGAACCTCTCTAATCAACTACAAATTTTCATTTTTAGGAACGTATAATTTATCCATCCTGTAGAGTAACCCGTTATGGATATGGTAGTCAATTGTGTTATCACCATTGCGCACATGAATCTTGCTCTGTAACTATTGAACACCTACTTGAAGACTTCATTATTTTTATATGCCTCTTTATATGCATCATGGGTTAAAGGCTCCATGTGTGCAAGATTTTTGAAATATGTATCTTTGATGTGGGTGGTCTTGAAAGGATATTTTCCAATTACTTTGTGCTACCTGTAATAAACTTAATTAGTAAATGAAATTGTTGTAGAAACCTTGGTTGACTATAATTCTTAGTCTATTGTAGCTTACTTTGGGCATACAATTAGTGCTATAGTGGTCAGTGATAATTGTGGGTTACTTTCTCCTTTCCCATCAGATAGTGTTTCCACTTTTTAAATGCTTGTACCATGGAACAAATTTCGTTGGTGTGGGTAGGGTAGTTAAGAACTATCGCATTAAATACTTTAGAATAGTAGAATACATGCCTTCCTCCATGCATCAAGACAACTCCCATAACATGTCCACTTGCATATGTCTCCAATTCGAAGGGTGTTTGCAATTTTTGTAATGCTAGAACGTGTGGTTGACTAATATTATTTTTTAACTCCTCAAAGGCCTTTTAATAACCTTTTCCCCACTGAAAAATCTATCCACTTGTTATCATGGAGTGGAGTGGTGCTACTATGCTTTTGGAAATGAGATTATGAATTTCCTTAGGTATTATGTTTACCTAGCGAAAACTTCGACCTTAGAAACATTAGTAGGGGTTGGCCACTTAAGGATGACCTAAATGATATATATATATATATAACTCTCCTCTACTTATCACATATCCTTGATACATCAAATACCACTATGTGAACTCACAGCTCTTGAAATTTTCCAGTAGTTAGTGCTTCTTCAATATCTCTAGCACCAACATCAAATGTGCGATGTGGTCCTCCTATGTAGCACTTTATACAAGTATATCATCCAAATAAACAATAAAAAAGGAATCTATAAAAGGAAAAAATGTATCATTCATTAACTTGATGAATTTAGTTGGTGCATTGCATAGAATAGACGACATAACTAACCACTCATACAAACCTTGTCTCGTTTTGAATGTGGTATTCTAGGTTACCCCTTATTTTACTCAAACTTGGTGATACCCTGACTTTAATTCCAACTTGATGAAGTATTTGGCTTACTGTAACCAATCCAGTAGAGAATCTATCTTGGGTAGGGGTTACCTATTCTTCAGAGTATTTTTTTTAAATTCCCTATAATCAATGCATATCTACCAAGTACCACCCTTCTTAGGAATAGTTATAATGGGTAACCCACATGGTGAGGTACTTCTTCGAATAAATCCCCATTCCAATAGTTGTTGTGAATTCTTCTTCACCTCATTTTCCTTTATAACTCACGACTTGTATAACCCGATGTTTGGCAATAGAGAATTCAAAAACAAATGGATCTCATGCTTCACTTCCCTCTTGTGTGGTATCCCTTTAGGCTCTTATAACACACCCATGTATGCCTATAGAAACTCTTTTAATCGTTGTTTTTGTTCCTTAACGCACCCCTATAAGGATGGATTAGCTCTCATGGAGTCTTCTATAGAATGATTTTCTCTTAAAAATAAAAATAAAACACACTTCTTTCTAGAAATAATCAAATAATTGGCCTCACTAGAAAGACATTTGGCTTTCCCTTATGTGTGTTTATGACGAAGGATTTTCCATCCTTGACGAGGCGATACTCATTGGTTCTCCACATGAATATTTCATCTCACATGTACATATAAGGATTCCTAAATACAATGACACATGTTGAAAATAGTAGCAAGAAATGTCTTCTTGACTTGTGCCTTAGTCAAGAAAGACTAGAAACAATTTTTCTTTAGCATGCATGAGTTCTTAGGAAATAGGATGAGTTCAAGGTGACAATTTGACTCATGCATAGAGTTGGAGAGGTAGTTGAATCGATCTCCAAGTGTGAATCTATATTTGGAAAGGAAGAGTGAGAGTCTCACTTTCTAATTGAGGCTACGACGAGTTAGAAGATTCAGTTTAACTTGGTTAACAAATCAATCACAAGTCTGAGTTCTAAATTTAAACTTGCCAGTTTGAGCATAATAACATTTCATAAAAGGAGGACAAAGGTACCTTTGTAATCATAATTGTGAGCACACGTTTGTGTGAGAGTTGGTTTCTAGTAAGAGCATGTAAGGAGAATACTATATGTAGTTTTATAGAGATAATTTTCCTTGCAGGAGTATGCTAAGATTTAGGAATTCATTTATAAATAATAATGGATGTCCATCTCTAAGAAATATGAGATTTACAGTGAGATAAGAGTAGAGGATGCATAAGGAAATAATGAGAAAAGGTCAAATTCTTGCAAGAAGGTTTCAAGCTAAGTATTAGTATATAGAACAACCTTGTTTTCTGTCGAAACACTTTTCCTTCTAAAGAGATCAATTGCTTGATTTTTAGTCAATAAAATTCTACAGCTAGTAGTGGGTTATCCTAGTTGGGTTCCCTAGAAAATATTATGTAATTTTTATCGTGTGACTATGTTTTTAATTCTATTTCTATTCCACTACAAATTTAAAGTAGAGAAATTACAAGACTTGGTGAATCGAACCTAGTTTCAGTTAGTTCATCAAGCAGTTCCAAAATTTCAATGAAATTTTACACCACATACATCAAGTGGAACTACATCCAATTCTACTTCATCAATAAAATAAAAGCTAATATAAAACTTGATCCTGCATTGTTTTTTCACACTTGTCTATACCTCCTTATTGACCCAAACCAATGGATATGGATTAGGATGATCATGAGTCTCTAGTTCCATTTTCTTTACCAAATCTATTGCCATGAGATTCACCTATGATATTGAGTCAAATAGAGCATCGATTCTCATCATCTTGAACTGTACCTTTATTTGGAGGAGCCTGGTCATTGCTTATCTTCCTATTGTTGAAGGCTACTGAAATCACCCCCTTTTGCATTGATGTAAAAATAATATTTTCATCCATGTTCAAGTTGTTTTCCACCTAATTTTCTTCTTATCATATTTCTTTCTATTCTTTGAGTTGAGCTATGGATGCAAATTCCAATACTTTTCCTATGTATGACCATTAACGTTATAATGGTTGTGGCGGGTTTTGAGATCTTTGCACTGCCATGTTGTGACTACTCCGATTGATGCAATTATTACACCATTGGAAATGTACTAGTGAGTATATTATGGAATATAATTCCATATTAAGGGTAGAACCACAAAAAATGGTCATTTAAGGCTTCAAAATGGCTCCTAAAGTTTTTCATCAAAATTTTTCCAAACAAGGACTGCCAATAAAAGTGAGTTTGCAAGCCCATTCCTCTAACATGAATATAGATGAGAGATAATATATTGATCCAATCCAAATAAAAAAATATTATAACGAAATTTAAAATTCTTCTTATCGTTCCTACCCCGCCACCATTGTTGTTGTTCACATTATTTCCTACATCACCTTTTTTTTCATTCTTTCTTCCAAATTTCCCACTATGCTTTGGATTAGATTTTCACATAGCATGGATATCATAAGACTAGAGAATAATTGAAGAAATAACTTATATAGTTGCATGGAGATGTAGAGGCGTTTGTCTCATTTGGCGCACCACTTGACTAGTCACAACATTATCTATGAAACCAACCACACCATCTACGTGTGGTCTACGTGTGGAAACTTAACTGCTTTAACACAACCTTTTTTAGACACCAATAATTTTACAAGGCTTATCCCTTTTGCACTTAATACACTTCAAAACTTGCAAGTGTTAATTATGGCATCCAACAATTTACAAGGAAATATTCTTTTCAATATTGGGCAACTCAAAATCTTAGGGGCTTTAGTTTTGGCTAAAAATAATTTTGATGGAAAAATACTTGATTCTATTGCTAACTTACAACAGTTAATATATCTAGATATGTATCATAATCAATTATCAGGTTATATACCTAAAATTTTAGGAAAATGTGTGAACTTATTATAGTTAGACTTACGATTCAACAGGTTCACTGGGAAAATACAGGACTTGAAAATTTAGCTTTCTATATCAGCTTTTCAAACAATTTATTTCATGGACCTATGCCTTTAGGACTAAGCAAGATGAATATGGTTCAAGCTACAGATATTTCTGCAAATCAATAAACTGGCAACATTCCAAGTGCACTCCAAAGCTGCAAAGAACTAGAGTACCTCAATCTTTCCCACAATGAACTTGAAGGTCCAATTCCAATTACACTCAATGAACTTCAAAGTCTTGAGGACATGGATTTATCCTACAACAATATATCAGGTGAAATACCCTTGTCATTGGAAAAGCTCAAAATGCTTCGTCATTATAATTTTTCTTTCAACAAGTTGTCAAGAGAAGTCCCTAAAGAAGGAGTTTTCAAAAATCTTGGTGCCATGGAATTCATGGGAAATCCTGACCTCTGTGGACCTTGGGTAAGTCTGCCACCATGTTATGCTCATAAGCATAAAAATATTTGGCATACAAAAAGGGTTATCATACATATGATTATGATCATTATTACAGTGATTGTTGTATTTTTTTTGTTTTTGAGAATCTTGCAGATTCAAAATTGCAAGAAACATACTCATACAGAGTTCGAGACATCCTTCACTTTGGGGCATCGAAGAATATCATATGGAGAGATCATGACTGCAAAAAATGAATTTAGTGATGCCAACTTTCTAGGAGTTGGTAGTTTTGGAAAAGTCTACAAAGGGGTTCTAAATGATGGAACAATTGTCGCTATCAAGCTTCTCAATTTGGAAAATGAGGGGGCCAACAAGAGTTTTGTCAAGGAATGAAATTTTTTTGGTAAAGTTAGGCACTATAATTTCATTAGAATCATAACATCTTATTTAGACCTCCAAAGGAAATATTTGATATTTCCATTAATGCAAAAAGGAAGCTTAGAAAAATGGTTATATCCTAATGGCCAAGAAGAAAGTAATTTGAGTTTGTTTCAAAGGTTGAATACAGCAATAGATATCGCACAAGGCATGGCATATCTCCATCACCATTATTTTTTACAAGTGCTCCATTGTGATTTGAAACCTAGCAACATGCTTCTGGATGAAGATATGACAACATATTTAACAGACTTTGGCATAGCTAGTATATTTTGCAAATTTGAAGGATTTAGAGATCACTTCAAGACATGCGCTCAAAGGGTCAATAGGCTATATCCCTCCAGGTATTATGTGAACTAAATAACGTATCAAAAAAATGTTAGATATTACATGAACTAGATATCATACTAAGCAATGTTGGAAATGTCTTGTTTTTATTAAAATTTGTATATTATAAAACTTACCATGAGAATGTTTCAATGTAGAATATGGATTGGGTGGATGTGCCATGGCAAACGGTGATGTTTATAGCTACGGAATAGTGTTATTGGAGACTTTGATTAGAAATAATCCCACAAACAACATCTTTATGAAAGGAAAGAACTTGTTGAAATGGGAGGGTAGTGATTTTCTAAACCGAGTAAAAGTTGTGGTCGATGGGAGTCTCTTGAGGAGGACAAGTATGAGAACTATAGAAGATAAGGAATTGAATTGCCTTAGTCAACTCATAAGCATGGGTTTTCTCTACACAAAAGAATCTCCTAAAGCACAACCTACTATGATGGACATTGTTAGTACATTGCAAAGCATCAAAGAGACTTTTTTGGGAGCTACATGGATTCCAAAATTTGAATAAAAAATATCACATTTACTAGGTAGTACAAGTACTACTCATAACAACATTGGAAAAGGCCAAAGTTATTCTAGTAGTGGCTGAATAATTGAACCATGAAATAATTTGATCCATTTTCAGTTGTTTAACTAAACCATGAAGTAATTTGATTCATTTGTCATTACTGCCATCTACTTGAGGCTTATTTTTCTCTTCTTCTCTATGCAACTTATTTGTAGTTCTATTCCCCTCTCCTTTATGTAGCATGTCTATTGTAACTTTTTGGGTGGATGAGCATGAACAATAAAGTGAAATATGCCATAAATGGTATCTTGTAAATGTTTCTACAAATATAAAATCCCTTATTCTTATTTTAGAAAATTTTTATGTATATCAATCTTATTGTTCAATATTCTTCTACATCTATAGTAAAATGCAAATGTTACAAATATAGATAGACCAAAGGTTTTGTATTTGTTTTAAAGGATTAAAGAACAGGTCAACAAGCAATTTTGTTTCTACAAGCATTCATCAAACATGAACATGTTGACAAAAATGAAACTTGGACTATTTTTTAGATGTTCCTCCTTTACACGAGCACTATGAAGCCACAGTTGTATCAGAAGATCAATTTGTATGAGACACAGTTCTACCTTATTCCCAAAACAGTTAAAAGTTAAGTTGGACACCTAATTTCAATTGGAGGTAGTTGTAGGTTGAAATCTGTAGCACAATTATTATAATTAGTTCAAGATTTGGACTTGAATTATGTTTTAAAATATTATTGTGACATCGGTTTTAAATAGGCCTCTTATCTCTGATATGCAATGAAGGTAACTCTTATGCTTTTCAGCACAAGATATGATTTGCAACATGATAGATAGGATTTGGGGGTTATGTTTGTTTATCTGCACAAACTCTTTCAGGCACAAACACTATGAATGATCCATTTCAAAAATATTCAATTACTAGTATGGAACAAAAGTGCTGAGAATATACATAGGTGAATCAGATTTATGTTTATATCCATAGATTGGACCCCAGTAATGTGTTGTTCATCAGGAGTGTTATATTTTCCAATTGGGAGATATGGTCATGATATGAGAAGCATGAACTTCCAGTATTTCACTAAGGCTAATCTTATTTCTACTATGACAAACACTTGGACTCACTAGTCTCCACACAATATCCCTGTACCCATAAAAACATAATTGGAATACTTTTGAGACGTGATTTTAGCATGATTGTCACTACTGTTGGAAAGTTTGCAGGAAACTTTGATGTCCAGTCTAGGGTACTACGCAAATTTTCTGCTGAGTTTGGAGATATTTTTCTATTTTCCTATTTCAGGAGGAGTGATATGTTGAGAGAGCCTTTCTAGAGGATTTTTTGGTCATGTCTTCAATCTCCAGATGCAGATTTAGGGTTTGTAAGGCAGCGACACACATGCTTGCATCATAAATATGTTGCTATCATATGTGAGCTTTGATTTGATCTAACTTCCCAATAGAAAGACATTAGCCCCTGATTCTTCCATTCATTTTATTTTCTTAATTATTTGAAAACTCTTTTGTTAGAATTTACTTTTCATATCACCTTTCCTCTCATTACCTAAAATCTCAGCAATCGTATCCTAGGGAAGCCTCCCTTGTGTCGAGGAGAGGCAGCTTAAAGTGCAAAGGAGAAAGGATGTGTTGATAGAGGCCTCCCTCTTACTTACATGAAATTTTTGCTTGAGCTTTAGGAATTTATGACAAACAATGAAGGTTTGTGTGATAAAAATATCTAATGAAAGTGTTTCAACAATGCAGTTTTGGGGCATATATATATGGATCTATTTTTTTTAGATAATTGCATCAATGCAAACAATTGTGCCTTGCTGAGCACTTTGCATGGTGGTTGGTTTAGCACCCATTCATTCTTCATTGATCTCAAACCCTAAGTATATGATGTCAAATGAGGGCTCTTTTCAACCCTTGACAGCTCTCTCAAAGCCTTTACTTCTATGATAAGCCTCTATCCTTGAAAGAATTTTGGTACCTGTAATGATTGCTAGAAACAATTTTCTGGAATTTTAATAAATTCTCTCTCATGGCTCTTTAAATATTTTTCTCATGCTTTAGATTTACAGGAAATCTGGTCAATTCTAGGTCTTCAATCCTCGCTTTCACTGCGCCTCTCTGATTCCTTCAATAGTTCATAATTACCCTCAAATTCCTCGTGCTCTATTTCTAGATGTAGGGTGAAATTGGTAGCACAATTATTATAATTAGTTCAAGATTTAGACTTGAATTATGTTTAAAATATTATTGTGACATTGGATTTAAATACTCTGATGTCATGAGGGTTGTAGAAATTTATAAATATTGATGTATTACCGGATTCTCCTGATCTAACAATATTTATCTTCTTGCTAAATATAGAATCCTTCCACTGTTAATCTTGCGGAAATTAAAACTCAATTGCAAACACATGTGAAGAAAATCAATCACACATAAACACAGTTGTTTAACGGGAAAGCTTAAAGCTAAAAACCCCAACTATCATGTATTATGTATATCAATGTATCATGTAATAATCTCATACAAAACTTAGTACATCAAGCTCTCAGTACAATCAACAATCATTACACACTGTCATGCAGAAATTTGCATATATATGCACCAATTTCTTTCCTCCTGACAGCCTACCTCCACTACGCAATCCCTGCTGAAGAAGAACCCTGAATGAATTAGAATTGGCCTTTCCTTGAATGCGCAATCCTCATTGGCATCTCCAATGTGTGTCAGATGCATTGAATTCATCACTATAGTCACAACAGATAGTCCATCTCACCCTTTCACCTATCTCTCCACCGGGTCTCCACTGGATCTGGCATGCAAGTAGTTAACTGCTATATTTGTTCAGTTGTTAGTGAGTTATTAGTTGTGAATTAATTAAATAATTAATTCACTAAACTCTCACTAGTGTATCTTTCAGTTAGACTAGATACAACTAGCTCAACTGAGTTTAACTCACTTAACTAAGTTAAACTAAATAATAACTCCCATAACTACTCTTCCAACTCTGTCATAAATTTTCCACTTCAGTTCTAACTGAGTCCTCCATGCATGAGTCACCAACCACCCTAGTAATTGCATAGTTCCTTCAGCCCAGTGATTTTCCAAATCTGTTCACTGAAATAAAGTGCTCCAAGAGAATAAGTTGATATTTATTGTCAGATTATTATTAAGGGCTAATAATAATCGACATGCATCTATTTTTAAATTGACGATCTGTAAACAGAATTCGCCCAATATTCTAAAAATAGAATTTCATCTATTTTTCAAATTTGACCAACCATCTACAAATAACATCCTGCAACTTATAGAATATGCTGACCATGTCTAAAAATAGACATACACCTAAACATAGCCTGCAGGCCCCATTTAGTGAAGGTGCTTACTTTTCACTAAGCTCATTATCTTGTTGAATCTCAACACTCCCTCTCAACAAGATATGGATTATCCTTCACCCCGATCCTGCCTCTATGGTATTCGAATTTTCTCCTGTTGAGCGCATTCGTCAGAATATCTGCATCCTGATCTTCCGTAGGAATGTACAGAAGCAACATGATCTTCCACTGCACACAATCTCTGATATGATGATACCAGGTATCAATATGTTTAGATATATCATGAAACATGATTAATCAAGAGTTTAATGCAACTCTAATTATCACAATGTATCACTGTAGGATCTAAATGAGAACCGAACAAACTGACCAGGATCTTCCTCATCCAGATAGCCTCACATGCAGCTTGAATTGCTGCCATGTATTTTGCTTCCATTGAACTGAGTGCCATGGATATTTTTTTGCTGCTATACGAAGAAACTGCTGTAGATCCAATACTGAAAACCCCTCCTGATGTGCTCTTTCTGTCCGTTGGGTTGCCTGCACAATCTGCATTCGTGAAGCCATGCAACTTCACCTCATCCGTCTATCTGTACCATAAGCCATACTCAGATGTGCCACTGAGATACCTCAGGACATGCTTTTATGCCTTCCAAAAGAGCTTGGTAGGCTTAACCATCGCTTGACTAAGCTAGTTCACAGCAAAACATATGTCCAGTCTTGTATTAACTAAATACATGAGTGAACCCACCAACTATCGATAAATAGTGGCATCCACTACCTCTGCTGATGTAGAATCCTCTTTCCTCCAATTCCCTGGAAGAGGAGTATCCATGGGTTTGCAGTCCTCCATGTGAAACTTATCGAGTATCTCCCGCGCATACTTTCCTTGAGACACAAAGAGTTCACCTTCTCGTTGCCATATTTCCAATCCAAGGAAATAATGAAGGAGGCTCAAATCCTTCATCTCAAACTCCTTTGCAAGATCTTCCTTGCATGAGTGTATCAACTTCTCATCACTCGTTAGTATTAAGTCATCAACATAAAGAAAAATGATTAAAATCTTACCCTCCACCACAATTTGGTACAGGTTTGCATCCGCCTCACTCTTGGTGAAGCCAAGTCCAGTGAAATAGATGTCGATCCGAGTGTACCAAGTACGTGGTGCTTTCTTTAGCCCATACAACACTCTTTTGAGTCTGCACACATGCGACTCGCTGCTGAAGATCTCAAATCCTTCAGGCTGCTCAATGTACACCTCTTCCTCAATGATCCCATTAAGGAACGCAGTCTTCACATCCATCTGATGAATGTGCCAAACATCTGTGCTAAGAGAGCAAGGATGGTCCTTATGGAAGAATACTGTGCGACAGGTGCAAAGGTTTCTTTATAATCAATCCCCTTGATCTGTGAGAAGCCCCAAGAAAAAAATCTTGCCTTATACTTCTCGACGCTCCCATCAGCAACTTACTTTACCTTGTAGATCCATCTTGAACCTACCACTGATTTACCCACTGGCCCTGGAACAATCTCCCAAGCACTGTTTCTGACAATGGAGTCATAATCCTCCACCATGACATCTACCCATGTGGAATCCTCCGCTGCTTCTTCAAAAGAAGATGGCTTTGTCATGATACACTTGATCATAAGAGCCATGTATCCAGTAAATCGGTTAGGTGACTGTCTCTGTCTGTACTGTGATGTAGGGACTCCTACATTCTGTGCTGCATTAAGCTTCAGTCTCTCAGCTTCTGTGGTACGCTTTTTGCCAGTTCTAATGTTTGGTTCTACATGAGTGGACTCCTCCACTCCATGAATCTCCTCCTGTGGTTGATCCACATCTAGAGGCTCATCTTTGGGAACAAGAAGTTCCTCCTTTGCATGCAAGTGTAGCTCCCTCTCAAGCGACAACTTCATGGCCTTCACCTCATTGAATTTTATATCCTATTGCACCACAATCATTCGAATGATTGGAAAATATACACGATAATTATGGGGTGTTTCTGTGTACCCCAAAATTATCCCAACTTCTGCAATCGGCTCCAGCTTCTTCCTGGCATCCTTTGTCACATGAATGTAAATAGATGAGCCAAAAATCTTCAAATGAGAAATATTAGGCTTCTTACCAATAAAAGATTCTTTAGGTGTACTCATGCCAAGTACTCTACGAGGACAACATTTTTGCACATAAACTGCAATGTTGCATGCTTTCTCCCACAAGTGCATCGGTAGGCCCTGGTCATGCAGCATAGCTCGTGCAGCAGCCACGATCATTTTGTTCTTCCTCTCTACGACCCCATTCTGCTGTGGGTTACGAGGTGCTATGATTTATCTTCGAATTCCTTCTTTGCTACATAAGTCTTTGAATTCGTTCGAGATATATTCACCACCATTATTGCTCTGCAGAGCCTTCACTTGCTTCCCCGACTCTTTCTCCACTAATTCTTTAAACTCACAAAACTTTGAGAATGTTTCGCTCTTCTTCTGCATGAAGAAGATCCAAAATCTACAAGAAGAGTCATCAACAAAAATAACATAATACTTGTGTTTTGCTGTTGAAGCAACCCAGAAAGGTCCACACACGTCTGTGTGAATTCTCTCCAGGATCACCGAAGCATGGTTCTCCTTCTCATGAAAGGTGGTCTTCAAAAACTTACCCATAGTACATCCCTTGCATTGATCTGACTGCGCAAGAGTACCCTAGGGAAGTCCAGTAGAAATCTACTGCAAAATCTTCAAGGCGCCATGGTGAAGGTGGCCCAATCTCCTGTGCCATAATTCACCCTCATCCCAACTCACCACTTCTTCTACTTTTCCCATCATTGCAGCGGAACCATCTACCTCCAGCTTGTAGAGATTCTTAACTCTAATCCCTATCCTCTTGGTTTGACCCATTGTTTTATGTCACAGGAAAGCTTTTCCATCGCTGAAAACAACGTCATAACCTCTGTCCTCCAACATTGTGACCGAGACCAAGTTCTTCTTAAGACTTGGAACATGCATAAAATCTTTCAACAGAAATTATTTACCTAACTCCCTCTCAAAGGTAATGGTTCCAATTCCGGTCGCACTGTATCTACCATCGTCACCCATCTTTATATGCAATTGGAGATCCTTCTCCTCCAAGTCACTAAACAACTCCTTGTCTCCCAGCATATGGAATGAAGCACCACTATCAAGATACCACACTGATCCCATTGTGCTTGAAACTGAGCATGTGATCAAGGAGAAATCAAGTTCAAATTGTGAGGCTAAGGCCTCTCAATTTGTAGCTCTAGCAGCCTTCTTGTTCTTCTTTTTATGTGGGCAGTTAGTGGCGAGATGCCCATGTTCGTGACAGTGAAAACACTTCACCTTGGACAAATCTAGCTTCTTGCCTTTAGCCTCAAATTTTGGATGGGATTTATTCCCCTTCTATTTCCTTGCTTTGGCAGCCAAAGCGAAATTCTCTTCATCATCATTCTTCGATGAAGATCCATCCCTGGTATTCCGCCTTATCTCCTCCTGCACAAGATCCGACCAAAGTCGCTCCCAATCCGACAATTTCTCCCGTCCATTGACAGAGTCTTCGTAGCTGTGCCAACTCTTCGAAAGCCCAAGGAGAGCCAAGCTCACCAAGTCATCACCGCAACTGTAATCCCCACACTTCCTAGCTCATTCCTACATTGGACAAAAGTCGTGAGATATTTTGGAATATTGTCGCCCTTCTCCATTTTGATTTTTCTGAGCTTATCTTTTAGCACCAACTTCCTATGGTCGTTGCTGCTTTGGAAAATATTTTTCAAATCCTTCCACATTGCAAATGGAGTGGCTTTCCTATGAAGGCTTGACACATTATGGTCTTTCACACCTTCCAACAGAATTATTCTTGTCTTCGCTACCTTATTTTTCCATGCATCAAGTAATGTAGCATCGCTAGAAGTAGGCTTAGGAACATCACTATCGATGAATTCCTTCAGTCCATTATCTTCAAGCACCACGTCCATCCTGTCCTTCCAGGCTATGTAGTTTGAGCTACCCTCAAGGGCATACTCCAATCGCAACCCATTGAAATACATTTCAATGAATACTCAACTATCGCACCAAGAAATTTCTGCAGCAAATTTGAATTGTCCACCAGCACAAAACTTAGCACCTCTTCACAATTGCAATCTCCAGTGATTAACACTGCTCTAATACCATGTAGAAATTTATAAATACTGATGTATTACTAGATTCTCCTGATCTAACAATATTTATCTTCTTGCTAAATACAAAATCCTTCCACTGTTAATCTTGCAGAAATTAAAACTCAATTTCAAACACATGTGAAGAAAATCAATCGCACATAAACACAGTTGTTTAATGGCAAAGCTTAAAGCTAAAAACCCCAACTATCATATATTATGTATATCAATGGATCATGTAATAATCTCATACAAATATTAGTACATCAATCTCTCAGTACAATCAACAATCATTACACACTGTCATGCAGAAATTTGCATATCTATGCACCAATTTCTTGCCTCCTGATAGCCTGCCTCCACTGCGCAATCCCTGCTGAAGAAGACCCTTGAATGAATTCGATTTGCCTTTCCTTGACTACGCAATCTTCATTGGAATCTCCAATGTGTGTCAGATGCATTGAATGCATCACTATAGTCACAACAAATAGTCCATCTCACCCTTTCACCTATCTCTCCACTGTGTCTCCACTGGATCTTACATGCAAGTAGTTAACTACTGTATTTGTTCAGTTGTTAGTGAGTTATTAGTTGTGAATTAATTAAATAATTAATTCACTAAACTCTCACTAGTGTATCTTTCAGTTAAACTAGATACAACTAGCTCAACTGAGTTTAACTCACTTAACTGAGTTAAACTAAATAACAACTCCCATAACTACTCTTCCAACTCTATCATAACTTTGCCACTTCAGTTCTAATTGTGTCCTCCATGCATGAGTCACCAACCACCCTAGGAATTGCGTAGTTCCTTCAGCCCACTGATTTGCCAAATATTTTCACTGAAATAAAGGGCTCCAAGAGAATAAGTTGATATTTATTGTCGGATTATTATTAAGGGCTAATAATAATCGATATGCATTTATTTTTAGATTGACGATCTATAAATAGACTTCGCCCAATATTCTAAAAATAGAATTTCATATATTTTTCAAATTTGACCAACCATCTACAAATAACATCGTGCAACTTATAGAATATGCTCACCATGTCTAAAAATGGACATACACCTAAAAATAGCCTGCGGGCCCCATTTAAGGAAGGTGCTTACTTTTCACTAAGCTCATCATCTTGTTGAATCTCAACAAGGGTAAATCTTGTGATTTTTAAGACAAGATATGATCTAAAACATGAAACATGTGGATTTTAGATGGATTTGGGGGTTCATAGTGAACATTCTGGTCTGTTTGTTTATCAGTACGAAATAAACAAACACATTATTTCAGGCACGAACACTAGGAATAATTCGTTTCAGAAATATTCATTTGTTAATATGGAACAAAAGTGTTGAGATAATACACAGATGAATCAGATTTTTGTTTACATCCATAGATCGAACCCCAGTAATGTGTTGTTCATCAGGAGTACTGTACTTGGCAATTGGGAGATATGGTCATGACATGAGAAGCATGAACTTTGAGCGTAGTAGCATGAAATTCTTGTGTCTACTGTCACAGACACCACTTGGACTCACTAGTCTCCACACAATATCCCTGTACCTAGAAAAGCAAGTTGGAATACTTTCAAGACGTGATTTTAGCATGATTATCGCTACTACTGGAAAGTTTATGGGAAACTTTGATCTTTAGTCTAGGCCCTGGGGTACTATGCAAATTGTCTGCTCAGTTTGGAGATGTTTTCCTATTCTAGAAAAGATTCTTATGTTCAGAGAGCCTTTCCAGAGGATTTTCCGTTCATGTTTCAGAGTAAGTGTTCAATTTTTGAATCTCCAGATGCAAAGACAGGATTTGTAAGGCAACATCACACATGCCGTTTTCAATAAGAAGTGGATGTATCATTCCCAGATCTTTAGTGATCAAATGGAGAAGACACTTGGAGTTGCTACTGGGCTTGAAATAAACTTGTTTTGTGCTAATTGAGGTGCTAGTCACATGATTTTGTTTTCCATTTTGTCTAACTGCACCAATCTTCAAGTATTGAGAATTGACACTAACTAGTTTACTGGTAACATTCCCGCCGAGTTGTGTACCAAGAACACCTAGTTGACCAAATTCTTCATAGATGTTAATCAATTCAGTGGCACCATTCCTGCTTCTCTGTTCAATTGTATTGTGTATGAAGCTTCAATATAGCGACGTAGGGTATAATGAGCTCAACGGAGTAGTGCCCATGGAGTTCGGTAAGCTGGCACAACTAAAATGGCTAAACTTGGGCGATAATAGATTGTCTAGCGACACTGGGCAGCACCACCAGCTTGCCCATTCTTACTACTCTTACTAATTATTCCACCTTAGAAAAGATATATTTATTTCAGAATAATTTTAGGGGAGTTTTCCTAATCTCTCTACTAAATTATACTACCTAAACTTGGAAGTGAATCAATTAATAGGAGAAATACCTACGCAGATTGGAAATTTAACTAGTTTAACTGTGCATTTTTTAGGCTTTAATAATTTTATAGGGGCTATCCCTTTAACACTTAATACCCTTCAAAACTTGCAAATGTTAGATATGTCGTCCAACTATCTACAAGAAAACATCCCTTCTAATATTGGGCAACTCAAAAGTTTAGGGTATTTAAATTTATTTCAAAATAATTTTAATGGAAGAATCCTTGATTATATTTCCAGCCTCTAACAACTAAGATATCTATATCTTTCCTATAATCAATTATCAGGTAATATACCTCCAAATCTAGGGAAATGTGTGAACTTATTGGACCTAGATCTATTATACAGTAGGCTCACTCGACAAATACCTCTAGAGGTTGCAGGGCTTGAAAAATTAGCTTTGTCTTTCAACCTTTCAGACAATTTATTTCATGGACATATACCTTTAGGACTAAGAAAGATGAAAATGCTTCAAGCTATGGATATTTCTACGAATCAATTAACTAGCAACATTTCAAGTAAACTGCAAAGCTGCAAAGAACTAGAGTACCTCAATATTTCCCACAATGCACTTGAAGGTCAAATTCCAATTACACTCAATGAACTTCAAAGTCTTGAAGACATGGATCTATCCTACAATAATCCATCTGGTGGAATACCCTTGTCATTGGAAAAGCTCAAAATGCTCCATCATTGTAATTTTTCTTTCAACAAGTTGTGAGGGGAAGTCCCTAAAAGAGGAGTTTTCAAAAAACTTAGTGCCATGGCATTCATGGGAAATCTTGACCTCTGTGGACCTTGTGTAAGTCTTCCACCATGCTATGCTCACAAACATCAAAGTGTTTGGCATACAAAAGGAGTTATCATACCTATGGTTATTTCTCCAGTGATTGTTGTATTGTGTTTATTTTTGGGAATCTCCCAGATTCAAAATCACAAGAAACATACTCATACAGACGTCAAGATATCCTTCACTATGGGGCATTGAAGAATTTCATATGGAGAGATCATGATAGCTAGTAAGCAATGCTGGAAATTTCTTGTTTTTATTAAAATTGTATATCATAGACCTTACCATGAGAATATTTTTATGTAGAATATGGATTGGGTGGGTCTGCCATGACAAAAGGTGATGTTTATAGCTATGCAATAGTGTTATTGGAGATGTTGACCAGAAAGAAATCTACACACAACAACATTGTGGAAGGAATGAACTTGCAGAAATGGGAAGGTAGTGGTTTTCTGAACCTTGTAAAAGCATGGTCGATGAGAGTCTATTGAGGAGACCAAGTATGGGCACTGTAGAAGATAAGGAGCTTAATTGCCTCAGTCAACTCATAATCCTAGGTTTCCTCTGCACAAAGGAATCATTTAAAGTACAACCTACTATGATGGACATTGGACATTGGGAAATATCACATTTATTAGGAAATACAAGTACTACTCATAACAACATGGGCAAAGGCCAAAGCTCTTCTAGTTTATTGTAAGGGAGTAGTGGTTGAAAAATTGAACCATGAAGTAATTTGATCCATTGTGAGTTGTTTAACTAAACCATGAAGCTATTTGAGTCATTTTTCGTTAGTGTCATCTAGTTCAAGGCTTATTTTTCTCTCCTTCTCTATCCAGCTTATTTGTAGTTCTATTCCCCTCTCCTTTATGTGGCATGTCTATTGTAACTTGTTGTGTGCATGATCATGAAAAATAAAGTAAAATATGCCATAAATGGTGTCTTGTAAAAGTTTCTACAACTATAAAATCCCCATCTTTATTTTATTTTAGAAAATTTTTATGTATATCAATCTTATTGTTCAATATTCTTCTACATCTATAGTAAAATGCAAATATTCCTGACATATATAGACCAAAGGTTTTGTATTTTTTTTTTTAAATATTAAAGAATAGGTCAACAATTTTGTTTCCACAAGCATTCATGAAACATGTTGACAAAAATGAATCTTACACTATTTTTTTTAGATGTTCCTCCTTTACACTAGAACAATGAAGGCACAATTGTATCAGAAGATCAATTTGTACCAGACAAGGTTCTACCTTATTCCCAAAACAACTAAGAATTAGGTTGGACACCTTATTTCCATAGGAGGTAGATGTAGGTTGAAATCTATAGCACAATTATTAGAATTTGTTCAAGATTTGGACTTGAATTATGTTTTAGAATATTATTGTGACATCGGGTTTAAATAGGCATGTTACCTCTGATATGTCATGAAGGTAACTCTTGTGATTTTCAACACAAGATATGATTTACAACATGATGGATTTTCTATGAATTTGGGGGGTTCATAGAGAACATTCTAGTTTCAGGCACGAACACTATGAATAATCCATTTCAGAAATATTCATTTGTTAATATGGAACAAAAGGTGCTGAGAATATACACAGTTGAATCATATTTTTGTTTATGTCCATAGATAGGACCCTAGTATTTTTTTGTTCATCAGGAGTGTTGTATTTGACAATTGGGAGATATGGTCATGGCATGAGAAGCATGAACTTCCAGTATTTGACAAACACTTGGATTCAAAGGCCTCCACACAATATCCATGTACCTAGAAAAACATAGTTGGAATACTTTTGAGACATGATTTTAGCATGATTTTCGGCACTATTGGAAAGTTTGCGGGAAAATTTCATCTCTAGTCTGGGGTACTACCCAAATTGTCTGCAAATTTTGGACATATTTTCCTAGTACAACAAAGAATGTTATGTTGAGAGAGCCTTTTTAGGGGATTTTCCAGTCACGTTTCAGATTAAGTGTTCCAGTTTTGAATCTCCAGATGTACAGTCAGGGTTTGTAAGGTAGCAGCACACATGCTTGCATCAGAAATCTGTTGCTATCAATAAGAAGTGGATGTAACATTCCCAGATCAAATGGTATGTTAACTCATTAACATGTGATCTGTGTGTTTATTTCATGAAATCAGCTTTACATTTATACTTGAATTACTAACTGATCGAACTAATAATAACTAACTACCTAACCTAACTAAAAAGAATCCCATAGGATTGCAACATTTCCCCCCTTAATTCGAAGGGACATCTGACATACCAAGTAAGGAGCTAAATTTTTCGAACTTTTCACGCCCTAATGCTTTGGTAAAAATATCTGCAATTTGTTCAGAAGTTGTACAATGTGTCAGATAAAGTTTTTTGGCTCTACATGATGTCGAATCAAATGATACTTGGTGTTGATATATTTGGTTCGATCATGAAACTTTGGATTCCTGGCCAACTAAATTGCATAAGAGTTGTCAATAAATAGAGAAGTTGAAGATTTTTGTTTCTCCTGCAAATATTTGATTATTTTCCGAAGCCAAATGATTTCCTTAGTGGCTTGAGCTGCTGCAACATATTCAGCCTCGGTGGTAGAATCAACAGGAACAGATTGCTTGCACAATCTCCAAATAATGGTTGTTGATCCAAGATTCATCGAATATCCAGAAGTTGAGACTCCATTTTATTTATCTCCATCACAATCTGAATATGAATAACCAGTAAGATGGAAATCTAAAACTTTGGAATATTTGATGTTGTAGTTTTGAGTTCCTTTTAAATATTTCAAAACTCTTTTTTCTGCTACCCAATGCCCCTCACAAGGATAATGCATAAACCTGGAAAGAATTCTGACAACAAAAGTTATATCAGGACGAGTAATAGACAAATAAATCAAATTGCCAACAAGTTGCTTGTACTTTGTTTGATCTTAGGAAATTTTTTTTGATCTTCAAATGACTTTCCTTCTTCGGAAGTGAGTTTCAAAATATGCTCCATTGGAGTAGAAACATGATTACACTCTGTCATACTATAGTTGTTCAATAACTTATCAACATATTTCTTCTGAGAGATGAAATTATGTTGTGGTTTTTTATCAACTTCAATACCAAGATAATAATGAAGTAAAACTAAATAAGTCATAACAAAAACCTTTTTCAATTCCTTCTTTATAGATGATATATATTCATCATTTTTTCCTGTGATCATCAAATCATCAACATATACAACTAGATATACAACTGATCTTCCAACTTTCTTAACGAAAAGAGTTGCATCATCTAGGTCAAAATTTTTATAGTTTAATTTAAGAATATGTTCAGTTAGCTTCTCATACCATGCTCGTGGTGCTTGTTTCAAGCTGTACAAATACCTCATTAGTTTTCAAACCTTTTGTTCTTTCCCTTTAACGGAAAAAACTTTTGGCTGAAACACGTAAACATCTTCTTTCAAATCTCCATTTAGAAAGACAGTTTTGACATCCATATGATGAATTTTCCATCCTTTCTGAGCTGCAATAGCAAACAAAGATCTAATAGTGCCCCATTTAGCTATAGGAGAAAAAGTCTCTGTATAGTCAATACCCTCTTTTTGTGCATATCCCGTTGCTACAATTCTTGCTTTGTGTTTGTCTAGCGAACCATCAGCTTTAAAATTAGTTTTATAAAGCCATTTGCAACCAATAGGTTTGATGGCAGCAGGAGGATCCACTAGCCTCCATGTGCCATTTTTTATGAGAGCATCATATTCCTTTTGGATTGCATATTTCCACTGTTCATAACTAGCAGCTTCTTCAAAGCAAGTAGGTTCACAATCCACAAAAATATTAAATTCACAATGAGAATAGTTATCTGAGGAACTTCCAGCCTTAAACTCATCATATTTCTTTGGAAATGTTCGAATACGAGTTGACCTTCGCAAAGGTTGTGTAGGAAGTTGTTGAGGAATTTTCTCATCTTCTTCATCTGGCTCAGTTCTTTCCATTTCTGTCATTGTTTCTGTAGAAATACTTGCATCAACTAATTATTTGTCAGCAGCAACAAAAATATCATTATCAACGACAGCCAATTTCTTATCATTGAGACAAGGAAACTCCACAGACTGATCTAATATAGGAACCCCCCCTTTATGATGGGGAAGTATAGTATCTGATTCATAATAAAACTTTTCAGGCACAAACTTTTCTATTTGATTAAGTTGTCTATCAACAGTGAGGGAATCTTTATCAATTTCAAGAAAAATTACATCTCTTGACAAAACAAACTTTTTTTCTCTTCATCATACAATCGGTATGCCTTAGAAGTCATGGAATACCCTAAAAATATACATTTTCTACTTCGTTCACTCAGCTTATTCCTCTGATGTTTAGAAATCAAAGCATAACATTGAGAATGGAAAATTCAGAAATGTTTAACAGCAGGAAGACGACTATACCACATTTCATATGGAGTTTTATTGTTGATGACAGAGGAAGGGCACCGATTTCTAATGTATGTCGCACAAAGCACGGCTTCTCCCCAAAACATTAATTTTACATTCTTAAAAAACATCATTGACCTTACCATATTAAGAAATGTTCGATTCATTCTTTCAGCAACACCATTTTGTTGTGGATTATATGGTATTGTGGTTTGGTGTTTGATGTCAGTCTCTTGCAAATATGTTTCAAAAGCATGTGAAGTATATTCTCCTCCATTATTAGTCCTTATATTACCAATAGTAAGTTGTGTTTCATTTGTTATCAAGAGATGAAATTTCTTAAACACATCAAAAACTTGTGATTTTTCTTTAAGCAGATAAACCCAGCACATCCTTGAATATTCATCAATAAAAGAAAGTATGTATTTATTTCCATTTGCAGTTGGTACAAGCATTGGACCACATAAGTCAGAGTTTATGAGACTTAATTTTCTTGTAGCTCTAGACTTAGAATTTTGAAAAGACTGTTTGTGATGCTTGTCCAATATACAAGCATTACATGGGGTCAATTTTCTGGGAACTGTTGGAAGTCCCTTAATCCCCTGTTGTTTCATAATATGAATACTTTCATAATTAACATGACTGAAGCGTGCATGCCATAATAAAGAAGATGATAGAGTATCAATTTGCTGAACCAAATAAGTTGTGTTCAATGCAACAGATGACATACCATGCAACTTCAATAATTTATCTTCTTCCATACCAGTCATTACAGTTTTATTGTCAGCTGCTCTTCTAATTTCTACTTTACCATCAAATATGTGAATGGAATGTCCCTGCTATCTTATTTGTATAAGAGATAAAAAAATTCTTTGGAACTGTGGAATGTAAAGTACATCATTCAAAATATAATTTGGAAGTCCAGGAATTTTTAACTCAATTGAACCAATCCCTGATGGTTTGATTTGGGACTTATCAACAAAATACACTACTCCGTCAATATTATCACTAAATTGATCAAAAAAATCTCTTCGAAAGGTCATATGACATGTGGCACTTGTGTCTAGAACCCAACTGTCATACCATGAAGAAAAATAAGTACTAAAAACATCTTCCACGTGGAAATTACAATGTGCGACAACATAATGTGCATTCTCAGAAGACTGTCCTTTGTCTGGAATTATATGATCTTTCTTTTCAAGCAATTGTTATCTTTTTTCATTAATTTTATCCCAGGGAATTCTACAATTTTCAGTAGTATGTCCAAGTTTTCCACATCTAAAACATTTTACAACTGGTTTATCAGAAAAATTTCTTTGTTGATCATTCTATTGTCTATCTCCTTGAATATTTCTACCCCGCTACCTCTATAATTCTTCCTACCCCGACCTCTATTACCTCTAGTATTTTTGAAAGATTCCTCCTGGGGTTTTGGTATTTTTGAGAAAGACATAGGGTTTCGGTATTAGAACTATGTGATGCTTCTTTCTTGCCAAAAGCCTTCTCTCTTTCTGCAATTTTCCCTACTAATTTTTCAAAATCTATATCTTTTAATTGCCCACTAGCTTGGAGAGATTCCAAGTAGTGTGAATAACTAGGGTAAAGAGATTTTATAAAGGCAGTAAGCGAAAAATCAACTTTAACTCCAATACATTCAATTTCATGATTGATGGATTAAATTTCAGAAGCCAGTTTTAGAGGATCATTATCGCTCATTTCCAGACTAAATAAATTCAACAATAACTGAATTATCTCCAATTCAGAATGTCAATCATAAAGCTCTTTTAGTTTTTTTATGGAATCATAAGTTGTTTTACTCTGAGTAATGTAGACTGAACTAGAGATTAAGGAAAAGGCCTTTTTATCCTTACTTTTCCATATTTCTAGTTGCTTCCGCTCATCGGGCTGCTCTGATTCATTCTCTCCTTTTCCTTCACAGAATCCATCCCATAAATCATTAAAGATAAGAGTATTTTTAACTTTCCTAAACCACTCCTGGTAATTTTCCTTTCTGGAAAGGATAACCCCAATTAAAGACACCAATGAGTTCATCTTGTTCAAATAATCTTAAAAAAAATCTGTTTTAACCCTTTCAAAACACATAAATTTTTTTTTTAAATGTTTAAAATCGTAACTTACTGATCCCCAAAACTGACACTGGAAGAAAAATCTGTTTTAACACTTTCAAGACACAGATTTAACTTGCAGATTCAATCTATTTTAATCCTTCCAAGATAGATTTTATTTTTAAAAAAATGTTAAAAAATGAAACTTACTGATCCCCAAAACTGATACTGGCAGAGAAATCTACACAATTTGAATTTTTTTCTCCCAAAAAAATATTCTCTCCCGGGGTTCACGCTGGCAATCACTTTCTCCACAACAAACATAGAAAAACCTCGTTCCTCCATAATGAGCAAACAAACTCGTTCCTCCACAGCAAGCAAACAAAATCATTCCTCCACAGCGAGCAAACAAACTCGTTCCTCCACAACGCTGGAGGTTATGCTGGCCCACAAAAACAATTCCTCGGTTCAGTGCTCCACAGGAGGTTATGCTGGTCCACCAAAAACAAACAGGGACAATCTAGTGGCAGTGCACAGTTCTGGCGGTCTCTCCACAACGATGATGAACAATGTCTCTCCACAGTGATAGTGAACAACATATCTGCACAGCGATGGTGAACAACGATTCTCCAAACGCATCAAACGAGGGTTCCTGGATCACGCCTCGCTCTGATACCACTGTTAACTCATTAACATGTGATCTGTGTGTTTGTTTCATGAAATCAACATTACATTTATACTTAAATTACTAACTGATCGAACTTATCATAACTAACTACCTAACCTAACTGAAAAAATCTCGTAGGATCCCGTAGGATTACAACATGGAGCAGACACTTGGAGCTGCTGTTGGGCTCGAAATAAACCTGATATGTGCTTATTGAGGTCTTGGGCTCATGATTTTGTTTTCCATTTGTTCAGGCGCAATGAGGAAAGTAGGTTTATCATGAACAAATGGGTATGGCATCAAATGTTTAAAGAGCAGCAAACCAACATTGGATTTAGTCTTTATAAGAGCAAGATTCATAATATGCATGAAGGTTATGTACTCCTGCGCTCAGGATTCACCTTAAGACATGAAAATATGGAGATTCGTATTTGCTGATCTAAATCAAAAAGGGGGGGGGGGGGGTCGTATTTTTTATTGGAAGAACACATACTCAGGATCTATTAAGAATGGATTAGTGTGCCCACATTGAGGGAGAATAAAATGGTTTTTGGATCATCTCACGCTCCTTTGTAGTTCCATCGCATGTGTGAAAGGGGAATTTTGAGTAGCACATCGATATCTGAGCAAGTATTGATCTGGGTGGTGATATAACTACTCAGAAAAGATTTGTGGTCATGTTTCCAAATATCTTAAGTCCCTTAATGAAAACCTGTGGCAACATTTATTAGAGGCATATGTTTATTCATGTTTACACGATGATTACATGTTTATTCATGCATACTTCTGGACTATGCTTCATTTCTAAATAAATCTGTGCTTGTGCAGCCTGAAAAAAGTCTAATTATGGCTATATATATTTGATAGCAATACCATGGAATGGTTGGAAGTCAAAATTGAGGTACCCTTTGTCTTTTTCTTTGCAGCAAATATCAATCACATGAAAAGTACCTTTCAAGAGATATCACGAGCGTTGAATATTAGCATTGGTCAAAACCATCAAACCATTTGTAGCAGCTCCCAAGCCATGCATATTTGCATAAGGATGCAGAAATTCAAGTAAATAAATAATTGATTCATCCTATTTATAGTATATTTTGAATATATTTATCCAACAGTTAGTATGGAAACCAACAATCCAATTATTATGACTTTCCTAGCAGGTAGTATGCATTTGCTTTTTGGCTGACCATCTATTACTTTATAAAGTGAAACTTTACAATTGATTTTTTTTATTTATTGCAATTTTTTTTATTAACATTTACTTGTAATGCTATTGGTTGTTATTTTTAACATCCTATAGGGCCATGCCTAGGAATTTGTGGTAACATTTTAATGCCTGCTATCACATTTGCTATCACATTGCACATTGATCGACAATAGGACAATCCTGTCTAAATCTGCAAAAAAAAGGTCACGTTCTAAACATATGGGAGCAATTTCTTCTTTTAATATGTGGAAATTAGGCAGGGGTTTATGTATTGGGAAATAAAATAAGTGGTATTGTACTTCCTTTTTGGCTGGTTCTGAGTTACCAGGCAGTTAACTTGGGTGCATGATGTGGCAATTATTTTTGGAAGAGGTTATTTATGTCAAAGAATGGGATGATGGGACAGCCCTTCCGGTCCCATCCTCCTGTACTGACGATCGCCAAACCTCCACTCCATTGTTGACCTTACCCCATTGATACAGGTGGCTCCATAGAAAAACATAGGACAAAAAGGGCTTATGAAAGCTCAAAAATCAAAGTGTTAGGATTGCTTTCGAAGCAGGACAAAAGTGTATATCTCATCATCCTGATTGCAACGATGTGAACAGTTCGTCAAACCGAATTCATATAAGAAAGTTAGAGCAGTTTGAATTTTTGTTAAGATAAGGGAAGTGGGTCCACAGCATGCCACATGGCATCCCAGTAAGCACGTGGAACCCACATGGCAAGCCCCTCAGTTGTTGACACATGACACTCCTCCTTTGGCCCCTTGCCCCTGCAGAGAAGGAAAAAACAAATGATATTTAATTTCCCACATTAAAAATAAAAAAAATAATAAAAAAAAAACTATATATTAACTATAGTTATTAAACAATCAAAATCAATTTAAACATGGTAAATTTTTATGTAACAAAAATCATATTAAATTCCATATTAAACAAAACCTCCATTTTTGTTTTTGGGAGTCTTTACAATATGGAGATACCAATTCCATATATTATATAGTTTGAAAAAACAAAATTAAAACTAAAATTAGGTTTTAAAACGACATTTGGACTCAATGGGATTTGAACTTGAAACCTCCCAACAATAACTATCTTAATATGATTATTCCAACCGATGTGCCAACATCACAATTTTTGTTATTCATTCTCACACCTTATTGTAAAATCTCATTAAAATGGTTCAAGGAAACCATGGAGAATGATGGAGAATAACTGAGAGATGAGGGCACAGAGAGGCCAATGGAGATGTGAGCAAAGAGAAGGCAGGTCAGATGGCAGACAGATACACAATTCGAGGCATGATGGTGCACGCAATTCAAGGGAATCTTTTTTGATGCCAAGAGAATCTTTTGATTCCAAGGAGGTAAAATTTCCCTGTGTCAGAATGTATTAAACTATATATGCATTTAACCAGAATTTCGCAAGGAGCATGATGGTACACCCAGATTCACCTTTTGATTAGAGGTTTTTCAGATTCCCTGTGGAGGATAATCTTCAGGAATCTTGAAAGAATCTTTTAGATTCCTTGAAGGTCGAAATTCTCCGGTGTCAAAATGAGGTCAACCTTATACTCATTTTTCTCAGATTTTCGCAAGGATCTCAATCGTAAGATCAAATTCCTATTTTTAGTTATAGATTTATAGATTCCTTGTGGAGTAGCATCTTTGAGGAATCTAGGGGTAATCTAAAAGATTCCTAAGGCCCAGATTTCAACAGTGTCAGAATTCATCAAATTGACAGTCGATACTACAACTCTCGGCAACACGAGTTCAGCGGTGCAGTCAGATTTTCCATCTGAGCCTTATGTTTTTTGACCACTTTTCAAAGTGGAGTTGCATGTGTCAGCATTCCATGTGTGAGCTGTCTTTTTTAGGATATTTGACGCCAAGATATTGATGGTACAACCAGATCACAAAATTTTATCATCCTTTTCTTCGAATAGCTCTAGGATGTGAGGTATATGGTGTGTTGATTTCATGTACTTATTTATCTCTTTGCTAGGAGATGCATTGTGTTGTATAGATCGTTGTGATGTTTGATGTGGGATCTTGCTTTTTTCTTGATGTGAGATGTAATTTCTATAATGGATTTGTATTATGTTTTAGATCCCTTTGCTGCCATGTTGGCAGGATACTCATTTTCACATATATTTTTGATTGAGATCCCTTTGTTGCCATGCTGGCAGGATGCTCATAGTCATTATGTGTGAGTTATTGTCATACTTATAGGAGTCCTTATTGTGAATGAGAGTTGCTATAGTGGAACATCTCGTGGAGAGATTCAACCACTCCTGCGTGAGGGAATTTTCCTTATATGACAGATAAAATACCATCCATGTACATCATCACTCTTTCCAACACTTAATGCAGCGGCCTACACCATCTTGATGCTGAGGCCCGGAGACGTAGTCCCTCCTGGAAGAACTTCATTATCAATCTCTTATGTTGCAATGCTTGTTATTTTCCTCTTCTTTAAAACATGTAGATGTTCATTTATTTTAATTAACGCTTTGATTAAATGCAATTCTAACACATCATTCGAAGTAAAAGGTCTTGGTTAAGGGTATCAGGAATTTACCCGGATCAGCCACCCTCCTCCTCCTCCCGTCACCCTCGAGCCCCAGCATTTGTGGCCTCCCCGGAGCCCCTGCTCCTCTGCCACCCTCCTCCCTTGTCCACATTCTCTGCCACCTCCCCTGCCCATTAACCTGACGCCACCTTGCATTAAAGGATCTTGCATTAAATTGCAGATTTTCAATGGTGATTCAAAATTTTCCACTCATCGACGTCATGACTAATATACCTCCTCCGTGAATGATGCTTAGTGTTGCCTATTGAATGCTCAGAAATCTCTTGACGCTCTTACAACTCTCCTGCACTCCAACATCTCCCTTGTGCATTGAAACTGGTATGCTTTATTAACTATCTCTGAATTTCATTGTGTGAATTCTAAGGGGAGGAGTTGTGAGTCTAGACAACCTTTGTATATTTAAAAATAAAAATTTTATAAATAATTCGAACGGAACAGGCTATTTGTGCTCCAGTAGTTATAATTCGAATGATTTAAATACATGGAGTGTACAATATCACGACATTGTGTTGAAATTAATTTTACCCGACATGAATGCAAACCCCACGATATGGATTTGGTTTCGCTTATCTCTTTCCTTTTCCTTTTTCCTGCGTGTGGTACATTTCACCCCCAATGGATTCCATTTTCAATGATGTATTGAGGCGGGCAATTCATTTATTAGCCACACTGGCCCTTAGGAAACCACTGTCTAAGTTTTAGGAGTTTATATCTATGTCAGAGAAAATGATGAGCATGCTATATCCCATATGTCCAAACGAGTTATTCATCCTATAATTCAAACATTAGTGACAACCAAATTTGACACTTGGCAGAGACCAAATTTTGCGATTTTCAAAGGTAAATTCACTCAACACCATGAATTATTATTAAATAATTTTTTCTTCCCCAAAAATATGGCCAAACAGGGCATCGGGACATGAAACAATTGTCGCCATGTAACCAGGGTAAGAAAATTTTAAACCCTCGTCCAATAGAAGAGAATACACACATCATCAGTGAAGAAAATGTCTGGTAATTTTGAAATTTAAAAGCTTTATAAAAAATATTTTTTTTTTCATTTTACCATATCTCTTCACTGTTGTGAGATTTACTGCTATGACCATACTTGAAATCTCACTCATCAGTATCAAAATAACTTGAAATCCTAGCTTTGTTTGTTTGTTGGGAATCACAAAGTTACATCAAAACCTGATAGCATCCGCAAAGATAAGAATCCATGTCCCAAACACACAAGGGAGCGTTGGTTTAGGGATTTTAAAAATAAAACTTACCATATCTCTTCACTGTAGCTTGTTAGATTTACTGCTAATACCAGACTTGAAATCTCACTGATCATAGGATTTCTAGTTATTTCAATACTTAAAATGAAAAATTCTAAAAATACATTTATGACCATGAGATTTAAATCATAATCCTATATATCATAAAAATACACTAAAGACATTGAGGTTTAAATCACTTTGTAGAATCACTTTGTCATGTGGTACTATTGAACCAAGCTTGTTTCCTCTCCTAAGCTTATGTCTATTGTATATTAAGGTATCAAGAAGGTATATTGGATGCATGGAATTCCATTTAACATAAGGATGCCCCTCAATTAGAGAGGGCAACATTTTCTTCTCAAATAGGTAAAAGTTATTTATTGGACTGTAAAGTAGGTTTATTAATGAGATGTTATCTTTGTTGGGAATCATGTAGTTACACCAAAACCTAATAGAATCTGCAGAGATAAGAATCCATGTCCCAAACACACAAGGGAGTGTTTGTTTATCCATGTCAAACAATTTCCTATAGCATGAGCCATGTGTGTATCTAACCCTTGACTTAATCACCTCTACTCTAATACTACTTGTTGGAACATTTCATACCCTAAATTTCAGGTTAGTCATACATCCAGTAGATTTGTAATGTTACAACTTTAACTTCCAAAAAAATTTGCAAGCCTCCTTCAGAAAAATGATGAAAAATAATTTTCTAGTGCTCCTGTAGGCACTGAAAAATCATTTTCCAACGCCTACAACAATGCTATAAAATGAATGAGAATAAAGAAAGTAGTATAGTGTACATGGAACTTCTCTTAATGCAGGTGGACTAAGATATTATATTAGGAGGCTTCCATGGGACTTAATCTAAGGCAAGTAGTTGTTGGATGGACTAAAGCAAGTACAACTTACGAAAAAAACTAGTAGTAGTTCTTACACTAAGGGAATAAATATATTATTCTAATCTCTATTATCTCTTCCCATTGTGTTTTCATAGTATTAGCCTAGGGGATGGATTATAGTGAATGAGAGAAGCTCCCTAAGATAAATCCACTTGTTCTGGTAGTGCTTAGAGTAAGGTTGTCTGTGAAAATATAGGTACTACTGCCACTAGCTTGAAAGTCACTTTATTTTGTACTTGCCTTCTTATGTAGAGTGTAAGTTCTCCAAGGCTGCCCCATGGGACTTACTGGCTAGTAGTTCGACTATAAGCAAGTAGTATAGCTTACAAAAATAACTAGTACTCTACACTACAACTAATACAGATTTATCATTTACAGTATCTACAGGAAAAGTGAATGAGAATAAATGAGGTTAAAAAAAAGAAAATTGACATGGAAATATAAGAGGGACAAGGGAAGGATCAATCATAGTCCAAAACTCTATTTTGGATTGGCCACATTTTTTTCAATCTTCGTGAGAACACCAACTCAAAGCACTATCACTTTTTTCATGACTACTTTAGATTATTACTAGTTCACAACTACAAACCTAGGTTTAAGGAGGGGATTCATGTCCAATTCCATCTCCTATTTATTGGAAAGAAACTAAATGCATCTTGATAAGATAATATGTCAATTATGAGTAAGCCACTATGTGGTCATTGTCATGCCAATGTGGTGGTGTGTCGAGGAGAGGAATGCCCTTAGAAATGGAATTCCTCCTCTCCTTTGCCTCCATACATGGGAGTTTTCAATGTTAATTAAGTGCTAAAATTATAGATATAGGGGGTTATTGAATACATTATTCATTACGAAACCCATGGTCTCATATACATATGTAATGGGTTATAGAATTTCATTGTAGTTCATGATTTGCTTATGAAAACATGGTTTATAAATTTTAACCTTCTATGTTTTAAAGTTTTTTTCATTATGAATTTTCAAGGCCCCATGCCATATGTCCTTGCAAGAGGGGCCATGGTTTATGGGAAAATTTCGTGTTTTCATCACACCTAGGTTCTCATAACCTAACCCAACAACTATGGATATAACTATCGTTATTGTATGGGTACATTTAACTGATTTACCCCTTAATTTGTAGTGTCCACATGTGCTTGGGCATTGAGTTTTCTTTGATGAGTTTATAAGTTATTTAAAGGATTCATGTCCAAAGATTCCCATATTTTGAGAGAAAGAGGGGAAATCTAGTAAACTACAATGTTGTAATAAAAGACAATTAACCAACTACAACCATAAGGGACTAGGAAGTGATTGGAGTCTCCTCCATTTTCTTGAAGGAAACCACAAACCAAAAGGGGGAATGGTGAGGAAATACAGAGTAATGAGGAAAGAGGTACTTACTTATATTAGGCCATATTGTAATGTTATTGATATTAGCCCATATTGTAATGCTCCTTTAACAGATATTGAAGAGTATTTAATGAGAAAAGCATTACAAGATGAGTTTTAAGCAATGATGTACACTCTGGTAAATTAGATGTTTGATAAAGTAGGCATACTATATGTAGTGGCAACCAAGTGCATGAAAAGCAAGTGTTTATCAAATCCGAGTTGGTGGAAACCAAGTGCATGAAAAACAAGGGTTTATCAAATCTGAGGGTGGAAACCAAGTGCATTAAAAACAAGTGTTTATCAAATCCGAGTCGGTGGAAAAAAAGTGCATAAAAAACAAGGTTTTATCAAATCCGAGGGAGTGGCAACCATTTCCAAGGCTTTGGTAACCATTTCTAAGACGGTAGAGCACACAAGGGGAAAAATTTTAATTGGTCAATTCTTGGAACTTGCTAGTTGGACATATGTAGACAAGTGGCCACCTCAAACACTATGAGTGAGATGGAGAAATGCTCTTACAGGTGTGTAGGCTTGACACTTTTGCAATTTTCAGAGAAGCTGGATGGGAGCCGATTTTTCAACTCTTCATCGGGTATGATCTTACACTCTCCAGTGATTTCATTTATTTTTTTTATAGCAATAGCCCTAGGGTTCAGGGGCTGATATTTCAAGTAACAAAATAAAGCATCATTTAGGCAAATAAAACACTAGCTGAGGGGAAAAGATGGTTCAAGAGACATATGGTGCAAGTATGACAATCATGAACCTTGTAAGAGCTTTGGGGTGTAGATAAATATTTTAAATCCAAAATGGGTTGAGAATATGAGGAAGATTCAACTTTATCTAACATGTGATGGTTGTTTTTCCAAAATTTTCTTATATCATATGTGATTTCTTGTACATTTGGCTAGTTTTAACAGGATGAACCTTCCTTTTTACTTTCATCAAAGCTTGCTTAAGACGGTGGCCTCTGCAAGAAAAAGGACGGTTTGGTACCCACATGATGTATACCAACACAGTTTGATCAAGATGTTATACACCTATGAAATGAACAAGAAAGCACAACAACCAAGGAGGAAATTGGGACACCCCTTTTCCAGAAGGAATAAGAAGAAGAAAATTGTTGCTATATAGGCCAAGAGAAGTCAACAAGTTGTTGGACAAACAACATAAAAAGCGAATAGGAGAAAAAACCCTAGGGTTTCTAGGTTTTATAGAAGAAGGACTAGATGATACTAGTTAGAAGTCCACGAGACTAAGGAAGATGAGACCATGGAGGAAGGCCAAAAGAAGGGTGAAAATCCTATAGAACCTAACCCTAGAGCAAATTATGCAAGGAGGCCAAGAACCAGACCCACAAAAAAAATAAGGTTGGGGTTTAAAGCTAAACTGAATCCCAAGCTTAAGGAGCCTATTATCATTAAAGATGAAAAGCAAGACGACCTTTCTAGAGATAAGTAGGGGTTGTTAACAGAATCAGTGCCACAAGCTCCACTAGCTTAGAATACCCCATGAAAGAAAAGAAAAAGAGAAAGAGTTGCGATGGAAATCTCAAAACAGGACAAGTTGAGACTCCTTGCAGAGGCGACATATGCCATTACAAGCTAGGATTTTTTGCTAAAGGTTTTTTGTTGATAGGAATAAACTTTGTTTAGTAAATTGTATCATGAAAATATTGTAATATTATATGGTTTCTTTCCTTGATATTATGGAACTTAAAGCTTTGTACATTTTGATATATACTGTATGAAAAAGAAGGACAAAAGCTTCATAACTCTTTGGCTAAAACCTTTTGTGTACTGTGGGCTATTCAAGATCAATATAGTTTTCTCCCTAAAAAAGTTTGAAAGGTTTCAAATATTCATGTGTTATTGGTTTTTGGTTGTCCTTCTACGTGCGCGTTCTCCTTTTTGTTGGTCATATGTTCATATCTTTAGTATTCAAATATACTTGTAATGAACTAGAATTCATGTTTGATTTCTCACTCTCATAATATTCAAATGCTCTAAGCGATTTCCACTAGAGGAAATTTCAGCCTAAAAGTGCCCATGAAATTTTCATGTCACAATATGTAAACCAATTAAAATGCTTTAAATTTAAAAAGAGGTACATGTAAATATTTTGGAGGGAAAAGAATCAAAACTATTTTTTTTAATTGTATTTTTGACTTATCACCTTATATGTTTACTCAAATTTCACATGTATACACTCATTGGATGCAAAATTAAATTCAACATCCAACAAGTACCCATTATGCATAATTTTGGGAAGACCCACTTTGATAAAAATTGCACATACATTAAAAAAATGTGTTTCAACATGTTTTTAATTTATCTGTAAATTTTATCAATGTGGATCTTCACAAAAATACACATAATGGGTACTCGTTGGACGTGGAATTTAATTCCGCATCTAACGAGTGTCTAAACGTGAAATTTGAGTAAACCTATAAGGAGATACGTAGAAAATACAATTGAAAAGATTAGTTTTCTTCTTTTCCCTCCAAAGTTTGTAACTCTTATTTTATTATTTTTCCTTAAGAGACCACTTTTAGGTTGAAATTTCCTCTAATGCATCTAGAGGTTACAAAAGTCACTGTGTGGTGCTCTGTTTTTTTTTAGATCAATGTGTTATTATTCTATTACATCTTGATTATTACAATTTGAACAAAGAAGCCAATACTTGTCTTTCCTCTGGCAGAGTTTTGAAGGATTTTCAACTCTTATTGGAATATACTTGTAACGAAACTAGAATTCATGTTTGAGTGTAATGAACTTGGGGAAGGATTTAGCAAGTGAACTTGAACTTAGATTAATCATGTAATGTTTCAGTTAAGGTAGTCAATACTAAGGATAAGGAAACAACTAGGGTTGTAGACATAGTACATGTACAATTAGACTAGTGGAAGGGCCTTGCAGACATTAACATATTGTAGATGGATGACTTTAAAGTTATTCTTGTGTAGGAATTCCTAGGGAGAATGTAGTTAGTTATCATGTCATTTGCAAACAATTTGGTGATACTTAGTGCACAAAAGAATTGAGTTGTGCACAAAATAACAATCAGGCTAGAAAAAGGGTGTAGGTTGTATCTATAGTGATCATGACTAGGGTGTTGAGGCACCCATAGTATTAAATTTTTGTTGTAATTACTGGAGAAATATATGAGGGTGGAGTGGAGATTCCTATTCCATTAGCACTTGCCAATGTGTTGGATGTGTTTGCAAATTTTGAGCATGACTAGGGAAATGACATACCAAATGTTTTTACATTTTGTAGTAATTACTAGAGTATGAAGGTGGAGTGGAGATGAATGTTTTACTAGAAATTGTTAATCATGTATTAGACGAGTGTGCAGGTTAGATGCCTAATTCTTTGAATAAATTTTCTCCACTTAGACTCATATTTGACCATGATATTGATCTTGAAATGGGATTGTAGCCTACAACTAGAGATCCCTATTGACTTTCTCGATCCAATCTGGAAGAGTTGAGGTGGAAATTGATTGAGCTCGTTCATATTGACTTCGCCAAGCCTACTAATTATTATAGGTTTAAAACAATATGGTCAACTAATTCTCTGCAAAAATCCTTTGGGTTGTTGACTATCAGTGCCAGTGAGCTTCTGTTTAATTTTGAAGCTCAAAATTTTTTCTTTTTATTTTTTATGTTTGGATTCCTTTGTATACCTTTGGATTCTTCCTCCCTCATGGTTTTTTTCGTGACTTCTTATCTACATGAAAGAGAATATGCACCTATGAATAGATTTTGTTTTCTAGCAGAAACCCACTTGGATTCTCAATCTATCCAAGTTGTTTAGGTAGGAAACGAGTGGAGTTGAATCACATAGGTTCCTTTCTATTGTAGTGTAGTCCTATTGACCCTTTAAAGAAAAAAATCTAACAATTCGAATGGTGCAAATATTAATGAGTCTTGTACTAAAGACGGATTGTAGATGATTCTTATGGAGCATTTATTTCTGAAGATCCAACAAAGGGGTTGGGAAATACAAAGTCTGTAGAGACATATATTGAATTTCCAAAAAGCACGAGCCCATGTTTAAACCTTTAGTGGGAGAAAGGGAATAGACATCCTTAACATCGATGTCCATATTAGAGAAACTGTACCAACCAATTGATGGCTAATATTTATTAGGATTTGGTAGATAGGTTTACACTACACATTATAGAAATTACAAATTCAAAATAAACATTTGGCAACACTAGCATATGATATAGGCACTTATTCTTGGCTAGAAAACAACATAAAAATTACACATGTTTTTATCTCAACAATCATCATCATGAAATCCTTACCTGCGTTAGTTTCATTCTTCTTACTTGTCTCCAAAAAATGGAATGCCAATCTCTTTCAAAATGCCTTGGTTGTAGCATAATGAGTAGATCTATTAGTATTCAAATCACAGTTGTTTCCAACAAGTAACTTGTTGACATTCCGAATTTCACAATGATCAATCTCATTCAACCATTGCCTCACGTTATTGAAACTCTCCTAGTTGGTAACATCATACACCACCAGTGGAGCACCCAAGTAAACAATTATTTGTAACTAAAAAATCAAACAACCACTAAGAGTTATAGTTTTTAGTTGGGGACTTGGTCTTCTTTAAGTTGGGCAGTGAGCACCTCAAGCCAGTAAGTGACATGTCAAGTGACATTATGAATGTGGATTGATGTTTTAGTTAAGGTAGTCAATACTAAGGATAGGGAAACAACTAGGGTTTCATCCATAGTTCATGTAAAATTAGAGTATGAAGTTGGAGTGGAGATGCATGCTTTACTAGCACTTGCTAATCACGTATTAGAAGAGTGTCCAAGTTAGATGCCTAATTATTTGCAATGATCACATCAAGACATGGTTACATAGAAGCACTTTATTGAAACCGTAAATTAAATAATAATGTTTTTTCAAGGTAAGAAAACTATAACTTCGCACTAACACTTCAATATGCTAGAAAATCACTTTCCAGAGTTATTGGATGCAATCTAGCTTAGTTATAACATGTTGAAGAGTTCTATTGTAGCTTATAGTTCATTTGTGTTGGAAAATGGATAGTAATTGTTGTAACCCCTCATAGTTTTGTAAGGATACTATGAAATCAAACCATCAACCTTAAGGTTCATGGAGGGATGGAAAGAAAAATTGGAGATGACTCACATTTGGTTGAAAAGTGCAGTAGAAAGGATGAAATATTGGGTATATCATGATAAGATGGAGGTAGAGTTTTTAGTTGGGGAATTGATCGTCTTTAGGTTGGGTAGTGAGCACCTCAAGCCATCAAGTGACATGATGACTGTTGATTAATTTTTAATTTAAGGTAGTCAATACTAAGGATAGGGAAACAACTAGGGTTGCATCCATAGTTCATTTACAATTAGAGTATGAAGGTGGAGTGGTGATGCATGTTTTTTCTAGCACTTGCTAATCATGTACAGTGGGGATTCACTCATTGAACATATGGCATAGCATGTGTGTTAATGGCATACTAAACAATACCCTTAATTTGACTACATATTGGAAGATACCTCTAAAACATAATTTATTTAACCCCTTACCAATACAAACCCAATACACCTTCGCAATTTTAAAAACCCCTACTTTCACTAGATATTGTAGGTATACATTTTTTCATTAAAAAATTGTATACCCCTTTATATTTATATCCCTAGTATAGTGAAATGACGCTCTCTTATGAACCCCACATGTATTTTACAATGCAATTTTATTCTTTTGATCTGCATTGTATTTGCATATTAGTTTTCCCACAATGTGATTACTCAACCCACACTCAAGCGCACCTTACTATGATTTGTGGCATTTAATGGTCCAAGGAACACAAATATCAACCATGTTTTAGGAGATTGATTATGTGCATCTATATAAAATGACATATAAATTGATTTATATGATGACAAAAAATCAATTGATGAATTTTTATGAATATGTTAGCACCAAATAAGGTGTTAAAGCACAAGTCCAGGCCCTCCAGATGCAAGACCACTATCTACAACCAATGTTGGTGCCCCAAATATCAAATCCATATAAAGTGATGGGTTATATCCCCATCACTCAATTAATCATTCACTCACTATCTCTCAAGCAAGGGAACACATTACAACCTATTTAGGTATTTGGAGAGGAATAAAGAGACAAACATCCTCGTGTGTTATTGCAATGCATATCTCAAAATCTTTCTACACTCATGCATTCATGGTGAATTATGATCAACATGAACAACCACCCTTACTTATAAGTAACAACCTTTATTTTTGTAGTATTTACAAATTATAAGCAATAGAAAAGAGTAATTTTGGAAAATGTTGTATATACATACTATAGTATAGGAACACTAAACATGAACGAAACTAGATGAAAGATTGTCTAGTATCTACAATGATGTGATGTGCTCCTTTGTAAAATTTTAATAACACAAATATTTTCTTTTATTTACCAAAAAAAAAGTTTTAATGGGGTCTAAGTTGCTAATTCAAATAATTGTGTTGTATTCATAAGCATGTGTGTTTGATTAAGTACTATATTTTATGTTGTGGTTTTCCTAGTTTACTTATAAACTAATGCAAAAGCTCTAGCACGTATTGAATGTGCAGTCACACTCCAACAACATATAACTAGTAATTTCCCCTAAAAGTGCAAAGATACACCAAAGGAATAGAAGATTTGGTAAGATAATCTTGCCATAAGTTATTTGAAGCATAAACCTCTAGAAAAAATCGTAACAACATTGAATGTGAGAGTTGATCTTGAATCATTGTAGAATTAGAGAATATTTTGAAATTTGAATAACCAGAATGGATCATTCAAACAATTTACCTTGCTTTCCTTGTATTTATCAAATGTAAAAATATTTTCGAAGCAACACAAGAAAAAGTAGAGAATCTCAATTACATTTATTTCCTTCACTTTAACTAAAAATTCAATTGATCCAATTTTGATGCAAAGTTTCTTATTTGAATGTGACGAATAAATCTATGCAACAACAAATTTTGTTGATGAAAATTCATTAAACACAACAAAAAATAATGTGATTTTGGAAATTTATAAGAGAATCAAGTAGAAAAATCCACAAATTTATTTAGTTACCCAATTGTGAAATTACATACACTAAAATGTCAGATTATAGATGGTGTTATATATGTATTGATGTGCTTTATAAATTTAAATATATAAAAAATTGGACGAAGTTTGGATTAATTGTAAGAAACCAAGGAAACGATCAATTTATACTCTAACAAGTTTTCCAAATCAATCAAATCAAATACATGAAATGGAAGAAACAATTTGAGAAAAAAGCAAAAAATTGTCAAAACGATAGATTTAAAAAGAACTTGAAGGCCGGGTACAAGGCATTAAATTATCAAAAGGACGAGATAATAAGTTTATTAAGATTATTAAACTTTATTAGTTTATCAAAACCCTTATTACCCAAATTATCAAGGAAAGTAGCTTGCAATAATAGGTTTTTTCTACAAAATTAATTTGAATTTTTGTTCGATGACAAGTTTATAGTAGTTTTTAAAATCATGTTTAAAGTTGAAATTATGTTTTTATAAGTTGAAAATAAAAGATATTATGTTGGAAAGTGACTTCCATAAATATATTTATTTTATTTAAATATGATTTTATATTTTATTTTTATTTATTTTTTATGGAAGGACTTGCTTAAATTATGGTGGGAAATAACTTATGGTAAATATGTTATTTACCTTGAACTATTTTCAAGTATTTTATTTTTGGATAAAATATCACTACACATATATCTAAAAATCATGCACGAATATTAGAACCATATCCATAAATTATGAAACAAAATATGTTATCCACATGGCATTATATTATGCAAAGATTGCAATAAGACCTTCAAGTTATGGTTCAATCAAATACTTAATTTTTTTTTTTTAATAATATTGAAAATTAAATATTTATTTCTCAAATTTAAACATATAAGTTGCATTGGTCAATGCTAAATATGAATAATGGTTTTGCAACTTCATATTTATTAATAAAATCATGTTAAATCCTTGTCATCTTTAAATCTTTTCACTTGGTATTTAGAATCTATCTCCTAAGTCTAGAGTTAAAGTATTTTTCTTTGTCTTTTCACACTGCATTTAGATTTAGATTTAGATTTATCCATTGTATTTTTAGAAGTCTCCTTTTGTAGGAGCAACTGCATTGGTGTCTTGGTTGAGCCCTTGTGTCAACTTAACCACTGCTTCCTTGGAAGACACTTGCAAGAGGGTAAGTCTGGTTTCCTCTTCCGGTTGATAAATAATTAGAAACATCACAAGTCAAAATGGAGAGTGAGAGGTAATTGGACCCATTCGAACCAATCAAAATCACCATCCCCAAAAAAAATCTTGGAAATGTGCTCACTACTAAGAGAGGGGGGTGAATCAGTAGTGTGATGGTTTATTAACTTTTTAAATATTTTTTATCAAAACAACCAAGAATTAGTAACCCATCAGCTAACATAAGAATCAACATAAAATCAACATATTGAAACACCATGAACAACATCAAACATGCACACAAGGGAGAAAAAAATGTTTCTAGTGGAAAACTCCCTCTAGGGAAACCAACCACATGTTGTTGTTACTGCTCAAATATTCTATTAAGTGTTGAAAAAATATGTATATGGAAGAGCTAACACCCACCAGCTATAAGACTCGACTACTATGACAACTACAAACAGCATGTAGAAAGACTCTTCTCTCATGAATCTACGAACACTTGTTCGTTGGAAGCCACCACAACCAATGAGCCTCACCCAACACTACTAGACTCTGGAGAAATTTACCTACAATTTTGATTTACTATCTAGAAGGCCCCCACCTTCGCTATAAAATGTTT
Organism: Pinus albicaulis; assembly: GCA_034641835.2. Lineage (NCBI taxonomy): Eukaryota > Viridiplantae > Streptophyta > Pinopsida > Pinales > Pinaceae > Pinus > Pinus albicaulis. Next base: position 1,595,833,640 of record CM076579.1, on the reverse strand, counting down.
GCTATGAAGCCTCAACATGTTCAACACCTCCATGTGAACCATGTTTCATGCATTTTCAAACTGGGCTCTCAAACCTGCTCAACATGAGAAACCCAACAACTTATCTCTAATATAATCTGAAAATGTAATCTAGAAAAAATTGCTCATCTCCGTTATAGATATACAATATGTTATACACAACACTGCAACATTCTCTCAACACACACACACACACACAAGGCCAACCACAATACTCCTTGCCTTCTCATATTTATAATTATTTGAGATGACTAAAACATTAATTTCCTCAGGTGATGGAGCTTTCAGAAATTTTATTCACGCCATGGAAATTCTCCATATCAAAAACTTATCTCTAATATAATCTAAAAATATAATCTAGAAAAAATTTCTCAGCTTTGTTATAGATATACAATATTTTATACACAACACTGTAGAATTCTCTCTACACACACACACACAAGACCAACTACAATACTCCTTGCCTTCTCATATTTATAATTATCTGAGATGACTAAAACATTAATTTCCTCACGTGATGGAGCTTTCAGAAATTCTCTTCACACCATGGGAATTCTCTAGATCAATCACTTTGACTCAATTAGTACACTACCTTTCACTGAATTATAGAACTTTTCAACCTTTACCTACTTCTAGAAGATAAATAACTTTAATTTCGAAAAATTACACAAAAACCCCGTAAAAAATATATCAAATGCATGAGGAAATCAAACTTGAGTGTGCAAGGAATATGGAGCTTAAGTCTCAACCGCATGCATAAAGCTGCCAAAATTAGGTTGCAACCACACACACACAACTTGTCCTACACGTAGTTGAAGGGCTTCAACTCCATGTACATAACTTCTTCTGTACGGTTGGGGAAAAACATAGGGAGGACCTTCTCCTCTAGCCACCAAACTTTCAAACCCTGATCAATAATATCTTCAAACACTTCTTGAGCCCGGAGAATCCCTGCAACAGATACCAAGTCACTATTAACATGATAAAGGTCTTCAAACAAGCTCAATATCCCTGTGCAAGAATCGAGTCATATTCATCTAATGAATCAGCTACTGAAGTGAACAAGTGATAGTGTTACAACCTTTGACCCTTCCACACAACTCCACTATACTTGTAAGTCATACCAACCATCTGCAACGGGTGGAACAAACAAACAAATACATCCAAACACAAGCCAATACCATCAAACAAGAAAGCATATGGATACCATCAGTTGTTGAATTATAATTTTCAAGGAGTTGTTGTTCTGTGATATAGTGTCTGATTAGATCACTAGACAGAAAGAAACAAGACCAATGAAACAATAAAGGGATCCCAATCCCAAATGACCATTCATGCAACATGCAAATAGTTTTATGCTATAAAGAAGAGAAATCACATCTGGCCTCCTCACAGGTCGGGGAAGGGTTTTGAGCTCGATGCAGATCTTGCACTGCACTCGAGCGATCTATCACGTCTACACCCGAACTCTTACCCCTAGACACAATCACAACCAAACAAAAACGATGGATGACCTTCCTTGAAATATCGTTAGATAAAAAGAAATAAAAATTGATTATAAGATCTTCTACAAAATCATGTAAGGGAAGGAACATGAATTTTAATTGATCATATAAAATAATACAACATTTATACCTTCGCTTCAATGCTTCCTCTCCACGAAGTGGCAGAGTTTCCCCACTATATCCAAGAAATGAACATGAAGAGAAACACACATATGGCCAAGACCTCACAATCTCTCTCTAGCAACAAAATGGCAGCATAGGATTAAGATCTCAACTCCCTCAAATATTGCCTCTCCAAAAACTAGCCTGACCCTCTCCAATGGTCCAATATAAATAGGAAAAAAAGAGGTCTCGAGAGGATGTATGTGGATGCTCAGGACGACGAGAAGTTACATAAACTTCTAACTGATGGGTCCTGGCCAACTCAAATAGATGAGACATTGAACTAATCTCCTAGGGACCAAGGAACTTTAGAAATTTCCTTTGGACATAGGCATATAAAGGACTGAAAAGGTCCCTGATCGCATGCATAAGGAGTTTTTTAGCATCTATAGGGTTCTGGACGAAGGCACAAGCCTACATCCCTATGGGAAAGGGTAAAGCTGGCCAAAAAGTGGTCCTCATGTTAGGAAAACGTCATATAGTCATGAGGGCTAAGGGTCACTGATCTAGGGTAAGAAAAATAGGTTGATAACAAGCATGACCAACTAGTCATATCTCCTTACATACATTTTATGGTGGTGGGATGTAGACACCCAACAATTCATAGTTGGCCCAGAGTCATTTACTATAGATACCTCAAACATATGCTTCCTTACCAGTTTTTCAAGGCAGGGAGATCTGATGGTGTTATCAGGGGTTCGCAGTACTAGCGGGGCAGACATGAGAATTATGAGGGTTGCTCATTACAGGCAGGTTGAAGGGGGAGACAAGAGAAAATATTCATAGAGGACATACAAGATCTGACACTACAAACACTAGAATACATTATAATCCGAGTAGCAGGGACCACATCACCCCATGCAGTAACAATACCACATCTGGACTTATGTATCTGATGCCTAGAACCCACCTTGTTTAACTGGTGTGAAGGGATGGTGGCAAAAATGAAGGCTCAGCTCACAAAGCTGAAGAGGAGAAAAATCAATACTTGTGGTTATGGGATCTTACTTGTAAGTTTCTTATTTGAGAAAATTCTTATTATGAGACCCCAGACATTGGACTATACGATATTTCCAATGGCAAGATATCCCCGCATGGCTAGATGGTGTTCTATTTTACCACAGGATGATGGAGTTCACACGAGCGCCTGGTACTTAGACACTTATTGGAAATGGATGAGAGAAACCACATTACTAGTAGATGACTACCTATATGATGGGGTGGAATTCTCGTGGGATCCTAACATAGTCTTTCCCCCTGGTGAAGACTTTGATGGCAGAGGTAAAAAATTTTGATTTTTTGTGTTTTGTAATTTTTTGATATTTTGGAATATTTAATTTTTTGGTTTTTTTACAAGAGTACATAGTCACTAAAGATAATGTTTGTGATATGCAGACATGGCACCTACACACCCAACAGGATATTCTCAACTAAGGAGACATGTATTAGATGCCTCGACACCAACAACACCAACAAAGGAGATAGAGGATGAGGATGAGGAGCTGCGGGACTTTACAAGGAATGTCGAGGGATTGACATTGGGAATTCCTTTGAGGAGGATGGATGCGACTCCCCGACACATGCAGAGGCACACCCACCACCACATTTTAAATGCAATTTTATGTTACCATGAGCACCACTCAGAGGGGGCAGTAGCACAGGGTTGTGCAGTTTTTGATGTATCAACATATTTATGGCATAGTAGCCAAGGCCTTAGTTGCCCATTTTTAAACTATTTACTTAGACTTTTTATATAATAAAATACTGAATTATATGTGTTTTTTTACTATGTATGTACAATAGATGTTTAATGGTTGATGTGAATATTTTAAAATGTTATAAATGTGACAAATTCCAATCTAACACATAATTAGCTAATGAATCAGCCAATCATTAGGTCATCATCAACATCCTTCCCTTTATCACTAGAAATACGAACTACAAACAATATACATCCCTTATGGCAAGTGCGCTTTGCCTACATAGCTGTAACCGTTCTCACTGATGTAGGCTTATTCTTTCCCTACAAGACTCTCCTTTACCCATCATCATCCATGTGAATGAAAAACCAATCCATGCCCAAAATCATAGTATATGAACCCAAAGGAAGTACATGTATATGTGTTGATGTAAGGATACCATTCATCTCAAATGCACAAGATATCACCCAATGATGAACTCTCCTTTTGGTCCCTATATGCAACTGCACCAACCAAGATTTTGCATGCACTTCTTTATTCAAGAAAGACTTGTCCACCAGGTCATGAATGATATAAATATAATTAGATCCAGGATCAATAAAAATGAAAACAACTTGATCATGAAGCTTACCTTCCATCTCGATAATGGATGTTTGATGGTCAACCTGCCTACTATCCACTACTGCATAAATCTGAGGAATACTTTGCCCAACATCTCCAACTGTTTATACCTCCTGAGCACTATAAATATGAGGCCTGCTACCATGGTGTGATGGGAACTCACTCCTATGATGATCTCCACCACAATTCCAACACATCAAAAGCTTCATACCATCGCCCTTATTCTACTCCTCAAGCTAAAATCCATGTCCTTTTTCAACTGCATTGAACTTATTATACGGCTCTACATTCTCCTTGTCACCCATATCGTGAGGTATTTCCCGCTTCTTAGCCCACTTTCCTTTAGTCTTCTCATTACCTTTCCAATCCCTCTTAGGCTCACACTTGTGCTTTGATAGCTCATAACAATGCTTTAACTTCCCGTTGACTCTGTCCAATGACCGAGGCTCATCATACTCAATCTGATCCTTGAATGTTAAAGGAAATCCACTAATGAATCTTTGAACCTTTGTCTTCTCATCCTTGAGGTAGGGCACGTACCTCAACAACTCCAGAAACTTGGTCATGTACTCTTCATCTGTCATGGAACCCATATTAAACTCATATAAATCCTTGGAATTTCTATCATAATATATCTTAGACAATTACTTCTTCCTAAAGAGTCTTTTAAACTCATGCCAATTGAGCTCCTCTACCCGGATGCCTCTGACATGCTTCACATCTTTCCACCAAATATATACTTTTACTTTGAGATTGAAAATTGTTACCTTGGCTTTCATATTCTGTAAATAATCATGCAATTCAAAGAAATTTTTCATCCCAAGTAGTCATGCTTCTGCATCTTCTGGTTTCTTCACATCCCCATCAAAAGTAGGAGGCTTGGCTTTGTTGAACTCTTCTAGAAAATACTACTTCTCACTCCTCCTATAAGGATGTTGGTGGTAATGACGATGATTTCTATAAGAACTAGAACTAGAATAGAATCCATGAGTGCTAGCTTGCATGTCAGGTGTATCCAAATATTTTCCACCTCTGACGATATCATCTTTGTCCTACCTGAATCCTGATCGTGACCCGTTAACATATTCCCCATTAGTATTTTACTCTTGTCCATGACTGATCCTTAACTATCCATGCTTCTGCAAATATGAAAGGCTCTAAAGGATGACTCGATTAATGTCTACCTTATTTTCCTAAGCTATGAAAAAATTTTCTTGTGCCTCAATCAACCTGTTATTGTATGCCTTACAACTTTGGATTTATACCTTGAAACTTCTCAGTGTATCTGTATATCAATATAGCACTATTCTCCTCGTGGCTCAACTGACCTATCCCATTCCATTGAATTCACATCAGGTCTGTAAGGGAAGTAATTTGAACTATAGTCCACCATTTTTCTCTTCATATTTGATCTTTTACATCCTACAAACATTTCATGTTAGATAAACAAAATATAGACATAATAAAATCATACCTCAGTGTATTTCAGAGGAGACTATTTCGTCTGCACAATCAATCGAGATCAACATGATATATATATACACATCGACATATCAACATCATACATAAATATCATGATCATAACAAGAAGTAACCTACATGCATGCATGATGAACACATGGACAACTAACATGCCATCATAATCATATGCTTTTAGCCCATCCAGTCCAAGTGTTTGAACCTAGAAGCTCTGATACCACCCTGTAATGTCTCCTCCCATAATTACCCACTTTTACAAGTTCTCTAGGGTAAACATGAGTTGAGTTTCACTATGATATGACTAAACCTCCAAGTTCTTGTGATGGAAGTTAGACGACTAACCAGTAACTTACAACCATCCCTCAGGGACTATAGATCACAAAGGAGCCTGCAAACCACCCTAGGTGATCACTCCCTGAGTTGGAACTCTTTTTCACAAGAGAAAACTCCCAACTGCACCCTTGACACTTTGTTCATGTGTTTGGAAGGCTATAACCACACTCATAGGCTTGTTTGCATGCAATTATGACCAAAATTCCTCAGTTCAGAGCATGCAGTTGCGAGATTTATGCCAATTTTTCAGGAAAGCCTCCAGAACGCTGCCCATAACTGCCAGTAACTTTCCAGAATCACGTCAATAAGGATAACAATGCTAAAATAATAGAACTTGAATCACATCTTAACCAATAAATGCCTAATGCAAGACAGACATTTCGTCAAACACATAACAAACATGTAAGCTATAGGTCATGAATTCATATCTCATCATAAACTTCTAAACTTCATTTGAGAATCACAAAGAAGGCTCAATTTCCTCTCAAACTAGCTACAACAACACTTGTTAGCCCATGCAGTCATTAACCATCTAGTAACTTATCAAATCATGAGAGAGATCCATAGCTAGAGAACATCATAAAACCATGCATATAACCAACATATAACCATAATATAACCTATAAAAAATTAGCCATAAGATCACCTTAATAATCAGTACAAGTGCTCATAGATCACAATAGGAAAATAACTCATATTAACATATGAAAATTCCAACCAAGTTAGGGACTTCTGCGTACGACTCGACCATATATTGGGTTGAACCAAATCTCTCTTTCAACGAATCACCCCCACACCATATTCCAAGCTTGAATATGGGATCATAAGGGTTAAACCAAAACAAAATCATCCAAGATTTCCAAAGGAAAAAACACCTCAACCCTCAACTATAGTGATTTCACCTCTACGGTCTAGAAATCACTAAAATTAACCAGATCGGTTTCTATCTAAGTTGTTTAGGGATCTAGGAACTAGTAACTCAACCCACATCCTATAGGGAACCCAAGCTATTGTAGGGCTCTAGAGTGTTTTTCCCAACCTCCAAGCTCTAGGGACTAGTAACTCAACCCACAACCTCTAGGGAACATAAGTTGTTCCAGGGCTCCAGAGCATTTATTTCAACCCACAACAATAGGAAACCTGAGAAACAATCATAAAAACAAAATGGGGAACCCACTACACCATCTATATCCAGGAAATGGCAAGGAAAGGCTGAAACCACTATAAATCGAGGAAAATATCCATGTAAATGGAAACACATAACCAAGGAACCACATGCATATACCATGCATGAAATAATCAACAAGAAGATCACACATGCAACTTGTTACCTGCAATGTAATACCATTGTAGTTTTTGATCCATCTATCTCCTTCTGCTTCCTTGCTTTATTTCTCCAAATCCAATTGAATGATAGAGTGCTCCAAAAATGTTCTAAGTGTGCAAGGGTGTATGAGTGAGAGAATGAAAGGAGAGGTCAACTCAAAACTATCAAAATTTTGTAATGACCAAAATTTGTGCAAAAGTTGTGAATTGTTTCTCTAATGCCCTTTTATCATTGATCTCCTTTTTTCTTCATTTTTTCTCTAATTTCCCTTGCATGCAAATTTTCGTCTCTTCATATTCCTTTTCTTTTATTTTCATAATTAAATGAAAATTATTGTCTCTTTGCATTTTACAATTTCCATATCCATTAATTAAACCACAAGTAATGTCCACTATAGTGTTTTCCCACTCAGCTTGGAATACGTGCCCCATGACCTTGGCCTTATTTTTATTTACATGTAAAATCAACCAGGGGTTGTTACATAGAGTTTGGTATATAGTCCCTCTTATATTGATTTCAAGGAACCATCTATCCTTTGTAGTCATTTCTTCATTCCTATCAACATCAACTCACACTTTTCCAAAAATGTTAAGGTATCTCAATTCTCATTACCTATAATTGAACCTCAAATAAAACAAGGAGAGTCATCAATGCTCTCTACTTTTACACACCTCCTCCCCTCTCTCCAATGTTCAATATCAATACATATTTGTGACGAGATGGGTCTTAACTTGCAATAGTTGTAGTTTTTAGTTCCAATCGAAGACCCTCAGGATTGATAGGCTAAAAATTCCATTTGGTATCAACACTTATCATAAGTCCTCATCTCAAGTTCTATGGAATGTTCTCCACATAATAGTGCTTTACCATCACTGATGCCCTTGAGGTTGATGCAAATTTTTGTTTATAAAATCATTAGTGATCTTTTGAAAACGTATCAAGTAAGACAAGAGCCTTCAACATATTGTCTACTATCGTAAATATATTTTTATAATTTTACAAACATGGGACATGTCCACCTTGTTTGTATAAAAAATTAATATATTTATAGATGTTTTATTTTTATGTGTGGGTTCTCATCACTCCATGAGAAGTTCTTTTCTCCAGAGTCTCTCTCTCTCACTCTACAATGTGTTAATATACAAGAATTCAATATAGAAAAAAATTATGTATCTTAGTTATATGAATACTCATAACCTTAACAATTAGGGGGGAAACTATCATGACATAAAAAATATGCATAGAATTATAGAAGCAATCGCAAGGAACATCATCAAATTATCATATAACATAGTTTTATTACATGTAAGTTATACACCACCTTAGAAAAGTGATACAAACTATGGAAAATGGATATTTATTCATTTGCACTACTTTCTTATTAGTGTTTTGCATGTATACTCCTTTGATAGTTGTGAAACTTTGCAAATGTAGCAAACTCAGCCAAGTTTCATAGTTATATCTTTATCTATCATAATTTGTAGTAATATATCCAAGGAAATGATGATGGTTCAATATGCTGCTTAAGCTTCAATATAAAAACAATTTCACTAATTAAAAGGTAAGTTTATGCCTACACTACTTTCACACCTCGACTCAATTTAAAAATAAAAATAAAAAAGAAGACTCAAAACAATAAATTTATACGTTACTTAATCATTTAATGCAACAATATGCTTAAAACATCTGCCCTAAGACAAAAAAATGTTTACACTACTAAATAATGTTCTAAAATAATATATTGAATCAAAACATATATCATTGATTTTAAAGTATCATAATCTTCCCCGTGGATGGATAGGGAACGACATCTTGGAAATAAATATCACAATCTAAGTGCAATAGTGGATGGTTAATTACAACATGGAAGATTGTTTTTTACATTTTTGATGCAAGATTTTCCTTCTTATGACCACATAGTGGTGAGGCCATTATCTCTTTTTTGGTTCCATAAAAGTCTATGAAGAAATGAGGTAGATTGGTAGGTACTTGGGAATACATTCTTGAACATGATTGGTTTCCTAGATGAGTAGTGGAAATTATTTTCTCATTTACAGTTATATCTGATTCTATAAATAAGTACTTGGAAACACCTTCTTGAATGAGAATGGGGTTGATGGTCCAAAAAAAAATTGGGAACCATTATCTCGTTTATGGTTGAATAAATTGGATTTTATTAGAAAATGGTGTAGATTGGTTGGTACTTGGTAACACATATTTGAATTCAAACGAGATCGATCGTCCAAAAGAATGATGAGAATCATTCTCTCTTTTAAGTCCCCATCAAAGTTGATGAAGAATTGGGATAGATTGGTAGGTACTTGGAAACACCTTGAATGATATTGGTAGTATAGAAGAGCGGTGGGAATCATTATCTATTTCATGATTTTGGTAGAGTCTATGAAGAAGTCAGGTTGATTGAAAAGTATCGAACAACACCTCCTTGATTGGAAATAGGATTGGAGGTCCAAAAGAGTGACGAGAATGACATAATTTCTTTCATATTTCTATGAAGTCCTATGTAATAATGGGTTATATTGGTAGGTAGTCAACAAAAATTTCTTGAATGAGAATGGGATTGGTAGTCCGAAAGAGTGGTGGGAATGGCATCATTTTTTTCATAGTTCTACGAATTCATATGTAATAATGGGGTATACTGGTAGGTAATTCGAAACAATTTCTTGAATGAGAATGGGATTGGTTGTCCAAAATAGTGGTGGAAATTGTTGTCTCTTTCATGGTTCCATAAAAGGCTATCACTAAATAGGGTAGGCTGGTAAGTAATTGGAAAGACCATGTTGAATGGAAATGGTTTTGGTGGTCCAAAAGAGTGAGAATAATCATTATCTCCTAAATTTAAGGTTCCATAATAACTTATGAAAAATGAGATAAATTAATAAAGTTTCATCGTGATTTATGGAAAAAAGGAGATAAAATAATAGATACATGGCGGCATCTTTTTGATAGGATTCTTGGTCCAAAACTATGTTTAGAATATCCAAAAAGAGATATTGGAGATATCTAAAAGAGCAATGTCAAAACTCAAAAGTAATGTAATCTATTTTTTATGATTGAATAGATTGTCTTACATGAAAATTTGCTACAAGTTTGTCTTACATTTTATAGATTGTCTTACAAGAAAATAAACATTTTTTAATGTATATAGAAAAGAGTTTTGAATATGCTACATATTTATGTCGAACAACTTAAGTAACAATTCATCACCATGGACACATACATGGAGCATGGTGGATTGAATATAGACTTCATTTTTTCTCATAGACTATATTCAAGTGTTTACTAAGTTAGAAAAAGAAAACAATAAATTAACACATTATTAAATCATTTAATGGAATATTATGCTAAAAAATCACTTTAAAAAAAAGAAACACATACATTGTTAAATAATTTTCTAGAATAATATGTTCATAACATGGACCATAACTTGGAGAACTATTCCACACTAAATAGAGAAAAGTCTAATTATATTTATTTATTGAGTTTAATCCTATTATTAAGTAATTAAGAAATTACACCCCTCAACACATTTACCACCACACACACTATCAAAGAAACACATTAGTTTAAAATGATTTCTTTAATTCATTTGACATATCCAATTAAGTAATATCATTTATCTAATTGATAAATACTTAGAAACACTTTATTAAATGTAGATTGACAATAAACAAAAATATGCAGATGACCAAGGACTTGTATGTTGATGTGGCATCACTCACAACATCATCTAAGCCCTTACAGATGGTCTACAGGAATCTTCAACTTGCTTGGAGACTCGTGCGGTTATTTGTGTGCCCCCACACCCATTGGGAGCACGATAGGTTTATTGTTTGGAGAACAAGGGGAAAACCCCTTGTTCATCACTCCTCATTATGGCACTTATGGAATTCATCATGCTTCTTAGAGGGCCCGATGACATGTATTATTCATCATTTGACCTCTGGAGAGGCTTATTATTTGGTTTATGAGCTAGTTTGGTGGGCTTGTCACCAAAAGTGAATTATTTTGCATATTATTTCATATTAGGGGATAATGTAGGCTCAGTTAGCTAAATTGAACTCTTTAGGAGTGTATAAATACAAGTGATGGGGATTCATTTTAGCATCATCACTTGGTTGGACTTGTATTTCTCTAGAGAACTTCACTATCCTTCTTAGAGGATGAAATTTTGGAGCATGGAATGAATTTTGATGTTTGGATTATTTTCATTTTGTCTTGGAGCTCCTTAATTGGAAAATGGGGAATGGTTGGATATAATCTTAATAAATGTAAGTGTGTTTAATGCTATTTTTCTCTTTTGTTTTGTCACATACATTGTTGCTGGATTTTTGGAGTACTAGGGCTAATTCACTGCATCCATTATTGTGAAGTTGTGGAAATTAGGTTTCTAGATTGTGATGCACAATGTATGGGGCATGTATTATGAAAAAAATTCCTAGAGATGTTTCTTTACTAAATTTCATCTTGAAAAGCCATAAATCTTGGAAAAAAAAGTATAAAGTTCTTGAAGTTCCTTTTGTTGCTGTCCTAATGGTCTGTGAATTTGTCTTTTAGGTGTCCTTGACATAGAAAATTGAATGTACATAGTCATTCTAACTCATGACTTCAAAATCTCCCCAAAGGACTAGGAATTGGTCCACCATAAATGTGATCAATCCATCTTATTCCCCTCTTTCACATTTTATTTTCAAGGTATAGTACCATAGGTCACCTACAGAATCATCTATCTTACAAACCATCCATAGGAAAAATTCGATCTCTTGGCATAACCTGCGTTGGTGTCTCTCCTAGGCACCCACAAATTTTGAAGCAATTCTGACGTTCAAATTGTGAGATAACCCAAGCCCTTTCCTCAAGACCAAATCTTGCCCCTGGTTTCCTTAGGCCAAATACCTCATTGGGATCTTCACCTTGTTTGTTGAAAAATTAGTTCTTTGATCCCTTTCCCACCGAAATAGGTCAAATACATCATTTTTTGCTATAATATACCCCTTGGACCTACCCTCTGGGTCCACTTGGTCCCATGTGGTTCCAGAAGACATTAAGACTGATTCTTCAAGGACCACTTGGAATCCAAACCTCCACAAGATTTGTAGGGTTTAAGCGCCTCCATTATAAGATACATTCCCTAAACTCTAACCTTGAAATTCCCCTTGAGCCCTTCCTTGAGGGCCTTCAACCTTTCCTCCCACAGCAAGAAAAATATATATCTAAGTCTCTCTTGTGAATAGGCCCCTAAGATCACCCCTCACCCTATGATTTTTTATTCATCTCATGGTCCTTATCAGATCGGGTCTCCTACCATCGGTGAAAGTCCATAAAGATTAGGGAGACATGTCACAGTGGCCTATTGCTCCATTTATTGATCTTGATCTAGTAGTAGCCCTCCAAGGACCCCCTTTTGAGAGCCCCTTCTCGTTTGAGTGGTAACATTTATGGCACCATTATCGAGGATATGAGACGTGTGTTTTGTTCCCCGTATGGCATATTGACATATCATTATTGGCGACTCCATTGGAGGAATGAAGTCCTAGTTCCTCATTAAACTTCAAAGTCAATGCTTGTAGGGTGAAGCAAGCATATGTGAAGGCAATTTCAATCACCCTGGAAACTCCACATATGATCCCCATAGAATAGTCAAAACCATGTGGGATTGGGCAACAAGACACCCAACATTGGATACTAAATGGATCCCAAGATACCCAAATTCCATTAATCAGAATCATGGGGAAACCTTGCCTAGGTTTGATGATGACCCATCTTCAGCAGTTGACCATGTGGCTAGTTTCATGGCATATATTTCAAAGGCCAAAATTGTTCATGAAGATGTTTAGATTCATCAGTTCCTCATATCTATTGTGACCGCACATGGGGGCTGGCTTGAAAAATCATGAAAGCCTAAAAGTATCTCTTCTTTATCCACTTTGGTTGACTATGTTAGCACTCTATGATTTTCCTAGGCTGAGGAGTAAAATGACAAAGGTTACAAACCACTTTAGGCCATAATATATCCCTTATATCCTAGAGAGGTCTCTGTCACTTTACTTAACAAATAGGATATTAGGCTAGGTATTAAGCTCAAAAGGGTTTTTATTTTAGATATTTCTTGATGAGAAGAGGAGGGAAACCATTGGGCATGGAGTCATGATCAAAATATGTTTTTTGTCCAGTGAGATGATGGGAAAATAGAGGGTTTCTCCACAAGGTAGAGGTAGGCATATTTGGTGGTGGTTTTAGATCAAATTTTTGTGGAAGGTGAAGGAATAAAAAACGAAGGATAAGCACATTAGATCATCAAACACTAGATGAATTCTAAAATTCTGTACTAAAGAAGGAAACATGAATAACTTGGAAAACTAATTAGAACATCATTAAGGATGAAATTTGAATCAATTATCTAGTTTTTTCCAAGCAAGAAAGATGTACATTAAAGGGATGAAAAACACATATTAAGATAACTCACAAATCAAAGGAGCACAAGCCACCAAAATTCTAACACAAGAATCCTTGCAAATCACCTGTTATTCCATTCATTCACTAGAAAAAAGTCTTCAAAATTACAGTGCACAAAGAGTCTTCTCTCTCAAATCAACCAAAATAACCTTTCTTTTTCTATCCTTATACATAATTTTAACTAGATACATTCAAAATATGGTGAATATACTTAAAAATAGGAATTGTTTTCCTTGTAGCCAATCCAAGTTTAAAACATCACAAGCTTATAATACTAACCAATAAACATTATAAAAAACCTCTAGGATAATTTACCATCTATTTACATGCTCAAATCTATTAATAGGAGTCAAAATTTAAATTTTAAGACAAAACACGGCTAATTGTCTAGACTCGCAATGCCATAGGAATATTCACAACAAAAACAAAGTGACTTCTGAGCTTTATATGGTTGCAACTTATAAATGACAAAACCAAGCAACTGGGTATGCCTCAAATTCTCCTGTGATGGTGATGCTCCTCTTCAGCAAGTTTGAAAACACATGCAAACCTCCCTTTGGCCCGTACTCCACTTTTGCAGTGCATTGTCTATTTTCGCAACGCCTTTGCAAACTAAAAACTTGATGACCTTTTCCTCAATGTGGAATGTTGGAAACCTCAGAATAGGTACTGGGAAATTCATACAAATCTCTCATGAAAACAAAAACCTTGAACTTCACTACCCCATAGCTATCAAATTTACATATGGAAATCACATCAAGCCCTTGCTGCAATTCTACTATTTTCACCAAAATTGATTTTTGAGCCAAAAATGAAGGTTTCAGGGTTGGGTTGAAGCTTCTTGGTGGAGTTTTATCTTTTTAATAGCCTCTGCTAGTAAGTCCAACTTACCTCTCTTCCTCTTTCTTCCAGATTCTCTGAATTTAGTAAGACTTTTCTTCACCAACCTAAGTCTTCTTTTCAGGACCAGGTTTTGCACATATAGATTCTTCACTTGCCTATGCAGAGGAAAGTTCCACGTTAGTTTATATCTAGCTTTGTTAAGAACTGGCATAACAACTTTTACGTCTTTAAACAAGGCCATTTTATCCTTATGGTATTTCTCTGCTAGTTGATCCACTTGATGTTGCACACCTTCAAGCTGCTCCAATAGTTTCTCATATTCCTTTTTTTCATCAGAAACTACAGGCTTCACAATCTCCTTTTCTTGTATATGTACCTTGGTAACATAACTATTCTTAGGTCTCCTTGAATACTGTATTGACTCTTTCATATTTTCAACATCAATCACCACTTTACCCTTGCCTTTGGCATGGTGTTTCAATGCTTCCTTTAATGACTCTCCTCTTCTAGGATGGATAGTTCCTTGAGACACTTTATGTCTAAGCTCCCTGTTCTCCTGCTGCAAATAAGCTATGGTCACATGTGCTTTGTCTAACTGATCCTGCAATTCCCTACTTTTCTATTTTTTTTTTATCAATTTCCACCTCTCTTTGTGTGCTTTCTGATTCCATGATTTGAATAGGAGATGATGGAAGGATCATATGTAATCTCTTAGTTGCAAACCTTGTTCTTGGCACCCTTACCACTTTATCTATCTCAGGGGAGAGTTGTATTTTTTTAGCACTTTTTATTACCATCCAACTTACCTTTGGTCAAAGGTTTCTCGATTGAGCTTGTTGTAGGTGAAAGTTCCTTAATCAAAATTGAAGGAGTGTTTTTCTTGGTTCTTTGATTGTTTGAAGATTGTGCTGCCCAACTTGAAGAGACCAAGAACTCTTGCCATGTCTTCTCTCTCCTCTCAAGATCTTTCAAAACTAGCAATTTAATCAAAGAAAAATGAAATAAACTAGCTTCCACTTGAATTCCTTTTTTGTGCACCTGATTAGCCATCTTGCACAAACTCCTAAACAAGTAATAGGGAAGACCAATAGCTTTCTTGCCAGTGAAATGCATTAAGAGCTTGATGTGGTAGTGATAAACCCTATTGAATATTCCCTCACATGTAAAGTATCTTTGGATGACCTCTAGTAGCTTGCCATGATGGTATTGTAAATAACTTCTAGGAACATATGAACCATACCCTTTCCTATTCTTAGGCTTGAGAAAATATTTGAAGGCAACCAAATCAAAATCCATTCCTTTGAACCACTCCTCTCAACCTAAAGGAATCTTAGTGGCCTCAGATTTTGTTTGGGCTGGAACTAGAAATGTCAAGCTTCCCACCTTTAACTTTACACCATCAAAACCTTTAGAAAATTCTTTATTCAACTGGAAATGGTATCCTTGAATGCTGTCACAAAATCTCATGCATCCTACTTGCTCAAAAGCCACTCTGATGGTTGGGTCTGCAATGATGGCTGAGATATCTTGTGGTTCAAAACACACAATGGCTCCCCCTTTATGATTTTTGTCCTTTGGTGTTGCCATATTTAAAATTTTGGTAGCAAATAAATTTGGTAAGGTTACTAAGCAACAATGAAGGTGTTTCTGGCCTTCCAAACCTTATGACAATGTTTAGTAACACACTCCAATAATGACATTAAATTTCACAACTTCATGCACTCTCAAGCAACCTTATAAAACTCAGAAAATTGATAATTGCAGACAAGTAATTTGACTAGGGCACTCGCAACACATAGGTTCAAAAACACAACAAAGAGGGTCAAAAGCGCAATGCGTAGAAAATTTTGGCTTTTAACACATTTTTGGGCATAAAATTTGAGGTAAAATATTTGGTAATAGTCCCTAGGCTAAGAAACGATTTCATGCAAGGTTTTCACATCAAAATAGGTGAATTGGAAGCTTAGAAGACGAGGTGTGATCCACTGTGTGGATTCACAGTGCTTCAGGATGAAAGCACAACACCAGTTTTGGATAAAACGCAGCAAAAACACATAATTCTAATCGACAACACATTTCACCCTATCTACAATATTGAATGATATATAGTGGCTTCTAATCACAATTGCATAATTGTTTCATCTCTAAATTATTAAAACCAAAACGAATTGGCACCTTTGAGCGCAAATTTGACAGGTGCATGCAAGAAAAATGGCACTTTCTGAACTCACAACGTCCCTGTAGACTTTGCGCAACGAACAAAATCAGTAGACTGGAGCCTCCGATGGAAATATTGAAGAACTTAGCGTTGAGGAGTGAAGTTAATAACCCAATTGAGCATGAAAAACATCTTGGAGTATTTAAAAATCATCTTGATCATGACTTTGACTAACGAATCATGAAAATGCAATGCATGCCACGATTCACAGCGCTTGGGAAGAGAGAAGTATTGTACTCATAACTGTTAGCCCCTTTGCTTAGATCATTATTCTGCTATTTAAAATACTTCTACATTGCCTCATCGTTGCCTCCAAATTTGTAGCCATTCCCTTGTTGTGATTTATTTGATGTATACTTGATTTCCATGCTTGGAATGTAATAACCAAAGTTTGATTACAATGCCACCTAGACTCCTTTATCATGAAAACCTACCTTTATGATTACAATTTCGAATCATGAATTTTTGTGACCATTACATTTCAAAATATGGAAAAAATACTTTTTTGACTCTATGACAATTTGAAAAATCTAACCATGACACTTATGAAAACCAAAACTAATACACTAACACGACCTTATACACATGACTTGAAATGACATAGTTAGAGTATCATAACCAAGATGCCTAGACCTAAGACACTAACAAACCACTTCAAATGAAATAGTAAGAGTATCATAACCAAGATGACTTCCTAGGACACAAGGAAGTTGGGGAACTTATATTAGAAATTGAATACATCCTTCCAATGCATGTACGTCGATCTAGAAACGTTGCAGCTGGTTTCCTTGTAAATTGGGGATGCAACAATCCAGGAAATGAACTGGACATACCCAGCGATAGGTTCAACCAAAAGGAATGGATTGAAGGTCTGCAGGAGATCCTGAAAAGGGATGACAATGAGAATGGAAATCAGAACCCCCAAACAGGGTGTGAGGAGGGGAGATGGCCCACACACGGACCAACTAGATGACAACACAACATTGGGGCAAGGTGGGTGGGAGGCATACCCAATGTCACCACATGCCACAAGCAATAAAATTTGGGTCAATATGTATGCAAGTGGGTTTTAGTGTCGTGGGTGACATAGAAGGTGGGTGGTATATGGAAAGGTGCATGCCTTGCATGCAAACATTATCATGTAGCATTTGGAGCTAGAGGGAGAAGGACAGGTTGGTGAATGCGTTTCAAAATCAGTGGCATAGACATCACAACAGTGTTGAAACAACCAGTGCGATGGAAAGACGTAGGCTCTGGTATGTAGTGAAGGCCCTCTCCTTTCTTGCAATGGTGGTCAAGAGGCATGAAATAATGGAAAAATGGTAGGGTTTGTTGGTTCCTATTCATGGGGTTATATGAATAGGGATATGGATGTTGACAGTCTTTCTAGGCATGCTGCCCACAGTCTGTAACAAGAATCCATGGAAATATTTACATGGGGGAATTGGGTTTGAGGGAAAGGTGTTGTCGTCAACCCTTGGTTTTTCGTCCTTTGCTAAAATTATTAATTAGGTGGTCTATTTAGGAGAATATGGGGAGTCGGGGGCTGGAATGGCCACCCCAGTTTTGATTTCGGATGTTGCTCTGGGTACTAGGAGTCCTCGAAGGTCGGCAGGGGTTCAGGGCAGGGTATGGATTCCTTGCGTAATTCAATCGGGCGAGTGTGGAATAAGTGAGGACTTGGGACCTGTGGGTAGTGTTGAGTTTGCGGAAAAGAACCCCGTAGGGAGGAGTCTCGGGAGTGAGAGTCTAGATTGGATTTCATATCAATTAGGGAGTCTTGGTGGGGTTTTGGTCTTATGTCAGTCGAATTTTCAAGTAAATGTTGGGTCAGTTGCCAACCTCAAGGCATCGGCCGAGAGAACAGGGGTTCTCAAACTTATTCAAGGTCAGTCCAAGACAGATGGTTATGGAATGGATTATGTCAAGGAAAATGCATGAGGTTATGGTTATATATGGATGCATGGTCTTAACAATCATTAGGGGAATTTTGAGCTCTAAAATGGGCCTTCTAAGAAAAATGTACAATCAAAATTCACTTCATGAGAACCAATCACATTTTAGGGGATGACATCATACCTAATGGTTGAGGTGGCATTGTTTTAGTTAAAGGTACTTATTTTTCACATTTTCAATGGTGAATAAAAACTCATGGTTAACCATAGTAGTACTCTATGTACTTTTAAAGTCATAAATTAAAGTACTCATAATAAATGTCATTTCACACTTTTTGAATTAAAATATTATTATTGTCATTTCATATTTTTTGAAAGAAACAATGCATATCCCTACACAATATTCGTATCTTTACACACTTTTCAATAAATATTATATTTATATATTTTCATATATTTAATTTTAAATTCTATATTCATCTCATTTTATTTAATATTACAATTTCAAATTAATTATAAGTTAATATCTATATATTTTTTATATTATATATTATTTATTTGTTTTTTATAAATCAAATCAATTTAATATGTAATATAAAATTCATACATAAAATAATATATTACATTTATTATATTGTATTATATTATATTATATTATTTTTATATAGTATATTAATTACAAGATATTATACAATTTAAATAATATAAATTTTAATTAATAGCATATTATATAATTAAGAATTTATGAATTTATATTTATATTTTATTTTAATTTATTTAAGTACAAAGGACAAATGCATTAATTGATCAATGATAATGAATTTTTCTTGAAAATTTCATTCTTATTTATAGCCACATCAATACAATTTTTTTAATTAATTTTAGTTTGGTACAACTTTTGAATTGAATTTAACTATGGTTACATGGATTGTGGTGCAAAAATTGAATTGCAAATTCATAAATATTATTTTATTGGTTTAGCTATTATTTTATTATTTCCTTAGGAGGCCCATTTTAGACCTGAAAATTCCCCTAATGGCTTCTTTCTACGAACTCCTTTCAGTTTATTCTAATTCACTTTCTCCTTCACTTCCCTCTCTGATGGTGATATCCTCAGAACGGGAACTAGAGGAACTACAGTTTTTGACATACTTTGATTTTCAAAGAATGAAGGTCGAGGCAGTGGACGGTAGGAGGGGCTATCGTGGCAGTGGTAACTCGAGGAGAGGGAAAAGGAAGGCCTAAGCCTCCACCATCCGTCCTCAATAGAAAATAGGTAGGAGAACTAGGGGGGAAACTATGGAGAGCTTGTTGCGTGCTTACAGTGTAGGTCCTCTAGCATAGGTGAAAATGATAATTTCGAGATGGGAAACAAAATTGAACACGAGGAAAACATAGGAGCTAATCCTAGCGGAAGACTGGGAACCCCCGGTAGTAGACACAGGACATACCCAAGGTAGGTTGACCTTGTTCAAACAGGTTGTCCAAACCTACTATATTATGAAAAACCTTTTTGCGAGAGCAATGACAGACATGCAATAGTAACAAGAAGTACCTCACCAGCTAGGCCATCACCAACCACTGCAAGAAGAGTTGAGCCTGCCAGTCATTTAGAAGGAAATTCAATCAGTCCAGGTGTAATTGTTCCACTAGAATGTCCATCTCGGCTACTTGGACAAGCAATTGCAGAGTATGCAGTAGCACGAGATGCCGGGATCGAGTGCTAAGGGCACGACCTCGGCCAATTCATCTGAACATTGACTTCTACAAGTCATGGAGTTTTAGAATTTTTGTTGTTGTTTTGTCTTAATGATTTCGGATAACATTTACATTTACAATAGAAAGAATAGGTGGAAAATCAACATGGTAGCTTTTAAATCTTCGTTGGGCATGCTCAAACTATTTAAATTTTGGATGGCTTATGACGTTGATTGGTGGCCAACACGCCTGGTTTCCTACCGGTAGGTTGAGGTCATTGGATACATATTTTGTAACCTGCTTTACATATGATAAATAGAAAGGTACAACCAAGCTTACAAAAAAAAATGACTGCATCAAGATTACTCTTGAAATCATTTGTTTCATTGCTAATGTTTGAAATCATTTATTTCCTTCAAAATATTTTGATGATTTTTTTTCTTTTGAATCTATAATTTTTTTTTCAAAAGTCAAGAAATAATGTAATTTTGAATTTTTTAATGAGTGGTCAGAATTATAAAATATTTACATTATTTTCTAGTTTTTCCATCTTTTCATATGGATTATATTATCATTATCCAATTTTAAGGTCACGACCAAGCCAAACACCAAATCGGTGCATGGATTATATGACAAGGATAGTTGAGATCGTAAACCATTCAATTCTTTAACTTCAACTATTATAGTAAACATAATACATTGTCTCTCTTGCTCTCCAATATTAATAGGTTGAATTAGTATAACAAAAAAATCATTGCACATTGCCAATCATTTTTTTGTGCTTACATTGAAATCAATGCACATTGTTATTCCAATCACTTTAAGTTAGTTTACCATCATACATTGAGTTACATCAAATCAGAAATCATTTTCTACACTGAAATCAATGCATCTAATGCACACAATCAAATAAGATTAGAAAGCATCTACACTGAAATCAATGAATCTATTGCAAGAAATCAAATAACATTAGAAACCAGCATCTACACTAAAATCAATGCATTTAGTGAAAGCAATCAAATAAAATTATAAATCAACATCTACACTGAAACCAATGCATCTAATCCAAGCAATCAAATACGATTATAAATCAATATCTACACTAAAATCAATGAATCTAGTGCAAGAAATCAAATAGGCTTAG
This sequence comes from Pinus albicaulis, assembly GCA_034641835.2. NCBI lineage: Eukaryota > Viridiplantae > Streptophyta > Pinopsida > Pinales > Pinaceae > Pinus > Pinus albicaulis. The sequence goes on along the minus strand of CM076579.1, from coordinate 1,595,812,223 downwards.
AAATCAACATCTACAATAAAATCAATGCATCTAGTGGAAGCAATCAAATAGAATTAGAAACCACCATCTACACTGAAATCAATGCATCTAGTGGAAGCAATAAAATAGAATTAGAAATCAACATCTACACTAAAATCAATGCAACTAGTGCAAGAAATCAAATAAGATTAGAAATCAACAACTACACTAAAACCAATGAATCTAGTGCAAGCAATCAAAGAAATCAAAATCTACATTAAAATCAATGCATCTAGTGCAAGTAATCAAATAGGATTAGAAATCACCATCTACACTGAAATCAATGCATCTAGTGCAAACAATCAATAGAATTATAAATCACCATCTACATCGAAATCAATGCATATAGTGCAGTCAGTAAAATATAATTATAAATCAACTGAAAGCAATCAAATAAAATTAGAAATCTACATCTACACTGAAACCAATGCATCTAGTCCAAGCAATCAAATACAATTAGAAATCAATATCTACACTAAAATAAATGAATCTAGTGCAAGCAATCAAATAGGATTAGAAATCAACATATACATTGAAATCAATGCATCTAGTGAAAGCAATCAATATAATTATAAAACATATACACTGAAATCAATGCATCTAGTGCAAGCAATCAAATAGGATTAGAAAGCAACATCTACTCTGAAATCAATGCATATAGCAATAAAATATCATTATAAATCAACATCTACATTGAAATAAATGCATCTAGTGTGAGAAATAAAATAGAATTAGAAATCACGATATACTATGAATTCAATGCATTAAGTGCAGGAAATTTTCTTCCCTCTCTCCCCCCTCTAGATATATCTATATATCCCTCCATATTTCCTTCTTTTTCTCTCTATCTCACCCCCAAACATACACACTCTCTCTCCATATCTTCCTTTTCACTCTCCCTCTCTCTCTCTCACTCCACTTTTCTCTTTGTATGTCTTTCTTCTTCCCTCCCTCTCTACCCTTCCAAATCGATTTGTTTGTCCTCCCTCTCTCCTCCTCTCTCTCCTCCTCGCTCTCAAGTCGTCTCTTTCCCTTTCTCTCCCAATTCCCGCTCCCCCCCCATCTCTCTCTCTCTCTCTCTCTCTCTTCCCTCCAACCTTGTCACTATCTCCCTCCCTCTCTCTCTCTTACCATTCTCTCCCTCTCTAACTCCTCTCCTTTTCTCTCTCTTAATTCCTCCTCTCCCCTCTCCTTCAATGCAAGCAATCAAATATAGTTAGAAATCACCATATACACTAAAATAAATTCATTTAATGCAAGAATTATTTTTCCCTCTCTCCCCCCTCCATCTATATATATACCTCCCTCCATCACTCCTTCTTTGTCTCTCTATCTCACCCCCTCCCCAAACACACATGATTTCTCCATCCATATCTATCTATCTCTCCCTCTCTCAATATATTTTGTCTTCCCTCTCTCCACCTTCCATTTCTATATCTATCTCTATTTGTCTCTATTTTGTCTCTCTATATCACCCCCAAAACATACACATTTTTTCTCCATATTTATCTTTCTCTCCCTCCATTTTCCTCTCCTTCTCTCTCTCTCTTCCACTTCTCTTCCTCTCTTCCCCCTTCTACCTATCTTCCCTCATTCTCTCCTCTCTCCCTCTCTCTCTATCTCCCTTATCATTCCCTCTCTCTCTCCACGTTTCTCTCTCTTTGTATTTCTTCTTACCTCCCTCTTTCTCTGCCTTCCTCTCTCCTTCTCTCTCTCACATCCTTGCTCTCTTCCTTCCTCTCTCTCCCTTTCTCTCCTGCCTCCCTTTGTATCTCCCCCTCATCTCTTTGTCTTTGTCTCTGTCTTTGTTTCTCTCTCTCTTCCCTCCAACTTTGTCACTATCTCTCCTTATCTCCCTCCCTTCTCTCTATCTCTCCTTCTTTATCTCTCCATCACACCCCAAACATATACACTCTCTCTCCATATCTCCCTCGTCACTCCCTCTCTCTCTCTCTCTCCATTTTTCACTCTCTATGTGATTCTTCTTCCCTCCCTCTATTTCCTTCCAACTCCATTTCTATATCCCTCCCTCTCTCCTCTTGCCTCTCAAGTCCTCTCTCATCCTTCCTCTTTGTCCCTTTCTCTCCCTTCCTCCCACTCCCTCTATCTCTCGACCTTTATAACGTTGTATTTGTTCTTTCCTCCCATATATATCTAGAGTTAAAATATATCATGATATATTAGCTATATTATAATATAACAAATTTAATATTATATTAAATTTAATATTGTATTAATACTAAGCTATTAAATTTATAATATTAATATTGTAATATATTAATATTAATGATGGATAGATTTAATGACATTTTTTACATAGCATGATAACAAAATTTTCAAATATTACAACTTTAACGTGGAAATATTATGTCTTTAGAGATTTTAACATATGTATGGGATATGGTTTTAAATATATCTATAGGATATGGTTTTCCTTTTAAAGATTCATTTTACAAATATTTAATTAAAAGAAATATTAAATTTTTTTGGAGCAAGATTTTCCATTCTTTGTGTTGAATTAACCTTTTTACTTTATTTTAAGAAATCGTAGAGATGTTTAAAATTTGACCTAATTTGGAATTTTAATGTGGTAAATTTTTTTGTTGAAGGTAAATTACCGATCCATTCAAATTCAACCTATATGATAAAATAACTATTAAAAGCATAAGATAATTGTATTATTATTTTTTTCATTGGTTTTTAGAGAAAAATTTCAACATTGATGAAGGATGGACACTATTACACATCATATTGGGTTGTAGAATGCACCTTTGGACGCAATGAATTCTTTATGTGGAAAAAAAAGGAAAGTAGAAAAAAGAAAGGAAAGTTTTCTACTAATGGGTTAGGTGAGGTGATACTTTACCATGATTTCATTTTGGTGTCGTAGGCAGAGGGATTACCCTTACTGTCAAAAGTGGCCAAAATCTAGTCAAAAAAATTTCAAAATATTTCATAGTATGAGTGTTTGAATCATTTTTTTATGGTGGAAATGAATTTAGTACCATCAAAAACCTTTGGTCCACCCAAAATCTTGAAGTTTGATATTTGTAACCTAGATTTACACAAATTCTAGTTAGATTTTATCAAAATCTCACTTTAATTTCCATAATTTGCAGTCTTACCCTCTTAACGAAGAGCACCACATCAACGGTTAGTGACTATTGAATTCTTTATGATTAAAAGTCTTTGGATGGCGAACTATTCCTTTAAAAGTCTTTGTACCGCGTGACTGATTAATGATTATTCAATTCTCTTAAAAAGTATTTGGATTCTCCATAATTCCACATATCTGTGCGCCACAGAAATCAATTCATAATGACTGTTGAAGTGTTAATTATTCAGAGTTCAGACCGACGTGCACCATGGGAAGGGTTAATGACTCTCCACTTCACTCTGGAAACGTCTTTGGCCGATCAATTATTACGTGAAAAGTCTTTGTATTATAATTATTCCGCGTAAATGACTTATGATTATTGAATTCATTATTTAAAATTCTTTGCATTATCAATTATATTTTTACAGAGAAGAGAAATCGTCCATTAAGAAAATCATTACAGTTACATACAAAAGACCGAACAAACCTCAAATATGGACAACAACATTGTAGCAGCAGATCATTTCATCACAAAATTACAGACAAAAACTATTAACAAACATGTTTACAACATCAATAAACATAATAGTACATGGCCACAATTTAGTAACAAACAAAATCCTGGAGCATCAAAATCATGTATACATACATGAATAGCAAGTACGCGGACCAAGGAGATGACAACACAACAATGGGGCAAGGTAGGAGGGCAGCCCATCCAATGTTGCCACATGCCACAAGCAATAAAATTTGGGTCAGTATGTATGCAAGTGGGTCCTAGTGGCGTGGGTGACATAGATGGTGGGTGGTATATGGAAAGGTGCATGCCTTGCATGCAAACATTATCATGTAGAATTTGGAGCTTGAGGGAGCAGGAAAGGTTGGCGAACATGTTTTGAAATCGGTGGCATAGGTAGCACAAGAGTGTTGATAAAACCAATGTGACGGAAAGATGCAGACTCCAGTATGTAGTGAAGACCCTCTCCTTTCTTGCAATGGTGGTCAGGAGGCATGAAAAAATGGAAAAATTGCAGGGTTTGCTGGTTTTTATTCATGGGGTTATAGGAATAGGGATATGGATGTTGACAGTCTTTCTAGGCATTCCACCCACAGTCTGTAACAAGAATCCATGGAAATATCTACACGGGGGAATTGGGTCTGCGGGAAATATGTTGTCGTCAATCCTTGGTTTTTCGTCCTTTGCTAAAATTATTAATTAGGTGGTATAGTTAGGAGAATATGGGGATTCGGGGGCTGGAATGGCCACCCCAGTTTTGATTTCGGATGTTTCTTTAGGTACTGGGAGTCCTCGAAGGTTGGCAAGGGTTTGGAGCAGGGTCTGGAATCCTTGTGCAACTCAATCAGGTGAGTGGGGAAGAAGTGAGGACTTGGGTCCTGTGGGTAGTGTTGAGTTTGCGTAAAAGAACCCCACAGGGTGGAGTCTCGGTAGTCAGAGTCTAGATTGGATTTCATATCAATTAGGGAGTCTGGGTGGGGGTTTGGTCTTATGTCAGTCGAATTTTCAAGTAAATGTTGGTCCGGTTGCCAACCTCAAGGCATCGACCGAGAGAATAGGGGTTCTCAAACTTGTCCAAGGTCATTCCAGGACAGATGGTTATGGAATGGATTATTTCAAGGAAAAGGCGTGAGGTGATGGCTATATATGGATGCATGGTCTTAACAATGATTCTGTCTATGCACTCCTTTCAGTTCAGTATAATTCGGTTTCTCCTTCGCTTCCCTCTCTGATGGCGATAGCCTCAAAGAGGGAACCGGAGGAACTGCAATCGTTGACATACTTTGATTTTCAAAGAATGAAGGCCGAGGCAGTGGGTGGTGTTGGGCCACTAATTTGTATTATTATTATCACTTCTTAACATCCATTTCATCCATTTCTAATATTCTTTTATCACATTATTTATCATAATTTATTATATAATTCCATTTCATAATTATTTATGCTCTTTTGGATAAATAATACTTGTTCTCCTTTATTTTAATAAATTAATGATTATTATGCATGAATTTTCAAATGATGGTTTATTAATGAATTATTTATAACATAAATCACTATTTTAGCCTCCAAGATCTCTTCCAGATTGTAGATTTGAGCTTCAGCTGTTAATTAAATATTCCAACTTAGAAATTCACTGGAATAACAAGAGACAATTTTGCGTTGAACGTTTCGGGAAAACGAGGAAGAATATTGAAAATACGAAACATGGGTTTTATGCAGAGCCAACCAAATTAGTTCTTTTATGAGAATTTGTCCAAAATTCGGTCTTGATTGAGAGAAACCCAGGGTTCTTCGAAGGACAAATTTCCAGATTTTCTGTTGTGGTCGTTTTCCAAAATTTCCCCAATTGTAATTGCCAGATTCGACTTGTGCCAGCTGAATCATGATGGAAATATCTTTCAGATCTCATCTTGCTTATTGAGATTTTGTAATCAGTTTATTTCCCCTTTTTTGTTTATATATTTCAAAGGGTACAAATCAGAGAGAAAGGGAGGATAGAACGCATAGGATAAGGCATAGAGGGTTAAGCAAGAAGAGACAGATTTGCAACAGAAGCATGTTCGATTAATTGAATGCATAGTGTTTTGCTGTTCCATTTGTAAGCTGTGAGTTTTCCGTAGCGCTGATAAGAGAGTTGGGCCCACTCTTTGATCAGGTGATGTGTATTTCCTATGTGTTGTTATTTCTATTTCATGTTTTGTATAATTTGCAATTGCTGTGACAATAGATGTATTTGCTGATACTCTTATTGCTGTGAATGCATTGTAAGATTTATGATTTATTTCTTCCATTTCTTTATTTTTTATTACAATGATTGTTGCTTTGCTTAAATTATCGAATCCACGATTGATTTCAGAATTGTGCTATTGTATCTGTACATACTGTGCGTGTTAGCCTTGCAATAACAAAATGCACCTGGATTGATAATTACTGTGGGAAAGGGTTTGAATATTCATTTACACTAGGACACCAACATTTTGGCGCCATTGTTGGGGAGGCTAACAAAGGTGCAAGAACACGATTCATATTGATCTAAGGATCAATCTCTTGTCCTAGGGAGGGAAATTCTACCCTGCTCTAGGTCCTGAGCGTAATTGTTCTATTTTTCTTTTTGATTGATTAATTATGAACCAATCTCTCGTCCCAGGGAGGGAAATGATACCATGCTCTAGGTCCTGAGTGTCAGTCATTTTTCTTTTCTTTTCTTTCTGCTGATTTCTTTGGGCCCAATCTCTCATCCCGAGGAGGGAAATGCTACCCTGCTCTAGGTCCCGAGCTTAATATTTCATTGATTTTCTTTCTTTCTTTGTGTTTAAACACCTTATCTCTCGTCCTGGGGAGGGAAGTTTCACCCTACTCTAGGTCCTAAGCTTTAAGAATAGTTTGATTTTTTTTTTCATCTGGTTTTATGAACAGAGATCTGAACAAAAAGGCAGAGGATGAGGTCAAGAAAGAAAGCATCAACACAATCTGGAACTCAGTCACGGAACTTCAGGATGCGAAAAATATGGGAAATCAAGACTATATTGAAGACTAGTTTCACTCTGTTGTTTGCTCGCAACATCACTCTACACTTCAACAACTCTTGACACCATCCTTAATAGGGAAGTTGGTCTCTCATACCCGTGTATTTATTAACATATATTTTTCAAATACGGGTATGTGCATACTTGAGGCATTATTTCGAAAATGGCTTCACTGGAAGTGCTCTTATATGTAAGTATATTTTATTTTTCAATGTAGATTAGTGTAGTGTAGAATATAGAATGAATAAAGACATAAATAAATAAATTTCTTTAGATGTAAAAATAGTTGTTTTTGTTGCAACACGCTGTGAAAATTAACATCGGTGATCAATAATAAAATTTATTTATGTATGTAGATGCATTATATTGAAAATAAAATTCCTACAAACACTCATATTCTTTTTTATCACATTCTTGGAAAAATTTCTTAATTATCATATCTTATGGCTTGCGAGCTTGATGAAAATCTTGGAAAAAAAATCGGGATAGTCATGTTTTGAGGGATCAAATGGGCATATTTTCAAGACTTGTTTCTATCCTACATAGACATTTATGTCTACTTTCTAACCCAATTTTAATTACTCAATTTGGATTTAAAACGAGAAATTTATGACCAAAACAATGATAAGATGTCTAGTAGGCAACTTAGGAACAGAGTTGGGACAATCCATTTTTGGAGGACTAAATGACTATATTTTGGAAACATATTTTTATTGTATATTCCCCTATGAATATACTTTACAACACAATTTGAATCACTTTATTTCAATATCGTATGAGGAAGTTATGACCAAAATACTGACTATTTATCGTAAATCAACACTCTTGAAACTCTGTTTTCCCGGTTGTTCACTAGCGTATTTGACCCACCAATTATCCTTGCCTTCAAAACCTATTTCTATTGGAGATATATAAATGAATATTCTTTAATATTCAATTTGAATTGGTTCAATCTGTCATCGAATGAAAACGTTATGCTTGAAATATCAACTGTTGGTCTGAGCTCGAAAATCGAAAATGACTCTATTACACAGGTTTCTCTAAGAAAATTTAACATACCATTACATGGAATTTTTAAAACCTATTTCTATTAGAGACATCTCTCTAAATTCACTTTCATTTGGCTTTGGAATCACTCAAATTGGACTAAAAAAAAAGAAGTTATCATTGAAACACTGTCGGTTGGTATGGTTGGCCACCACTCTCCCACAGGTAATAAATTAATTTTACTTCGTTATTTTTTCCCATGGATTTGTTTTATAGAGTAACTACTTTTTTTTTTTCCCATATTTCTTGGATTTACTTAGTTATTTTTTCCCATGGATTTGTTTTATAGAGTAACTACTTGCTTTTTTTCCATATTTCTTGGATTAGAAGAGCCCAATCACCTCGTTTCTTCCATGATTTCATGTTTTATTGCAAGTAGACACTAATTTTTTGTAGATCCGAGGAGAATAAATGAGATCAATTTATGAACAAGTGATTCTTGAAGGAAATGATAATAAAATAAAAACATTTTCAGAGATGTTTCCTCACACAGAGAAAACAACATGAACACTTTTCATCAATTAACGGATTTATAACATGAGAAATGGGGAATTGATTCCTATTTGAAGATCCAATTCATTTCTGAAGAAAAATAAAAATAAAAATAAATAAATAAATTTCTATTTATTCACCATTCACAAACAACATTGCTGCAACAAAAATCATAACCATTGTAACTTAAGATTTTTATTTATTTATTGTTTTTCAATAAAGAGTCATTTATTTTCTAATTTCTCTTATGTTTTTATGCTTTAGGTATTGTTTACTTCAAAGTCACATTTTTTTGTTTGGTTCTCAGAATAAAAGGAGCGAGTTCTTAAGTTTCGTGATGTTGTTACTCCTCGGATGTTGCTACTCCGCGATGCTATTACTCCTTGATGTTGTTACTCCAGATGTTGTTACTCGCATTGATGTTACTCTAGATGCTATTACTCACACTACTGTTACTCTAGATGCTTTTACTCGCACTGTTACTCTGGATGATGTTACTCAAACTACTGTTACTCCGGATGTTGTTACTCGCATTGATGTTACTCTGGATGCTATTACTCACACTACTGTTACTCTAGATGCTTTTACTCGCACTGTTACTCTGGATGATGTTACTCAAACTACTGTTACTCCGGATGTTGTTACTCACATTGTTGTTACTCTAGATGTTTTTACTCGCATTTTTGTTACTCTAGATGTTGTTACTCGCACTGTTGTTACTCTGGATGTTGTTACTGGCACTGCTGTTACTCCGGATGTTGTTACTTGCACTGATGTTACTCCGGCTGCTATTACTCACACAGTTGTTACTCACACTGTTTTTACTCCGAATGTTGTTACTCGCACTGCTATTACTCCGGATGTTGTTACTCACACTGATGTTACTCTAGATGTTGTTACTCGCACTGTTGTTACTCCGGATGCTGTTACTCGCACTACTGTTACTCTGGATGTTGTTACTCGCACTGTTGTTACTTCGGATGATGTTACTCGCAATGTTGTTACTACGGAAGCTGTTACTCGCATTGTTGTTACTCCGGATGCTGTTACTCGCACTGCTATTACTCACACTGTTGTTACTCCGGATGTTGTTACTCAGACTGCTGTTACTCTGGATGTTGTTACTCGTACTATTGTTACTCCGTCGGTGTTGTGAATCTATCACTGATTTTACTTCACCAGTGCTATGAATCCATCACTTTTGTTACTCCGTCAATGTTGTGAATCCGTCACTGCTGTTACTCCATCAGTGTTGTGAATCTGTCACTACTGTTACTCCATCGGTGTTGTGAATCCGCCATTGTTGTTACTCCGGATAATTTTTCTAAGTGTTGGATGTTGTTACTCATCCTAAAATTTTCTTAGTGTCTAGTGTTGTTACTCCTCCCGTGATGATACTCAATGGTGATATTTTTCTAAGTACTTGGTGCTGTTACTCCTCCAGTGTTTTTACTCTGCCAAGGTAAGTCGCCAGGTACGTCCTCGACCAACTCCATGGATTTATTTGGTATTTTACTTATGAAATGATCAAATATGACTGATGGTAGACACACTTTAATTGGGGAGGGGGGGGTCTCGTATTTAAAGAATGATTATTATGGTAAGTCTTGTCAGGAATGATTCACTCTTAATTCCTCATTATTTTGTAAAGTGACTATTCCTCCTTCATGTCACCTTCCTAACATCGTTCTTTTTCCCCTTTCCCTGTTATTACCTAAGTCATGGTTGTTGTTACCTTAGTCAAAACTATTGTTGTTGTCCAATTTTCACATTGAATTCAACATGTGTAGGTATTTCTGATTTTTTTTTCTCTTCGGTGAATGGGAAATACTTTTAATGTTCTAGGCCCTCTTTGACATAATTATTGGGTAGTCAATTTATCTTTGTTTATCTATAAACATAATCTTATTTTTAAGGAATAATTATGCAAAGATGATTTCATCATTTCAACTTTCAACTTTCCTAATTAGTGAAATCCCTAATCTTGTAAAATTTATGGTGATGACCACAAAATTGTATTTAAATCTTTCCGCCATTATCTAATGAACTATTCCTCAACCCTAATCTCAACAATGAAAAATATATTTATCAGCAGTCATTTTAAGGTTATTAGTTTTTTAGAAACAAAACTATCAAAGTTGAAAATAGTTACTACACAACTTTTTATGACATCCCTAGCTCTTAAGGAGCTGACCTACCACCCCATCTATTAAGTAATTTATTATTGATAAAAAAAAACTATAGTTGAATTTTAAACATAAATGGTCAACTAGAGGATAGGAGGTCTCATCACGAGCCAACCTACCATGATCATAGGTCATAATAAAGTGACATTACCACTACTGGTCACCAAGCCACGGTAATGGCCTTCGGTCATAAGACTGAAGGACAAGAGGTCTCATCATGAGCTGAATTTTTCCCTTTTGTTAGCTCCTGTGAATGGCATTGCTATTAACTGGTTACCACACCAGAACAATGATCTTCAGTTGACATCTAAGTAAATTGAAAAGGCTTTTTGCAAGTATGTACTTATTTCTAATAGATGGGACACTAGCATCTCATGGGTTAAAAAGGCATCCCTATCGAGGCTATGGATGCCTGCTGGCAGCAATGGCTATGCCTATGGTATAGAAGTTAATTTAATACTATAATCTACTTGGTTACCTTGTTTTCTCAAAGCTAATTTCCGATAAAGATGATTGTTGCATATACAAAGTTTTCCAGAACTCATGGTTCATGGGGTAATATTTAATCAGTTCTTAGATGATGGTGGTTCTGGCTTATATCTATTATTGAGTTATAAATTTTTACTTTACATGTGAGGGATGAAACTTTTAGGATATTTGATATTTGACATATTGTATCATCTAATCTATAATTCCTTTATTCTACAAGTATCATACATTTAATCAAAGATAGTTGCTTGCCCAATCAATCACCATTTATTCATATCTTAGCAACACCACTAAGAGGTCTGATTCTGATTTTGAAGCCCATGTAATTGGACAGACCTTGAGAAGCAAAGACTGAGATAACTAATTCTCTTAATTTTTGTGCTCATAATAACCAAAGCTTATAGGTATAGGGAATGCATATTTTCCCTCCTTATCCATTATTATTCCATGTCATTCACAATATGATTATGTCACTTTTATATGTAATGAGGTAATTGAGGTGATGAATTACTAATTAAGGATACTCATGAGATTTTTTATAGATGACAGGGAAACTAATCAGTTTGGTGGAAGGAAACCCTACTACACTTTCTGATTACTTTTTCAGCTTGCATGGCTTCCACCTTTTGCATCACTTTCATCATCAGCTTAGCCTACAGAAGCTTCAAAAAAATATCAATCCATACATTCCATTCCACATTTTTATGGAGGTAAAACTTGAGGTAAAATAGCATAAGGTTTTGATTTATTAAAATTTTAGGAGAATGTCATGAAAAACCATTGAGCATTACTCACTCATCTTTTTCAACCATTATTTCCCTTTCTTTACCACTTCCCATTTTTTAGAGACAAAATATTTCAGTTTTGGGGAGTGTTACTTTCATTATTATGAACATGACATTAATATTCTTTATCATCCATTGATCTCATTATTCATTCTCAAAATCTCCCTTATTCCATGTTGTTATACACCAAACAAAGATTTCAGCCATGATTGTAGAAACCACCTCAATTTGTTTTTTAGTGTAGCATGAGGGCATGCTAATTCTCTAGTTTGGGGGAAGGGTTGCTATGCCTGATTTAAGGTATACAATCCTAAAATTGATTTGTGTATATCCTTAAAACTATCAACTCAATTCTTCCGATTTTTGGACAACAAAGATGTATCATTAAACCCAAAATTTTTCAAGATAAACTAATTTGTTAATTCCAAAAAATCATGCATTATTAACTAAAACCATTTTGCTGATATATTGAAATCCATTCATTTCATTGAGTTGATTTTCGGATTGGAGAAGCTTTAATATAGTATAAATTTGCTTACAAAATTTCAGCAAAATCTGGTTTGTAATGAAGTTTGTATTTACTTGTATCATACTTTGTTGCAACTTCATATACTTACAGTTGAAAGTATACATGAAAATTGTTTTAAGGAAGCATTTGAGGAAAAAGTATTATCTTCCATCAATATCATGCGCTAGGGTGAGCATTTTGATTATTGTATTACAACTTGGTTAATACTGAGGCATTGGGCTGCATGAGGACATGCAACATGTTAAGTTTGGGGGAGATGTTGGGCCACTAATTTTTATTATTATTATCACTTCTTAACATCCATTTCATCCATTTCTAATATTATTTTATCACATTATTTATCATAATTTATTATATAATTCCATTTCATAATTATTTATGCTCTTTTGGATAAATAATACTTGTTCTCCTTTATTTTAATAAATTAATGATTATTATGCATGATTTTGCCAATGATGGTTTATTAATGAATTCGTTATAACATAACTCACTATTTTAGCCTCCAAGATCTCTTCTAGATTGCAGATTTGATCTTCAGATGTTAATTAAATATTCCAACTCAGAAATTCGCTGGAATAACAAGAGACAGTTTTGCGTTGAATATTTCGGGAAAACGAAGAAGAATCTTGAAAATCCGAAACATGAGTTTTGTGCAGAACAGACCAAATTAGTTTTCCAATGAGAAATTTTCCAAAATTCAGTATTGATTGAGAGAAATGTAGGGTTCTTCGAAGGACAAATTTGTAGATTTTTTGTTGTGACCGTTTTCCAAAATTTCCCCAATTGTAATTGCTAGATTCGACTTGTGCCAGCTGAATCATGATGGAAAAATCTTTCAGATATCATATTTCTTATTGAGATTTTGTAATTATTTTATTTCCCATTTGTTGTTTGTATATTTAAAAGGGTACAAATCAGAGAGAAGGGGAGGATAGAATGCATAGGAAAAGGCATAGAGGGTTAAGCAAGAAGAGACAGATTTGTAACAAAAGCATGTTCGATTAATTGAATGCACAATGTTTTGCTGTTCCATTTGTAAGCTGTGAGTTTTCCGCAACCCTGATCAGAGAGTTGGGCCCACTCTCCGATCAGGTGCTGCATATTTCCTGTGTGTTGTTATTTCTATTTCATGTTTTGTATAATTTGCAATTACTGTGACAGTAGATGTATTTGTTGATACTCTTATTGTTGTTAATGCATTGTAAGATTTACGATTTATTTTTGCCATTTATTTATTTTCTGTTACAATGATTGTTGCTTTCTTTAAATTATTGAATCCACGATTGATATCAGAATTTTTCTATTGTATCTGCACATACTGTGCGTGTTAGCCTTGCAATAACCAAACACACCCGAATTGATAATTAATGTGGGAAAAGGGTTTGAATATTCATTCACACTTTGACACCAACAAATGGTATGATGGGTTGTCGTGGTAGTGGTAACCCGAGGAGAGGGAAAAGGAAGGCTCGGGCCTCCACCATACATCCTCAAAGGAAAAGAGGTAGGAGAACTAGGGAGGAAACTATGGAGAACCTGTTGTATGCTTACAGTGTAGGCTCTCCAGCACAGGTGAAAGCGGAAATTTCGAGATGGGAAACATAATTGAATGCGAGGAAAGCATAAGAGTTGATCCAAGCAGAAGACTAGGAACTCGTGGTAGTAGACCCAGGACATACTCGAGGTAGGTAGACTTTGTTCAAACAGGTCGTCCAAACCTACTATATTATGAAAATCCTCCTCGCAAGAGAAATTACAACCATACAACAGTAATAGGAAGTACCTCACCAACCATGCCATCACCAGCCACCGCAAGAAGATTCGAGCCTATCAGTCATTCAGAAGGAAATTCAATCAATCCAGGTGCAACTGTTCCACCAGAATGTCCGTCTTGGGTGCATGGAAAATAAATTGCATAGCATGAAACAAAACAATATGCCAATCGAGTGCTAAGGGCATGGCCCCAGTCGATTCATACGAATATTGACTTCTACAAGTCATGAAGTTTTAGAATTTTGTTGTTGTTTTGTATTAATGATTTTGGATAACATTTACATTTACAGTAGAAATAATAGGTGGACAATAGACATGGTAGCTTTTAAATCTTTGTTGGGCATGCCCAAAATATTTAAATTTTGGATGGCTTATGACGCTGATCGGTGGCCAATAGACCTGGTTTCCTATGGGTAGGTTGAGGTCACCGGATACATATTTTGTAACCTGCTTTACATATGATAAATAGAAAGGTACAACCAAGCTTACAAAAAAAATATTGCTTCAAGATTACTCTTGAAATAATTTGTTTCATTGCTAATGTTTGAAATCATTTATTTCCTTCAAAATATTTTGATGATTTTTTTTTTTTTAATCTATAATTTTTTTTTGCAAAAGTCAAGAAATAATGTAATTTTGAATTTTTTTTAATGAGTGGTGAGATTTACAAAATCTTTAAATTATTTGCTAGTTTTTCCATATTTTCATATGGATTATATTATCATTATCCAATTTTAAGGTCATGACCAAGCCAGACACCAAATTGGTGTATGGGTTATATGAAAAGGATAGTTGAGATCGTAAACCATTCAATTCTTTAACTCAAACTATTATAGTAAAAATCATACCTTGTCCCTCTTTCTCTCCAATATTAATAGGTTGAATTAGTATAACAAAAAAAACAATGCACATTGCCAATCATGTTTTTGTGCTTACATTGAAATTAATGCACATTGTTATTCCAATCACTTTAAGTTAATGTACCGTCATACATTGAATTACATCAAATCAGAAATCATTGTCTACACTGAAATCAATGCATTTAATGCACACAATCAAATAAGATAGAAATCATCTACACTAAAATCAATGAATCTATTGCAAGAAATCAAATAATATTAGAAACCAACACCTACACTAAAATAAATGCATCTAGTGCAAGTAATCAAATAATATTGGAAATCAATGTTTACACTGAAACCAATGCATCTAGTCCAAGCAATCAAATGCGATTAGAAATCAATATTTACACTAAAATCAATGCATCTAGTGCACGCAATCCAATAGGATTAGAAATCAACATCTACACTGAAATCAATGCATCTAGTGGAAGCAATCAAATAGAATTAGAAACCACCATCTACACCGAAATCAATATATCTAGTGCAAGCAATCAAAAGGAATTAGAAATCAACATCTACACTTAAACCAATGCATCTAGTGCAATAAATCAAATAATATTAGAAATCAACAACTACACTAAAACCAATGCATCTAGTGCAAGCAATCAAATATGATTAGAAATCAACATCTACACTAAAATCAATGCATCTAGTGCAAGAAATAAAATAGGATTAGAAATCATCATCTACACTGAAATCAAAATTATCTAGTGCAAGCAATAAGATAGGATTATAAATCACCATCTACATCGAAATCAATGCATATAGTGCAAGTAGTCAAATATAATCATAAATCAACATATACACTAAAATCAATGTATTTAGTGCAAACAATCAAATAGAATTATAAAACATATACACTGAAATCAATGCATCTAGTGCAAGCAATCAACTAGGATTAGAAAGCAACATCTACAGTGAAATCAATACATATAGCAATCAAATATTATTATAAATCAACATCGACACTGAAATAAATGCATCTAGTTGGAGAAATAAAATAGGATTATAAATCACGATATACTATGAATTCAATGCATTTAGTGCATAAAATATTCTTCCCTCTCTCCCTCCTCCGGATACATTTATATCTCCCTCCATATTTCCTTCTCTGTCTCTCTATCTCACCCAAAACATACACACTCTCTCTCCATATCTTCCTTTTCACTCCCCCTCTCTCTCTCGCTCCACTTTTCTCTTTGTATGTCTTTCTTCTTCCCTCCCTCTCTACCTTCCAAATCCATTTTTTTTTCCTCCCTCTCTCCTCCTCTCTCTCCTCCTCGCTCTCAAGTTGTCTCTTTCCCTTTCTATCCCAGCTCCCTCTCTCTCCACCCATCACTCTTTATTTCTCTCTCTCACTCTTTGCCCTCTAACCTTGTCACTATGATGCAGGGGCATCCGAGCAAACTTTCACTAAAATTGGAATCCGAAGCTGTGGAAAGGAAAATGTGGACAGTCAGTGTAAATCAGGGCAAAATTGGTTTAAAAAAAGATAAATTTCTGGAACTAATTAATTGTAATTAATTTTAATTTATGTATAACGAGAGATTTAGGGTTTGTTTGAGAGATTTAGGGAGATAAATCGTGGATCTTAGATGATCCACGCTCTTGAAAATTATTTATAAGTGAGTGTGTTGTATGCCAGAGTGTGTGCGAGAGCAAATACAATGTAATCACATGTAAATTTGTGACTAAGGCTGAAATGCCTTAGACTATAAGCAATATCTTGTATATAATAGAAATATTGTTATGTGGTTCCTGTGTATGAGTATTGCTTATTTATGGTTTAGATTCATTTATTAAATTCGTGTTATGAGTTTATTGATCGACCATCGATCACTGTAAGATTCGATGGTGATCTAATGTTAATATCAGATTATAGAAGGAGCTTCCATTTTGTGCAAATAAGTATCGTGTTCGATTCACATATTTGGTTGGAACTGTGAGTTAAAAATGTGGCAGAACAGTGCGTTATAACCATGCGATTTGGAAACCATATTCATGTTGAACCTCGAGATGAAGGCACAGTGGAAGCGTGGCAAAATTACGTGTTAAATGGAACAGTGTAGGTGGTTTTTGAAAACCACGAATGGTTTTCGCACAGCCTTGGAGTGGTAAGTGGTTTCATTGAAATCAAATGCAATCGTATCGGATCACAACACGTCACGGGTGTGAAACCACCAGTTTCGCGTGACTTTGGAGTGATAAAGCGCGGGGGCTATTTCTACGCGATTTCCATCCGATCAAATGTGTTGGAGATCCGACGATGTTCGCATCGGAGGTTACACGGAGGTGTGCTGGCATTAACGGTGGATCCCTCAGTTTATTCCGATTAACAAGTTGTGATTTGTGTGGAGCGACAACTGTCTGATCTTATATCGACGGTTATCACGAGTAAAATGGCTCGGGATTTAACCCTTTAAATGGATGCGATATGATTATAATTTGTGTTTGAATATTTTTGAGTTCCAGCTTTAAGCTACAAAGTGGGCCAGTGTCTGTTGGTTAAAGACTATGGAAATCGTTGTTTTTATTGTTTTATTGCTTCCGATATATATATATATATATATATATATATATATATATTTATATTTATATTTATATATATATATATATATTTATTTATTTATTTATTTATATGGGCCATAACCCATAGGTCCTAGGATCAAGGATCGGATTTATGAATCTACAGCTTTGATACGGATTATGAAGGTTGCATGTTCATATTGATAAAATGAAAATTTAAACTACCCTAAAGTAGGTTTAGCTTTTCATCAAGTGGTATCAGAGTAGGGAAAGGATTTCCTGTGAGAAGGAGTTTGCATGCAAAGAAAGAAGAGGTACAATTTTGTTGAAGATTTGTAAATCTTGTGGTTTTTATATTTTGTGAAGGTAGCAGCAGAGGAAGGTGATAAGATTGCAGCAGCCTAGAGCAGGAGTGCTCAAATGGTTCCACAGGAGCGAACCAGAGAGATGCCAAAAGACTAAGCTCAGAAGAGAGAAGCTTGGTGAGGTATCTGGTAGCAGGGAGGACTTGATATTGCATAGGTTTTGTTGCAGCTCACAAAGGAAAATTCCACAAAGGATGTGGGTAGAATTGTTCAATAATTTTGTTACGGTAAGATCATAAAGGGAAATTCCACAGAGGACGTGGGTAGAATTGCTGACAGATGTAGAAGACATATGACCAAGAGGTCATAAATATTTTTTTACTCGGGAGTCTGATGCAGGGGCATCTGAGCAAATTTTCACTAAAATTGGAATCTGAAGCTGTGGAAAGGAAAATGTGGACAGTCAGTGTAAATCAGGGCAAAATTGGTTAAAACAGAGCTAAATTGCTGGAACTAATTAATTGTAATTAATTGTCATTTGTGTATAACGAGAGCTTTAGGGTTTGTTTGAGAGATTGAGGGAGAGAAATCGTGGATCTTAGATGATCCACACTCTTGAAAAATTCTTGATAAGTGAGTGTGTTGTATGACAGAGTGTGTGTGAGAGTAAATACAATGTAATCACATGTAAATTTGTGACTAAGGCTGAAATGCCTTAGACTATAAGTGATATCTTGTATATAATAGAAAGATTGTTATGTGGTTCCTATGTATGAGTATTGTTTATGGTTTATATTCATTTATTAAATTCATGTTATGAGTTTATTGATCGACCATCGATCACTGTAAGAATCGATGGTGATCCAATGTTAATATCAGATTATAGAAGGAGCTTCCATTTTGTGCAAATAAGTATTGTGTTCGATTCACATGTTTGGTTGGAACTGTGAGTTAAAAATGTGGCAAAACAGTGCATTGGAACCATGTGATTTGGAAACCATATTCATGTTGAACCTCGAGATGAAGGTGCAGTGGAAGCATGGTGAAATTATGTGTTTGGAATAGTTTAGGTGGTTTTTGAAAACCACGAATGGTTTTCTTGCAGTCTTAGAGTGGTAAGTGGTTTCGCGTGACTTTGGAGTGATAAAGCGTGGGGGCTATTTCTACGCGATTTCCGTCCGATCAAATGTGTTGGAGATCCAACGTGTTCGCGTCGAGGTTACTCTGAGGTGTGCCGTAACTAATGGTGAAGCCTCATTATTCTCGATTAACAATTTGTGATTTAAAAAAGGAGCGACAACCGTTTGATCTTAGATCGATGGTTATCGTGAGTAAAATGGCTCGGGGTTTAACCCTTTAAATGGACGCGATATGATTATAATTTGTGTTTGAATCTTTTTGAGTTCCGGCTTTAAGCTACAAAGTGGGCCAGTGTTTGTTGGTTAAAGACTATGGAAATCACTGTTTTTATTGTTTTATTGCTTCCGATATATATATATATATATATATATATATATATATACGTGGGCCATAACCCACAAGTCCTAGGATCAAGGATCGAATTTATGAATCTGCAACTTTGATACGGATTATGAAGGTTGCAGGTTCATATTGATAAAATGAAAAGTTAAACTACCCTAAAGTAGGTTTAGCTTTTCATCAAGTGGTATCAGAGCAGGGAAAGGATTTCCTGCAAGAAGGAGTTTGCATGCAATGAAAGAAGAGGTACAGTTTTGTTGAAGATTTTTAAATCTTGTGGTTTTTATATTTTGTGAAGGTAGCAACAAAGGAAGGTGAGAATATTGTAGCAGCCTAGAGCAAGAGTGCTCAAATGGTTCCACAAGAGTGAACCAGAGAGATGCCGAAAGACTCAACTCAGAAGAGAGAAGCTTGGTGAGGTATCTGGTAGTAGGGAGGACTTGCTATTGTAGAGGTTTTTTTGCAGCTCACAAAGGACAATTCCACAGAGGATGTGGGTAGAATTGTTCAAGAATGTTGTTACGGAAAGATCACAAAGGGCAATTCCACAAAGGATGTGGGTAGAATTGTTGATAGATGTAGAAGACATATGACCAAGAGGTCATAAAATTTTTGTACCTCGGGAGTCTAATTCAGGGGCATCCGAGCAAACTTTCACTAAAATTGGAATTCAAATCCGTGGAAAGGAAAATGTGGACAGTCAGTGTAAATCGGGGAAAAATTGGTTAAAACAGGGCTAAATTGCTGGAACTAATTAATTTTAATTAATTTTCATTTATGTATAACGATAGATTTAGGGTTTGTTTGAGAGATTGAGGGAGATAAATCGTGGATCTTAGATGATCCACGCTCTTGAAAAATTCTTTATAAGTGAGTGTGTTGTATGACAGAGTGTGTGCGAGAGTAAATACAATGTAATCACATATAAATTTGTGACTAAGGCTGAAATGCCTTAGACTATAAGTGATATCTTGTATATAATAGAAAGATTGTTATGTGGTTCCTATGTATGAGTATTGTTTATTTATGGTTTAGATTCATTTATTAAATTTGTGTTATGATTTTATTGATCAACCATCGATCACTATAAGAATCGATGGTGATCCAATGTTAATATCAGATTATAGAAGGAGCTTCCATTTTGTGCAAATAAGTATTGTGTTCGATTCACATATTTGGTTGGAACTGTGAGTTAAAAATGTGGTAGAATAGTGCGTTGGAACCATGCGATTTGGAAACTATATTCATGTTGAACCTCGAGATGAAGGCGCAGTGGAAGTGTGGTGAAATTACGTGCTTGGAACAGTGTAGGTGGTTTTTGAAAACCATGAATGGTTTTCGCGCAGCCTTGGAGTGGTAAGTGGTTTCATTGAAATCGAACACGATTGTATCGAATCACGACACGTCACGGGCGCGAAACCGCCAGTTTCGCGTGACTTTGGCGTGACAAAGCGCAAGGGCTATTTCTACGCGATTTTCGTCCGATCAAATGTGTTGGAGATCCGACGGTGTTCGTGTTGGAGGTTACACGGAGGTGTGCTGGCATTAACGCTGGAGCCCTCAGTTTATTCCGATTAACAAGTTGTGATTTGTGTGGAACGACAACCGTCTGATCTTAGATCAACGGTTATCACGAGTAAAATGGCTTGAGGTTTAACCCTTTAAATGGACGCGATATGATTATAATTTGTGTTTGAATCTTTTTGAGTTCCGACTTTAAGCTACAAAGTGGGCCAGCATTTGTTGGTTAAAGACTATGGAAATCGTTGTTTTTATTTTTTTATTGCTTCTCATATATATATATATATATATATATATATATATATATATATACGTGGGACATAACCCACAGGTCCTAGGATCAAGGATCGGATTTATGAATCTGCAGCTTTGATACGGATTATGAAGGTTACAGGTTCATATTGATAAAATGAAAAGCTAAACTACCCTAAATTAGGTTTAGATTTTCATCAAGTGGTATCAGAGCAGGGAAAGGATTTCCTGCGAGAAGGAGTTTGCATGCAAAGAAAGAAGAGGTAAAGTTTTGTTGAAGATTTGTAAATCTTGTCGTTTTTATATTTTGTGAACGTAGCAGTAGAGGAAGGTGATAAGATTGCAGCAGCTTAGAGCAGGAGTGCTCAAATGGTTCCACAGGAGCGAACCAGAGAGATGCCGAAAGACTAAGCTCAGAAGAGAGAAGCTTGGTGAGGTATCTGGTAGCAGGGAGGGCTTGCTATTGCAGAGGTTTTGTTGCAGCTCACAAAGGAGAATTCCACAGAGGATGTGGGTAGAATTGTTCAATAATGTTGTTATGGGAAGATCACAAAGGGAAATTTCACAGAGGATGTGGGTTGAATTGCTGACAAATGTAGAACACATACGACCAGGAGGTCATAAAATTTTCGTACCTCGGGAGTTTGATGCAGGGGCATCCGAGCAAACTTTCACTAAAATTGGAATCTGAGGTTGTGGAAAGGAAAATGTGGATAGTCAGTGTAAATTGGGGAAAAATTGGTTAAAAATGAGCTAAATTGCTGGAACTAATTAATTGTAATTAATTGTCATTTATGTATAACGAGAGATTTAGGGTTTGTTTGAGAGATTGAGGGAGAGAAATCGTGGATCTTAGATGATCCACGCTCTTGAAAATTTCTTTATAAGTGAGTGTGTTGTATGACAGAGTGTGTGTGAGAGTAAATACCATGTAATCAGATGTAAATTTGTGACTAAGGCTGAAATGCCTTAGACTATAAGCAATATCTTGTATATAATAGAAAGATTGTTATGTAGTTCCTATGTATGAGTATTATTTATTTATGGTTTAGATTCATTTATTAAATTCGTGTTATGAGTTTATAGATCGACCATCGATCACTGTAAGAATCGATGGTGATCCAATGTTAATATCAAATTATAGAAGGAGCTTCCATTTTGTGCAAACAAGTATTGTGTTCAATTCACATATTTGGTTGGAACTGTGAGTTAAAAACATGGCAGAACAGTGCGTTGGAACCATGCAATTTGGAAACCATATTCATGTTGAACCTCGAGATGAAGACATAGTGGAAGCGTGGCGAAATTACGTGTTTGGAACAGTGTAGCTGGTTTTTGAAAAACACAAATGGTTTTCACACAACCTTGGAGTGCTAAGTGGTTTCATTGAAATCGAACGTGATCATATCGAATCACGACACGTCACGAGTGTGAAACCGCCATTTTCATGTGACTTTGGAGTGATAAAGCGCGGGGGCTATTTCTACGCGATTGTCGTTCGATCAAATGTGTTGGAGATTCGACGGTGTTCGTGTCGGAGGTTACACGGAGGTGTGCTGGCGTTAATGGTGGAGCCCTCAGTTTATTCTGATTAACAAGTTGTGATTTGTGTGGAGCGACAACCATCTGATCTTAGATCGATGGTTATTGTGTGTAAAATGGCTCAGGGTTTAACCCTTTAAATGGACGTGATATGATTATAATTTGTGTTTGAATCTTTTTGAGTTCCGGCTTTAAGCTACAAAGTGGGCCAACGTTTGTTGGTTAAAGACTATGGAAATCGTTGTTTTTATTGTTTTATTGCTTCCGATATATATATATATATATATATATGTGTGTGTGTGTGTGTGTGTGTGTGTGTGGGCCATAACCCACAGGTCCTAGGATCAAGGATCGGATTTATGAATCTGCAAATTTGATACGGATTATGAAGGTTGCAGGTTCATATTGATAAAATGAAAATTTAAACTACCCTAAAGTAGGTTTAGCTTTTCATTACACTGTTTCCCTCTCTCTCTCCTCCCTCCATATTTGTGCCTCCCTCTCTCTCTATTACCATTCTCTCCCTCTCTCACTCCTCTCCTTCTCTCTCTCTTCATTCCTCCTATTCCCTCTCCTTTAGTTTATCTCCTTCAATGCAAGAAATCAAATAGGGTTAGAAATCACCATATACACTAAAATCAATGCATCTAGTGCACAAATTCTTCTTCCCTCTCTCCCCCCTCCATATATATCTATATCTCCCTCCAACACTCGTTCTTTGTCTCTCTATCTCACACCCCTCTCCAAACACACATGCTTTCTCCATCCATATCTATCTATCTCTCCCTCTCTCTATCTCTTTCTTCTCCCCTCCACCTTCCATTTATATATCTATCTCTCTTTGTCTCTATTTTGTCTCTCTATATCACCCCCAAATACACACACTCTTTCTCCATATTTATCTATCTCTCCCTCCCTATTCCTCTTCCTCTCTCTCTCTTCCTCTTCTCTCCCTTCTTCCCCCTTCTACCTCTCTTCCCTCCTTCTCTCCTCTCTCCCTTTCTCTCCATCTCCCTTATCGCTCCCTCTCTCTCTCCACCTTTCTCTCTCTTTGTCTTTCTTCTTACCTCCCTCTTTCTCTCTCTTCCTCTCTCCTTATCTCTCTCACATCCTTGCTCTCTTCCTTCCTCTCTCTCCCTTTCTCTCCTGCCTCCCTCTGTATCTGCCCCTCATTTCTTTATCTTTGTCTCTGTCTTTGTTTCTCTCTCTCTACCCTCTAACTTTGTCACTATCTCTCCTTCTCTCTATCTCTCCTTCTGTATCTCTCTATCTCACCCCAAACATATACACTCTCTCTCCATCTCTCCCTTGGCACTCCCCCCTCTATCTCTCTTCACTTTTCTCTCTCTATGTGATTCTTCTTCCCTCCCTCTATTTCCTTCCAACTCCATTTCTATATCCCTCCCTCTCTCCTCTTGCCTCTCAAGTCCTCTCTCATCCTTCCTCTTTGTCCCTTTCTCTCCATTCCTCTCACTCCTTCTATCTCTTGACCTCTATAACATTGTCTTTGCTCTTCCCTCCCCTATATATCTAGAGTTAATATTTATCATGATATATTAATATATATTATAATATAACAAATTTAATATTGTATTAATCCTAAGTTATTAAATTTATAATATTAATATTAATGTTGGATGGATTTAATGATATTTTTTACATGGCATGATACAAAATTTTCAAATATTACAACTTTAACGTGGAAATATTTATGTCTTTAGAGATTTTAACATATCTACTAGATATGGTTTTAAATATATCTATAGGATATGGTTTAAAAGGTTTTAAATATTTCTATAGGATATGGTTTTCATTTTAAAGATTCATTTTAAAAATATTTAATTAAAAGAAATATTAAAATATTTTGGAGCAAGATTTTCCATTCTTTGTGTTGAATTAACATTTTACTTTATTTTAAGAAATGGTAAAGATGTTTAAAATTTGACCTGATTTGGAATTTTGATGTGGTAAAATTTCTTGTTGAAGGTAAATTTATGATCCATTCAAATTCAACCTATATGATAAGATAAATGTATTATTTCTTTTTCATTGGTTTATAGAGAAAATTTTCAACTTTGATGAAGGATGGACATTGTTACACATCATATTGGGTTGTAGAATGCCCCTCGGACTCAATGACTCATGGAAAAAAAAAAAAAGTAGAAAAGAAAGGAAAGTTTTATACTAATGGGTTAGGTGAGGTGATACTTTACCATGATTTCACTTTGGTGTCCTCAAGACAAAGGGATTGCCCACTGTCAAAAGTGGCCAAAATCCGGTCAAACAAATTTTAAAAATTTAGCACTATGAGTGTTTGAATCATGTCTTTTTATGGTAAAAATGGATTTAGTACCATCAAAAATTTTTGGTTCACCCAAAATCTTAAAGTTTGATATTTGTAACTTGAATTTACAAAAATTCCTGCTAAATTTTATGAAAATCTCACATTAATTCATAATTTGCAACCTTATCCTCTTAACTATAAGAGCACCAATGGCACAGCCAATATCTTCACCGTCACATTTAAAACATGATAACCAAACCAAACCAATTTCTGAAAAAAAAAAAAAAAAAAAACACAAAACATATTCTCCATAGTGGGAAGAATGAATCTCCGTGGAAAAATACATAGCTAATGAAATAAATTCATCTTATTGTTCGTGGAAGCAACGTGCAGTGGGAAATTAAGTAAGGCCTTAAAACCCTGCATCTCGTAAGCTATACGATCATAATCGTGAGCCGCCTCCTCCTCGGTAATGAAGGTTCCGAGTCAAACTCTATTCTTCTTTTTTCCCACCGGTTGCTATGTTCACGTTTCTTGACAGCGTCGATCTTTCTTCTACAAGCTAAATGCTTCACATCAAAATGGTGCAATAATTGCGGTGCCATACTACTGAAATTCAAATCCGAGTGCAAATTTTTCAAATTCATATCAACTTTTACCAAAATATTGCTGTAATTTCCATGATTTTAAAAACAAATTTACAGGCACCACATGAACGGTTAGTGACTATTGACTTCTTTATGGGTAAAAGTCTTTGGAGACCGACGTGCACCACGGGAAGGGTTAATGACTCTCCACTTCACTCTGGAAACGTCTCTGGCCGATCAATTATTACGTGAAAAGTCTTTGACGCATTATAAAATTATTTGTTTTCAGAGAAGAGAAATCGTCCATTAACGACCTCAGATGTTGACGTTTGTGGCAAAACGTCTCGATTTTGTTGGAGGAGCATGAGCACGGCGTGAATTGTTGACTTTTGTGGCAATTCCTTGCATCATCACAAACCTCTCCATTTCCTTGCATGACCACGACGTTGATCGAGTATTGTTGGGATATATATATTAAAATGCAATGCAATTTGGCCTTTGTGTTGTTGGGAGCATATAAATATATCTAATATTTTATATTTGTTTTAGAATATTAAGGGCAAGTGAGCAATTCTGTTTCCACAAACATTCATGAAACATGAGCATGTTGAACAAAATGAAACTTAGACTCTTTAAGATGTTCTTCTTTTACAACAGCACTATGAAGCCATAGTTGTGCCAAAAGATCAATCTCTACAAGAAATGGTTCTACTATATTTCCGAAACAGTTAAAAATTAGATTGGACACTTAAATTTCATAGGAGGTAGTTGTAAGGTGAAATTGGTAGCACAATTATTATAATTAGATCAAGAATAAGACTTGATTTATGTATTAAAACATTATTGTGACATCAATTTTAAATAGGCATGTTATCTCTTATATGTCATGAAGGTAACTCTTGTGATTTTCAAGACAAGATATGATTTACAACATGATACATGTGGATTTTAGATGGATTTTGGGGTTCATATAGAACATTATGGTATGTTTGTTTATTAGCATGACATCTTTCAGGAATGAAGACTATGAATAATACAATTCCGAAATATTCATTTGTTAATATGGAACAAAAGTGCCCAGATGGTGTAGAACAAATTTCTCGGTGATGGGGTGCGTTGTTAAGGCACTCCGTTTCCGCAAGGTCACCTGCTCGAAACCCGTGGATGGAATGGGAGGAGACAAAATGGGAAGATTAGGATTAGTCTAAACGAGCAAAAAAAAAAAAATAATATGGAACAAAAGTGCTAAGAATATACACAGGTGAACCAGATTTTTGTTTATATCCATAGATCAGATCCCAGTAATGTGATCACTAGGAGTATTGTATTTGGAAATTGGGAGATATGGTCATGACATGAGAAGCATGAACTTCCAGTATTTCATTAAGGATAATCTTGTGTCTATTGTGACAAACACTTGGACTCACTAGTCTCCACACAATATCCTTGTACCCATAAAAACATAGTTGGAATGCTTTTGAGACGTGATTTTAACATGATTGTCACTATTGTTGGAAAGTTTGTAGAAAAATTTGATCTCTAATCTGGGGTAATATGAAAATTGTATACTGAGTTTGGAGATATTTTCCTATTCCAACATGAGTGTATGTTGAGAGAACCTTTCTAGAGGTTTTGCCAATCATGCTTCATAGTAAGTGTTCCAGTTTTAAATCCAGTCAGGGTTTGTAATGCATCAGCACACATGCAGAGCAACAAAACAAAAAATTTCATCCCATGCATGAAGGACTTGTAATTATGTGGTCAGGATACACCATAAGTTAAGAAAATCTATAGATTCACATTTGTTGATCTACATCATAAAGGGAAACTACAAAAGAAGCAACAAGGCATATTTTTTCTCAGGATTCAGGAAAATTTCATCCTATGTGTGAATGATGAAAATACTGCACTCAGAATACACCATAATACAACAAGACAACTAGAAAATCTGAAGCTTTGTATTTGCTAATCTAAATCATAAAAGGAGGGATGACTTATCTTAGCATGCATTATGGCTGAAGGATGAACACATATGTAAAACATATATGCCTTATTCATGATATATCAAGAATGGATTAGTGTGCCTACGTTGAGGGAAAAATAAAGGGTTTTCGGATCATCTTCCATACGCTTCTCTGTAGTTCTAGCACATGTCAAAAGGAAAATTCTATATAGTGCATCGATATATGAGTGGGTGGGTGGAAACATATTTGTGGTATTGCTCCAAATCATTATCTCAGTTATAAATCCATCAGGGTTTGTAAATAATTGTGATATATTAGTAAGTACTTGGAAACATCTTCTTGAACGAGAATGAGGAAGTGGGTTGGAATAAAATTATTTCTTTTATGCTTCTATCAATTTCTATGTAGTAATGGGGTTTATTGGTAGGTACTTGGTGATACTTTCTTGATGGTTAGATATACAATTTGGTGGAAAATTAAATCAACTTGATTAATGATGTACAATGTGTACATATTAATACAACAAGAAAACCATTGATTCAGTTTTTGAATTTTCTGGGACTCTAACAACTAATCATCATAATACACACTAACCCAAAACACAACTTGAGGATTAGGCGTCTAACATTTCCCCCTTAATCCAAAGGGATGAATCAAAGTCCAAGAATGAGAGCGAAAAATGAAAAAATGCATCTCAGCCAAGAGCTAAATGTAACTATTAGAAATGGTTTTCAAAGGATGACCATAAAACAAGGACAATGGTTTTTAGAGAAAACCACAAACGATACAAAAGATGAGAGAACTCAAGGTCTCAACTAATGGTGGTTTAAGGATGACCATCAACTCTAGAAATATCATATTAGTTCCTCAAACAAATTAAGTCTTGAATAATTCCTAATCTGGATCTACTACTAGTGGAAGTGCTCCTTCAAAAATCTCAGCATACTAAAAACATGCAATCATGCTCATCCTCATAGAGCATAAATCAA
This sequence comes from Pinus albicaulis, assembly GCA_034641835.2. Taxonomy (NCBI): domain Eukaryota; kingdom Viridiplantae; phylum Streptophyta; class Pinopsida; order Pinales; family Pinaceae; genus Pinus; species Pinus albicaulis. The sequence goes on along the minus strand of CM076579.1, from coordinate 1,595,783,913 downwards.
AACAACTCTGTCTACAACTCTGAATCTAATTTTTGAAATTAGAATCTAGGTTGTAGCAGTACAACTCCGATTATATTTGACTTAGGCTTGCTTGGAAAATATTTGTATCTGAAGCAGACTATCAATTCCATAAATTCCCCTCTTGTCAGGTACAGGGTCAGAATTATTCTTTACTGCAAGGCTGGTTAACACTCTAGAACATCTCATGTGGTATGAATTGTAAATATTATTAGTATTTTTAGACCAATCCCAAGAAGAAATCCATCCAAAATTGATTTTATCTCTTGTAGTAGTCTTATGCTTGAAATATTTTTTTGAATGGTGATTCTTCTTTCTGCCATGTTCATAAGGGTGAAGATAATAACAATGATCTTTCTCATGTCTAAATCTGTCACAATGTTGGCATCTAATGATTTGTTGTGGGAAAATAGCATCCAAAAATCCACCACTAAGAAACTGTATAAGCTTTGAAAAATTAGGCACATGAAAAAAAATTGTATTGTATCCCACGCCAATTCCGCTTTTGTTATGCACAATTTCTTTTCAAGGTCTAACGAATGTTTTGGGAACAATAAGTTCATTTATACTTTCATTTTCTCTTGAAGTGGTCTTATCCATATCTATTGTGGAAGCGACTGCTAAGTCTAGTAGCAGTGTGGGTTTAATTAGCCATAAGCTTGTTGAAAGAAACCCTGTCACTCCTAGAATTTATGGGCTCCCAAAGATTCACAAAGAGGGTATACAACCCTCAGAACCATTATTAATACAATTAGGGGGCCATTTATCTCTTAACAAAGTATCAAGCTCGTAAGCTTAAGCCTCTTGTAGGTCTTTCCGATTCTTTCATGAAGGATTCCTCCTCATTTTTCAATGAGTTGAAGGATTTAAAGTCGGATCCCAATGATAATCTTGTTAGTTTTTATGTTGTATCACTCTATACCAACATCCCTATCAATGAGTCAGTTGAAGTAATAAATCGCATCATTGATCCAGACACTTCCAAATTAGTCGAGATTTGTCTTACATCGACTTTCTTAAGCTTTGAAGGTGAGTTCTATGAGCAGACTTGTGGTTTTTCCATGGGTTCTCCACTTTTTCCTGTTGTGACAAACCTTTTTATGGAAGATTTTGAATCAAAAGCCTTAGCTTCCACTCATTTCAAACCTAATATTTGGAAAAGGTTCGTGGATGACACTTTCATAAACTGGCCTCATGATTGCCAAAAGTTAGAAGGTTTTCATCAACACTTGAATGATCAGTCTCCCTCTATTAAGTTCACTATGGGAACGGAAATTGATGGTTTCCTTCCTTTTCTTGATGTTATTATTTCTAGGAATTCTATTGGCTCTTTTTCCCATCAAGTCTTTAGGAAGAAGGCTGACATAGAGCAATATCTTCACGCTAGTTCTCATCATTTTCTAGCTCAAAAGGTTGTCATTCTTAACACATTGGCCACTAGAGCACTTGGAAGATGAAAAATCCCATCTCCTTGGAGTCTTTAAGATGAATGGTTATTGTAAGCATCAAGTTCTTATGGCTTTATTAAATGATAGCAAAAGTCTTAGACCAAATAAAGATCCTAGTGACTTAGTTGGTAGTGTTTAGTTTCCATTTATAGATGGTACTACTGATAAAATTGCCCAGATTTTAAGGAAGCATTTGGTATCTTCCACCTTTAGACCTATGAATACCATTCGTATTTCCCTTAGATCTATTAAGGACCCGTTAGACCCCAAAAGCATGAAAGGTGTCTATTTGATCCCATGTTCTTGTGGGATTCCTTACATTGGAGAAACTAACCGCTCTATAAATAAGAGAATTCAAGAGCACACTGCTGATATTAGGCATTGTAGGACTCGGTCCTTTGCTCTTGTTGAGCATGCTAGGAAGACTAAGCACCACATTTGTTTGGAGGAGTCCAATGATATGAAAGGACTATATTAGTTTCTTGTGCTAAGTGTATTTTCAGTTACAAAACATGTACATATTTGTCTCAATTTTTTTGCTTAAGGATTGAGGAATTTAACCATGAAACATAAATGAATTTTGAATTTTAAGCATGTAAATAAGCCTAAATAAAACTTAACAACAGTGTATAACATAGAAATAAAACCACACATAAGATTTACACAACAGGCATGATGAAGCAGTTCACCCCTCCTAGGCTACATCTGCTGGTCCAACTCCCAATGTCATGTCCATCTTTCATTATGCTCAAAATTTTGCAAATACATGTGTTTACAAGCCTCCAATGGTTGTTTTATCTGCACCAATGGCTCCATAATGCTCAAATTAGTCTAGGTAGACTCTTGTTTCACCCCAAATTGGTCAAAAATTGACCTAGCTAGGCTTTTCCCCAATGTCCCCTACAAAACCTCCACTAAAACTCGAGTACTGCAGTTTAACTATAGTTAAAACTAGTAAAAGCATAGAATCTAGAGGAGCGCTAAACATCCTGCCAAAAAACAAGCCGCAACATTTAATTTTTATGGTTAGGGGTAGGGGTGGCCACATGCCTACCCCCCAAACCCCGCGGTTTAAACCTCCGCATGAACTATTGGCGTGGAACTATGACGGAGGCAGAGTTCCGCAAATCCGTTGGCATGTCTGTCGGGTTGAACGTAGATGCCAGAGTCATGTGATGATTCCCCGTCGAAGTTAATGGAGATAAACCGTTAGTTGTAACAATATGTCGTGGTTGAAATTTATATACCATGTGACCATTCAAACGGGGCCGCCGACGGTCCCCTCCCCCCATTATACATTGTTTGAAAACATAAATAGATATGGCGCGCTAATGGGGTAACCAACACCTGGTAGCCCAGATGGTAATGTGTCTTGTGTGCGCACTTGGAGATCACGGGGTCAAACCCCTTGGACCTATAAATTTTTTTGTATAACCAGATAGGGGACACGTGGCAGCCTCAGGGCTAGCCACATGTCACCCAACCATTGGCTAAAAAAATCAAATGTACAAACAAATCATACAATCCATATTGCACCACGTGGCAAGATCTCGTTGGCTTAGAACAAATGAAATATTCTTAGAATATTCCCCTTTTTTCTGAATGTACACCTGCATGTTGACTGGGCATCCCAGTCAAACCTATCACAATTTTAGTTGTTTGGGAAATCGATCAGAATGCGATATATCCCTCATACGACATCGGTTTTTCAAACCATGCATGACGCCAGAATCATAACAACGAGATCTACCTGGTCGCTCAAGTTCGGTATAGTTTCGAGCACTTTCAATTTTGAGAAAAATTCATGAACTCCTGATCACACCTCCCCATTGGGAAGCTTTTGGACACCAAAAGACTTGATTACTTGTTCAGTAGATTAGGGTACAACTCCCTCACCTTTCCGACTTCCATCCACTTTGCCTTGCTTGGCTTACTACCTTTGAGCCCAACTCGAAGGTAGTCAATACTTCCCCTCTTAGATGCTCTTGTCCTCCTGTCAATAATTGTATCATCTTTGAGCTCATCCAGAAATTCTGGTGAGAAATCTTAAATAGAAGGTAGTTGAACATCACTTCCTTGATCATCGATTAAAGGTGTCTCATACAAACTTAAGTTTTCAACGTTAACAACTGAATACATTTGCATATATGAAGGCAAGTCAAGTTGAAATGCATTGTTACCAACTTGCTTTATGATCTTGAATGGACCATAGCGAACGGGCTTGCGCTTTTTACCTTCTATTTGCATCCTTTCTTTGCTTATGTGCAATCATATCTCATCTCCTTCTTGAAACTTATGATCAACTCTATGTTTTTCACATCTCTCCTTGTATTTTCTTTGAATCTTCTCAATTTGTTCTTGAACTTCTTCATGAATAATCTAAATTTTCTCAGTGAAATTTCAAGCCTTGTCAATATCACTATGCCCATCAATTGCAACATCCTTCTCAAAGATGAAGTCTAATGGCGGTTTCGGAAAATAGCCAAAGCATGCTTCAAAAGGTGATGTATTTGTAGAAGAGTGCTTTGCCCAGTTGTAAGTGTGCTAAATGTAATGCAGTTGTTCATCCCGCAACTTGGGATGTTTGCTGCAATATCCTCTCAATAGATGCACAATGGTTTTGTTCACCACCTCGGTTTGGCCATCAGTTTTCCGATGAAAAGAAGTACTCTTTTTCAACTTTGTGTCCATCATCTTCCAAATATTAGACCAAAAATTCCCAATGAACCTGGAATCCCTGTCACTAACAATAGAAGTTGGCAATCCATAATGAACCCATACATGTTGAAAATAAAGTTCAACAATTTGTTCAGCAGTAATGGTTTTCTTACATGGCATAAGTATGCACATTTTACTGAATCTATCCACAACTACATAAAGATAATCATGTTGTTTTATTTACATAGGTAGACCTCCAACAAAGTCCATGGGGACACTCTCCCATGGCTTTGATGGTACCGGTAGTGGCGTGTACAACCCAAGCTTCCTATTGCTAGGCTTGCTTGTTGCACACATAGGACAACCTCTTATAAAACGTTACACACTATCTATCATGTGAGGCCAATAGAAATACCTCTATAGATGTGCCACTATTTTGCTTACCCCAAAGTGTCCAGCAATAAGAGTGATGCAGTGAAAAAATGTGCATGTTAATATTCAATGGAGCAAAAAATTATATTATACATAAAACCAAAATTTCGAACTCTCCACATGTTATGGAGTTCATCATCTTTGCACTTGTCTCATAAATATTTCACACAACTGTTACTTTCCTTTTTTTGTTTAATGCGCAACTCTGATCTTTAAACAACACAAGACCACAATCTATATTGGCTGAGATCTATAATTCCGATTCACAATTCACATTATTAAATTCATACTTCATCAACGTAATTGGCACTCTGATACAAATAGTAGCACAATATCTAATAAAACAATTACCATTCAGGAAGCGTTTCATAAGGGAATGGATGTCATCCTGCAAGCCTTGCATTACTGCTAACGCAAATATGAATTTGTAATCACTGTTATACGATCATAAACCAATGCTGGAAATGTTGACACTGGTTGCAATGTAGTACTAATTCAGGTTGTGTAGTAATCGATTCCCATTTTCCACTTGGTCTCTACGGTATTTTTAATCTGCCTTTGCGTTCAACATTCCACGACCTCTGCTTATACAGGCATTCCAGTCTATAGTAGTGGACTGCCACTCTATGCTGGCTGACTTCAAATTTTCTTTCACGTTGAAGCCATGCCATTCACCGACCACACACACTCTGAGGTTGCCCAATCTGAGATCGACTTTACCATCCGCGTTTGCTCCAGTTGCATAGATGTTCCTGCAATTGACACACTCATCTATTGCGTATATATAGTGGTAGAGTCAATAATCAAAAGAAAACATGTAATGGTAGAATAATAACTATAGTGATATTGCATGGGCCAATTATTTTATTAGTTGCCCCTTTGCGCTTGCAATCTTCACATTGTTAAACTCACTCTATGCGCTCTTGGGTTTTCCTCTCCACTTCCATATTATTTATATTTGAATGTGAAACTGTTCTTCTTAGAATAGATTTCTTCTCGAACTACTCCAACAAATCAATGCATCCCTATTTTTAAGTGCTTATCCCTACTTGGATTTATTTCCACACAGGGAAAGAAACCAATTCCTAATTTTATTCCTAATTAATTAAAAATATACAAAACAACTAACTACTCTCATAAATAAATAAATAATAAAATATTAATGCTAATGTTTATTCCTCTTGAATTAGCCACAACATGTGAACATAAAATCACATAGCTGGCTAAGTCCAGATGCTCCTGCATCAGACTCCGGGGGAAGAAAAAGAAAACTGACCTTGCAATACTTCAGGATCTACTCCAAACTTCTGTAGCTCTGTTGCAATCATCCAACTGGCGTCTTCCACCAATTGTCTTTTCCATTTGACTAAATACTGATAATAGGTTTGACCCCTCATTTTCTTTGATACTCTTTTCTACAAAATGCCTTCGACTTCCTTCTTTCCAGTTTTGGGCATCTGCTCTTCCCAATTTACTGTCGACTTTTCTTCTGCTGTGGAGTCCCCATGTGGTTCTTCTTCTGGTTATTGGTATAGATACAAATCTGCAACATTGAATATTGGCGATATTCCGATTCCTGTTGGCAATTTAACTTCATATGCATTTGAATAAAATTTTCTTACAATTTTACATGGTCCTATCTTCTTCATTTTTAATTTGTTATATGTTTTAACAGGAAATATTTATTTTCTTAGATATACCATGACTAAGTCACTGACTTGGAATTCCTTTTCTCGCCTCCTCATATTCGCTCTCTGCTTGTATTTCCTACTGCTTTCTTGCAATCTGTTTTTGACATCTTCCTATAGTTCCTGCATCTGTTATGAAAAATCTTCATCCTTTGCACTCCTTACCTCTTGTTTTCCCAGATCTCTGAGTTCATACACACCTCTTGGATTCATTCCAAAAAAAATCTGGAATGGAATCATACTAGTACTTTGATTTGGGGTATCATTGTAGTCAAACTCAGCTTACGCAAGGGCTAAATCCCATTATTTAGGATTTTTATACACCAAGCTTCTCAATATGTTTCCCAAACTTATATTCACTCGATCTGTCCATCCGTTTGAGGAAGATATGTTGAACTGAAACTAAGGTTGGTACCCAGTTTCTTCCACAGAGTTCTCCAGAAATTTCACACAAACTTGGTATCCCTGTCAGACACAATGCTTACAAGTAATCCATGTAATCTTACGATTTCTGAAAAAAATGGATTAGCTATATGTGTTGCATCACTTGTTTTCTTGCATGCAATAAAATGAGCTATTTTAGAAAATCTATCCACAACAACATAAATGGAGTCATTTCCCCATTGAGTTTTTGGCAAAACCAAAACAAAGTCCATACTAACTGCATCCCATGGTCGGTCGGGTATTGGTTATGGTTGATACAACCCTGTATTCTGACTTTTCCCCTTAGCATGTTGACAAATACTGCATTTTTACACAAACCGTTTAACATTAGTTTGCATCTTTGGCCAGTAATAAAAAGTATTTACCTGAGCAAAGGTTTTGTCCTGTCCAGAATGTCCGAATAGGCCTCCACTATGTTTCTCCTTGATTATGTTTTCCCTCATAGAACATTTAGGAATACATAATTTATTACATTTGAATAGTAATCCTCCTTGTATAAGATAATCCAACCACTAGCTTCTATTATGGATTGCTGGATTTTCTACAGTTGCATAAATTTCTTTGAACTCTGCATCATATTTATACATGTCAACCATTTCCTCAAATCCTACAACAACAACTTGTAATTCCTGCATAATTAAGTTCACCCTGCTCAAAGCATCAGAAACTTTGTTCAATTTACCACTCGTATGTTTGATTATAAAAGTGAAACTATGTAAATATTCTACCCATTTGGCATGTTTCTGATTTAATTTTGGCTGGTTGTTTATAAACTGTAGTGCGTGATTATCATAATATAACACAAACTCTTTTGGCAACAAATAAAGTCTCCATTTTTTTAAAGCTTGTAGAACATCATAAAACTCTTTTTCATAAGATGAATATTTATTCTTTGTTTCGTTTAGTTTTTCGTTGAAGTATGCTATTGGTCTTCTCTTGACTCAAAACTACTCCAATCGCAATTCCACTAGCATCAGTTTCAACCTGGAAAACCTTCTCAAAATTTGGTAAAGATAAAACTGGTTTTTCAGTAATTTTTTTCTTCAGCAATTTAAAGTTTCGATCTGCTACTTCTATCCATTTGAATGGCTGATTAGTTTCTCTAATTGTTTCAATAATGGGTGCACAAATCTAACTAAAGCTTCACATAAATTTTCTGTAGAAACTTGCAAGACCATGAAAGCTTCTTACCTCAAATATACTTCTAGGAGTTGGCCAATCCACGATTGCTTGGATTTTCTCTGGATCCATATTCAACCCTTCCTTAGAGACTACAAATCCCAAATAAATTAGTTCTTCCTTCATAAATTTGCACTTCTTCAAATTTATTAGAATTTTTTCTTTCTGCAAAGTTTTTAAAACTAATTTAAGGTGTTCCAGATGCTCTTCTTTACTTCGACTAAAAATGAGAATATCATCAAGATAAACAATTACAAACTTGCCTGCATATTCTTTCAAAACTTCATTCATTAACCTCATAAAGGTATTGGGTGCATTAGTAAGCCCAAAAGGCATTACTAACCATTCATACAAACCACTGTTTTTTTTAATGCGGTTTTCCACTCATCCCCTTCTCGAATTCTTATATGATGATACCCACTCTTCAAATCTATCTTAGAAAAATATGTTGACCCACTCAAACAATCCATTAAATCATCCATTCGTGGTAAAGGAAAACGATACCTGATGGTGATTTTATTTATGGCTCTAGAATCTGTGCACATGCGCCATTCACCCCCTTTCTTTGGACTGAGTACTGTTGGTACAGCACATGGACTGAGGCTTTCTCTGATTAATACTTTATCCATTATCTCTTCTACTTGTCTTCCAACTTCGACATTTTCCTGGGGCATTAACCTGTAGGCTGCTTTGTTTGGAAAACTTGCTCCAGGGACTAAATCAATGTGGTGACTAATACTCCTGATTAGCGGTAACGCATTTGGAAACTCATCCACAATAATATTAGTAAAATCATTCAATAGATTTCGAATTTATTCAGGTAAATATTCTAAATTTGTAGAAGTTAAAATTACCTTGGGTCTCCCTACAATAGAAAAATTCATATCCTCACCTTTCTTGACTTCTTACAACAGGGCTTTACAACTCATCAACATAACATTGTTTCCAGGCGCTTCCTCGTCATCTTCAACTTTTAATGGCAGTAGTATATGCTTGTTCCCATCATTCTCGAGAGTATAAGTGTTTCTTCTGCCATCATGTATGGCTTTCCGATCAAACTACCAAGTTCTTCCTAACAATATGTGACATACATCCATCGGTATTACATCACATAAAATAACATCCTTATAAGTACCAATCTGGATTTCGACCTTACATTTTTTAGTTACAATAATTTGATGGCCTTTTTGGAGCCATGATACTTTATAAGGAGTGGGGTGTACTGTTTTCTCTAACTTCTATTTGTCCACCATTTCTGTAGAAACAAGGTTATCAGTGCTTCCACTATCAATTACCAATTTGCAACACTTACCTTTTGACTTACATACAGTTCTGAATAGATTCTTTCTCTGAGCTGGTTCTCAGGCTTCCTTAGTTGCTTTAAGAAATATCCTATTCAACAACAAGGATTCTCCGGCTTCAAGTGGTTCCTCTTTGGTTGCAATCTGAGGAATTTCTTCTTTTGTTTCAGCAACATTCACATTTCGCTGGGTTGTTGATCTATTGTGAGGACAATCCCATGACCCATGTCCCCACTCACCACATGTAAAGCACCAAATATCTCTTCCTTGGCCTCTACCTCTGGGCACAAACCTTCCGCGACCAGAGTCTCCTCTCTATGTTGATTTATTACTCAAACTCCCTGCTTCATTCTGGGAGTGTTGAAATCTGGACTTAAATGTTCCTCTTCCTCTTGTCGGACTCTTGCCTCTACCTCTGGTTTTGTTTCGCAACATTTTCTCCTCTACCCTCAAAGCTGCTTGATAGGCATGTTGGGAAAAATACTGAGAGGGGGGGCTGAATCAGTATTTACTACATACTCAAAACTTTTCACTTTTTCATTCCTTAAAACCCATACGCTACTTTCCTTTAGTAAACTCGCGTATACATGCGGATATCTTTCATGCAACTCGCGTATACACAGAGATCTAATTATGTCATTAGTTCTTTGCTTATATCATTCCATTATTCATTCATCAGATGTTCAATAAACAATAAACATGTGCAGTAAGAACAGAATAAACCATCACACAAAGCATCACACATGAACACCAGGATTTTTAGGTGGAAACCCAAATCGGGAGAAAACCACCGCTGCAGTTGCTCGGCCTTCAATATTTTATTATAGAGAAAACATCTTACAACATATGTGCTGGCGCAGACTTGACCAGCACGCAGGCACCCACCTGCGCTCGTTTACCAGCCTCTCCTGGAAGGGAGCTCCAACCCCCTGACTCGTTTACCAGCCTCTCTTGGAAGGGAGCTACGACCCCCGATCTCGTTTACCAGCCTCACCTGGAAGGGAGCTACAACCCCCTGACTGAAGGCTACAACCTTCAGCACCACCTTGGACCACGTTTCATCAATTTTCACATTGGATCCAACAACTTCAATAGAACACCACTTGCAGGCCACATTTCATCATATTTCCAGACTGGACCCTTTCCAAACTTTTAAGCACAAACATACATCACCGACAGATACTTAACAACACAGATCAGATAGCAGAAACAAAGCAGAACAGATCAGATATTTCATACCCTTTGCTTCAGCAAACCCTAGTTTGCATACGCGCTTTCACTTCACTGATGTCGCGTATATACGCGCTTCCGTCCACACAAACCAACGTATACCTCAGTGTATATTTTATTGCGCATACGCGCTTTCTCTTCGCTGAAGCTGCGTATATACGCGCTTCCTCCGCGGCGAAGTAGCGTATAGATCTTCAATCATTACAGAGCAGCATACTTCATCAGATTAGATATTCAGTTCAGATTTACCCTTTTGCTTCAGACAGATGTTCGCCTGGATGCTCGCCTCATCACAGATCTAATCACTCCATAAACAGATCTAGCAAATACAAGTACATTTCAGATCTAAAGATCTCGCTTCATCATTTCTTCATAAGTGCTTCATAGATTCAGATCTATCATCAAACCTTTACCCTTTCCATACAGATATACTTCACAGAGAAGTATTCATTCAAGCTCAGACATCTTGCTCACACACTCATGATTTGCACAATGAATTTCTTCTCCTTATATAGGTTTTTCCTTTTTCAATACCACGGGCCCCTTTTTCAATACCATGAGCCAAAACAATACCATGAGCCTTCAATACCACGGGCCCCTTTTTCAATACCATGAGCCAAAACAATACCATGGTGGTTACCCCTGGTTTCCCACTTTATGAGCGTTTTTGCCCATACGCGACTTGGAACGTTCTTTTCCGCGTGCATACGCGACTTCTCCTAGACATATCCGCGTATTCCTTGAGACATACTTTTTTCATCAAATATTTAGCACATGCTGAATTTCTTTCTTCATTGTCTTCTAAACTCACTGTAGATACATCTTTATCAAGTGGGTTTCCTTTCAAGGACAACACTCAGCATCATATTGTCAACAAACATCATATCATATCAGATTTACATCATTTACCAAGTTCATCAAGTCAAGAATAACTTCATCAGGTGGATTGCCATCAAGGACAACACATGTCCTTGATGCATGTCTTCTTCTTCATTCGGTGGGTTGCCATCAAGGACAACACTACGCATCATAATATGACAATCTCCCCCTTTGGACTTGATAGCATACATTAGTGTTTGGTTACCACATGAGATAGGTACAATAAGAATACCATGACACCATGTTACTCTCCCATTTTTGACACCATTCAAACACCATGTCACTCTCCCCCTTTGACATCAAGGGCAAAGGGTGGATCAAAACCAACACACTCTCCCCTTTTCTCATTATGTAGAAGAAACGTTCTGCAGATCTGATATATACTGAAGTGACCAAGCTCCCCCTGAGTTCATGCTGAATCTTCAAACATCATTTCCAATGGAGTACATGACTCTATGAATTTCCTATCACCAATGACTCATACTTACATCAATTATCCATCCAAGTGGATTTACATATGAGACTCAATTACCCAACCAAGTGGGTTTACAACTTTGACTCAGCTACCCAACCAAGTGGGTTTACAAAATTTGACTCAGCTACCCAACCAAGTGGGTTTACAAATTTGACACGTCCTTACATGACTGAATATTACAATTTTACATCTTGGGTCTTAACAAGACCTTTTCGTCAAATTACAAATATGACTTTACGTGACCAATACCAGAAAAATCTCAAGAGATATCATATATCAGAGCCACCATAATGCCAACAATGCATTATGCTCAGCAAGGCCAGGGCTCCCCCTGTATCTGTGCATCCAAGCAACCTTTCCATATGACTAAGGCTCCCCCTTAGTTTGAGCATCCTGAACACTTTCAACCAATCATCAAAGCATCTTTAAAACATCAGAGATTGAAACAATATTATAAGAACTGGAACACCATCAGAGATACCAGAGATACCAAACAGCACTGCAGCTGTGCTGAAGAGAGCTGACCCCAAACAGAAAATTGTCAGCAATCAGACATACGTGGTTTTCTGTGCATGAACTCGCGTATATACGCGGCTGTGTTTCAGGAAACCCGCGTATCCAATAACATCTTCTATATTTTAACCAGATCTGATCCTCTTGTGAGAAAAAGACAGTGTTCAGCTTCTTTCTGGGATATTTGCATGCTTCCCTGGACTACAGATAGATAGAACAGTGTAGTTGTGTCTTCAAGCGTCATCCAACGGTTGTAGCATAGGCACATTAATAACCAAGCCTTCAGATTCTTTGCGGCATCTGTCTGATCTTTCGAGGGATTATCCATGCAGGAAAAACATCTTCAAGTACATATCGACAATCATCCATGTGGTCCAACATCGTAGAGATCTTGAGATTTAACGTGGAAGTAACATATGTGGCGAGAGATCTCAACCATGGTAACAAAATCTTGCATGATCTATTCTTATTTACGAATGAACGACATCAGCTCTTCAGAGTGTGACACAAAGATGCTTGTCGACGGGCTCAAATCTCATCATAATAAACCATGTACAAGTCATCATCATTTGAGCATGAGTATCACAAAAACCAAAGAATAAGAAGTCATATTGCCAACAATGCAATCATTAGTATTCAACCTGCTGCTCCCCCTGAACCAGTGCTCCTTCTTAACTTGTACAACAACATATGTTCATCAGCAAGTTATCAACAACAATCTCTGCATGAACTGCCCTTATCTCTGAATTATAAGACTTTCATCTCAACAATGAATACTCTTCATCAAAAAGCAAACAGGACTCATCCACAATCTTCAACATAATAAACCATGTATCATATCATCATTATTTAGAACTGAGAAACTAAGCTGATACTGAGTCAATAATACAGTTATTAACAATCAGACTGATGCTCCCCCTGAACCTCTGCTCCAGATCTTCAGCTAGCATATAAATTCTCTTATCATCAATGCATACGCGACTGTGTCTTATGAAACTCACGTGTATACGCGACTTTTGCTAATAGAACCCGCGTATGGAAAGTGAAGCATAGAAATTTTTCACATTCCTTCATCTCCCCCTGAACTTGTAGTTCCTGTACCTATCTTCTTCATTCAGATGCTCTGTCAGAAATACATAGAACCAGAGTAATCAAATCAACCATGAGAGACATCATACATTTCTCCCCCTGTGACGATACATTACTAAATCTCATAATGTATCCCACATCATTCCTGAAGTCAATCAGAGAAGTAAGCTTCAGAAGCGGATGACTGCAGTAGGGTCTGAATTCCCTACGTTTCTGATCGGTCCTCCTTCTTTTTCCAAATTTGCTTGAGCTTTCCAACTGTGTGCTGAAAATTGTCCACTTTCCTAGATCTGTTCATCTTGCATTCTTTTTCTACATGTCCATACTTGTTACAAGCATAACATCTCATGTGGCCAGAGAAATAAACATAAGAATCATAATGAGTATTTCTATTCTTCCTCCTTTTACAATCAGCTGCTTTATGTCCATACTCGTTACATGAAAAACAATATCCCTTGAATAAACCAGAGTACCTTTCTGAGTAGAATCTGTTTGTTTGAGGCTGAAATGATCTGCTCCTGCAATTTGCTGCAACATGCCCATAATTATGACATTTGAAACATTCAACATTATTGAATTATTTCCTTTGAGATTTCATCATTGTTGATTGACCTTTTGTTTCTTTCAACTCTTCAGGTTTTGTATTGACTTCCTTTGAATCTTTAGCACTTCCTTGTGAACTAGATTCTCCTTTAACAGTTTCATGAAAACCAACACCAAGTTTGATAGAAGGAGACCTTTGACTACTAAGAATATTATCCAGAATCTTAGTACTATCTTGAAACCTCAAAAGTCTAACCGTTTCTTCTAATTTACCTTTGAGAATGTTTACCTCAACCTCGAGGGCTTGACATTGCTTTGTCATGCTTTCTTCTTTCCTTCTTCCATCTTCTACTTGATCCTTTAGATTTAGAATCTCTTCTTTCAACCAATTTTCGTTTACTTCACATGTTTGTTGCAGCTCTTCATTCTTCTTCTTCGATGCTTTGAGATCTTCTTTTAGAGATATGTTTTCTGCTTCAAGTCCTGCATTCTTCTTATTTGATTTATCCAGGTCTTCTTTGAGGGAAATGATTTCTGCTTCAAGTCCTTCCTTTTCAAATGATTGTAGAGGTTCCTCACTCTTCTTACTTGATGCTTCAAGTTTTTCTTGTAGAGAGATGATTCCAACTTCAAGACTTTCATTCTTCCTTTTTGATTTTTCCAGATCTGTTTTTAGAGAAACATTTTCTGCTTTAAGTCCTTCATTCTTCTTATTTGATTCTTCAAGATCTGCTTGCAGAGAGATGATTCCAGCTTCATATCCTTTACTTCGACTGTATACATCATCGAACATCCTTTTCAGTCTAAATATCAAAGCTTTGTTAGCAGATTCCTTCTCATTAAATTTTCTTTGTTGATCTTTGATAACTTGTTCTAGATCCACAATTTTTCTCTCACTATCTTCATCATTGTTTGCACCAATAAGAAAATTAGGACCCCAATCACTATCAGATTCATTTTTGTCAAATTCAGCTATCTCCTTACTTTGAGTAGCCTTCTTCTTTTGCTTCTTTGCCATGAGCACTTGTAGAGCTTGGTCAGAATCTTCTTCATCTTCACTTTCACTATCATATCCTTTGCATATACAGTTGAGTAAAATACAAGAGCAACGATCAATACCTGTTTCATCTTCTTCAATTTCTGCTATACATGATTTCTGAGGCTTCTTCTTTCCCGGAGTAACCTTCTTCTTTTGCTTCTTTCCCATTGCGATGGATCTCCTTCAAGCGATCAAGCTTCTGCAGAAGGACCCCGCTTTGATACCAATTGTTGGGAAAAATACTGAGAGGGGGGGTGAATCAGTATTTACTGCATACTAAAAAATTTTCACTTTTTCATTCCTTAAAACCCATACGCTACTTTCCTTTAGTAAACTCGCGTATACACGCAGATATCTTTCATGCAACTCGCGTATACACAGAGATATAATTATGTAATTAGTTCTTTGCTTATATCATTCCATTATTCATTCATCATATGTTCAATAAACAGTAAACATGTGCAGTAAGAACAGAATAAACCATCACACAAAGCATCACACATGAACACCAAGATTTTTAGGTGGAAACCCAAGTCGGGAGAAAACCACCGCTGCAGTTGCTCAGCCTTCAATATTTTATTATAGAGAAAACATCTTACAACATATGTGCTAGTGCAGACTCCTACCAGCACGCAGGCACCCACCTGCGCTCATTTACCAGCCTCTCCTGGAAGGGAGCTCCAACCCCCTGACTCGTTTACCAGCCTCTCCTGGAAGGGAGCTATGACCCCCTGACTCATTTACCAGCCTCTCCTGGAAGGGAGCTACGACCCCCTGACTGAAGGCTACAACCCTCAGCACCACCTTGGACCACGTTTCATCAATTTTCACATTGGATCCAACAACTTCAATAGAACACAACTTGCAGTCCACGTTTCATCATATTTTCATACTGGACCCACTCCATACTTTTAAGCACAGTCAACCATGAAATAGATACATATAACTCACTGACAGATATCAGTAAACCAGCAGAACAGATCAGACATTTCTTACCACAGACTTCAGCAAACCCTAGTTTGCATACGCGCTTTCCTTTCACTGATGTCGCATATATACGCGCTTCCGTTCACACAAACTAGCGTATACCTCTGTACATATTACAGAGCTCATTTTATTGCGCATACGCGATTTCTCTTCAGCGAAGCCGCGTATATACGCGCTTCCTATGCAGCGAACTAGCATATAGATCTTCAACCATTATGGAGCAGCATACTTCTTCAGATCAGATATTCAGTTTAGATTTACCCTTTTACTTCAGACAGATGTTCGCCTCATCTCAGATCTAATCCTTCCATAAACAGATCTAGCAGATACAAATACATTCCAGATCTGGATATTTCGCTTCATCATTTCTTCATAGGTGCATCATAGATTTAGATCTATTATCAAACCTTTACCCTTTCCATACAGATCTACTTCACAGAGAAGTATTCATTCAAGCTCAAACATCTTGCTCCCACACTTCTGATTTTCACAATGAATTTCTTCTCCTTATATAGATTTATCCTTTTTCAATACCAAGGGCCCCTTTTTCAATACCATGAGCCAAAACAATACCATGAGCCTTCAATACCACGGGCCCCTTTTTCAATACCATGAGCCAAAACAATACCATGGTGGTTACCCCTGGTTTCCCACTTTATGAGCACTTTTGCCCATATGCGACTTGGAACGTTCTTTTCCGCGTGCATACACGACTTCTCCTAGACATATCCGCGTATTCCTTGAGACATACTTTTTTCATCAAATATTTAGCACATGCTGAATTTCTTTCTTCATTGTCTTCTGAACTCACTGTAGATACATCTTTATCAAGTGGGTTGCCTTTCAAGGACAACACTCAGCATCATATTGTCAACAAACATCATATCATATCAGATTTACATCATTTACCAAGTTCATCAAGTCAAGAATAACTTCATCAGGTGGATTTCCATCAAGGACAACACATGTCAACAGTCGCATGTCTTCTTCTTCATTCAGTGGGTTGCCATCAAGGACAACACTCTGCATCATATTGCCAACAAGGCATCCTCAATCGTCTTCAAATTTAATAAGTTTGATTTCATCCTGTATTTCATATCTTATACCATTTATATATCTAGCTACTTTTTCTATGTCATCTTCAATATGTCCCGCTCTAATACTCAGCTTATAAAATTCTTTAGTATATTCTTTGATAGCCATCCCTTTCTGCTTTAAGTTTTGCAATTCTCTAAAAATATTTAATTGATAGTCTTTCGACATGAGCTTACCTTTCAGTTTACTCACCACCTTATCCCATTGCTTGATTTTGGGTTTCCCTTTTCTTCTCTGGACAATTGAAATTCATCCCACCACATGGTTGCATGACCCTTCAATCTCGTGGCTACAAACTTCACTTTCTTCTTGTCATCGACTTCTTCGTAGTTGAAGTATTTGTCTAATGAACTAATCCAGTCCATTAATACTTCCACACTAAGGTTTCCATCATTTAAAGGTACTTCTACCTTTGGTCTGCTACTAGCCTTTGCTAGCATCTTCATAACTTTAGTTGCCTCGCTTTCTTCCTCTATTTCTTCTTCGGTGGTTTTTTCTTCATCTGCACTGGAAATTCCATCATCTGTTGCCCTCCTCTGAGTAGTTTCTATTGTGGCCATCCTTGTACGTAGGTGTTAGATTTCTTGTAGCAGAACTGCATTTTCTATAGGTCTTCCTCGACCTATTCCAGCTCCCCTTCTGGACGGCATTCTCTGCAATTCTCAAGAACAACTCAATGACTCCGATACCAAAATTGATGCAGTGAACAAATGTGCATGCTAATATTCAATGGAGAAAAAATTTATATTATACATAAAACCAAAATTTCAAACTCTCCACATGTTATGGTGTTCATCATCTCTGCACTTGTCTCATAAATATTTCACACAACTGTTACTTTCCTTTTTTTTGTTTAATGCGCAACTCTGATCTTTAAACAACACAAGACTGCAATCTATATTGGCCGAGATCTATAATTCCAATTCACAATTCACATTATTAAATTCATACTTCATTAATGTAACTGGTACTCTGATACAAATAGCAGCACGATATCTAATAAAACAATTACCATTCAGGAAGCGGTTCATAAGGGAATGAACGTTGTCCTGCAAACCTTGCGTTACTGCTAACACAAATAGGAATTTGTAATCACTGTTACATGATCATAAACCAATGCTGGCAATGTTGACACCGGTTGTAATGTAGTACTGATTCAGGTTGTGTAGTAATCGATTCCCATTTTCCACTTGATCTCTACGGTATTTTCAATCCATCTTTGCGTTCAACGTTCCATGGCCTCTTCTCATACAGGCATTCCAGTATACAGTAGTGGATTGCCACTCTACGCTAGCTGACTTCAGATTTTCTTTCACGTTGAAGCCATGACATTCACCAACCACACACACTCTGAGGTTTCCCAATCTGAGATCGACTTTACCATCCGCGTTTGCTCCAGTTGCACAAATGTTCCTACAATTGACACACTCATCTATTGCGTATATATAATTGCAGAGTCAATAATCAAAAGAAAACATGTAATGGTAGAATAATAACTATATTGATATCTCATGGGCCAATTATTTCATTAGTTGCCCCTTTGCGCTTGCAATCTTCACACTTTCAAAATCACTCTATGCGCTCTTGGGTTTTCCTCTCTACTTCCCTATTATTTATATTTGAATGTGAAACTATTCTTCTTAGAATAGATTTCTTCTTGAACTACTCCAACAAATCAATGCCTCCCTATTTTTAAGTGCTTATCCCTACTTGGCTCTATTTCCACATAGGGAAAGAAACCAATTCCTAATTTTATTACAAATTAATTAAAAATATACAAAACAACTAACTACTCTCATAAATAAATAAATAATAAAACATTAATGCTAATGTTTGTTCCTCTTGAATTAGCCACAACATGTGAACATAAAATCACATTGCTGGCTAAGTCCAGATGCTTTTGCATCAAAGAGACGAATGAGCCTCTCACATGACACTAAGCCTCTCTCCTTGTGGTATACACAACTTGCCCAAACAATACAACAAATTGTTATGCATGTGATAATCATTTTCCTCAAATTGATTCCCTTCACTCAAACTAGCATACACATCTTGAAAATCAACATCATGTGCATATTGTTCTATGTAATTCTCATGTACAATAGAATCATTTTTAAGTAAAGTAGAAGCACTTATGATTGGCCTTGAAAGCATATCAGCAACTTTATTGAAAATAACTTTCTTGTACCTTATAACCAAGTGAAACTGTTGAAGGAAACCCATCCACATGAAATGTCGTGATTGCTAAAATTTTGTTTCTGACTGCAAGTACTGTAATGGTTTGTGATCGGTATGTATAATAGTCTCTTTACCCATCAAGTAGTGTTTCCACTTCTTGACGCTTTGTACCAATGCATACAGCGCTTTTCCATATGTAGGATAATTAGTTATAGCACCATTGAATGTTTCAGAATGAAAAGCAATAGGCTTACCATGTTGCAAAATAACTGCGCCCATGGAATAATCACCAGCATCAGTTTGTATCTTGAATGGATGTCTCAAATTCAGTAATGCAAGGACTGGAGCTGAAATAATCTTGTCTTTTAAAGCTTCAAAATCTTGTTGCTATTTGCCTCCCCATTGGAAGCCTTTCTTCGCACTTGTCACTACATGCATAGAAGTTGCTATGGTAGAAAACTTAGCAATAAAATTTCTCCAATACAGAGCTACACCTAAGAAACTTCTTACCTTGGTTGTTGTTTTGGGAGTGGGCCAATTCACAATGGATTCCACTTTAGAAGGATCACTTTTCAACTCGCCTCCTCCTACAATGTGTCCCAAATAAACCAAAGAAGTCTTTCCAAACTCACACTTTGACATCTTAAGAAGTAATTTCTCTTTCTTCAAAACATCAAGCACCATTTTCACATGCAAGACATGTTCTTCTCTTGTTTTGCTGAAAATAAATATATCATCTAAATACAAAATCACAAAGTCATCAAGAAAAGGACACAAAATATTATCCATAACACAAATGAAATTTGTCAGTGCATTACACAAACCAAATGGCATAACCAACCACTCAAAGAGTCCTTGCTTGGTTTTGAATGCAGTCTTCCATATATCACTTTTTGAAATTCTTACTTGATGATATCCACTTCGTAAATCTAACTTAGTGAAAAACTTTTCTTCTTTCAGTTGATCAAGAAAATCATCTATCCTTGGGAGTGGGTATTGATTCTTTACCGTTATCTTGTTCAAAGCTCTGAAGCCTACACACATGTGCCAAGTCCCATCTTTCTTCGGAATCAAAACTATGGGTGAACAACATGGCAAAGTGCTTGGCCTTATGAGTCCCTTGTCCAACATGTCCTTGATTTGCCTCTTTATTTCAACATTCTCCATTATCGACATTTGATACATGTCGATGTTTGGAAGAGGACAATCTTGCTGCAACTGAATCTCATGTTGAATCTCCCTTTTTGGATGCAATCCTGTTGGCTCTTGAAACATCTCATGATGTGCATCAACTACATCATATAATTTCGATTTCAACTTAGGATCACAATCCTCAAATGATTCATGATTAACATCAGCTTTAGGCTTAATCATTAGAAGAACAAAACTCTTACTTTAATTTACCAGCCTCTTTACCTATCCAACATTTACCATAGCAATATTTTTCTTCGTGCAATGTGCTCTAACAATGTAATCCTTGCCATCTTTGAATAAATGGTATTTGTTCTCATGGAAATGGAAGATTGCTTTATTGTCATACAATTAAGGACTGCCCAACACAATACCTTTAATATCAAGTGGAACCACATCTAATTCAACTGTTTCAACAAAATTTGAAGTTATTGCAAACCGCAATATGCACTTCTTTGAAACTTGTAAATTTGCATCCTTACAAATCCAACCAAGAGGATATGGTTTTGGATGTGGAATGGTCTCAATATTAAGTTTCTTGACCAAGTATTTAGAGATTAATTTTTCTTGTGACCCACTGTCAAACAATGTGTCAATCTTGGTATGTTTGGATATGACCCTCACATGAAACAATTCAATTCTCTCTTCTTCATTTGGAGCTTGTATGTGACAGTTTGATGTACTAGTACTGGGTTTAGTTTCAATTTATTTCCCCTTCATGTTCTTCAATCCCATGGCTGTAATTTTATATTCATCACTTGAATCCTCTCCTAAATCATGTTGAGTTGTAGCTACAGTTTTTTGTTTCCCTTTGTTGTTCTGATGTTTGGGTCTCTTTTCACAATGTAATTTCCAACAATGATTTTCATCATGGCCTTCTCTTGAACAATGCTTACAGACCACTTTTTCTCCCTCTTTCTTGACATATGCATGCTTTTTACCCTTACATTTTGAGGTCTTCTCTTTGTTTTTCCCCTTAAAGGGTTTCTTTATACCCTCATTAGAAATGTTTTTCCCTCTAGCTTCTAGATGTGTGGCCTGAACACAAAATTCATCTAGACTTGTAGGGTTAAACATGAGAATAGTATGTTTTAGGTAGCTATGTAAGCCTCCTATGTACTTGAGCAAAGTATCTTGGCTTTGCAAATCTACCCCTAATAAGAGAGCTCTTCTCCTAAATTCTTGGGTGTAAACTTGCACATTTTGTCCTTTTAATTGTCTAAAGTTTTGCCAGTTCATTATGGATTTCTGCATATGAGCTAATGGATAAAACTGTTGTTTTATTGTAGTAATGAAAGCAGTCCATGATAGGATAATCTTACCATGCTTCTTGATCTCCTCCTTTGTCTTGGCTTCCCACCAAACAAGTGTTGCGCCTTCCATTCTCAATGAAGCTAATTGGATTTTGGTATCATCATCATGAAGGTTCTGAATTCTCAAATAGACCTCCAATTGCGTAATCTGATTATCAAGTTTTTCTGCATTGACTTCACCATTAAAAAATGGCAATTCAAACTTAACATCAAGTTTTAGAAAAGGAATTTTACCAGTGTTATTTGACTTGTGTGGCTGATGTACTGAAGATGAAGTAGAGGATGATGATGATGAGGGTGAGGATGGTGACTTTCCAATGCCTCTATTTCCTCCATTTCCCTTATTTGATTTATCTTCATCATTTTTACCTCCTGATGATCCCTATCCTTCTTTGTGAAGTTTGGATCCTTCTCCTTCTAGTTTCTCATTCCTTTCTTGATAAAGGATTCTCACCATCTCAATCATGTCAAGGAATGCTTTCCTAAACACTCTCTCTTCTTCTTTGGGATCCACCTCTTCATGGATTTCTTCTTCCTCTAGAGGCATGCTTAATGTTGCTTCTCCTTCTTTAGGAGGTGAACTAGGTGGTGGAGAATGTGGCAATCTTACCCTCCTTTGTTGTGGCTTACTTTGAGACCCTCTTCCTTCCACCAATTTTCCTTATCCTCTCTTAAGCTTGAGCCTAGTAAGCATGTGAACACTTGCAAACAGTTAAACAAATATTTGCAGATAACAAAGCCAGAGAATAAACTCTAGCTCTGATACCAACCTGATATGAAAGGACTGTATTAGTTTTTTGTGCTAAGTGTCTTTTCAATTACAAAACATTTACATATTTTTCTCCATTTGTTTGCTTAAGGATTGAGGAATTTAACCATGAAACATAGATGAAATTTTGAATTTTAAGCATGTAAATAAGCCTAAATAACACTGAACAACAGTGTATAACAGAGAAATAAAATCACACATAAGATTTACACAGCAGGCATGATGAAGCATTTCACCCCTCCTGGGCTACATCTATTGGTCCAGCTCCCAATGGCATGTCCATATTTCATTATGCTCAAAATTTTTCAAATACATGTGTCTACAAGCCTCCAATGGTTGTTTTCTTTGCACCAATGGCTCCATAATGATCAAATTAGTCTAGGTAGATTCTTATTTCACCCCAAATTGGTCGAAAATTGACATGGCTAGGATTTTTCCTAATGTCCCCTACAAAACCTCCACTAAAACTGGAGGACTGCAATTTAACTATAGTTAAAAATAGTAAAAGCACAGAATCTGGAGGAGGATAAACATCCCGCCAAAACACAAGCTGCAACATTTAATTTTTATGGTTAGGGGCCGGGGTGGCCACATGACGACCCCCCAAACCCTGCGGTTTAAACCTCCACATGAACTATTGGCGTGGAACTGTGATGGAGGTAGAGTTCTGCAAAACCGTTGGCATGTCCATTGGACTGACCGTGGATGCCGGAGTCTTGTGATGAGTCCCCGCCAGAGTTAATGGTGATAAATCGTTAGTTGTAACAACATGTCACGGTTGAATATATATATCGTGTGACCATTCAAACAGGGTTGCCGCTGGTCCCCCCCCATTATACATTGTTTGAAAACATAAATAGATATGATGCGCTAATGGGGTAAGCAACACCCGGTAGCCTAGATGGTAATGTGTCTTGTGCGTGTGCTTGGAGGTCATGGGGTTGAACCCCCTGGACAGATAAAAAAATTTATATAACCAGACAGGGGACATGTGGTAGCCTCATGGATGGCCACATGTCACCCAACCATTGGCTAAAAAATAAAAAATACAAACAAATCATAAGATCCAAATTGCGCCACGTGGAAAGATCTCGTTGTCTTAGAGAAAATGAAATATTCTCAAAATATTCCCCTTTTTGCTGACTGTACACTTGCATGCTGACTGGGCATCCCAGTCAAACCTGTCGCAATTTTCACTATTTGGGAAATCGATCAGAACGCGATATCTCCCTCATATGACATTGGTTTTTCGAACCGTTCACGGTGCTGGTATTAGAACAATGAGGTCTACCCGGTCGCTCAGGTTCAGTATAGTTTCAAGAACTTTCAATTTTGAGCAAAATTCATGAACTCTTGATCATCCAAGGTCCTTGCTAGGGTTGAGCATTTCCATCACCGTAAATTTAGGGAAGCTGTTGAAATAGAAAAAATATCTCATACTCTGAATAGGGATTTCAACTAGAAAAAAAGTAGTTGTTGGATTACGCCCCTATTCTCTTAGTTTAATTAATTTTCCTCTTTCCTTGGTTTTTAATTTCTCTTCTTTTTTAGTTTTTTATTATATTTAGTACTAATAATATTTAAGATTATTTTATGGGTGAGTTTTTTTAAAAATTTATACCGTTATTAATTTATTAATTTTAAGGCTTTCTTTGTTTTCATTTGCTGTTATTTATCCCTTAGTTTAATGTTAATTTTTGTTGAAAATTGTGATTTTGGTTGCGTATTTGTGTTATTTTTACTATTTTATTATTATTTTTTATAAATTTTATAAATTTTCATTTAATTTAATTATTTTAATATTTTGTTTCTAACTATTTTGACTAGATGTAATGTTAATATTTGTATTTGTATTGTTATTTATTTTATTAATATTCTATAATAATTGGTATATTAGTTGTGAATTTGTTAGTTAAATCTTAATTGTGTTATTTTCACTATTTTACTATGATTTTATTTATTATTTGTACTATTTTATTTTTACTAAGTTTATTAATTTTGTATTTTCTTAATGCTCATTTCTATTAAATTTTGGATTTTGGTTTTGATATTGAATAGCATTATTTATATTGAATAATCTAGATCACCAATATTATTAATCCCCTAATAATGAAATACACTTGATCACAAAAATTTACACCCTCAAATTAATATTATTGCTAAACAATTTTTTTTAATAATACT
Source organism: Pinus albicaulis (assembly GCA_034641835.2). Lineage (NCBI taxonomy): Eukaryota > Viridiplantae > Streptophyta > Pinopsida > Pinales > Pinaceae > Pinus > Pinus albicaulis. The sequence goes on along the minus strand of CM076579.1, from coordinate 1,595,759,260 downwards.
CCCGATCACAATTATATGATCAATAAAAATGTACATTATTAATATTAGAATAAAAAAAAACATTAATATTATTGCTAAACAATTTTTTTTGAATAATAGGCTCGATCATTACACTATGATTGTGTGGGATAGAATTATATGATCAATGTTTTTGTTAGCATATAATTGTATGAATTAATGAATGATATTTTAATGTCCACGAGACTAAAAATAGTCTATGGGACCACCAACTTCCTTGTTTTTTTCCTTATGTAATTCAATCCTTTTCTTACTCAAATTGATGATGAGCTGACCCAACCTTCTAATAGTTCCATCACTGAAAAGACAATGCCATGGAATTGATGCTAACATACTACGGTAATTGTCCCTGATGTCTCTAAAAGGGTCAAATTCCAAAATGAAATGTTTTTCTGATTCCACTGCCTTAGAAGTGAAAAAGGTACATACCCTTTCTTCCCAAGCTTCTTTAGGTCTCTTCCATTGTCCCGTTTCACACCAAATTTGATGTGAGTTAGTTATTAATTGAGCAATAAGAACCTTTGCCCTCCACGGAATGTTAGCTCCAATGTATTCTTTTTGTTGGAGATCACAAGTGGGGTTGAATTCCTGAACATAATACTTCTTCTTTCTACCCAACTCTTTTCCCCATATACCCTTATGGAACTTCTCCAACACAAAATTATGTAACTCCTTGCTATTTGTGGGACATGCTTTCAGGTAAATATTCCATTTTTGCATCCATTTGTTGTTTTGTCTCATCCATGATTTCTTTCTTTCTCTCATACCTTCATTGAAGATAACTTTCAGCCATCTACCCGAAGATCTTAGAAGTACTTAGAAGTACCAGAATCTTTCGATTACGGTATTTTGTTTTGTTGAAAATTAGCCGACCCCAAGATCTTACAGGAAAAATTCCCTCTACTTTCTATAACTGCATTAATCTTTTTGCATTCGATATCACTGTTAATATTCCCCGTCGAGTTGTGTACCAAGAGCACCCAATTCAGAGTACTCTTTATGGATGAAAATAAGTTCAGTGGCAGGATTCCTGCTTCCCTCTTCAACTGTACGAAGCTTCAAAAGATGGCTATAGCATATAACTATCTCAGTGGATTAGTGTCCACATATTTTGGTAAGTTAACGCAGCTCAAACTACTTAACTTAGGTGATAATCAATTGGTTAGCGGCAGCACCACGAGCTTGCCCGTGCTTACAACCCTTACTAACTGTTCCATCTTAGAAAATAAATATTTATTTCATAATAATTTCAAGGGATGTTTTCCCTCTTCTGTAGGCCATCTATCCACAAAATTATACTACTTAAACTAATGATAAGTAGGAGAAATACCTCCACAGATTGGAAACTTAACTAGTTTAATGCAGCTTATTTTAAACTCCAATAGTTTACAGGGCGCATCCCTCTTGCACTTAATACCCTTCCAAACTTGCAAGTGTTACACATGGCATCCAATTTTTTACAAGGAAACATCCCTCTCAATATTGGGGGACTCAAAAGATTAGGGTATCTAGATCTTTCTAAAAATAATTTTCATGGAAGAATCCTTGATTCTATTGCCAACCTCCAAAAGTTAAGATATTTATATCTATTCTATAATCAATTATCAGGTAACATACCTCCAAATCTAGGGAAATTTTTGAACTTATTAGATCTATACCTATCATACAACATATTCACTGTGAAAATACCTCCAGAGGTTGCAGGGCTTGAAAATTTAGCTTTGTCTTTCAATATTTCAAACAATTTATTTAATGGATCTGTGTCATTAGAACTAAGCAATATGACTATGATTCAAGCCATAGATGTTTATGCAAAACAATTAAGTGGCCACATTCCAAGTACACTCCAAAGCTGCAAAGAACTAGAGTACCTCAATATTTCCCACAATGCACTTGAAGGTCCGATTCCAATTACACTCAGTGAACTTCAAAGTCTTGAGGACATGGATTTATCCTAAAATAATATATCAGGTGGAATACCCTTGTCATTTGAAAAGCTCAAAATGCTCCGTCATTGTAATTTTTCTTTCAAAAATTTGTTAGGAGAAGTCCCTAAAGGAGGAATTTTGAAAAATCTTGGTGCCATGGCATTCATGGGCAATCCTGACCTCTGTGGACCTTGGATAAGTTTGCCACCATGTTATGCACACAGACATCAAATTTTTTGGCATACAAAAAAAGTTATCATACCTATGGTTATTGCTGAAATGATTATTGTGTTTTTGGGAATCCCGTGGATTCAAAATCACAAGAAACATATTCATACAGAGGTCGTGGCATCCTTCACTACAAGGCATCGAAGAATTTCATATGGAGAGATCATGACTGCAACAAATGAATTTAGTGACACCAACTTGTTAGGAGTTGGTATTTTTGGAAAAGTATACAAAGGGGTTCTAAATGATGGCACAATTGTTGCTATCAAGCTTCTAAATTTGGAAAATGAGGGGGGCCACAAGGGTTTTGACAAGGAATGTAAAATTTTGGGTAAATTCAGGCACTAAAATTTGATTAGAATCATAACATCTTATTCAGACCTCCAAATGAAAGCTTTGATATTTCCATTGATGAAAAATGGAAGCTTAGAGAAGTGGATATATCCTAATGGCCAAGAAGAAAGTAATTTGAGTTTGTTTCAAAGGTTGAATATAGCAATAGACATTGCACAAGGCATGACATATCTCCATCACCATTGTTTTGTGCAAGTGCTCCATTGTGATCTGAAACCTAGAAATGTGCTTTTGGGTGAAGATATGACAGTTGTTACACAACATTTTTTCACTATCCCTACAATCCCCAACTCGCACATTGGAGGGTCATTTTTGTGACCAATAAGAAGTATCATGCCTTGCAAACACCATCATTGCATCCCTTTTATGAAGGCAATATTCCTTTTGTTGACAATTCCCTGAGCAGAGCTGTAAAAACCCTTTTTTTTTCCTTGGCGTGAGTGTTGGACCATAAAAAGGTATCTTTTGAACACCTAATTAGCCTACATTAATCATCAATCCGGGAGCGTATTTTTACCTCAAGAGTGTACTCTGTCTGAGCCTGCAATTGTATAAGAGCAATGCTTGTGAAGATGTAGCATAGAAAAAGTAATAAATGCTTGGAAAGAAACCTAATTACAATGACAGGAATGTAAAGGCTAAACTACAACAATCTTGCTGGACAGTGATCAGGGATGCAGTAGCAGTAACTCGTTCCCCTAGAAATCGATGTAAGATGACCAAATCTGGGGACTTGGAGCGAATGGCTCTATCCTCTATAGTTCGGAGATCTTAAAGCAAGTGAAACAAAAGCAAATTCAATTAAAGCAACTTGAAGGAAATGAAATCTAGAAAAGGAACATCAACATAAAAGAAACAACGATTGAAATTCAAATAAATAAATCCTCATTCGAACCTGTCGACAGTCTAATTGTAATCTAACAACAAGCCATAAATAAATGGAACAACAACTCACTGTAATCACAAAATAGCAAATCCAGATAAGATAAATGTAATTGTGGTAAAGAATGAAACAACAATGGTTCTGCACTTGCTTTAACAATCAATGAAACAACTCCGTAATGAGAATAAATACAAAACACACTTCACGCATTAACAAACCAACATTAATGATACAACAGCATAGTAATCCACCAGAGCCGGGCCCTTAGAGCCAGTGAAATACCGCTGGGCTTAACTTAGAGTTCTAAAGAATAGATAAAACCTGTGTTTTTATATTAATTCAAAAGGCATTACAAATAGCGTTCTCTCATGACAGAGAGTCGATAACCATTCGATTGCAAAGGAAATAAAAGTCTTTTAATGAAAACGTCTTTTACAAATTAACCACCGTCCCCCGGTCACTAAAGATCATTGCTTATATATTTGATCCTTTGATGGACAAATCAAGAAATACGATAAGTTTGCACAACGATCCCTCAGGATCTTCCGATCCTGAGGGATTCGCTCCTCTCTAGTTTTATCCACCCCATTACATTTGCACTTTTGTTCAAGGCACATCCCTTACCCTTTTCGGGCAATTTATTCAGATCTTCTTCAGCCATTTGAATGGGTTCATCACGAATGGAGTAGAAGTCGGATTGTTTTCAGCCACGCCAGCTTCTTTCACCTCTTAGAAGTCTGTTTGCCAATAAAAACAACCTTTAGTCATCTTTTTAGGCTAAACATAAATATTTCCAAATTGATTATAATTCCTATGATCGATTACTATTTCCGGGGAAAACGGAGAACTATGTTTGCTATTTAGGAATGTACCCAAATACATAAGAATTTCATACCTCTTTCACGCTTCTTTCTGCCCCTGGCAACCTTTTTGCGCATATGAAAACTATAGTTCACATGGACAACAATCAAAGAGTAAGCTGGAGAAGGTTTGTCATTGAAAGGCCTAAAACCATGATATGCAACTAACTCTTCAAGAATATGTTCTGTCTGTCCCTCGGGAAGCTCATAAATAGCTTTATAGTTCAAAGCAGGGTACCAAATAATGGGGCTGCGGAATCTACACCCTAACCAAAATGGTCCCTCTTTTAAAACAAGATGGATATAGGCAACAAAACGATCTGCTGCTAGCCCAAAATTCCTATAATTAAATGGCTCCCTATTTTGTATATTTTGATTTGAGGTACTCCACTAGACCTTAGCTGCTACATACGCTTGGTTTCTAATAGATGAAAAATAGTCTATTCCTTTCAAAATGATTGACATATGGACAGGCCCCAGAGTTTTGGTAATGCCTTCCTTTGTCATTAGACTTTTCTCACTAGCCCATAATTGAAGTGGGTTCTGAGGTTCACTTCTGACCCATAGATCCAACTCATTTTCCTACCTCTGAAAGGAATTGTAGACCTTAAGCCACTTTAATTGGTTTGCGGCAAAGGAAATGAATGCTTGAAACTGAACATCTCCAATGAAAGCGCTAGGGTTCGATTCACATTCATTTTCAAGTATTAAATTATGCAGATAAAACTCACATAGCAGGCGTTGTACTTTGTCCCCATAAAGCTTGCAGCATGATATCAGGTCGTCTATAGTTCTTAGCTCTATTGATTTTCCAACCTTAACTGCCTTGATTTTTAATTGCAAATATCTTTCTAACAGAAATAAAGCATAGTTTTTGGCTCGGCACCTACAGGCTAATACATCAGTATATAAAGCGCAGAGAGTGTCCATTTGATTTCATGCTAGTTTTAATTGGTTGCTTACCTTATCAGCTTTTATCTCTACCTCTCGACATTTTTCATGAGCTACAGCTTCTGCCTCATGAATCATTTTCATCTGTTGCTGCAATTCTTGATATTTTTTTCTTGGGACAATATCTTCTTCCAATTTTTGTCTCTCGATTCGGGCATGTGCCAATTCTTCTTGCAGTCTAACTAATGCTGGATCACTAAAGGTGTGCTGACTATTAGATTGAGTATTTTCATTTAAAGCAGGTTCTTCTGGAGCAAATGGTGTTGGAACAGCCGTTTTCTGCTCCACATCCTCATAGTTAGGCTCAGGTATGATTTCTTCTTCCACATGAGGGTTCCTATTAGCGGTTACCCTTCTCCTTTTTGATCTTCTCTTAACAACAATGTTTCTTCTTTTAGGGGCTCACTTAGGTGTCTGTTTCATTCTTAAAACCCTAATCGTTTGCCTGAGCTGCTCTATCAGTCTATGAAGCTTTTTCCTTTCCCTGCGAAGCTTCTCAACTTCAGTTATTTTCTTCTTCCTTCTTAAAGGAACAGCGGCTCGTTCATCCGAACCTATTTTCTCAGCAGGGTTTTGAGCCGTGCCTTCAGTAAAATCTTCTTCTTGCTCCTCTTCTCGGGGTTCTTCCTCCATGCTCTCATGCTCTTGGGTGGATTCCTCGGGAATCATTCACTCAGTTGACTCTGCGACTTCCTGGGGGCTTCCAGGTAGAGATACTGGTTCAACGTTTTCATTCCCCTATTCCTGTCTCTCAGGAAAAGAAACCCTAGCTTCGCTAGGGTTTGCTGTTTCATAAGTTATACCTTTATTAATGGAAGAGTATTCTGGTACTTGGTTAATGTCACTGTTGGGGTCTAAAGAGCTATGAGGCTGTGCGTAATTGCTCATGTTGGCCAAAATCTGGGCCAACTGATCTTCCTGTAAGGAGCTTACATTGACATTTTCGATGGGCTCTGCTTCATCCTTATTACTGCTATGATTGTCCTCATCCTCGTTACAGGTGTGATAACTTCCTTCCTCCTCATCTGAGTACCGGATTTCTCCTTCAACTTCTTCTTCCTTTGAATTTCCCTCAATCTCTTCTTCATCCCAATAACGTATTCCTCCTCCCTCTGTACTGGGTTGTTTTTCGCTACTGGTATGGTGACTTACTTCCTCTTTGTCCGAGTAACGAACTTCCTCCTCTGAGCTAGGTTGTTTTTCGCTACTGGTCTGGTGACTTACTTCCTCTTCATTCGAGTAACGAATTTCACCTTCTAATTCCTGTTCTTCCTCAGTACGAGGGCTTGCTCCTTCTAACTGTGGAGGTTGTTCCTCTTCATCTGAGCTGTTCAATTCTAGGGGCTGGCTACTGCTACTTGGAAGTTCCTCCATTATCTTCTTGCTTCGTTTCAATCTAAAGGATTGTCTGTGAGTGGAGGGCTCAGCTATTAAGCCGGCCATTCTTTTTCATCTCGGACCAGGCAGAGCTAACCCCCCTTCAATAAATTCTTCCCAGCTGGTCTGTTGCTGGGCGAGGCTATAACTTACTATCAGTCGAATCAAAAAATGGTGGCTGACCACCATGTCTGCATGTTGGGCTTTTCTAATTCCACAAGCAATATTATACAATAAATAATTTAAGAATGCAGGCAGATTAACGGTGCATTTTTGTTTTAACACAGCTAGTAGCTTAAGGTGGCGAGGTCTTACCACATCCTTTCGACCGTCGCATGTTATGTAGGCCTGCACAATTCTTGCCAAATCTGTCCATGGTTCGCCTAATGACGCTAGGTGGACTCCTCTACCTTTGATGACTAGTGGTTGTCTGTCATCTTGAAAGAGTTTTATGGCTTCACGAATCCTGATCTTCTTCTCAGTCCAAATAGTTCCTTGCACGGGAATTCCGGACACTTCTGCAATTATCTCATCGGTCACAGCTATCTACCTTCCTCTGACTGTGGAGGATCCTTCCTGCAAGTTTAACAAGAATTCGGTAGCCACTGCTTCATGTGGTTGCTGCATTCTCATGAAGTATGTGATCCATCCCAATCTCTCTAAAATTTCTCTTGCAGCGTCAGAGATGATCAACACCTGAGGTTCGCTGCGAATTGAGCGTTCTCCCATCTCTGCGCTTTGATAATTCTTCACGACACAAAGTAATTTCAATGGAACAACACATAATAGTTCGTTGAAACTTACTATTCCTGAAAACTCGAGGATTCAGTCCATATACGGTAAAGAAATCAAATGCAGAGATTTAGTTCATATACAGGTAAAGAGAAACTCGGATTTCGATCTGCATGCAGACATCCGCGCCCCCCAAATGAAAGAAAGGTCATCCTCAACTGTCGATTGAGGGTGGCATGTGTGGCACAACAATAGGACAGCAATGAAACAATAGGCGTAATTATTATACAGTCAATCAAATTAAGCAATTACTGAAATCGATGCACGAGATAAATCGGTAATAATTAGGAAATAGCATCGTAATGATTTAAATACAAGGCGAAGGGACATCATAAGGTTGGCATAAATATAATTGCGTTATTTACCATAAAAACTAATATGATCGATTCATAATAATGTTCATGTATAATAGGTTCAGCAAAAGGAGTAGGAAATTCATGCATTTCTTTTGATATTAAATAAAGATATAGGAAAAAGGGATGAATAACTATTGATGTGTATAAGTGTGACTTCTATAACATTAACAGAGCTCTACTGCCCACAGGTGTCCATAACCTTGACAGATTTGTTTTGTAACCCATGGAACCATTCTCCTTTATTCGTACTGAGGAAATGCTTCTTTTTTCTTTCTTTGTATTATATGTATTTTTTTATTAAATAGCAAGACAGAGGCCATTTTGCTGGCTTGGTGACTAGATAAGTTACAATGCCGTTCACCGGGAAGAAGTGAAAAATGGGCAGGCCGGCTCGTGATGAGACATCCTATTCCAAGGACTTCTTGATTTTTAATTGTCTTTTGGACCATTTCCCTGGTTTGGTGGACATAATGGGAATGCCACTTCACTGTCTTCTCTATGATCACGGTAGGTTGGCTCTTAATGAGACCCCCTATCCTCCATCTGCAAAATCATTGAAATATATAAGTATTTTTTTTATTTTTTTTTCAAACAACACTTTTCCTCAGTTATTCATAAAGGATGGCTCAACACTCCTTAAGAGTAGGAATGGTGGAAGAAGTCTGAACATTTCAATAGAAAAAAAATATACCCTTATTTCCATTTCAGAGATAAATATCAAAGAAAGCTATAGGATATGGGAAAGAACCAATCATGATAACAATAATCGATCAGATTAAATTAATGGTAATAAAATAGCAATGTTATGTTATTGATCATGTCCCTTTTTCTCTTTTTCATTACTAGGCAATTTCTTTAAAAAATGACGATTTGTTTTGATTTTCTGATTACATTAATATTTAATTTGTATGATTGTATAGAAATGATGTTCGGCCTTAGAAAAGTGATCAAAAAAATTCAAAATACTAGCTTAAAAAAAAAAAACAATCACTCAAAAAAGTGTTGTTCCTTTTAAAAGGAACAACAAAAAATATTCTGCGGAAATGCTGTTCCTTTTGAAAGGAACAACAAAAGAAACACTCTACGAAACTGCTGTTCCTTTCAAAAGGAACAACAGAAGTGCTGTTCCTTTAGAAAGGAACAACAACACGAAAAAACAAAATTTTTTATTGTTTTTCGTTTTTAAAGAAACCGAATTCAAACAGTAAAGAGATAAAAAAAAGTATTCACAGAAAAAAAACGAATTTCATGAAACAACAATCAAAAATGAAAAAGAGGAATGCTTTATGTACAAAATTTAAAAAAAGGGTGATTTATCAAACTGGTACCAGGGAGGAATTCTCCCCTTCTTCAAGGATTTCCATTGTAGAATCTTCCCATAACTGCTGGTAAAAGGATTCCCGGGTAAGCGGCTTGTGATACAATCGAACGCGATGACCGTTTACCTTAAAGGAATGCCCAGATCCGTCAATGGTGACTAGTGTGAGAGTGCCATTATCATGCACTTTTTGAATCTCATAGTGTCCGAGCCATCTCGTCTGGAGCTTTCCGCGGAAGTCCTGAAACCGTGAATCATATAGGAGTGCCCAGTCTCCTTCGTGGAAGATCTTTTCTTTGATATGGGTGTCATGCCATTTGGCTCTCTGTTGTTGAATTAATGTTGTGTGTTGAAGAGCAGAGAGTCGAATTTCATCTAATTCATTAAGTTGCTGCAGTCTTTTAGCTTGGGCTTCATCTAAATTCAGACCCACCTTTTGAGCTGTTCTTAATGTTTGAATAAATTCGATAGGAAAGATGGGTTCTTTTCCAAATACCAATTGGTATGGTGAATATCTTGTGGTAGGTCTCCATGTTGTTCGATACGCCCACAATGCTTCTGGTAGTCTGTAGGCCCAATCTCATCTATGTGAAGCAACAGTTTTTGTCAGTATAGATTTGATTACTTTGTTTGTGCTTTCGACTTGGCCATTGGCCTGTGGGTGGTATGGAGTTGTAATTCTGTGCTGAATATGATAATTTTGCAATGTTTCAACTAATTTGTTACCTATAAACTGTGGCCCTCCATCTGTGATTATGTCTCTTGGGAGGCCATAGCGCACAAAGATTTGGAAAAGAAACTGTATCATGGAATCCTCTGTGGCTTTTGAAAGGGGCTCTGCTTCAACCCATTTGGTAACGTATTCAGTGGCAACTAGGATATATGTTTTATGGTTTGATGGGGGGCTAATAGGACCAATGAAATCAAGGGCCCAACGTTCAAACGGTTCAATCACTAGTTGAGGGTTCAAGGGCATTTCATCAGACTGCCCAGGGCGACCTGCCCGTTGACAGCTATCATAGGCCTACACAAATTTTTTAGCATCTTTAAAAATAGTAGGCCAATAGTAGCCCATTCGTAAAACTTTATGGGCAGTTTTACGATCTGCAAAGTGTCCGCCACACTTTCCATCATGGCATGCTTTCAAAATGTCATATACATCATCCTCCCTAACGCATCTCCTTATATGCATGTCTGCACATGTATGAAATAAATAGCCCCCAATCCAGGAAAAATGGGTGCTACGGTGCACTATTTGCTTTCGTTCATTCAGGGATAGATGTTTAGGTAATTTACCTATTGCTAAATATTTCGCTATATCAGCATACCATGGTGTTCTGATAGTAATAGCGAAGAGATGTTCATCCGAAAAGTGGTCTTCCACTGCTTCTGTGTCTGTTGGCTTTGGCATTCTTGACAGAAAGTCGGCTACAGGGTTCTCCTTGCCTGGTCGATCTTTGATCATGATATCAAATTCCCGCAGTAAAATTAACCATCTTGTCACTCTTCCGTTTGTAACAGGTTTATTTGCTAAAAAATTAATGGCAGAGTGATTTGTGTAAAGCACTACAGGATACCCAGTTATGTAATGTCTAAATTTATTGATAGCATGAACTACAGCTAAAAATTCTTTCTCAGTCACAGTATAATTTAATTCAGTAGGGGTCAGATTTTTGCTAATGTAGTAGATTGCATATGGCTTTTTGTCTTCCTCCTGCCCAAGTACTACTCCGATTGCTGTGTCTGAGGCATCAGATGAAATTTGGAACAACAAATTCCAGTTATGGCCCCTCAGCACTGGGGCTGTTGCAACGAGCTTCTTCAGATCATTAAAAGCATTGTCACATTTTTCTGTCCAAACAAAATCAATATTTCCAGTCAGTGCATATAAAGGTGCAGCTATTCGAGAATAATGTTCTATAAATATTCTGTAATAACCAGAAAATCCAAGAAAGCTACGTACCTTTGTTTGTGTGGTGGGTGTGGGAATTAACAAGAGTATTTGAATTTTGGCTGGGTCCACTTGGATTCCAGCTGCTGAAATATAATGTCCTAAGATAACTCCCTCGGTCATCATCATAAGACATTTTTCATTGCTTAAGCAAAGCCTGGTATCAATACACCTTTGCAATACTTTTTCTAGATTTTGCAATGCAGGTTCAAATTCATCCCCATAAGGGGTGAAATCATCCATATATACTTCGAGACCTTCATTTATTAAGTCTGGAAAGATGCTAAGAATTTCCCTTTGAAATGTAGCAGGGGCATTTCATAAGCCAAAAGGTAAGACTCGGTAGGCAAATGTACCCCATGGGTAGGTAAAAGTAGTCTTGTCCTGGTCTTCAGGGGCAATCTGGATTTGGTTGTATCCACTGAAGCCATCCAGGAATGAAAAAAATTTCTTTCCTGCCAATGTGTCTAACACCTGGTCAATGAAAGGAAGAGGAAAGTGGTATTTCTGTGTTGCCTTGTTAAGTTCACGGTAATCTACACATATCCTCCACTTTCCATTCTTTTTAGGTACTACCACTAATGGAGAGACCCACTTACTATCGGATATCGGATAGATAAAATTGACATCCAGTAGTTTTTGTAATTCGTCTTTTACAATGTCTTTAAGGTGAGGATTTAGTCTCCTTTGAGGTTGACGAATGGGTCTTGCGTCTTTTTCAATATAAATGTGGTGAGTACATAATTGAGGGTCAATTCCTTTCATATCGGGGTAATCCCATGCAAAGGCTGCTTTGTATTTTCGTAATAATTGGACCAATTTCTCTTCTTGTTCAGCAGTGAGATTCTTGTTAATGTTCAAATTTTTACTCGGTTCAATTTCTACAACCTTAGTATTATTTATGGAGGTAGTAGGTATTGCTTGATCATGAATATCTTTGAAGGGATCTTCTTCTTCTTTATTATCGAATGCTGCTTCAATCATGTGACATTGCAAATGAGATTCGGTTTGTGATTTATTAATAAAATTATTAATGATGTCATCCTCTATTTGATCTTTAAAGTCAAGAGCATTTTCTACAGTTAGAGGTGACATCATATTTTCCATAAGATATGATGCAGGTGGTTGTCTTGTTTTAATTATTGATAGACTTGGTTGGGCTGGGGGATATAAAGCTAAGTTCTTGACATAATTTCCCCTTGTAATGGTCATATTGCCTTGTCGGCACCCAATATAGGCATCAGCAGTTGCCAACCAAGGTCTACCTAGAATTAATGGATGTCCATCTAATCGGTTCTTGGGATTGATAACCAGGAAGTCAGTAGGGTACTCCCAGGAATCTACAAATACCATGACATCTTGTAAGGTGCCTTCTGGTTTGACTACTGATCTATCAGCCAATTCCAACAAGGTTGGTGTTGGTTCAAGTGATGTAATGCCAAGTTTCTGACAGGTAGTGGTTGTTAAAATGTTGATTGCTGCCCCTAAGTCAACTAAGGCATTTGGAAATGATTGGCCATTGATCTAAACTGTCACTATAGGATTTCCTGGATCTTCATATTTAATAGGTTTTTCCATTCCTGATAATAAGTCAGATAAGGTACCGACTATTTGGACAGTAGGATTGGTTGTTTTTCTCCTCTTGGGCTTCTCTATACATAATTCCTTAATGGTTTTTGCATATATAGGAATATCTTGAATAGCTTGGAGGAGAGGGATTTTTATACATAATTTTTTTAATTCTCCCAGAAGATCAAAATTTGGTTGTTCTAATGGACGATGGATAATTAATCGTTCTGGGAATGGTGGAGAGGAAGTTGTTACTTGTTGTTGTTGATTTTGGTGTTGATTTTGTTGTTGAACTTCCTTCTCATTGTGTTCTGTTTTTTCTTCAGGTAACAGATCTTCAATTTTTTCATCATTATTTCTCTCTGTTTCCACTATACGCCCAGATCTTAATTGAAGATCATTGCACTCCCTGAGTTCAGTTTCTGTTTCTGGAGGTTCCATTATTTGTACAGTCTGAACTGGTCTATTGTTTGGGTTTGGGTTGGGCTGGGCTAGGAGTTGCGGTCTTAAATTAGTCTGGGGGTTTGGGTAAGGAGCTGGCAGTGTAGGTTGCGAGATAGGAATTGATCCAGCTGGCTGATTTGGAGGTTTTTTCCAGTTTGACTGCCAGGCCTGATTCTGAGAAGTTGAAGGGGACCATTGTGTAGGCCAAAAAGGTGGATAGAAAGGAAAGCTAGGCCAGTTGTTTTGATTCATTTGATTAGGCCAAGATGTGGGAGAAAATGGCTGTTGTGACCAATTAGGGAAGGGTGATTGATTATGCCACATTCCACTATACTGTTGAGCATTATATTGAGAAGGCTGAAAAGAAAATGGATCATTTGGCATACTTGATGGTCGTGGCTGCCATTTTCGGCGCTGATTAAGCAGACATACCAATTCTGATTCTTCTTCTGCCTCTTTATAGACTGCCTTTAGGCGAGGAAGTGACAGACATCCTTCTGTAGGGTGGTCTTTCGTGCAAATGGCGCAGGCTTTAATCACATCCAATGGGCATTCTTTATGGCTGTGTTTCTTTCTGCACCTAGGGAAAAATATTGCCAAGTTTTGTTCTGCTTCTGCCTGCTTCTTCTTGGCTTGCATGATGTCAAACTGGGTTGTTAGAGTCCCTAGAATGTCTGTCTTGAAGTCTTCTAACAAATTCCCAATCTCTACACGAGTCACTCCTTCATTAGAAGTCTTATTTTCCCTTGTAATTATGTCACGTTCTGCCGATTTCAACCTTGTATTACCCCTTGAGCACCTGATACACAAATCAACAATATCAGAATAGCTTTCTTGATATATATCACCTTTTCCCATAAGATTTAATGTTTCAACCCATTGATCTTTCATTCCCCTAATTAATGCATTTTTCAAAATGTTATCAGGTAGGGGTGAAGACGCATAGGGTGATCTTTGAAGATTGTACTGGAATCGTTCCACATATTCTTCCAAGGTCTCACTTGGTTTTGCTGTCATCTGGAATATTTCATCTTTTAACTCTCAAGACCTGCAATAATATTGATATTTCTTTAAAAATGCAGCCTTCATATGGTCCCAGTCAGTTATGACACCCCCACCTAATCCCATAAACCATCGTAGGGCTTCTCCCTTTAACATAGAAGGGAACAGCTTTAGTTTTTGGGCGTCGGTGGTGTAATCATATCCTCTACGCAGCACATCAAACTCAAACAGAAACGCATCTGGGTCTTCTGATGTCAAACCATGAAATGTAGGAATATGTTGAAGAGGAATAGCTTTCATGGGTGCGTTGACTGCAGTATCTACTATAGGATATTGCAGCGTAGAGGTCTGCTGGTTCTGGTTTTGGTTCTGGGCCATTTGATCAAAGATATGCCAATACCCCTCTAGGATTTCCAGGGAATTTCTAGGTTGACGAACAGGGGTAGAGACAGTTTTAACAACACTCCCTCTGTATGGAATGAGTATTCCCTGTTGTCCTATCGTTTGAGGTGATTCAGGACCTTGGTTTTGAATAAATTGAACAACACTTCCCCTGTTTGGGCTGTTTAGTGTTTGGGCAATTCTCATAGGAGATTGTGAGTCTGTGGTTTCTCCTGTTTCCCCTTCTCCTTCTCAGAGATTGCTGGAGTTCCCTTCTTGAAGGAAACTTATGCAAGGATTCTCAATTTCTTGGGAATCTTGCTTAATTCCCTCTTTTTGACTGTATATCTCAGCGAAGGCTTTAGATGGTGACTATGTAGCCTGAAGGGAACTAGTAGGCTGTCTAGAAGTAGTTCTTTTAAATCCTACAGATGGCTGAGATTCAGTTTTCTTAAGGATTTCGTCAATAAAGGTCGTGCACCAAAGGGTCACTGGCCCCTTAGGTTTTTCGGCTTTGGGAGGGATTTTGTTTCGCTTAATTGGTTTATTCATTCAAAGAAACAATCCTTCATTCCTACCCAAAAGAAAAGCTTACTTACCTCTGCTGTGAAGTGAGTTGCGATCAAGTTTGTTTCTTGCCCAGTGCGCAGGTTCTTACCTTTCGTCTTTAATACCCAATTCTCTGCAAGAAGGAGGAAATTAGCTATGCATTACTCCTGTAAAATGGCATACACTCTCCCCAGCAACGACGCCAAAATGTTGGACCATAAAAAGGTATCTTTTGAACAACTAATTAGCTTACATTAATCATCAATCCAGGAGCGTCTTTTTATCTCAAGAGTGTACTCTGTCTGAGGCTGCAATTGTCTAAGAGCAATGCTTGTGAAGATGTAGCATAGAAAAAGTAATAAATGCTTGGAAAGAAACCTAATTACAATGAAAGGAATGTAAAGGCTAAACTACAGCGGTCTTGCTGGACATCGATCAGGGATGCAATAGCAGTAATTCGTTCCCCTAGAAATCGATGTAAGATGACCAAATCTGGGGACTTGGAGCGAATGGCTCTATCCTCTACAGTTCGGAGATCTTAAAGCAAGTGAAACAAAAGAAAATTCAATTAAAACAACTTGAAGGAAATGAAATCTAGAAAAGGAACAGCAGCATAAAAGAAACAGCGATTGCAATTCAAATAAATAAATCCTCACTCTAACCTGCCGACAGTCTAATTGTAATCTAACAACAAGCCGTAAATAAATGGAACAACAACTCACTGTAATCACAGAATAGCAAATCCAAATAAGATAAATGTAATTGCGGTAAAGAATGAAACAAAAATGGTTCTGCACTTGCTTTAACAATCAATGAAACAACTCCGTAATGAGAATAAATACAAAACACACTTCACGCATTAACAAACCAATATTAATGATACAACAGCATAGTAATCCACCAGAGCCGGGCCCTTAGTGCCAGTGAAATACTGCTAGGCTTAACTCATAGTTCTAAAGAATAGATAAAACCTGTGTTTTTATATTAATTCAAAAGGCATTAAAAACAGCATTCTCTCACGACAGAGAGTCGATAACCATTCGATTGCGAAGGAAATAAAAGTCTTTTAATGAAAACGTCTTTTACAAATTAACCACCATCCCTCGGTCACTGAAGATCATTGCTTATATATTTGATCCTTGGATGGACAAATCAAGAAGTACGATAAGTTTGCACAGCGATCCCTCGGGATCTTCCAATCCTGAGGGATTCGCTCCTCTCTAGTTTTATCACTGTTCTGTTTACTTTGTTCAAGGCCAAGCTATCCCTTGCCCTTTTTGGGAAATTCGTTCAGATCTTCTTGGCTTCGACTGGATATGGTTCATCACAAATGAAGTAGAAGTCAGATTGTTTTCAGCCACGCCTTTGATACAACTTCTCACCTCTTCGAAGTCCTGTTTTGCCAATAAAAACAACCTTTAGTCATCTTTTTAGGCTAAACATAAATCTTTCCAAATTAATTATAATTCCTATGATAGATTACCTTTCCAGGGCAAACAGAAGTATATTTATGTCAAAATAATGAACAAATACATAAGAATTTCATACCTCTTTCACTGCCCAACAACGAGTAGCCAGTTACACCCCCGCGCAAAGCTGGAAAATTAACACTGGGCCTACGCTAACCTATTTATGGAATGTTTTTTAAAAATAGAGGTGGAGATTCCATTCCAACCACCTCTAGGATGAGTCATTGGGAGTGGTTGAAATAAAACAACCACAGACTCCTTCCTTTATTTAGTAGTTTCACCTCCCTTGGAACTCTCCTGAAGGATAGGACTCCCTCCCACCTTTGTAGGGATCCCAACCTCCTCCTTTTCCTCTATAAAAGAGGCTATCTCTCTTAGTACTAGCTAGCTGAACTGGGAGAATTATACATACTATAGCAGAGCTACTAGAGAAGATGGAATAAGAAGGAATTATGTTGAGGAAGCTTGAGTCGATGAATTCTAAGAGAGCTTGAGTCCATGCCTTCATCCCGTCCGAATTCCCTAACGAACATTTGAGACGTGCTTCACCTGAACCCCACTAGAGGAGACTGCAACGTCAAAGCATCAATTGTACTCTTCCTTCTATTCATTTATGTACATGACTACTGTTTGGTTCCAATATTGTGTTATGATGTTTATTTGATGCGATATGTTTAGCCCTCTTTGACTGGCTAATAGTTATAAGTAAAAATATTATGTCATATGTTGTTCTTGTTCTTTGTCTTATGTGCAGATATCTGAACGTGACAGCGAATGGATTGTGATTTGCCAAGGCAAGAGCGAGAGGCCACTACTCTTTCTGCAATGATGACATCATTGGATTCAAGGTAAGTCAATCTACCATGTCTTTTTTTCATTCATTAACTAGGAAGCAACACTTTAGCGTGTCCTTTTGTTACTAGACCCACCCTAGGGCTAGAGGGATCGTCTCTGTCTGTAGAGAGGATTTACCTTCATAACAAAAACCTATTTAACAGACTTTGGCATTGCTAGTATACGTTTATGTCGCATGTCTATTGCAACTTGTTGGGTGGATGAGCATGAACAATAAAGTGAAATATGCGATAAATGGTGTATTGTAAATGTTTCTACAACTTGTTATCACTCAGGTTTTCCTAGAAGTTGTGTAAGAGGAAAGTATACCCGAGGTAACCACAAACCAATCTTTTAGATGCAGAATCTAGCCAATCTGCATCCAGAGAGGGCTCTCTCTTTATGATTTATCTTTGTTCTTGGAAGGTTTTAGGCTAGTTATAGATTCAAAGTTTGTTTTGGGAAAATGGTGGAATCCACAAACTAAGGGCAAGGTTGAGGGCTTTCAGTCCATTGGGCTATGGAGTCTAAGGATGGCTTGACTGGATTTCTTTTCTAAACACAAGATGGTATTACAGGGCAAGATAGCTAGACAGAGAACAATCCTTAAAATTTAAAGTGGATGGATGGTCTTGAAGGGATGAAAGGCAGCTAAGAATATTTCACCATATTCAAGAAAAAGAAGAGAAATGACTACAAGCAAAGAGCAATGAAGGATTCTTTGTTACAGTAATCAACAATGTTTAAATCAGCAAAACATGAGCAATTAAGAATTCATGCTTATAACTAATGCAGAAGAAAACATCAAGAATAATCACATTTGAAAACAGAGTACAATTAAGCAAATTCTGTTTCAATCTTTTATGTAAACTATTCAGAAACGGATATGATGATAGCATAAACTAATATAAAATTTAAACACAAGGGTTGGAAAACTTATTGAACTAAAGTCCAACACATGAATCCTGCAACAAGTCCAGTGCTTCAAAACGTCATCCAGTAAGCCACAAGTAAATTTGTCCAAAAGCTTTTTATTCCGGAAACCTCAATGTTACAGCAGAGTAATAGAATCCACACTCAACACTCTCTTTGAGGGTTTATTTATACAAATTCTAAACTAAAATATCTTGAAACAAATATCAAAATTGGTTCACAAATCTCTCCAACTATTTACATAAATAGAACTAAAGTAAAGGAAACTCAAACTATTTGGCACTATTTTTGATGGATAAGTGATGACAAAGAGGAGAATTCGAATTTGATCCAACTCTTATTTGATGATGAGGCATCCAAGTCACTAACTGCTTCCCTTTTTTGTGAATTCTTCTCCAACAATTCTGCAAACTTGGGGTCCAATGATATCTTCGTATTTCTCAATCCGTAATAGATATGTAAAAAGTGAAAGAGGTTATTGTGGATAAATATGTTGGTGAGATAAACCTCTTTCACTTTCCTAAAATTCCTCTCCAGCTGTGCATAATATTCTCTGTAAACAATATGTGTAAAACAGAGTTTTACAGAGTCTGAAAAATGGCCTGTAAAGATGCGCATGTATCTCTCATTATAAAACCACTGTGAAAAAAATGAGATAGGTTTTTGTAGATGGTTCTCTTAGGAACAAAAACCTCCTTCAGTTTTGTGAAATGTATTTCGGATTGGCCACAATATTCTCTGCAAAATGATGACTTGACTGTAATTTTCTGCAAAAAGTGCTTTCCAACTTTGTTTAATATTTCCAAAACCATAATAGCTGTTAGAAAAGTGAGAGAGGTTTTGGTAGATGGTCCTCTTAAGAACATAAACCTCCTTCCGTTTTGTAAAATTCATCTTTGATTGATCACAATAGTTTCTGCAAAACTATGACTGAAATATGCAATTTCTGCAAAAATGTTCCTTCTTGTTGTATTTTTCATCTTTTCACTTTTTTGTTCCTTTGACTGCTTTACTTTCACTTTAGATAAACTTCAATGTTGGTGAAAGTATCTTCATCTCTTTTTACCATTTTACTGCCTCTGTAACTTCATTTTTACTGTTTACCTTTGACTGCTCTGTAACTTCATTTTTACTGTTTACCTTTGACTGCTCTGTAACTTTGTTTTGACTTTTCACTCTGAATTTTACCTGATACACTTTATCCATTGATACTCTTTGATTTTGATACGCTTTGACTTGGGGATAAAACTTCTTTCTGATTTGGATCATAATTGGCATGATAGCAGTGGATAATTTCTGGGAAAATAAGGACTGAGGGGATGAGATATCTCGGGAAATTGGATTCCCACAACCCTATAAGATCTTGCCCCTTTGAGTATTCGTCTCTGCAGCGACAATAGCTCAATAGGGGACTTTCATCAAAATTCAGGTCTTTAATTTGGAAATCTTCATCTACCAGGGGTAAATAATCTAATTCACGGTGAGGAGCATTCAAGGGAGTGAAATTTAGAGCTGTGGGGACCTCCATTTTGGTTCTTGTGGATTCAAAATGGAGGTTTTCGTTTTACTTACAGACCGGACGGGATTTCTGGAATGGAGGAAAATGAAACAATTTGCAGGTTTTGGAAGCAAATTCACAGGTTTAAAATCTTCAGGGAGGACTTCAGCGATGATTTTTAACCACTTTTTCAAAGAAAAAACAAAGGAAACTGAGTTTTACGTGCAGTCGGGGCGTAAAATGATAAATACATGTTTTTAGACGGAAACTGGTTCTTTGACAGGTAATGAGCAATGGCGGGGACGTTCTTCAACACGGGTGTAGCAGATTTTTGGGGCGAAATGGTCAATTACAGCGGAAATTTTGAAAATCGCAGCGGGAGCAACGTTCTTCTCAGAATAATGAAAATAACTAAAAAACACGAAAAATGGCTTATTCACAAGTTAAAAGGTTTTTTGTTTTTTTTTCGAGGTGTGACGTCATAGTGGTACGGGATGACGTGTGTCGAGTCAGGCCGTAAGTGGTAAGCGGGAAATGCCCGCACCACTTTTGGTAGAGGGCGGTATTAATCGCGGGGGGAGCGATTCCACAGAGCAGTTGCCACGTGGAAGTCTGACTTTTCAAAAACCGCCCATCCCCCGCTGGTTAACATGCTGGCAAGGGATGGGCAGCGGGATTAACGATAACCGTTGATCAAAGAATGGGCGATCCAACGGCTGAAGGGATGGGGAACATGCGGCGATTTCAAAGGTGGGCCCGCCGGGTTTTTAAAAGGTTTTAATGCGAAATCTAATCACCCCGGGGAAATGTTAATAGGCGGAGAAGGTTGTTAATTAGTCCAAATGACTAATTAACCCCAGGTATATAATGAAATGGGTTGCGGCGGAGTTGGCTAGGTGGAATGCCACGTGGACGGACCACGGTGGCACAAGACTTTTCGCAAAGTTTATTGATAGGTTTTGGGTATTAAACACACATAGTGTATGTCTAACGTTTTTTTTTTTATATATTTTTATTATATGATGAATGAATTAATACAATTATTCATCATAGGGGCGGGATTTTATGTATAATGCTATAGTTTTAACCAAAGGGCTTATAAAGCGGGGTGTTTATTTTTAATGTGCGGGGATATAATACTTTGGTAAAACATTATAATAAAGGGGTTTTTTGGGGTATATATAAAAAAAAGGGAGTTATATACTTAGGAAAGGGTATTTCACTAGGGAGTTAATATAGTAGAATTAAATGTTAATATGGCAAAGGCCAAGGAAAATCAAAACATCTTTGTACATCTAAGAAAGTGATAACTTGTGAAGTAAATTGCAACATCTTCAACACTTAAACTTAGAATAACAAGTTATTTTGAGGAATTTTTATCGAATATTGCATCAGTTTCCTAAGTAAAATAGGATTTTACTTAGGAACAAATTGAAGGTGGAAGATAACTATGATGAATTATTTCAAGTGCTTAGGTCTTTTTGATCATTAGGCCGAGGGTCCGGTCCCTCCAGAAGTCAAGGAAATGCCTTGAGCCCCTTTGATCTCAAATTACCTTAGTACTTTTGGGGAAATTAGTAAAACTCTTGAGGGGAAAAAATGACGCGGGAGGTTAATGAATTTGACTTTGCTTGCTGTGATTTTTCAGTGTATTTCCTGCTTTAGTACTTGTGATGAAAGTAAATGATCAAAAACATGCAGCAGCACCATTCATCAGATAACACTTTGTAGCACCATCTACCTACCCTATCTACTTAACACTACCATTTTCTCTTCTTTATTAGGGTGCATTTAGACTTGCAAACCCCTTTCAATCTTTTCCTTTTTACATGATAGATCTATCTATTTCTACCCTTATTACATCCAAGGGCTCAGATTAAACTGTTGAGCACCTTTTATTCACTCTACCTAGCTACTTATCTGCCAAGATTAAATTGTTTGGCTAGATATTTATTCTCTAATCTATAACATGAAATTGAAATATGACTAAGCCAAGTTTAAGCAGTTTGACTTATTCATGAATTGTGGCAAAAGTTTCACAAGCTGTACACAATTGATTTATTACAACAGAGTAAAAAGTAGTGGCATTTGGATTTGCACACTTTCCTTGGTCTATTTTTTGCTTGGGGTTCATTTCTTTCTCTTTTTGACCATTTTATTATTTTTACCCTTTGATTTTTCTTTTAGGGTATACCCTCTTTACATTTTTTAAATTTTTTGATTTTTTGGTTTTTCAAGAATATGTAACACCTTTGTCCAAGAAAAAGGTTTGAACATATTCCATAGTTCAATCAAGACAATCATGAAAAATGACACCTATTGGTATAGGAGTCTAACACTAGCTCCACTTGGGGATGGCTTTTCCTTGTGGAAAGTCAAGAACAGCAGATCAGATGCCTAAACATGTCTTCAAACTGAACTATGTAATCTCCTTCTTCTGGTAGCTTTATTGTACATACGATAGTGAAACTTGTGAAGCTTAGGGCCTTCACTTCGGGCTTCAACTTCAAGAAGTCACCATCCAATTAAAACTGATGCATTAGCTGTGGCTGAAAATCTTGAATTGAATACAGTTATTTTTCTGCAATCTGAAATCTAATCTTGAAACTTAAAACAACACACAAAAATTTTCAAACCAACTTAATGAAAAACTAGTTGTAAATTGAAAACTAAAAAAAAATGCTCAAAATTCTGAGCTTATTGGCATTCATTTACCTACTCAATCTACTATTCAACTTCTAGTTAGGTAAAATGAAATAGCCAATGCAACCATTCAAGCATTATGTACTTTGATAGATTTTGTTGCATTTTCTTGTTGATTATCAAAATTGTACTTCTGCAACCTATTAGAAACTTGTCAACAAATGAGAGGATAAGGAAACACTTGATTTCCTTTGTTGACTCTAGAAACTGTACAAAAGGATCTTCCAAAATATATACATTGATGTTTAACTGATCTGAACAACTGTACATCTGTTCTGGATGGCCTCCATACCATGAATATGAAATGTTATTTTCATCTTTATCTCCCTGTAAACTTTCAGATAATATTTGTGATGATATTCCTACTGATTGTAATGTTTGAGTGTTGAATCCTTTATCATCTTGATTCTGAAAATCATAGCTAGTTAATAGAGGAATGCTTTCAATGCCTTCAATATTCAACATATCTGCTATTGGATCCTGAAAATCTTGAGAAAATTGCTGGAACCTATGACATATAAAATTCCATGGGACTTCATAAACTTCAACAAGTTTCCCATTCTTTTCTTTAAATATGTTATACCACATTTCATTTAAAAGCTGAAATGGTTCAAAAAATAGTGGTATGGAGCTTTCTTGTGTCATTTGATCATTTATTTCAATGGGAACTGATAACTGCAATTGTGAAATTGAAAAATCTTGATCAATAGTTTCATTATTTTCTTTGTTGTCAATCACAATTCCTAAAGATTGTTGATTATTGATGGCATCATAGTTTTCTCTAATGAACTGAAATGAAGCAAAACAAAGAGGTAAAGAATCTTCACTTATTTCCACATTTTCTGCTCTTCCTTCCTCACTCTCATGGCTGATCTGTATTGGCTGATCACTGTCTTCAATCTGCTGTAACTGCATTTCTTCATCCTCCAAACTAGCTTCTGATATCTCTGTAAAGTTAGCTTGACTTTGGAGAACATAATTATCATCATAATGATCATACTTAGGCAAATCATCAAAATAAGGAATGTCATCAAACATACACATTAGAACAACAGTTTCCTCTTCCTCATATTGATTTGTAAATTCATTTTCTGATTTATGATAATTTGAATTAAGAGCAATTTGTTCATGGCTATCAACCTCTTCTATTTCTTCATGGTGATTTTGAATAAAAAATTCTTCTTTCATAGTGATCTCCTGTGTTAATTCATCTAGTTTTCTTACCAAAAGGCTGAGTTTTACCTCTGCAATGTTTTTCCTTTCCTCTTCTTCTACTTTCAACTTTTCCTGTTTGATTTGGAGATTAACTTCCACATCAACTACAATGTTCTGCATCTGTACAAGTGTTTTTGGATCTCTTTCTCTTAATCGAAATTCTATTTCTGGATCAAAGGCACTTGGATAATGCAAGAGAGCTGAATCATGAGGAGGTCTAATATTTTCTGGCATTGAATAATAAACTTGATTAAATCTGTGAGAAAATTGTTGTATTATTTCATTTGAATGTCTTTTTAATTGATTATATTCTTCCATGATCACAAAATGATTAACTTTGATTATCCATCTATCAAGGAAAAGTTTGATAAACTACTGGAAATTTGAGATGCTAGCATTAGGCAGATTTTTGAACCAACTCTTTATTCTATTTTGCAAAGAAAGAGAAAAAAGTCTGATTTTAACATCATCTTCATCAATCTCAAATAAATCCAAATAATTTTCAAAACCTTGAATATGTTTTTGGGCCGTGATACCATTTTCTCCATCAAATCTAGGAATATACTTGTAGTATTTTTCAGGAAAATCATGGAGTAAAGGAGGTAGAATAAGGGGCTTATATCTATCTGGAACTTTATATGGCACAGGGATATGTACAGGGATTGTAAGATCAGTCTTGATTATTTGAGGCTTCTTAATTAGAAAATGATCATCATTAGATTCATAAGAAAGCTGCTCAAAGAGATTAGAAGAATTATTATTTACAATCTTCAAAGGAAAATAACTAAAAACTAATCTAAGATCTTCTATAAAATACAATATACATTGAAAAAATTTCTTAATGAAAAAGAACATAAAGTCTTGGATTAAGATCCAAGTTGAAAGCCTGATCTTTCCATATTGTCCTTTGAGGTTCATTCCTCCAGTGGAGTCTTGATTCTGAAATTGATTTGGAGTCGCCAGGTGGATGATTTTAACCTTTGTGTGTCTGATCCCTGTCCACCATCATAGATCAGATCTAAACCTGTAAAACAATTTTGAAGAAAAAGTTAGTTCTTCAGGAAACCATATTTTGAGTATTTTATGAATATTTTGTTTTTTTCGTGAATTTTCAAAACAACTTCTATGATTTCTTTAAGAGGTTTCAGATATTAAATTTAAACTTTCTTAAAGACTTATTAAACTAGAGAGTCTGATTAAACATTTTGAAACTAAGGTTCAGTATATAAGCTAAATCAGAGATAGACTGAAGCAACTTTTATTTACTTTTGCATTTGCAGAGCAAAAGCAATTTCAAAGGCTTCCTGGCTGATCTTCAGACTCTGTCTATAGCTTATAATTGAAAAATAATAACAAATAAAAATGATTCAGATCCCCAGTATGGTCGCCACTATGTTATCACTCAGGTTTTCCTAGAAGTTTTGTAAGAGGAAAGTATACCCGAGGTAACCACAAACCAACCTTTTAGATGCAGAATCTAGCCAATCTGCATCCAGAGAGGGCTCTCTCTTTATGATTTATCTTTGTTTTTGAATGATTTTAGGCTAGTTATAGATTCAAAGTTTGTTTTGGGAAAATGGTGGAATCCACAAACTAAGGGCAAGGTTGAGGGCTTTCAATCCATTGGGCTATGGAGTCTAAGGATGGCTTTACTGGATTTCTTTTCTAAACACAAGATGGTATTACAGGGCAAGATAGCTAGACAGAGAACAATCCTTAAAATTTAAAGTGGATGGATGGTCTTGAAGGGATGAAAGGCAGCTAAGAATCTTTCACCATATTCAAGAGAAAGAAGAGAAATGACTACAAGCAAAGAGCAATGATGGATTCTTTGTTACAGTAATCAACAATGTTTAAATCAGCAAAACATGAGCAATTAAGAATTCATGCTTATAACTAATCCAGAAGAAAACATCAAGAATAATCACATTTGAAAACAAAGTACAATTAAGCAAATTCTGTTTCAATCTTTTATGTAAACTATTCAGAAACGGATATGATGATAGCATAAACTAATATAAAATTTAAACACAAGGGTTGGAAAACTTATTGAACTAAAGTCCAACACATGAATCCTGCAACAAGTCCAGTGCTTCAAAACGTCATCCAGTAAGCCACAAGTAAATTTGTCCAAAAGCTTTTTATTCCGAAAACCTCAATGTTACAGCAGAGTAATAGAATCCACACCAAATGCTTCCAAGAGTGGAGTATTTATACAAATTCTAAACTAAAATATCTTGAAACAAATATCAAAATTGGTTCACAAATCTCTCCAACTATTTACATAAATAGAACTAAAGTAAAGGACACTCAAAATATTTGGCACTATTTTTGATGGATAAGTGATGACAAAGAGGAGAATTCGAATTTGATCCAACTCTTATTTGATGATGAGGCATCCAAGTCACTAACTGCTTCCTTTCTTTGTGCAATCTGCTCCAACAATTCTGAAAACTTGGGGTCCAATGATATCTTTTTATTTCTCAATCCGTAATATATATGTAAAAAGTGAAAGAGGTTATTGTGGATAAATATGTTGGTGAGATAAACCTCTTTCACTTTCCTACAATTCCTCTCCAGCTGTGCATAATATTCTCTGTAAAAAATATGTGTAAAACAGAGTTTTACAGAGTCTGAAAAATGGCCTGTAAAGATGCTCATGTATCTCTCATTATAAAACCACTGTGAAAAAACTGAGATAGGTTTTTGTAGATGGTTCTCTTAGGAACAAAAACCTCCTTCAGTTTTGTGAAATGTATTTCGGATTGGCCACAATATTCTCTGCAAAATGATGACTTGACTGTAATTTTCTGCAAAAAGTGCTTTCCAACTTTGTTTAATATTTCCAAAACCATAATAGCTGTTAGAAAAGTGAGAGAGGTTTTGGTAGATGGTCCTCTTAAGAACATAAACCTCCTTCCGTTTTGTAAAATTCATCTTTGATTGATCACAATAGTTTCTGCAAAACTGTGACTGAAATATGCAATTTCTGCAAAAATGTTCCTTCTTGTTGTATTTTTCATCTTTTCACTTTTTTGTTCCTTTGACTGCTTTACTTTCACTTTAGATAAAATTCAATGTTGGTGAAAGTATTTTCATCTCTTTTTACCATTTTACTGCCTCTGTAACTTCATTTTTACTGTTTACCTTTGACTGCTCTGTAACTTCATTTTTACTGTTTACCTTTGACTGCTCTGTAACTTTGTTTTGACTTTTCACTCTGACTTTTACCTGATACATTTTATCCACTGATACTCTTTGATTTTGATACGCTTTGACTTGGGGATAAAACTGCTTTCTGATTTGGATCATAATTGGCATGATAGCAGTGGATAATTTCTGGGAAAATAAGGACTGAGGGGATGAGATACCTTGGGAGATTGGATTCCCATAACCCTATAAGGTCTTGCCCTTTTGAGAATTCGTCTCTGCAGCGACAGAAGCTCAATCGGGGACTTTCATCGAAACCCAGGTCTTTAATTTGGAAATATTCATCTACCAGGGGTAAATAGTCTAATTCACGGTGAGGAGCATTCAAGGGAGTGATATTTAGAGCTGTGGGGACCTCCATTTTGGTTCTTGTGGATTCAAAATGGAGGTTTTCGTTTTACTTACAGACCGGACGAGATTTCTGGAATGGAGGAAAATGAAACAATTTGCAGGTTTTGGAAGCAAATTCACAGGTTTAAAATCTTCAGGGAGGACTTCAGCGATGATTTTTAACCACTTTTTCAAAGAAAAAACAAAGGAAACTGAGTTTTACGTGCAGTCGGGGCGTAAAATGATAAATACCTGTTTTTAGATGGAAACTGGTTCTTTGACAGGTAATGAGCAATGGCGGGGATGTTCTTCAACACGGGTGTAGCAGAATTTTGGGGCGAAATGGTCAATTACAGCGGAAATTTTGAAAATCGCAGCGGGAGCAACGTTCTTCTCAGAATAATGAAAATAACTAAAAAACACGAAAAATGGCTTATTCACAAGTTAAAAGGTTTTTTGTTTTTTTCGAGGTGTGACGTCATGGTAGTACGGGATGACGTGTGCAGCGTCAGGCGGTAAGTGGTAAGCGGGAAGTGCCCGCACCACTTTTGGTCGAGGGCGGTATTAATCGCGGGGGGAGCGATTCCACAGAGCAGTTGCCACGTGGAAGTCTGACTTTTCAAAAACCGCCCATCCCCCGCTGGTTAACATGCTGGCAAGGGATGGGCAGCGGGATTAACGATAACCGTTGATCAACGAATGGGCGATCCAACGGCTGAAGGGATGGGGAACATGCGGCGATTTCAAAGGTGGGCCCGCCGGGTTTTTAAAAGGTTTTAATGCGAAATCTAATCACCCCGGGGAAATGTTAATAGGCGGAGAAGGTTGTTAATTAGTCCAAATGACTAATTAATCCCAGGTATATAATGAAATAGGTTGCGGCGGAGTTGGCTAGGTGGAATGCCACGTGGACGGACCACGGTGGCACAAGGCTTTTCGCAAATTTTATTGATATGTTTTGGTATTAAACATACTTATAGTATGTCTAAAGTTTTTATATATATTTTTATTATATGATGAATGAATTAATACAATTTATTCATCATAGGGGCGGGATTTATGTATAATGCTATAGTTTTAACCAAAGGGCTTATAAAGCAGGGTGTTTATTTTTAATGTGCGGGAATATATACTTTGGTAAACATTATAATAAATGGGTTTTGGGGATATTTATAGAAAAGGGAGTTATATACTTAGGAAAAGGGATTTCACTAGTGATTTAATATAGTAGAATTAAATGTTAATATGGCAAAGGACAAGGAAAATCAAAACATCTTTGTACATCTAAGAAAGTGATAACTTATGAAGTAAATTGCAACATTTTATCTTCAACACTTAACTTAGAATAACAAATTATTTTGAGGAACTTCTTATGGACTTTTGCATCAGTTTCCTAAGTAAAATAGGATTTTACTTAGGAAAAAGTTAAAGATGGAAGATAACAATGATGGATTATTTCAAGTGCTTAGGTCTTTTGATCATTAGGCCGAGGGTCCGGTCCCTCCAGAAGTCAAGGAAATGCCTTGAGCCCCTTTGATCTCAAATTACCTTAGTACTTTTGGGGAAATTAGCAAAACTCTTGAGGGGAAAAAATGATGAGGGAGGTTAATGAATTTGACTTTGCTTGCTGTGATTTTCCAGTGTATTTCCTGCTTTAGTACTTGTGATGAAAGTGAATGATCAAAAACATGTAGCAGCATCATTCATCAGATAACACTTTGCAGCACCATCTACTTACCCTATCTACTTAACACTACCATTTTCTCTTCTTTATTAGGGTGCATTTAAACTTGCAAACCCTTTTCAACCTTTTCTTTTTACATGATAAATCTATCTATTTCTACCCTTATTACATCCAAGGGCTCAGATTAAACTGTTGAGCACATTTTATTAACTCTACCTATCTACTTATCTGCCAAGATTAAACTGCTTGGTCAAATATTTATTCTCTATTCTACAACATGAAATTGAAACATGAATGAGTCAAGTTTAAACAGTTTGACCCTTCATAAATTGTGGCAAAAGTTTGACAAGCTGCACACAATTTGTTTATTACATCAGAGTAAAAAGTAGTGGCATTTAGACTTGCACACTTTCCTTGGCCTTTGTTTTTGATGGGGTTCATTTCTTTTACTTTTTGGCCATTTTTATTATTTTTACCCTTTGATTTTTCTTTTAGGGAATACCCTCTTTACATTTTTTAAATTTTTTGATTTTTTGGTTTTTCAAGAATATGGAACACCTTTGTCCAAGAAAAAGGTTTGAACATATTCCATAGTTCAATCAAGACAATCATGAAAAATGACACCTATTGGTATAGGAGTCTAACACAACTATAACTCCCCTATATTTATTTTAGAAAAACTTTTTTTATATCAATCTTATTGTTTAATATTCTGCTACATCTATAGTAAAATGCAAATGTTCTGGGCATATAGATAGACCAAAGGTTTTGTATTTATTTTAAAGGATTAAAGAACAGGTAGCAATTTTGTTTCTACAAGCATTCATGAAACATGAAAATGTTGACAAAAATGAAGCATAGACTATTTTTAGATATTCCTCCTTTACACCAGCACTATGAAGCCATAGTTGCATCAGAAGATCAATCTGTACCAGACATGGTTCTACCTTATTCCCAAAACAGTTAAGAATTAGGTTGGACACCTAATTTCCATAGGGTGAAATCTGTAGCACAATTATTAAAATTAGTTCAAGATTTGGACTTGAATTACGTTTTAAAATATTATTGTGACATTGGTTTTAAAAGGCCTATTATATCTGATATGCCATGAAGGAAACTCTTCTTCTTTTCAACACACGATATGATTTGCAATCATAGTTTTACTTTCGTTAAAATGCATTAGATCACATTGCATTGAAAAGTATTTTTTGAGATCCATCATTGAACTTAGATTAGATAGTTTAATGATTGAAAACTAAAAATCGCATTAAGTGCATTCTCTTTCATTAAAAGCATACATTAAGTAGATTCTCATTTCATCAAAAAATGCATTGAGTGCATTCTCATTCTTTCAAAAGGAAAAGGAAATTGTGCATAGATTACAATTGCATAGTTTTCAAAAAAGATAATTTTGCATAGATTACATTGCATAATTCACATCGTTGAATGTTTTAGATTACTTTTGGATAGTGAAAGTCATCTAGCTTTGAAAAGTTTCATTTGCAGTATTGTCGTTTGTTGCATCTTTTTTTGAAACTCTTCCCTTAACTAGATAGCATTCATCGAATTGAAAGATTTATTTTCTCATATAGCTGCATATAGGAGATTGTCAGATGACATTCGATAGGGCCTTGAAACTGAGACATAATTGAAGATCAACCATAAAATTTATTCAATCAACTAAGGAAGCATTGAAACTTAACGCTCACATTTAGAGGTCTAAGCTAGTGACATGTTCCAGCGTCGTTAAAACTAGTAGCTGTCGTTCGCCATCTGGATTTAGACAGCGTTAGTACGGACTTGTGCTCCCCGTATCATCGAGTATATAAAGGGAGACCCCCCTAGGTTGCAATCCTTTTATCCATAGTAAGCCAAGTCTACTGCCTACGGTAACCATGATGCATCGAACATATTATTCAAGGAGACTACCTGCATGTACGTTAAGTCATTGGTCATTTCTCTTTCATTTGATCACCAAGGTGTATATGGCAGTTCACGGAAACTTGGTATACCTTCTTTCTTAGATTACCTGAGTAGTCATTTTGGTATTTTCGTGACTCTCTAAAAATGAAAATATCATCGAGCACTTGTCCTTTCACGCTCGTTCAAACTAAAGTGATAGAGTCACCTTTTTCTTGTTTCTCGACTCTTAAAATATGAAATGGTAGAGTTTTGTTTCAGTGTCTTAAAATATCACTTTCCCACGAAATATTCCTGGTTAAAGTTATCTTCCTTAGTATTTTTTTTTATGGTTGTTTCCCTTGAAAAATTTCTGGAGTTTACCAACCAAGGAATCCCCTCCAGAGGGAATCCTGGTCCTTTTCCTGCTTTTGGTAATGTTGGTGCTCCTTATATGGCAACATTATCCCTTCCGGGGTTAACTATTGGTTTGCGTGTGTGATTATTTTTGACCTCGGTGGTCCCGAGTGCTTCGACCTTTGTTCGACCATCTCCTCCGTCTGAACAACATCGTGTTAATTCTAAGGTGGACCCCTCCCCTTCCTCGCCTATTTCTTCATCCTCCTCCTCTACTTCGTCTGGTGAAAGTCTGGATTCTAGTAACCAGGTGGCTAAGAAGAAGAAGAAGAATACGAAAAATAAGAAGTCAGATAAGTGAGAGGCTAATGATGCATCTATTGTTCCTAAGGCACCTTCCATTGATAAACCACCCAACCTTCCACGGAAATTCAAATTCCCTTGCATGTTGTGCAAAGGTGACCATCTTCTTCGAGATTTCCCTGGCATTCCCAAGGTGCTTGAAGCATGGTCCGATGGCCGTCCACCATTGCCTTTGGCTTCTGGAAGTCATATTGGTGGCACATCTTCAACTAGTATTGATAAGACTCATAAGAAACAGGGTAATATTACCAATCCCTGTAAGTTGTGTGAGGGGCATCATCCCATTCACCTTTGTCCATACATGGATGAAGCCATGAGATTATTGGACAAACATACTGTTTTCGCACCCTGCCTTCCGGTTGGTTACCAGAAGCTTTCTTCTAGTCCTCCGCTAGTTGATTCAACGATCGGTCAAGAGTCATCCTTGGTCGATCCCGCTCCCTCGGAAATTAAAATTCACGAATCCATTCTTGAACAACCATTGGTCATGGAATCAGTTGATCTGACCCCACCCGTGGTTCATCAGGTCTTTTCCATCGAGAGTGGATCTCATCCCTCTCACGTTCTTCTTGTTTCTTCAGATTCTTCGAACTTGGATAAAGATCCTCCCGCCCATGTGACTCAAGAACTTGCTCTTCCTGCTCTCATGTCTGAGGTCCAGGAGGATGCTCCTCTTGCTCCGGTAACACCAGGGGATGACCATCTCAGTTCAATGGTACCCCCTCCAAATAGTTTGGTCGCTTCCTTTGATTGGATTCGATTTGCAGGATATCGCCTTCCTTCTTATGTGCCTTTTGAGATCACAATACAGGCCTTCAATATGGTCGTACCTAGCACCATTATGGATGAAGGCACGTCTGTTAGTATTTTTTCTTCCACTACTTGGGGAATGTAACAGAGGAACCAGTCAACCGTTAGGGATCCTTCCAAAGTTTCCTATTACTCTGGGAGGGAAAACCGCCTATATAGATGCGATGGTGGTCCAAGGTCCCTTGGATTTCAATTTACTCTTGGGGCATGACTATGCTTATGCCATGGGTGCACTTGTCTCTTCCCTCTTTCATGTGATATGTTTTCCACACAAAGGTCGGATTGTGACCATTGATCAACTTTCATTCTTTGGTCCTGATAT
The DNA here is from genome assembly GCA_034641835.2 of Pinus albicaulis. Classification (NCBI taxonomy): domain Eukaryota; kingdom Viridiplantae; phylum Streptophyta; class Pinopsida; order Pinales; family Pinaceae; genus Pinus; species Pinus albicaulis. The sequence continues at coordinate 1,595,726,672 of CM076579.1, read as the reverse complement.
GGCAGCTATCTTGCCATCGTCTCTTCCAGATCTTTATCCTTCAGTCGTATCTTCCATGCCATAGGTTAATTATGTGGCTACTTGTCCCATGCCCACATTAAGTGATAGTGTCATTGTGCATCGCGTACTGGGGGCATTGGGTCTTGATTTCCAAGATGTTGTGAACCTCTTGGAATCCCTGACTTCTTATTCGACATGATGAGTTGTCTTCGGAGCACAATTTGTTTTCTTGTGTCAAGCTCCTTAAAGAATGAAACAAGCTTGTTAGAGCACAATTTGTTTTCTTGTGTCAAACTCCTTAAAAAATGAAACAAGCTCTCATGAGGATAGTTCTTTTAATGTGTCAACCTCATTAAAACAATGAAACATGTTCCTTTTCAATTCGAGTCTTTGATACGATCTCGTAAAATCCCAGTCGAGTCTCTCTCTTAATCTTGTAATTTGAACCTTCACTCCATCTGCCTTTCATATGGACTTAAGCTTAGGGGGTGTGTACCTCGAATTGAGTCACCATGATAGGGGCATGCCCGCTTTTCAAGCATATTTTATCTTTGCTTCAAGCTTGTGTAAAAATGAAACCAATTTCAAGTAGAGCTTCCTGTTCTTAAGCTTGTGTAAAAATGAAACCGTTCTTATTTTATCTCTCGTGATTTCCATTTTATCAGCCTGTTTTTCCAGATGAGCCTTGGTTTTCTCATTCCACCATCACCATCTGCTTGGCCGATTATATGCCTTCACTTGGTTGTTTAACCCGTTCCTGAGGAATTGCTGCAATGAGTGGTCTTGTTAGCCAGCCTCTTAACCTTTACTTGTTCTGAGCAGTTCCACCATCACTGGAACCAGTTGCTACCCTTAATACCATTCGTTCCTCCAGGTGGAGTCATCTTTCAACTCTTTTCTGACTCTCTAAAATTCAAAAGATTGACGAGATTCTTGTCGTTTTGAACTCGTTAAATGGTTGAGAAACAATATCTACCCAGTATACATTTACCCATTTTTCGGGCTGGGATGGATTATTTATGAAAAAGGAATACCTTAGCCTATCTTGACTAAGAGGTTCTCTCAGACATGGTTTTCTACCTTTTCAGATCTGTGAGACTATCTACAAAAAGGGACTGATAGAGTTTTATTTTCTGCCTTCTTTTCAAACTCTCTAAACATGAAAAGATGTCGAGTTCTCCCTTTATCAGACTCGTTAAATCCTGATGACATCGGATTTTGTAACTATGACATTACTCGAGTTCCTCCTTCCTAGGGCTCGTAAAATGTACTAGGATGGATTTGTCCGAAGGACAAACTTACAGTGCAAGCATATGCCATCCCCTTCAAGCTTGTTTTCAAAAATAATTGGGGTACTTGCCAAAAATGGTGGGGGAAAATGGAACCAAGTTTTAGTTATGTTGGCAATATGTCGCTCTTGAACATGGCACTTGTCTGCATTCGTGTCGGTTTGGGGACATCTCATTTCGTCATTTTTTCCTCCATGGGTTTGGGTAATCTCTTTTGACCTCTCATCTGCTCTTTGCCAAGTCATCATGACCTCAGATCCTTTGATGTCAAATACTGCCAAATCTAGTGTTGTGCTGTTGATATGTTCAAGAGAAGTTTTCCTTTCAGTTGTCAACCTTCCTCTAATTCTCTATTTTTCCTGATTCACTATCATCATGTTCCTCTGTCTCATGTCGATGATGTGGGAAACATTATGGCCCTCCTTCGACCAGGTCAATTCCTGTCGACTTCAGCTCTTTATCCAGGAATTTGATCTAAAGACTCCCTTCTGGTACCCTGGAGCCTGCATGCCTCAATGGTAGGTTTTTCGCATTCGACGCAAGGTTCATATCATTGACCTTCGATTGAGTGATTCTACGGGTGTTCCATGTTAGATCATTGTTCACATTCTGTAGATTGTACCTTTGGTACCTTGAGGGCCATCGTCATTACTGGTGGTTTCTCTCACACCTGTTAACATCTTTCATCATTGGCTGGTAATCAGATGATTTTCCTGCATGTTTGACTTCAGCTCATATATTTGCATGCTTGAAATTGTACTTGTTCGGGTGGAGATGGAGCATAAGACCCTGGGTTTTGTCTGATTAAATCCAGGCTACGGATTTTTTGTGGATTGTCATGACTTATTGCATGACTCTTTTGATTGGATGGTTGTGACCATACCTGAGTCTATTTGTTGATCCATATTGCTGGATGGTTGCGTCCATACCTCGGATCTCAGTCTTTATGTACTCTATTATGGATGGCTACGCCCATGCCACATGTTCATGTATCAGAGATATCAGTTGTATTTGTAATTGCAGGTTTTCCGACAACAGTGTTTGGTTTGAACGCATTATCATAAAGCATTTAACCCCTCCCTCTCCCTCGAACCTCATGCTTTAGGGGGCATCTGTTACACAACATTTTGTCAATGTCCCTGCAATCCCCAACTCGTACATTCGAAGGTCATTTATGTGACCAATAAGAAGTTTCATGCCTTGCAAAGACCATCATCGCATCCCTTTTCATGAGGGAAATATTCCTTCTGTTGAAAATTCCCTGAGAAGAGCTCTAAAAACCCTTGTTTTTTCCTTGGCGCAAGTAGCCAGTTACACCCCCGCATCAAGTTAGAAAATTAACATTGGGCCCACACCAGGTGGTGCTCTGTGCCAGTTAAGCACCAGTGCCAACCTGTTTATGGAATGTTTTTTAAAAATAGAGGCGGAGATTCCATTCCAAACACCTCGAGGATGAGTCATTGGGAGTGGTTGAACTGAAACAACCACAGACTCCTTCCTTTAGTTAGTAGTTTCCACCTCCCTTGGAACTCTCCTAAAGGATAGGACTCCCTCCCACCTTTGTAGGGATCCCAACCTCCTCCTTTTCCTCTATAAAAGAGGCTATCTCTCTTAGTACTAGCTAGCTGAACTGGGAGAATTATACATACTATAGCAGAGCTATTAGAGAAGATAGAATAAGAAGGAATTATGTTGAGGAAGCTTGAGTTGATGAATTCTAAGAGAGCTTGAGTCCATGCCTTCATCCCGTATGAATTCCCTAACGAACATTTGAGACGTTCTTCGCCTGAACCCCACTAGAGGAGACTGCGACATCAAAGCATCGGTTGTACTCTTCCTTCTATTCATTTATATACATGACTACTGTTTGGTTCCACTATTGTGTTATGATTTTTATTTGATGTGATATGTTTAACCCTCTTTTACTGGCTAATAGTTATGAGTGAAACTATTCTATCATATGTTGTTCTTGTTCTTTGTCTTATGTGCAGATATCTGAACGTGACAGCGAATGGATTGTGATTTTCCAAGGTAGGAGTGAGAGGCCACTACTCTTTCTGCAACGACGACAATGTTGGATTCAAGGTAGGTCAATCTACCATGTCTTTTTTTCATTCATTAACTAGGAAGCAACACTTTAGCATGTCCTTTTGTTACTAGACCCACCCTAGGGCTAGAGGGATCGTCTCTGTCCGCAGAGAGGATTTACCTTCATAACAACAGCCTATTTAACAGACTTTGGCATTGCTAGTATACATTTATGTCACATGTCTATTGTAACTTGTTGGGTGGATGAGCATGAACAATAAAGTGAAATATGCCATAAATGGTGTATTGTAAATGTTTCTACAACTATAACTCCCCTATATTTATTTTAGAAAAACTTTTTTTATATCAATCTTATTGTTCAATATTCTTCTACATCTATAGTAAAATGTAAATGTTCTGGGCATATAGATAGACCAAAGTTTTTGTATTTATTTTAAAGGATTAAAGAACAGGTAGCAATTTTGTTTCCACAAGCATTCATGAAACATGAAAATGTTGACAAAAATGAAGCATAGACTATTTTTAGATATTCCTCCTTTACATCAGCACTATGAAGCCACAATTGCATCAGAAGATCAATTAGTACCAGACATGGTTCTACCTTATTCCCAAAACAGTTAAGAATTAGGTTGGACACCTAATTTCCATAGGTTGAAATCTGTAGCACAATTATTATAATTAGTTCAAGATTTGGACTTGAATTACGTTTTAAAATATTATTGTGACATCGGTTTTAAATAGGCCCATTATCTCTAATATGCCATGAAGGAAACTCTTCTACTTTTCAACACAAGATATGATTTGCAACCTGATAGATATGGATTTTAGATGGATTTGGGGGTTCTGTTTGTTTATCAGCACGAACGATTTCAGGCACGAACATTATGTATAATCCATTTCAGAAATATTCATTTGTTAATATGGAACAAAAGTACGCCGGATGCGGTTGTTTAATGCTCCGGACGGGACGTGCCTCCATGCGCACTTCCCCATGGCGATGGCCAGGGCAGCCCACATGGCTTCCGGCACCTGCATTTATGTAGCCCTTAATGCTCCTGCTCGCGCGATGGCTATTCATCTTGGTCTACTCACCCTGTTAACGATTATGGCGGTGCTGCAAGTTATGGGGGGTAATTCGGAAGGCTCCGATGACGCCACTGGTTCGGTGAGCTCGCCTGCCCCGTTGCATGGTATCTGCACTCCTGGTTCGATCGAGGCCAGCGTGAAGACCACCACAGGGAGGCGCTGCTCTCTGCATGCCTGCATTGAATTTCTTCCAGGTATTCATTACTCCCAGAGTCCGCATTGTCTGCTCAATTTTCTCTCTGGTGCTGGCACTGACCTGCGTGGTGGGCTTCTTGACCGTTTTCCTACTCCTCCTGCCATTCTCCGCATCGCTCATCCCATCGCTCCTTCTGCTATCACCGCTGCCCCTCTCGACTCCACTCACCTTCGACGTTCCTTTGGCGACATGCCTCGTCTCCGTGAAAGGATGAGGAGCCGACGAGGCCTCAGCCGAGGTCTCAGTCGCCCCCCTCCCAGCTCTTTCTCCACCGATGACACCCATGATTTCATTCTGAGCCCGCGTGGTGGAAGAGGAAGTGGTCGCCATCACTCTGGGGATGCTGTCACTGTTTCCATGGATGCTGCCCTGCCTTCACCTTCCCATGCTCACGTACCCGGCAGCAACTCTCCCCAGCTTGTCCCTCCTGGCATTGCTCGGCCCACCATCAAGCAGACTTCGCAGCGTGCAGAGCTTAGATTTGATAGTATGTCCTCAATTCTGTTCTCACGGCCTATATCACTGTTACTCTGTGTGAAGAAATTCCCAACCATCCTGCGCCCCGTTTGGCTTCTCTGCTCCCCCCACCTAGTTCTGGTCCCCCCTGCACAGAGGTTGTTCCTGTCAATTCCCCTTCTCCTCAGGAGCAGCAGAGACTTACTGGGGCGCGCTCTGGCGGAACGGACACTCTCAACTCTGGCAAGGATGATAGCAGCGAGGATTTCGGTTGCAGGGTCATTGAGGAACCACCTTCTTCGACTCATGACTAGCCTCTGCAATGCTTTCCAGGTTTTTTGTTCTAGTTTTATAGATAATTCTAGACTTTGTAGCTTTGCAGATCAGTTGGAAAAGTGGTTTCTGAACTATGACATCTCTTTTTATGTTTGTTTAGTTTATGTGTACTCAAAACCGGTTTCCCTCTCAAGGGCGGTTAAGACTCTTTGTTTAATAGGACTGGTTTCCCACTCTGGGCAGTCCAGGTACTCTTTGAACAGTTTGTTTTTCAAACACAGTGCTCAGGATTTCATAGCTGACACTGTGCCTGTTTTGTACCAGTAACCTTATACATAATAGAATTAGTCATACTTAGAAAAAAAAAATATGGAACAAAAGTATGAGAATATACACAGGTGAAACATATTTATGTTTATATCCATAGATTGGACCCTAGTAATGTGATGTTCATTAGGAGTGTTGTATTTGACAATTAGGAGATATGGTCAGGAAATGAGAAACATGAACTTCCAGTATTTCACTGAGGCTAATCTTGTGTCTACTGAAACAAACACTTGGACTCATTAATCTCCACACAATATCCCTGTTCTCAGAAAAACATAGTTGGAACACTTTTGAGACGTGATTTTAGCACGATTGTCGCTACTGATGGAAAGTTTTTAGCAAACTTTGATGTCCAATCTGGGGTACTATGCAAATTGTCTACTGAGTTTGGAGATATTTTCCTATTTTCCTATTCCAGCAAGAGTGTTATGTTGAGAGAGCCTTTCTAGAGGATTTTCCGGTCATGTAAGAGTCAGGGGGTCATGTAAGAGTCAGGGTTTGTAACATTCCCAGATCTTTGGAGAAGAAACTTGGAGCTGCTGCTGGGCTTGAAAATAAGCACATTCCCAGGGTCTGCGCTTATTCAGGTGTTGGGCACATGATTTTGTTTGCCATTTGTTCAGGCGCAATGAGGAAAGTACCTTTAGCATGAACAAATGGGTATGGCATCAAATGTGTACTAGCATAAAACTAGCAATGGATTCAGTTTTTAAAAGAGAAATTTTCATCCTACGCATGAAGGTCTTGTAATCCTACACTCAGGATACACCATAACATAAGAAATTCTAGAGATTCGTATTTGTTGATCAATCATAAAGGGAAGGCCAACCTACCTCAGCATACATAATGAATGACCTATATTTTGTTATTGGAAGAGCGCATATATAAACCTTGTGCGCCTTATTCAAGATCTATCAAGAACTAACTAAGGTTATTTAATATGACTAAATCTAGCAGTGAGGGAAACTGTAGAAGCACCAACAAAGTATACCTTTTCGCAGTATTTCTCCACATATAGAGGATACTTAATTTTTTTTTCCATTGATACTTCTAAGTTGTGCTTCATTTGTAAATAAATATGTCTTTATGTGGCATGAAATCAGTCCAATTATGACTATATATATGACACTAAAATTAAGGTGTATTGTTCTTTTCCAGGCGGCAAAACTCAATTACATGAAGAGAACCTTTCAATGGATATCACAAGCATCAAATTAGCATTTGTCACAGTATAAAAGAATTTAGACGAGTTGAGCAACTCCCAACCTATGCAGATTTGAATAAAGATGTCTATATCTGGTGCATGTTTATAGTATTTGTAAATATTAAAGACTATCCAATAAGCTAATGAGCATATGCTAATGTTTGACTTCTCACTTCTTAATATTTTCTATATCCACCATTAACCCTTTCTTGCACCTATGTTGAGGCAACCATGTCTTTCAATAGGTGGTTATAACTAGAAGTCTAGCATAGTCCAGTTATAGCTAGATACACAAACCTCCTTCCCTTCTTATGGCACATATGAAATCCACTTCTGAAGGAATTTTTTAGGAGGTGCCCAACATTTAAAGAGAAGCTATTCATTATTATACCATTATGTTCGGAAGTGGAGCAAGCATTTAGAAAATATTAATATTTATGAGAGTTAGAAGTGGATTGGAAAACTATTTACTATTTTTTTTCTGAAAGAGTCATGTTTATTATTATTTTGGAGAAAATAATTGTGTGGTAGTTTCAAGATTATTTTATCATTTGTTATTAGAGAAATTAATTTATTTAGGAAAATAGTATGAGTCTTCCAAAAGGCTTACCTCTCTTTCTCATTTTTTATGGTTGGATTTGTGGAGAAATCCTTTAGAGTGGATGAGGAATCTTTTAGATCTCTATTGTTTTTTCTTTTGTTGTTAAAGTAGGTAGACATATTTTTATGGAGTAACAACTTAGTAAGAACTTTTATTTTTTATCATGTTATCTTTAGAATATTGGTTATGTTGCCTTTTTTTCCCAAGATTTGGTTGAATGTATTTATATTTCATTCCAAAAATACTATAATATCCATAAGTAATGTTATCTCGTTTAATAATATCCTTAGCATTATTTCTGCAATTTGAGACAATAAGTAAAGTGTGAAAGTAGCTTGAGTGTCTCACTGACAATGCCCTCTTCCCATCATTGGGATAGCCTCCGATATGAGCCTTGATTTGACATCACTGCCTAATATAATGACATTAGCCTCTGATTCTTCAATCCATTTTATTTTCTTAATTTTTTGAAAACTCTTTTGTTGGAATTTACTCTTAATATCACCTTTCCTCTCATTGCCTAAAATCTCAGCAATTCTATCCTAGGGAAGCCTCCCTTGAGTCAAGGAGAGGTGGTTTAAAGTGTATAAGAGAGAAAGGGAGGTGTCGGTGGCCTCCCTCTAGGTTACATGAAATATTGTCTTGAACTTTAGGACTCTATCACAAGAAATGAGGGTTTGGGTCATAAAAATATCTAATGAAGGTGTTTCAACAATCTAGTTCTCAGGCATATATATATTTGGATGGATCTACTTTATTTTTGGATAATTGTATCAATGTAAACAATTATGCCTTATACATGTTGAGCACTTTAAATGCATGTATGGTGGTTGGTTTAGCATGCATTAACTTCATTGATCTCAAAACCAAAGTATATTGTGCCAAATGAGGGCTTTTTTCAACCCTTGACAGCTATCTCAAACTCTCTACTTCTATGATAATTTCCCATCCTTGCAAGAATTATGTTACCTATAATGACTGCTGGAAATAATTTGCTGCAGGATTTTAATAGACTCTTCAAATATTGCTTTAGATTTATAGGCAGTCTGATCTATTCTAGGTCTTCAATCCTCGCTTTCACTGGGCCACTTTGATTCCTTGAATAGGTCAGAGTTAACCTCGAATTCCTCTTGTGATTTCTTTCTAGCTGTAGGGTGAAATTGGTAGCACAATTATTATAATTAGTTCAAGATTTAGACTTAATTATGTTTCAAAATATTATTGTGACATCGACTTTAAATAGGCCCATTATCCAATAGGTTCCTCGACCTAGTCCCTATTATTTCATTAGCGGTGCTTAGGGCCATTGCCAGAAGAGTCATCCTTGTTATTATGACTTGTCGTGACTGTTGCTCTCATGTGGCGCTTTTACTAAAAATCCGTAATTGGAAACTACATGAAATAGGTACCGAAAGGGTCCAAAATATTGGAAACATTAATGTAGTCTTCGTAGGTGTTTCCTCTACATGCTAGCTCAAACACCTTATCCTTCCAGAATTTGTTCAACAAAAAACATGTGATCTGAATAATTTGTTATTGAGATTGAAAATTTGATATTTTAGGTTAACTTGCAGGCAGAAAATTATTGAGTCATACCTCATATATAGATGAAACTGCAATATTTGTATGGTCAAATTTCAATAGAAAAATAATAGGAAGCAAAAATGTATTTGAAACTGCAATATTGTTGTGGTCAAATTAAATGGTTAAATTCCAAATGAAAAATAATAGAAAGAAAAATGTATTTGAAAATAGAAAAAAACATCTGAATATGAGTTGTTTTACTTAGCCTTTATACCATAGCATGAATTTAAGAATAAAACATGAAATTTAGAAATTGGATTTTCTTGGTTTTATTTTAATATGAAAATAATAATTTTATTCTTTTAATATTTTTCATTTAGGATTGAGCTCCAAGTTAATATCAATTCAAATGGAAAGACATCAATTTCAAAATAATAGTGCTCAAATATTTGACATCAATTTCAAGATAGTCATGCTCAATATCTGATAGTTCTAAAGGAAATCTAAAATTCATATTTGAAATATATAGAAGAGTGAATAAATATTAAAAATAAAGTCCAATCTTGATAGCCAAAATCCATTCAAAACACAGAGAATTGATTTTAGAAGTACCAAGCATATGGGTATGAAATAATTTAATGGATACCATAAATTGGGTACGTGCAAAACATGCTACAAAATACGGAAGACACTTCCTCCTAGATTCTCCAAACTATAATCCATTAGAAATAAATACATTTCCTCCTAGACTCTTTCAATATTTCTCTCTGCCCAGAATACAAAATGCTAGTGCGGATTTATTGGCTAATGTAGCATCGAAATTAATTCCATCTCAAGATTTTAGTCCCGATAGGTTTTTTATTGAGTTGATTTTTAGACCATCTATTCCTAGTAATATTACTAATTGGAGAGTCTTTAATCATGATTCTGATATCATAGATTTCCTCACATCTGAAGGATCTTATGATAATCAAATTCTAGATGAGCATGAACATGACATTCAGATAAAGAAAGAACAGGATGAAAATCAAATACCAAAGTTAGTTGTCAAACTTGAAGACCTTTATGATTTAAAATATAGTTTTAAGAGAGTTACTAATTCTAAAACTCAAAGTTCAACTTTAAGATTTGAGTTAGTAAATCTTGGAACCGATGAAAAACCACAAAATGTCAACTTAGGTCTTGGTATGTCTTCTGAAGAAATAATATCATTTGTCAAGTTATTAAAGACCTATAAAAGTGTTTTTTCTTGGGATTATGTCGATCTAAAAACATATGACACTTCTGTTATTCAACATACTATCCCTATGATTTCAAACGAGAAACCCGTGCAACAAAAGTTAAGGAAGATTCATCCTAATCTTAAAAGTAAGATCAAATCATAAATGAATAAGCTCCTTAAAGCTAAAATTATCTTTCCCATTAGACATTCAAAATGGGTATCAAATTTAGTTCCTGTCAGGAAGAAAAATGGTGACATTAAGATTTGCATTGATTTTAGAAATCTAAATAAAACATGTCAGAAGGATAATTTCTATTACCAACCATGGAACAAGTACTGTAAATTATAGCTGGTTCTGAACTTATGTCTTTTCTAGATGGGTTTTCCGGATATAACCAAATCCTGGTACACCCAGACAACAGATTAAAGACCACATTCAGGACTAAGTGGGGATCTTATGCCTATTAGAAGATGCCATTCAGGTTAATCAATGCAGGTGCTACTTTCTAAAGAGTCATGGACACAACTTTTAGAGGACTCATTAAAGAATCAATGTTTATTTATCTACATGACATCACAGTATTTTCTAGACAAAGAACCGATCATGCGAATGACCTAAAACAAGTCTTTGAGCGATGCAAAAAGTATGGAATCTCACTTAACCCAAAAAATTATTATTTTGCTTTAGATGAAGGAAAACTTTTAGGATTCATCGTCTCCAAAAATGGTATTTATATCGATGCTGAAAGAATTGAAGAAATTAAAAGGATTCCTTTCCCTCATAATAAGAAAACCATGCAGTCATTCCTTGGGCAGATAAATTTTGTAAAGAGATTTGTCCCTAATTTTTCGCAATTAGTTTTACCTTTACAAACAATGATTAAGAAAAATCCAGTCTTCAAGTGGGGACATAATGAGAGAGAATCATTTGATTTAATAAAACAATATATTGTTAATGCTTCATTCTTGACTACTCCCAATTTTCTTAATCCTTTTACTTTATATACATTCTCATCTGATACATCAGATATTGTCATTTTGACATAGCTCAATGACCAGCAAATTGAAGCACCAATATCATTTTTCAGTTCCAATTTTCAAGGTGAAAAACTAAATTATTCAGCTGTTGAAAAACAAGCATTTGTTGTCTTCAAATCTATAAAGCATTTTAGGCCATTTCTCCTCAAAACACATACCAAGATAATAGTTCCATTCTCTGAAGTAAGGCAATTGTTGATGCAAAAATAAGTAGGAGAGAAATAGGCTAACTGGGTAACTTCTTTACAAGAATATGATGTATAAATTAGACCTTATAAAATTATTGTAGGTCAAGGTTTTTGCAGAATTATAAAAGGAGCATCTAATTTATCATCAAAATCATATCTAGGTAACAATGTACAAGTGTCAGAGGTAATACTCAACGATGCTCAGTCTCAATATGTTGATCTTAAGTTTTATTTGAAAAATGGATATGCCCCCATGCATCTCAGTCATAAAACAAAGTGTGCTTTAAGATTGAAAGCTAATCAATACGAAATGATCAACGATGTATTGTTTAGAAGGAAATTTGATTCCGTGTTATTATGATGCTTACAGAAAACTGAAGCAGAGAAAGTTTTGCAGGAACTCCACGATGGACTAGCCGGAGGAAATTTTGGAGGAAATACAACAGTACATAAAATCCTTCATGCATGTTATTATTGGCAAACACTATTTAAACACGTTCATGATTATGTGAGGAAATACAAAGTCTGCCAAAGTGCATCTCGAAGACAAAGAAAACCAGTTTTTCCATTACAACCAGTTAATATCGAACAACCATTCGAACAATGGGGATTAGATATAATTTGTGAGATTGTTCATAAATCTTCCAAACAACATAAATACATCCTCACAGCTACCGATTATTTTATTAAATGGGTGGAAGCAATTCCACTAAAAGTAGCCAACTCTGAGAATATTATTGGATTCATTGATCAGTTTATCATAACTAGATTTGGTTTACCAACTGCTTTGATGGTTGACAATGCATCTTATTTCTCCAAAGCTACTATGATAGAATTTGCCATTAAAAGAGGTTTTAAGCTTAAATATTCTGCTAATTATTATCCTCAACGAAATGATTTAGCAGAATCAACAAATAAAACCTTACTAGAATCATTAAATGAAATATTGACAAGAATCAAAGAAATTGGCACAAATCATTAACATTTTCTCTTTGAGCAGATCGAATAACTCAGAAGGCCTCCATTGGCACTTCTCCATTTAATCGTGTTTATGGGAAAGAAGTTGTCCTTCCTACTAATGTAGTTATTCCTTCTCTTCTCCTGGTCCAATTTATTGATGAATCACCCTCTTCTTCTTTGCAAGTAAGAAAACTCCAAATCATTAAACTTGAAGAGGAAAGAGAAAAATCTAAAGTTACTCATGCACATCATCAACAGTTAGTTAAAACTTCGTTTGATACAACTTCTGTCACTCCAAAAACATTTCAAATTGGTGATCTGGTACTAAAATTGGATAAGGCACATGAGGAAAAAGGTAAACATACCAAATTCCAAAGATTGTGGCTTGGACCATTTCAAATCATAGAAGAAATAAGCTCATCAACGTTTTTATTGCAATATCTATTAGGAAAAAGAGATTCTTTGCCTGCTAATGGGAAAATTTTAAAGAAATATTTTTCATAGGAGGTAACCCCTTCTATTCCATGTATATTATTGTCTTTTATTTTATTAGGAAAATAAAAGTTGAATGGTATTTATTTTTGGCTTTTCAAATAAACATCTCAAAGAATCTTTTTGATTTATTGCTTCTATAAATAAGAATTGTTAAAGAAATAATTGTAAAATTGGAATCTCAAATAGATTTTATTTTGCTGAAAAAATTAATTTCACTGAAGTTATTTATTCTTTGATAAACTCTTACTTTTATAAAGTATGGTTACTCTACTATCAATGAAGAAAAGAATCTTTAACATTGTAAAGGCTCTTTACAGATAAACAATCTTAAACTCTAAAAATTATCATCCAGAATCCTCAAAAGGGCCAATGATTCACCCCATTTTGAAAACTTCTCAATTTTCAGAATATAATTCAAAAAATATGCTAAAGCTTAGAAGATAATAAGTCTCATTACGAGCTTGTTTACCATGTTCATAGGAAAATAGTTAAACTAACATTACCAATATTGCCAACCAAAACAGGGTAATGACTTGAAATTAAATCAAAAGAAAAGGGGTCTCATCAAGAGCCAGCTTGATCAGTTTAGTTACAACCAGTGAATGGCATTGTCAATATTTGGTTACCAAGCCAGGGCAATGGCTTTTAAGTTGTAAAAAAAAATAAAAAATACATAGAAAATATTTACAAAAAAGAAAAAACAAGTTTCCAAGAGATAAAGTATATAATATTGAACTTATTTTGGAAGATTGTAATAGTAGCTGGATGGGACAATGAATCATTGATGGGTAAAAGGTAACCCTGCCAAGACTATAAATGCATGTTGGTATCAGAGGCTCTATGGATCAGAGGCTCTACTCGTGATAAGTTTAGGTATATATATATATATATATATATATATATATATATATATATATATATATATATATATATATATATAAAGTTAATCTGAATGAGCCACCTGCTTTATCTTTTTGAACTTAGTAAAGACTGATATAGACACTCATATTTTCATTTTAAAGAGGAAATATTATGAATTGTAATCAAGTGAGATTTTATTACTTAGTGAAATATTATTTGTATTGAAATTCATTCATGCAACAATTTTTATTTTGAAAAGTTTTAGAGATCTCAAAAAACTGATCAGAGATAACTGGTTCTCCCAAGTGAATCACCAATTTTTGTACTATAAAACACCCCCCATTTATTTTAATATATGGGTACCATTTTAAAATTTTATTTCCTTTAAATAAATGAATCTTAACTCTAAAATTTATCATAAAATCCAAAACATAGTGAAATACTAAGTTCAACACCCTTTCCACTTCAGGAATCTCACACATCGCATATCGCAATCCTTTTTGAAGAAATGTTAATATCATAAACCAATCCCAAAATGTGATAGTCAACCCTCTTTTTATAAAGGTTAAAACATTTGGAAATCCTAGTTTTAAGGCTAATATGGAAAGTGCAATATAATTCAAATAATTTCAAACAAGAAGACATAATCGCTTTATGATATATCCCAAACCTAAACTAGTATAAAGAAATATAAATTATCATTTAAATCTGAAAATGCCTTAAAAAACTAAGAAAACATACAAAATAAACCTTTAAAAAAACATTTATAAGATACCGCACATCACGTATCACAAAAAGTGAAAGACTTTATAACTATAGCGCATTTACAAACGCAAAATGCGAAATACGAAACATAATGTAGCGAATAATATTTCCCTGTAGCAATCATATCGCAATAAAAGCCATCAAGGTTAACCACCGAAATAAAAAGCTAAGTTAAACCCCGAGATGTGATATTGCGATCTTGCAATCGCATTATCACATGTATGTTTAGCAGAACTATTTTGCGCTATCTGATTTTTGTGATGCGAAATTTCACGATTAGATGTAAAGTACACAAAATTGATGGGTCTTAAATGAAACATCAAATGGAACTTAAAGGAATTTTGTTGTTTTAGTGGCTCGAGAAAATCAATAACTTCTTTCGTGTATTATGAGTTAAGAAACATATCTTTGAAAATATTTTGTTATCGTTAATTATTTTTTGAATTCTCTTGTCTTGCTACTCTGTTTTTTTTCACTATTTTCTCACATATCCAAATTTCAGGAAGTCTTCCAACGAAATGTCTCTCATAAATATAATGCATAAGAATAGGAAGCAGATTATACTGAATTTGATAATACAGAAATGTTTCCCCTGTTATCAGACGCTACATGCAACAAAGATGCAGGAGCGACAACATGGGAGGTTATTTACAATCTCCTCGAGGATGAACAACCCTGAATTACTGAAATCAAACCAACAGATGATTCCTACATGCCATCGACAACCCAAATGAGTGATGCAACCTGCTCTTTCCTGCATAGGATAGCAGCAAGGCCTAAAATTTTCCCATATACAGATATGGTCAAATGGGAAATTGATAATGTCAACATTGCAGATAGACAATTCAGAAATTTGGAGATGGAATTAATGGGATATTTCATAGTGGAAGACCTAAGGCAAATGTACCATCTTCCAGAGCATCAGAAAACTTATGATTCAACATTCGTATCTCAATTTGCTAAAGAAAATGATGAACCGCTCAAAATGAACCAGAGTTGGAGGTCTGGGGGTAACAAATTCAAACATGAAAAAACTGGTATGTACCCTATTGATCCGTTATCAGCTTCTCATTACTATGTGGCAGCTATGTTATGTAGGTTGTATGGAAAATCTAATAGTACCAAGTTTTCAATACAATGGGTACCCATAATAGATGCATGTATAAATTCCATTATAATGAACTGGGCCATCATCTTGTCTAACAAACTAGCTATGGCTATCTTAGACTATCGTCATAAGAGAAATTCCTCCCAAAGAATTCCCCCCCCCATTTTATATGAGTGCATATGTTATGGATGCTATATGTTTCTGTACTAAATTTGCAATCATCGGTTGGAAATGGACAATTCAAGACCCAAACCCCATTCATCTCAGTCACAAAGAGTTGTGGCATTCCTATTTTACATCCCATTATACAAAATTTGTTATGATGTTATTGTTGCCCATGCACCAGCTCATTTTCGATAAGAAATCCCCAAGGTTTTCCAAAGAATCCAGTGCAGACCTGATCCCAATTGGGAAATTTTTTACTAAACAGATGTTCACCTCTATCAAAATTTTTGGTAGTATTTCCAAGCCCCCTGTACTTCCTCTGTATGTCCTTAATAAACTTCTAGCAAGGGAAATTTCTTATCAGACAGCAGGATACGGCCTTGCAAAAAGCCTCAAAGATTCAAAGAAAGTTTTATGTTCAGTTTTCCCAGTGCAGTATGGTGTTTTTACATTAAATGATTTTGGTCATGTGATAAAAGAGATTCAGAATATAGAAATTCTAAAACTAGCCACCATGCCATGCAAACAGTATGATCCTGATAAGGTAGCTTACAATTTTACTGTGCAATGAAAATTAGAGAATTTATTCATGAACCTGATAAATTTGAAGATTTATTCGAATCAGCTTAGTATTTTGAGAAATTTATAAATTGGGAAAAGGTGAAATTGGAGCCAACTGATTATCACAAAATTCCATAATTCAGAAGTAAAATACTTGAAAAAATTCCATTGAATTTGTTAATCACCCAACACAAGGATACACCCAGTGTCAGTATCAATACTGATGAACACAATTCTGAAGCAGGATCAATTCACACTACAGATCAATCACAGAAGGAAACATAAGCCATGATTGAGACTAGTCAGAAATCAACAGAAAAGCAAATGGAAATTGGCCCAAATCAAAGTGCTAATGATAGAGAAAATAGCAATGATATGGAACAACAATGGGATGAATTCAGTAAAAGCCTCAAGAATAGAAAAGAGATAATGAAAGATCAAGGAACTGCAAAATTTTCTACACCTCGGCAAACTCAAAGGATATCAAATCCAGAGATAGGGGACACTCTTGAAATAGGCTCGCATGAAGTAGAGATTATCCCTACATTTCCTACAACTGAGATCACCTTAAAAATAGAAGAAATTCCTCCACTAGATGTGTTCTACAGTCCCGAGCATAAGGTTCTAGTAAGAAAACAAATAAAGAGAAGGAGAGTGACAACTCCTACTAAAATATTACCAGGAAATGAATCAGTGGAAATGGTCTGGAAAGACACGACCACTGATCGAATAGAAAATCTAACAAAGTTGTTGCCACCCAGGAGCCTATGCCATGCGCCAATTGATATGGTTTCGAAGTCTCGAGTTTGTCAAAGAGAAAGAAGAAGCCAATCTTGCGCTGTATAATTATTACATAGCAATTTTTCATTGTCCCGACAATCCCCAATCCCCCATTCCGCACATCGGAGGGGGAGGCTCATTCCGTGACCTCGTGAGCAGTAAAAATACTTGAAAACACTTTCATGACATCCTCCGAAGATGATCTTTCATTTCCCTAAAGACATCTCCTTGTGGAAAACCCTAAAACACCTTTCATCGCGCGGAAGCCGCCGCACCCGCGCCAAGAGGGAAATCCTCCAAAGAGGGTGCGCCAATTGGCGCTCTGTCATAGAGCCATACCCGCGCCAACCATATTAAGAAGTGTTTTTAAAAAATCAAAGGCGGAAGTTTCATCCTAACAAATTACTGGGCTGATTTCTATCTTGAGTTGGGAGGTTTGGCTACGGATTTCCATGGAGAGGAAGTGGTTTGCCACCTCTCATGGAAGCTTCCTTGATGATAGGGCCAATCCCATAATTATAGGGATCCCAAATCCCCTTCCTCCATCTATAAAAGCTTGCCTATCTCCTTTGCAAGCTAGTTCCCAAGAGCCCTCACATCCTTATGTTGCAAGAGCCTTCTTGATTCCCTTAAGGCTAAATCCAAGCAAGGGGACTATTGTCAAGTATCTGAAGAGAGGGGCTTGTCCCATCCCTGACAGGCTTTATTGAGACATGTTCTGCTGACGACCCACCAAAGGAGGATGCTGCATCGAAGCTATGGTTGTATTCTTCTTTTGATTTATTAATAATAAGCGACTATTGGTTATGGTTCCACTCTTGCTCTTGATTATGTTCATGAGTTATGTCCTCTTCGACTGACATATAGTTGTATATACTAGATTTTATGCTTGCATTTGTTTTGTTTATTGCATGTGCAGGTTTCTGATCATGGAGATCGTGCGGATTGTGATCTGCCAGGGCAAAGGAACGGGAGCACTACCTCTTCTACAACCGACAGCGTTGGATTCTAGGTAAGCCTTCATCGCCAGTCGGTTTATTTGCAATTAGGAACCTGCACTGTAGCGTGATTGATTGTTGCTAGACCCGATCTGGGCTAGTAGGGATCGCCTCTGTCCGCAGAGGGGATTAACCTCTTCAACAATTTGGCGACTCCGCTGGGGACTTAGCCTGTTGGTTGCTTTGTAAGCTATAGACGGAGCCTGAAGTATAGCCAGATAGCCTTCAAAACGCTTTTGCTCTGCATTAGCGAAGTAGATCAACGCTGCTTCAGTCAATCTCTGGTTTAGTTCACGAACTGAACAACTTGGAGTGATGTCTTCTATTTTCGGTCAATTTCTTGGCCTTACTTGCTTCGTCAGCTCTTTGGACTGGTTTTTTCTATTTGTTTGGCTTTGGTTTAGCCTTGTCATCACTAGTCTGTGTCTGAGATTTCTTGTTTTTTTATTTTGGCATAGTTAACTCGGCTGGCGCGCTTTTTAGGTCGATAGTCGCGCCCATTGGCGCAGGTTTCTTGTGTATCACCCGCGCCATTGCCTTTCTGGCGCTAATTTCAAGCTCAGTCACGCCAATCCTGTGAGCTATTAGGGTTTTATATGTTTTAAGATTTCTGGGACTGATTTGTGGTTTTGATTTTGTTTTTTCGGCTGTTTGAGTGCACTGGAGCCTAGTTTGACTGATTGTAACCTCCATCCTTTGGTTGTTTGCCTATTTCTTTCGATTTTGCATTTGAGCCCTAAGGCATCTAGGTGCTTTTGCATGTCGAGCCTCCCTTAGGAGTTTTTGGTTTTCGTCGGTTCAGTCAACTTTGGGATTGCTTCCTTGCATTCGTTTGACAGTTGTTTATCATTTTATTGTGCTTTTTGAGTGACTGATTTCATTTCCATTTGAATTCTGTCTTGTCTCGTGTTGGGCCTAGATTACACGGCTCATTTGATTCTTTGGTATTTTTCTTGGTATTGAGGGACTTTTCGATCGGTTTGAGATCTGATTTTGTTTGCTATCGAGTGAAATTTGCTTGTTTTTGCTCTCTTATTATCATTTCTCAAATTGCTCTTCTCATTAGTTTTCAGTTTTTTTAGCACATCTAGCCCTTAAACATTGAAAAAAAAAAAAAAAACTCTTTTGCTTTTGATCAAGTTAGTGCAAATTAAAATCTTTTCGGCGTTATTAGTGATTAGTGACTTTGAAAGAAAAGTTTTAGTTTTCATTAGCTGCATTAGAGATATCACTGATTGTCTTCTGGTCATTTCATTTTTGTGTGAAAAGCTCTTAACTCTCTTGTAATTAGCTTTCATCGAATGAAATGATAAACTGTGGCATGTAGTTTTGCATTTAGGGTATTTTTGAGACATCACATTCGTTAGGGCCTGAAAACTAAAATGCAATTGAAGATAAACTTTAAAATTTACTCAATTTACACTAAGGCAGCATTGAAATCTAACGAAACACATTTAGAGGTCTAGGCTAGAGACGTGTTCTGGCGTCTTAAAACCTAGTAGTTGTCGTTTGCCTCTTGGCTTTAGACAACACTAGTACGGACTTGTGCTCCCCGTATCGTCGCGTATATAAAGGGAGACCCCACTAGGTTTCAATCCTTTATCCATAGGAAGGTGATTCTGCCGCCCTATACCCGTGATACACCGGACACAGCATTCGGGAAGATTGCCTGCACGTACGGAAAGTCCTTGGTTGATTTCTCTTTCATTATTGAAACCAAGGTGTATATTGCAGTTCACGATTATTTGGTACACCCTTTGCCTAGTATTCCTAAGTAGTCATTTGATCTTTTTTGACTCCTTAAATTTGAAAGGATCACCAAGCTCTTGTCCTTTCACGCTTGCTTCAAAACTAAAAGAGATAGAGTCATCTTTCATCTGTTTATTGACTCTTAAAACATGAAACGGTGAAGTTTCTAAGTTTCAATGTCGTAAAATAAATCACCCGCGATCACACGCCCTGTTAGATTCTGCTTGTTGGCCATTTGATTGTGTGCCTTGGTTTTTAGCCCATGTGTGGTTTTGAGTTGTTGATGGCAACTTTTCCAGAGTTCACCAACCAAGGAATCCCCTCCGATGGGAATCCTGGTCATTTTCCTCCTTTTGGGAATGTTGGTGCTCCTTACATGGCAACGTTGTCCTTTCCTGGGTTAACTGTTGGGTTGCCTGTTTGGTTGTTTTCAACCTCTGTGGTCCTGAATGTCTCAGCTACTGGTCAATTAGTCCCTACGCCTGAACAACATCATGTTGATTCCAAGGTGGACCTCTCCCCTTCTTTGCCTGGTTCTGCGTCCTCATCTTCTACTTCACCTGGAGAAAGTCTGGATTCGAGTAACCAGGTGGCTAAGAAGAAGAAGAAGAAGACAAAGAAGAAGAAGTCTGATAAGCGAGAGGTTAAAGCTGCCGCTACTGCTTCTGAAATACCCCCTCTTGATAAATCTCCCAACCCTCCATGGAAAGTCAAGTTCCCTTGCATGTTGTGCACGGGAGACCATCTTCTTCGAGATTGCCCTGACATTCCCAAGGTACTCGAAGTATGGTCCAATGGTCACCCACCGTTGCCTTTGGCTTCTAGGAGTCAGGTTGGGGGCACGTCTTCAGCTACTACTGGTAAGGCTCCTAAGAAACAGGGTAAGCTCACTAATCCCTGTAAGTTGTGTGAAGAGCACCATGCCATTCACCTTTCTCCGTATATGGATGAAGCCAAAAGAGTATTGGACAACTCAACCGGTTCTACACCACGCCTTCCAGCTCATTATAATCGGCTTTCTTTGATTCCTCCGCCAGCTGATCCTACGATTGGTCAGGAATCATCCTTGGTCAATCCCACTCCCTTAGAAATTCAAATTCAGGAATCCATCCCTGACCAACCATTGGTCGTGGGATCGGTTGAGCTGGCTCCGTCTGCGGTGCACCAGGTCTTTTCCATCAAGAGTGGACCCCACACCCCTCAGGTTCTTCTTGTCTCTTCAGATTCCTCAGACTTGGAGAAAGATTCTCCTGTCCCTGTATCTCAAGAAGTTGCTCCTCCGCCTTCCGTGATGGAGGTCCCAGAGGATACTCCTCCTGCCTTCGAGATGGAGGTCGTGGAGGATGCTCCTTCTTCTTCCGTAACACTAGGGGAAGACCATGTCGGTTCGATGGTAGCCCCTCCGAGTAGTCTAGTCGCTTCCTTTGATTGGAATCGATTTGCAGGATACCGCCTTCCGTCTTATGTGCATTTCGAGATCACAGTATAGGCTTTTGGTCTGGTCGTACCTAGCACCATTATAGATGAAGGCGCATCTGTTAGTGTTCTATCCTCAACTACTTGGCAAGATTTTGGTTCACCACCGCTTGCGCCTGTTATGCAGAATCTGTTGGCGTTTAACAGAAGAACGAGTCAACCCTTAGGGATCCTTCCAAGGTTACCTGTTACTTTGGAAGGTAAAACCATCCATATGGACATGATGGTTGTTCCAGGCCCCTTGGATTTCAATCTGCTCTTGGGGCGCGATTACAACTATGCCATGGGAGCGCTTGTCTCCTCCCTTTTTCGTGTGGCCTATATTCTGCATGAAGGATGGATCGTGAC
This sequence comes from Pinus albicaulis, assembly GCA_034641835.2. Taxonomy (NCBI): domain Eukaryota; kingdom Viridiplantae; phylum Streptophyta; class Pinopsida; order Pinales; family Pinaceae; genus Pinus; species Pinus albicaulis. Next base: position 1,595,704,950 of record CM076579.1, on the reverse strand, counting down.
CATTAATCATCTTTCATTATTTGGTCCTGATGTGGTAGCTGGTCCGCCATCATCCCTTCCTCGTTTTTATCCACCCATTGTATCTTCCCCACCAGAGGTCAACTATGTGGCTACCTACCCCGTGCCTGTACTCAGTGATGATGCCGCCGTGCATAGTGTGCTGGGGGCATTGGGTCCTGACTTCCAAGATGTTTTCCTTCCATTGGGAGTCTAAATCTTGGAAGCGATGACTTCTTGTTCATTATGATGAGGTCGAGATGGAGCAGAGTTCATTTTCTTGTGTCAAGCTCCTTAAAAAATGAAACAAGCAGGTTGTCGGAGAAGAGTTCCTTGTATTGTGTCAATCTCCTTAAAAAATGAAACCAGGTTGTCGGAGCAGAGTTCCTTGTCTTGTGCCAAGCTCCTTAAACCATGAAACAAGGTGCCCTAAGGATAGTTATTTTAATGTGTCAACCTTGTTAAAACAATGAAACACGTTCCTATTCAATTCAAGTCTTTGTTTAGATCTCGTAAAATCCCAGTCGAGTCTTTCTCTTGATCTCGTAACTTGAACCTTCACTCCATCTGCCTTTCATATGGACTGAAGCTTGGGGGGCATGTACCTCGAATTGAGTCACCATGCTGGGGGCATGCTTAATTTTTTAAGCATAGTTTGTTTCCATTTCAAGCTTGTGTAAAAATGAAACCAGTTTCAAGCATAGTTTATCTTTGTTTCAAGCTTGTGTAAAAATGAAACCAACTTCAAGCAGAGTTTTCCTGATTTCAAGCTTGTGTAAAAATGAAACCATTCCCATTTTACCTCTTGTGATTGTCATTTTATCAACCTATTTTTTTCAGATGAGCCTTGGTTTTTCTCTCACTCCATCGTCATTATCTTCTTGGCCGATCATATGCCTTCACTTGGTTGTTCTACCCGTTCCTGAGGAACCGCTGCGATGAGTGGTCTTGTTAGCCAGCCTCTTGACCTTTATTTGTTTTTGGCAGTTCCACCATCACTGGAACCAGTTGCTACCCTTTATACCACTCGTTCCTCCAGGAGGAGTCATGTTTCAGCTCTTTTCTGACTCTCTAAACATGAAAATATTGTCGAGTCGCTTGTCGTTTTGATCTCGTTAAAGTGGTTATGAAACGACATCTACCCAGTATACGTTTACCCCTTTTTCGGGCTGGGATATATTATTGACGAAAAAGGAATACCCTAGCCTATCGCGACTAGGAGGTTTTCTCAGACAGTTTTCTACCTTTTCGGATCTGAGGAACTATTTACGAAAAGGGACCGCTGGAGTTTACTTTCTGCTGTCCTTTCAAACTCTCTAAACATGAAAAGACGCCGAGTTCTTCCTTTGTCAGACTTGTTAAACCCTGATGACATTGGATTTAGTCGTAATGACGTTATTCGAGTTTCTCCTTCCTAGGGCTCGTTAAATTTACTAGGATGGATCCGCCCGAGGGCGGACTTATATTACAAGAATATGCTATCCCCTTCAAGATTGTTATAAAAAATAATTGGGGTACTCGCCAGAAATGGTGGGGGGAAAATGGAACCAGAATCATTGTCGTGTTGGCAGTATGTCGCTCTTGAACATGGCACTTGTATGCATTTGTGTCGGGTTGGGGACATCTCATCTCGTATTTCACTTGCCTCCATGGGTTTGGGTAATCCTTTTTGACCTCTCATCTAGTCTTTGCCTCGTGACCATGACCTCTGATCCGTTGATGTCAAAATGCTGCCAAATCCACTGTTGTGTCGTTATATGTTCAAGAGAAGTTGACCTCTGCCAGTTACAACCCCCCTCTGATTCTCATTTGATCATGATTCACAAAAAACATTATGTTCCTCTGTCTCGTGTTGATGATGTGGGAATCCTATGGCCCACCTTCGATCAAGGTCACTTCCTGTCGACTTCAGCTCATTATCCAGGAAGCTGATCTAGAGACTCCCTTCTGGTACCTTGGAGCTTGCATGCCTCAATGGCAGGTTCGTCGCATTCGACGTGAGGTTTTCATCATTGGCCTCTGATCGAGTGATTCTACGGGTGTTCGATGCCAGCTCATTGATTCACATGCCGTAGATTGTACCTATAGTACCTTGAGGGCCATTGTCATTATTGGTGGTTCCTCTCGCGTCTGTTAATGGCTTTTATCATTGGCTGGTAATCAGATGATGTTCTTGCATGTTCGACTTCAGCTCACTTATTCGCATGCTTGAACTTTTACTTTGTTCGGGTCGAGATGGAGCGCAAGACCCTGGATTTTGTCTGTTGGAATCCAGGATGCGATTTTGTGGATTATTATACATGACTCATTCACTGGATGGCTGCGACCATACCTGAGTCTATTTATCAATCCTCACAGGATGGTTGTGTCCATGCCTTGGATCTGGATTACTGTATACTCTATTATGGATGGCTGTGCCCATACCACTTATATCATGTATCTGAGACATTAGTTGTACTTCTCTCCGCAGGTTTTCCGATGGTAGTGTTTTTAGTCGGACATGTTCTCATAAAGCATTTCACCCCTCTCTCTCTCTCGGGCCTCATGCTTTAGGGGGCATCTTTTACAAAACAATTTGTCACCATCCCGACAATCCCCATTCTCGCACATTGGAGGGCTCATTCCGTGACCTTTGAGCAGAAACAAGACTTGAAAACAATTTCATGACATCCCTCTGAAGATGAGCTTTCATTACCCTAAAGACATCTCCTTGTGAAAAACCCTAAAAACACCTCTTTTTGCATTGGCGCGGGAAGCCAGTTCAGTACCTACGCCAATGGGGGAAATCCTTCAAAGAGGGCGTGCCAATTGGCGCTCTGTCTCAGAGTCGCACTCACACCAACCAATTTAAGAAGTGTTTTTTAAAAATAAATGGTGGAATTTTCGTCCTAACAAATTCCTGGACTGATATCTAACTTGAGTTGGGAGGTTTGGCTACGAATTTCCATAGAGAGGAAGTGGTTTGCCACCTCTCATGGAAGCTTCCTTGATGATAGGACTAATCCCATAATTATAGGGATCCCAACTCCCCTTCCTCCATCTATAAAAGCTTGCCTATCTCCTTTGCAAGCTAGTTCCCAAGAGCCCTCACATCCTTATGTTGCAAGAGCCTTCTTGATTCCCTTAAGGCCAAATCCAAGCAAGGAGACTATTGTCAAGTATCTGAAGAGAGGGGCTTGTCCCATCCCTGACAGGCTTTATTGAGACATGTTCTGTTGACGACCCACCAAAGGAGGATGCTGTGTTGAAGCTATGGTTGTATTCTTCTTTTGATTCATTAATAATAAGCGACTATTGGTTATGGTTCAACTCTTTCTCTTGATTATGTTCATGAGTTATGTCCTCTTCGACTGACGTATAGTTGTATATACTGGATTTTATGCTTGCGTTTTTTTTGTTTCTTGCATGTGCAGGTGTCTGATCACGAATATCGTGGGGATTGTGATCTGCCAGGGCAAAGGAATGGGAGCACTACCTCTTCTACAAACGACAACATTGGATTCCAGGTAAGCCTTCATCGCCAGTCAGTTTATTTGCAATTAGGAACCTGCACTGTTGCATGATTGATTGTTGCTAGACCTAATCTGGGCTAGTAGGGATCGCCTCTGTCCGCAGAGGGGATTAACCTCTTCAACAACAACAGTTAGAGATGGAGAAAATTAATGTTAATAAACAAGTAGAATTACGGCTATCTGAATTACAAAAATATATGGAAGCAATGAAGATAAAGTATGAAGAAGATATCACTGCCAAGAATCTGAGAATTGGTGAGATGCTGGAATCAATTACCAAATTCAATGATGTACCAAGAAAATATGAATTTATCAAGGAGGCTTTAGAGCTAAAATACCAACTGTCTGTACAACAAGGTCTATTATGTTAAAGTATGTTTACTATTAGCCCTTATTTAGATACTAGTGAGCAATTAATGAATCAGGTAATTGATCAGAGAACTGAATATGAAGATTTAAACACTAGAATTTCAGATCACATCACATGGCAAGAGTCAGATGAAGGAAGAAAGGTAAATCTGCCTAAATTTGAGGAGACTCTCAAAGACATCATGTTTACTCATTGGGATGTACAGCGGGTAGTGACAAGAGTAGCAGGGACAACGAAGAATATCACAGAGGCATTAATGCATACACTTCATACCACCAACTTAGTCAAATAAGGTGATTCAGAGACATTGCCAAATATAAAACAATTAAATGAAATTTGGAAGAAGAAAGCTCAAGCTCAAAGGGAATCAATAAAGTAGATTTCAAATATGGATTTGGAGGCCTATTGGTAGTATCTAGTCAAACCACACAGTCAAATTATGACATTAATTTGTTTAACAAATATAACAGAAAATATGTTACCACCTCTTACTAAAGCTGTATTTGCAGGAAAAATCAAAACCATAATTGGCACCCCACCTCAAGTAAAGCCTATGGCCGATATTTGCAAACTTCAATCTTAGCTGGTGAACAAGGAAGCTTCTACATAAGTATTGAGTCATTATAATTTCTATATATTTAGATTTTTGAAGTTACTTATTAAGAGGAAGGTTGTTTGAAACCTCCTCTAAATTTTGTATAATCTATTTTTAGTCATATTAGATACTATTTAAAATCCTCTCATGTATTTAGAGAGGAGTCCAAAAATTTGTCAAAAACACTTGCAAAGGAATGCACTTCTGTATGTTTGTGAATGCCTTGATGAATTAATGGAACACATTTTGTTTTCTTTTTATATTGAAGATGTTTAATTGAAGTTGAATTTTGTACTCTTTGAAGTGATTTAACGTGAACAGGAGCAGATACTACTGTCGATTTGAATGAGTAGAACCTCGTATATATGGTATTTCTACACATTATGTTAATTTTTACTTCTTGAATTGAAAACCATCTTTTATCTATATTATATATGAAAATTGTTATCATAAGTAAATGTTAAATGCACTTTTGTACTGATGTTTATCTATGGTTTCTTATCTCATTTATTATAAAAATTATGAATGCGATATATATCTCACAATTGTTTTGATTAACTACTTAATCAAAATAATTATTTTTACATAATTTTTATCACTTTCAACTATTGAATAATCTTCATTACCAATTGTTGAAAGATATCTTTCTAGATCGCATTAAAGAATGAATACTCTCGGTTATATAGTAGAATATATATTTAGTCACTACATATGTTAGATTAAATCATTTTTGCATTTTCATGTTATAAAAAAACACACCCTCATTATCCTTATTGGGAAACTTGTCCCTTTATATCCATTCAAAGCCACTACACCAAATGGAAAAGGACTTGCTCTAAGGTCCGGACTGGGTGGTTTTCCCCCATGTTGTTGCAACAGAAATCCGAGGCTTCAACAGGGCTAGAGCAGACCTCTCGGTGTTTGAGCACGAGACCTCAAACGAAGCAAAAAATACCTCCGACCATCTCTGTTGTATTATTTATTAACACCTATGGGTCATAGTCATTATTTAAACTTTATTTGTTTTGTATGCAGGGGTGGGGACCGGGGTTAACCTCCGACCCCGATCCACAAACCAGGTACAAGGGCTAACCTCGATCCGAGACCATATGCTAAATCATATACCAAATTTTGATGGAAATTTATATTATTGGAGGACTATACCATATCGCAACTATATATGAAACATAGCCAAAGTTTTATAACACCATTGAACCTTATGTTATAACCCATGTCCAAATTCTATGGTGGAAAAATTTTAAACCGACGGTTGAAAGGCTTATCACCAGTGGAAATTCATGATACATGTGAACATGAAAGCATTCTTGATAGTTAATTTTTATGTAAATAGGTGGCAGTTATCAAAATGGTCACGGTAGCGATGTTCACATACACAACGAAGGTAGCGGTTAATGTCATGGTGATGTTAACTCCGGCCGACACAACAATGTTCACATGCAGTAGGTATCCAACATTTGTTTCCATGGTGAGTTGGTGGTTCCCACTAACCCAAACACCATATAACCCACTTTTTAAACCAGATTCAGATTCAAACCATTGGTGAGAAACGGTACAACCAAATTCAAAAATCATCAACGCTTATCAAGCCAAGTGGCACCATTTTGGACGGATAAAGGTTGACATAGGAAAGTTAAAGAACCGACAATTTACACCCGATGCGATGGGAATATCATTGGCGCGAGGAAAATTTGTTGCCCCACGTTGCTGAAAAATTCATAATTTGTAGAACAATTTGTAGGAAAGTGTGAATTGTAGGAAAATTATTATAATTTTTCAATAGAGCATAAATCATTCAGTTTTTGACCTTTTTTGGAGTAGAAAGAGCCCAACTAGGGGTTTTTGAATGTTCTAAAGCCATTGGAGACATTTGTTTATCATTATGAGTAGTGTAACTAGATGTAAACACATTTTTTTGAGCATAATGAAAGAGGCACAACCATTGGAAGCTAGACTCAAAGATGTAGCCCAGGAGGGGTGAACTCCTTCATCACTTGTTGTTTTGCATTTACTTTTATGGTATTGTTGTTGTCTTATTTTCTGCAAAATCTGAGTTTTAAATCATGTTAATGTGTTAATGAATTTGACATAAGAGGTTAAAAACCCTAATCTTTTCACTTGCAAAATTTGACACAAATCCTCAAGCTTTCATATACAAATCAAAGACTAGGAAGAAGGAAAAGGGAATTAATTCAAAATAAAATGACGAACACAACCAAAATTATAGGAGGATGATTAGTGGAATGAATCCTCTCTCCTTTTGCAAAATTTATTGTTGGATTTGTGGAATGAATCCTCTCTCTTTTTGCAAAATTCATTGTTGGAGTATATACTAGCTTCGCGTATCTTTTAACATAGCTGTTCAGGAAGTTATTCAATATTAACAGTTTCATTCAAATATTTCCTAAACCATGCTTCAATGTACTCCTTCATTGGTGAGATGGTTATATCTTGCTTCACTCTTAGTGAAAATATTTCTTCTTCTATTTTCTTTGAATCTAACCATAGTTGTTCAACAATTGATAGTTAGTATTTGTTTTCATTAACAAATGTAACCAACCACTTTTTAAACTTATCCTCTAGAAAATATGTAAAGTTGTCAAATTCTTTACCTAAAGATGATATAATAACACTTGGATATTCTTGCAATATTTTGTTTGAAACTAACATGAAGTCTCTAATCATTCTTGTTTCTTTTATATCTTCGACAACTTTTATAGCTTTGAAGAAATCATTACTTCTATGATCATCAATAAATACACATTCAGAAATAGTATCATATAGGATCTTTATCCTTTCATGCCACCAACCTTGATTTGTTTGATTCACTTCATTATTGGAAGGCCTTACTGGTTTTTTTTGGAAATCAGTAAGAGTAGTAATCTTATTGATAAATGACATCAAATCATTATCAATGAAATTTTGATCATGATTTAAGTCCCTTTTCAAATATTCTAAAAAAGAAGAAATTATTTGAGACAAATTTATTAAATACAAGAAAATTTCCCATGCTTCTCCAATGATACTAAGTCAATTATTGTTATTTATTGTGACATAAGTCCTAGTACCATTTCATACCATTTTTTCTTTCTTAACATTGTGGGGTTTGTCGTATGTAGCTATTGATGTAGTTTTTGGGGCTTGAATAGCCAAAGGGGGCATAAAAAGCGGTTTGGGGTTTAGAACTTCTTCAAGCTCACTAATATTTCTCTTCAACCTCATGTTTTTCATTCCTCATGTTGGCCTGTGACCGCACAAAAAGTGGAGAAGGAGAAAGGAAGGGAAACCCTATATGTCAAAGAGCTTCAAATGAATCTATCTGGCTTTTAATTCAGTTGAAAGAGGAAAGTGTCGTTGATTAGCCATCACCCAAAGCAAGTGTGATGGTGAGAGAAATCCATATTTCCCTCATTCATTCCATCTACCCCCTTCCTACCCTTCATTTGTCCTAATTCTGAACTCCAATGCTCTAAATACCATTTATCCCTTTTCTTTTTTCTTTTTTATTTTTCCCTAAGTCATTCACTTTTTATTTCATGACCGCACACTCAAATTGATTTTCGCATTGGCCAAATCCAAAAATCCTTTAATTTCCATCTCCTACAAACCTTCCGAAATGCAATATGCAATGAAATGGGACCCATTCACCCACCACACTTCCTTTCATTTCATTTCCCTTAAAAAATCATTAAACCTTACCTTTCCTCCTTTCCGCTTCATATTTCTACCTTACCTTTTTCATCGCCATATCATTGTTTTCAATTACCATCTGCCTTCCCGATTCCCCGAGTGTGATTAAAGTGGGGCCATTTCTCCCTAACACGAAACCCTTTCACCCACCATCCATCGCACATCGCTAAATATAAACTTCACAGATCGACAATTATAACTTTTCGCGCTTCACACCATTTGTAACTCAACTTTTAAGCGCCCGCAAAGTATTCTGTTTAAATTACAATGTGGGGCTCCATCTCCATCTACCACGTCACCTTCCCCACTCCCGCACTTCATACTTCACAGGTTTTAAGGTTTAACCTTTGCCAATACAGTGGGCTCCACCCTCCACATCACCTCCTTTCTCCCTGCGCTTCCCACTTCATGGATTTAAGAGTTTACCTCCGCGCTTATAAACTAAAACTTAAAGTTTGTGATCTGCAGGCTGCGGTCGGGTCCCACTTCCCCTCTATGTCACTTCCCTCCTTCCCGTGCTTTGCACTTCGCGGATTTAGGAGTTTACCTCGATGCTTATAAACTAAAACTTAAAGTTTGTGATCTGCGGGCTGCGGTCGGGTCCCACTACCCCTCCACGTCACTTCCCTCCTTCCTGCGCTTCGCACTTCACACCGTTTAGAGTTTATTTCTACTCCATGTTAAATTTTGCGATTTTTGATGCGGTCGGGTCCCACCTTCTCTCCACGTCACTTACCTCCCCCCCACATTTCGCACTTCACATTTTTTGGTGTTTACCTCCTCCTCGCTTATAAAAAAAACTTAAAGCTTGCGACTTAAGATGTGGTTTGGTCCCACCATGCCTTCCGCCATTTCCATTTGGTATTTTCATATCCCATCACCGCTAAACCCTTCGCATCTCTCCATCACCTCCGCTTCACCCTAATGCATCTGATGATCCTTAACACATTTCGAACCCCCCCAACCTTCGAACTTTTACCATGGGGGGGGGGGGGGGGGGTTCAAAAATAGGAGGTATCCATTACCACTCATTCGTCCATGTGTCTTCCTCTCATCATTTCACACCACCCTTATCCAATACCGCTTACCACTTAAGACCCCCTCCGAAATCCGGCTTTCAGTTTTCAAATACAACAAGAATTTTTGGTAGAGCACAGGGTTACAGTTTATTCAGTCTTTCCAAGAGCTCCCCACTAAATAATTCAGCATGCATAGCACAACCGACTGTTCCTCAACGGGAAGTTGAAATAATGAGATTTAGGGAGTGGAGGATGGCGAACAATAGATGGAATTACATGATGAAGTCTAGACCGCTCACCTGTTCTTAGCCACTTCTCGCCACTCCTCTGAAGATTCTGGAATTGGCCTCCCTAACTAACTACTTTGTTTCATTTTACTATTTATATAGTGATGTTTTGTTGGTAAAATCCTGATTTTACCCAATTATGTTATGATTTATCTGTTGCTGGAGTGATTGCTTGATGGACACTCTAATAGTTTGTTAGGATATTTTGGTTTCACCCGTGTGGGTCGATCATGACAAAATATTCTATCTTAAACCCCCAAGAAGAACTCTATATGTAGTGAGTTCTAAGATGAAAGAATGGTTCTGGAATTTTGAAGAAATTTGCTATAGTTTTGTATGATTGTGCTCCCTATGCTCCAAGATACATATTTGGGAGAGTTGTTTAAAATTAATATGATACAAAGCTGAGTTGTTTAAACTTAATATGATACAGAGCTGTTATTTGGATTCCAGATGGAACAATGAGTATTATGTATATGTTTCTTTCTGTTATTAGTAATGTCCTTTTTTATGTGTAATCATCTTTCATGCTATGTTGCTTTGAAGGATTTGTGTAATGTAGCTGTCAATGGTCTGCAATTTTATTCATGAATTCGTGTTTGTATAATGCTCGGGTGTTAACGCTCATGTATTAAGCTTGATACACTCCCTTAATTCGCGCTCCACGAACCTTTATTGTTGTCCATACCTCATTCATATATGTTTCCTTTGAGTTCATAGGGGACAGATTCTCAAATCTCTTAAGCCTGTCTCTCGTGAGTTCCTTCTATGTTCCCTCTCAACACCTCTGCATATTTTTAATATTTCTACTCATTGTTTTATACTCGGCCCATCTAAAATCCACCTAGCCATGTAGTCTCTTGAGCCCTCACATATTTTTGGGAATTCACATGAATTGACTCCAAGGCCTTCTCCATCCATGAACCACCAAAACCATTGTTCTCTTATTCCATATTTTTCCAGAGGCATTTTATACAATTTTCCACATTTAACCTTTGATTTTACGATGTCCTAGGCACTAGTCTTCTGCAACTCAAGGTTTTCTCTCGGAGTGACAACATCATTTTGGCATCGTTTTCAAGGAAACAAATGAAGAAATATTTTCCCTAGGATACGACATTATGTTCACCCTTAAATTATGTGAGTGTGAAGGGTTGAGATTTGCACATTCCTCAACTTGGCAACTCCACTGTAAAATAGTCCTAATCAGAAGTAATCCCGGCTTTCATTAGGCCTCACACCAGATTCAGATCCACCATATACCTCCACCTCTAAACTAGATGGATGTGTCGAGTTTCCTTTTGAAGAAGTATTCCCCCTAGGCCCTCCCTCAACCTCTAAATGATATGCCACAAGACTATCTAGAGTGGTTGCCTCGGTTCACCGGGGAAGATAGTAACTCCGCGAAGAAACATATTGAAAACTTCTACACTTTTGCTAAGAATGTAAATGTAGAGCACTTAGATGTGGTATTAAGGCTTTTCATCCAATCCTTGGAGGGAGAAGCCCAAAAATGGTTCAAGTCGCTAGCCAAAAACACAGTCCACACTTGGGAAGAACTGGAGAAATTCTTCACGTGAAATGGGGAGAAAAGAGGGACCATGTATATGTCCTCACAGAGTTCAATGGTCTCAAGAAGAGGCACAATGAGGATTTAACATAATTTATAAAGAGGTTCAATAAGCTCTACAATAATCTTCTCACTGAAATAAAGCCTCCCCAAGTAGCTGCTAAGGTGGTTTTCGCAGGAGCTTTCGATCCTGATTTTGGGTTCAACTTAAGAGAAAGAATATCCACATCTCTAGATCAGATCTAGGCTGATTCATTGGAGGTAGAAGAAAAATTTACTTCTACTGGTAAATTCAAAGGGAAGACAGAACATGAAGCTAGAATAAAGAAGGGGGAGGAGCCTTCTACCTCAAATCGGGAGAGGGAATCACAAGAGTATAGACTTGAAGAAATGAATAAGTTGATCAAGAACATCTCAAATAAGCTGGTTAAGCTTGAATCGGAGGCCCAGAATCCCCCTCCTCGTTCCAACCAAATGATTCCTAACCGGGTTTTATAGGTCAATTTTGGCATCATTCCCAATGACCTGTTCAAACTGGACATCATCCCTAGGACCAATGAAATAGGGTCTATCATCCCCTATCATTTCAGTTGCTACATGCCCTAAGAGAAGAACAAGAACAAATCATCCATGAATTCCACTGCAATGTTTCCAAGATTTGAAGTACATGTAATTTCACTTATGGTCTCACCAACACAGCCTCTCAAGGGACTAACTACTTTGCATATGCAGCTACCTCCATTCAAGGGTGCTTTGCAAAGCACTTCCCGACATTCAAGAGTTCGTTGGTCAAATGGGAGTGAAATCCTCATTGTTTCAGAATCTCCACATGGCCAGTGCCTTCTAGAAGAATCCATATCTGTCAAATTTCGAATCCATGTGTCCATATAACACCTCTAAGCTTGGGAACATGTCTTGCCTATTATCATAAAGTCATTGATTGAGAAACTACCTTCGGTTGCCCTATAAATTGAGCACAGATCCTAGTGTTAGAAAAGGAAAAAAATTGGTAAATAAATGTTGTTGGATTCTCAATTGAGTGTGTGGTAAGAGTGATATGTTGATGGTGAGATGTTTATTGTGATGAGGCTGGGTTGAAGTTGGATCTGGTGACATCAAATCGATCACTAGTTGTAACCTCCCCCTTCTATCCATTAATAAAGATTGCTGCTCATTTTCCCATATATGTATCTGTTTATGTTTCTACTTTTCATATGATGGATTCTTAACTGATATATATGTTTTGTGTTTCATCGATTTAACTGATTAAGATAAATAGCCATCTATATATTGAAATCTCTTTGTTGTTTAGTGTTTATACTTGCAGAAGCTAGTCTGGCGATCAAAGTTGGATTGGAAGCTACAACAAGACTGACAAAAGGAGAATAGGAAGTTCTTATATCACAAGTAAGTTCCTCTATCTTTCAGTGTGTCTATTCACTCTTAGATAAAGTGTCTGCAAAATCTTTGATCTGTTGTTCTAAATGCATAACACCACATTTAGGGAATGTGTTTTATCCATAATCCATAATTCCGCATAACAAATCGGTGACTCCGCTGGGGAATTTCTCTTCATTCCCGGTGTTTCTTCCTTTTATTATCCACCCAGTAGCATCTACTATCAATTATTAAACTTTTGAATCAAATTATTTCATTAGAAGTGTGTTTAGTAGGTTGAATTTTGACTCTCTACTATGCCCAACACACTGTTGGTCAAGACACAATGCTTTGCAAAGAACTGTCTACCACTCAGGGGTGCTTTGCAACACACTGTCTCCCCTTAGAGATTGTGTTTCCCCCTAAGCCAACCAAATTCTCTTTGAATTTTTCATTGACATCATACTCAACCTTTTTTTGTGTGTTTTCAATTGTCTGATACCTCATAGAGACCAGTGAATTTTCCTTATTGTTCCTCCTTTGAAAAGTAAGTTTGTTCAATGTCTCTTTAAGTGTTTTTATTTATCATTGAAAAATCAAATTCAAACTATTTTATTTATGCATTATATCCATTTCTTTTTGTAAAGGAAATTGTTGTAATATTTTTTGTTTCCTGTAGGAAAAATCCTAGTTTCATTCTTCGTTTTTCCTAAAAGAGAAAGTGTTGTTCAATTCATCATTTCTCAAAGAAGAAAGCATTTGTTTTTGTTGATTTGGTGCATATAAAGCATTTGTTTTTGTTGCTTTGGTGCATATAGTTTCCTTTTTGCATTCACATTAAGGGGATTGAAAAGAAAAACCTGCATTTGCATGTAGTGAATTGTGTGTTTTGCATAGGAACAAGTTAGGAAAGTTTCATATTAGTTTGTGCTCTTTGTTGTTTGCTTTCAAAACTAATTTCTCTTTCCCTTTAGTAGCTAGAATTTTCATTGAAAAACCTAAAATTGAAAAGTTTGTGCATCATTTTAGTTTGAATTTTAGGAATTTCCATCACATCATCGCGGTGAACCTTGAAAGGAAAATTGATAAACAAGATCAACTTAAAATTTACATCAATTTACCTAAAAAAGCATTGGAACCATAACGATAACATTTACAAGGTCTAGGCTAGAGACATGTTCCAACATCATAAAACATAGCAGCTATTGTTAATTTTCTGCGATATATTCCGAGTGTGATACCTCACTCCTTGTAAGTAATTATATCGTAGCTCATCCATGTACCTTCGAGTATATCGGGCGGTGTTATAGTACAAAAATTATAAAAGGGTGCTCTCACTGTGCAATTTCACATTAGACAACGCTAATACAGACTTGGGCCTCCATGTACCTTCGTGTATATTTGGGAGGACAACTTTAGGCTGCTATCAATCCATAGTGAACCGAGTTGGCTACCTTGTAAATTGTGATACACTGAACACAACATTCAAGGAGATTGCCTGCCCGTACTTCTTGGTCCGCTAGGAGGTATTATACAGTTCACAGTTTCTTGGTAAACCTTATGCCTAGCATTACCTTTTTATTTTTTTTAATTTTCTTTTGGTCATAAAATAAATCAGTCATCATGGAAGAAGAAAATCCCTTTCCCCGTCGTTCGCGTAGACTTGCATTGAAACCACCTTTACCACCAGAAGCCTTTTCTGGTCGGCGATGGTGATATCGCTCTACCGAAACTAGTACCATCAATACCTCTGGTGAAGCATCATATTCACATATACCAGAGTCAGCACAATTTGTTTCTACAAATCCTGTTTCGTTTACTATTGTTGAGACAGAGTCCTCACAGCTACCCGTGGTCACAATCTATCCAATCAGTGAGACCATACCTCCCGAACCCAACGTTGTTCAAATGGAAATTGATTCAAATTCTGTCTCTTTTTTCCCAGGATATCTGCATCCCCAAGTCGAATGACCGAAATTTGTTCCTGTATCGGTCACCCCACAATCTATTGTAGCCATTAAGTCTCCCATATCGCTCAGTCAACTTCTTGAAATATACTATGGGCCTGACGGCAAAATCCTTCCACCTAGTTTAATTTCAATTGAAGAAATACCACAAGACGAAAAACCTTTAACTCCAACTCATTTTGGGGCAGAGATTTGCTTGTACGAGTATTTTCCTCAATCATCTGCCTCTACTTTTTTCAATCCTGTGCCTATTCAAATTCTCGTCAATCCAATAGGGTATATATTTGGTCAAGTAACCATGCGTGAACCAACATCTTTGGTTGGACCATCTATTCCAATTGCGTCAACACCTGATCTCACTTCCCCTCCAATGTCCACAACTTCACCAGGGTCATATTTACATGGTGGCCCTATAGTCCCATTAGGTTATAAATCATTATTTGGAATTTTCTCTGGTGCATATTCAAACCCATGGACTTCACCAATGTCATTGTCTGGTATTATAACTGGTAAACCTATAGTAAATACTGAACGGCTTGATCCTTTATATCGATCATGAGGGAAATATCAAGCTGGTCCATCTGGGTATATTCCATCCACTACAATCTCAACTGAACTCCCTGCATTTGGATAAAAATATTTTTCGTCATATTATACTCCTCATGCTGGGGGGAAACCTATGGTCACCCACTTTGACAGTACTTCGTCGTTATTTGGTCAACCTAATGTCGAAATGAATGTTTGTCAATGGCAACCCACTCTTCCTATCCAACCACAAACGGTTGTACACTCGTATCAACTGGTTCAACCTATTGCACCCACATCAATTCCACTTGTTAATACATCTTTACCCCTGTTACCAAATCAAAATTTTGTACAACAACCATTTCAGGCGGATCCTTCAACTCAATACCCTCAAGTATTGGACCCTTGGACTTCAACTCCTTCGGCTGGTTTATAGCAACCACCTATATCTGAAATCATTTATTCACAAGCTCGATTACCATATTATGGGATGTCGCAACCACAACCAGGTTATACCTATCCTCAACTGAATCCAAGTTATCCTAATTTGGGTTATAAAATTGGTGGACATACCCCTTGGTAACCACAAAAAAAAAAGCCACAACCTTCATTTCAACAAGTATCGTACCCAGGTTTTGGTCAACAGAATCCTCAAGTGTTTGCCTATCAAAACAACCCCTATCTAGGTTACCAGCAATAGATTCCTTATAAGGGTGCTCAAAGGCCTATTTCCCAAGAAATTCCATCATACCCTGGCTATGCTCAACCAAACCTCAATTAATAGTTGTCCATTGTTGCAACTTTAGAGCTACCATATTTAAACCAACTCACCAATGAAGAAATCAACTATGCTCCTTGGTGGCTGGTGATGCCTCATAAATTACCCTCGGATATTACCAAGTTCAGTGGAAACCGTAGGGAAGACCTGTCGACTCATGTTATGACTTATCATTTGTGGTGTTCATCAAACTCCCTGAATGATGACTCTGTTCCACTATGTCTTTTCCAGTGTACGCTCACTAGTCTAGCTACAAAATGGTACATTGAATTACCTAGAGCTTCTTTTGATAATTTCACTGCCCTATATATTGTCTTTTTTACTCACTTCCAATTACCCATACGATATGAAACTGGAACATAACTCTTGAATACTTTTAAACAGACTAATGCTACTCACATTTCTGATCATATTCATGAGTGGTTTCGTCGTCGTAGAATGGTTAAGACATTTGTTCCTTATCAACTCCTTGCTGAGTGGTTCATTAAGTCCCTGTTACCATCTATAACTGAGGATGTGGCTAAGGGTGGCGTCATCACTTAATATTAGGTCATTGCTCGTGCCCAATATTTAGACTTGATTTATACTCAGTCTGGCATGCTTTATGATAAAATCCCTAACGCGCTGAGATCTAATTTCACTGTTCCTCCTCTATCAAAGGACTCTCATGCCAAAGATGGTATTATCGGTACTACAAGCACACATCACACTACTTCATATGATCCTACGCCTTCTTCTGAAATCCATGCCATGTCATATTGTTATAGCATCGTTTCTCACCTTCACATGATTCATGATTTCTTTGATGGTTTTGGGCACCCATTCCTACAGACTTGGACAAATTCACTTAAAAACAGTGTAAAAATCCCCATACGCGACTATGCCCGTACTTTTCCGCGTGTATACGCGAGTCCAGCTAGACTTTTCCGCGTATGCCATTAAAATGATTAAAAAATATATAATTATTCCCTATTTTCGAGCTAGGTTGATGGTTACTCAGGTAGTTCAACCACCCCAGCACGTGGCCAACTGTTTCCAACTGTTGAAACTACTTGGAGGGAGTATAAAAACCCCTCATGTGTATGGCCTAAGGGAGAGAGAGAATTATTGATATTATACTCTGTTGGTATTCCCTATCCAAGTCCGATTCCCCGTGCCTCCTGCACTTTCCCAGTTCATTACAGGAAACCCTTGTTTCCTTGAGATGCTCATCTCCCTATATGTCATCTCGTATGCACCAGTTTGGAAGGAGTCTTAGCGAGACAAGGGCGGGACGGATCCGGACGACGGTCTGCTCGAAGATCGTGGAAGGATTCAGGTGATCTCTCCACTCGTTACTTTTGTACATGCTATTTATAATACAGAAGTACCATCTTGTTCCCGAAATATACGTGTTAGTGTCTACTTACATATATGAGAAAATTGTTATTTAAGCATTCATTATGATTTATTTAATGTTTTATATGGATTTCACTAACATTTAGAGTAGATATATGTTGTACAACCAGTTCTTCGTGCTTGTTTCTTCTTGTCTTTCAGGTTAAGAAGGAAGGACGGTTGCTGGGGGTTTGGACCCTGCGGGATCTGCTTCAACCATAGGACCTACGGGTAACTTCCTCATTCTACTCTATTTAGTTTTTCTGAACATGCATGGTTGTGTGAGTCCTTCTTAAGTAGCATGCCCCTGCTCTGTGGAGGTTGTAACCCAACGAACCTCTAGGGTGATTTTCCCCGAAAGAGAACTGGCGAATCCGCTGGGGAACACATTCTTGTGACTCCCCTGTTGGGTGGTTTCAGCTGTTTGGTAGGTTGCCGACAGTTTTAACTTTCATTTGCAGTCCAGTTTACTTTTTCTCAGTCAATCTGAAGTCCTGGTTTCTTTTCCAAGCTTGTCCTTTTTGTTTTTTCATTATTTACCTTTGTATACGCGCTTTTTTCTGCACACAGTCGCGTATACACGCAAGTTTGTCTAAAGGGACCCGCGTATACGCGAGTTTCCCTTAGAACAGACGCGTATGCACACTGGTTGCTAAACTGTGAAGTAGTGTATACCTAGGCAGATTTTGAATTTTTGGGTTTCTTGACTTTTTGGTCCTTTCTGGCTGTGGAGACTTGTTCCTACAGTGTCTCTGTACTCTCTGGATTGTGAAGGAAGTGGTTTCTGGTCTTTTCTCTTTTTCGTTTGATTGAAAACTAGTCTTTTTGGCAAAGTGTTGTTTCTGGTGCTGGCACTCCTGGTTTGAGTACCAAGATAGCTTTCTGAGCATTCTGGGCTGTTCTGCTTTATCAAAACAGAGAGCTTCTGCTCGTTTACTCGTTCCTATATTTGTGTTGTGCTTCGCATTACGATTTTTGCTCGTTTCTTGATTAGTTTTCTTGAGTTCAATAGGCTAGGTCTTGTTGCCACTTTTGAAGAGTTTTTCTTGCTTCTTCAAAGTTTTTGTTTGCGACGAGTTTGCACTATTTTTCTAGGCTAAGTGGCTGAGTTTTCTTGTCTTCTTTTGCTTTTATTGATCTTGCTACGAGTTAGCCTTATAAGGTTTGGGAGCATTGTTGAAGTTTGTGCTTGAAATTCAGTCTTGTTTGGTTTGGATTTTGATAGTTTTGCTTGGTCTTTTCGAGCTCTTTCTTTATAAAACTAAAAATCTCAAAAAACATTTGCTTTGCTTTTTGTTTTTGCATTTCAAAGGCTCAAAAAACATTTTGTCTTGTTATTTGCTTTTGTTGTTGCATTTTCGTTTTCGTTTTGCTATATCTTTTGAAGCTTTTGTGAGGTTTCTTGCTTTTGGTTTTTGGCTTGATAATTGGAAGGGAATTGTCATTCATTTCTTCTTCTTGTTTTTAAGCATTTTTGGTGTCTTCATATTAAGAGTTCTTGATTTCGGGAACTAGCTTTCTGGACAACCAAGAAGAGTTAAAACTGAAGGACTTTTTGGGAAATTTCACTCTGCTTTAGGAGATTTACATCTTAGGATTTGCATGCTTGTAGTGATTTGCATTAGGTGCATTTAAACATTTAGTCAATTTCATAGTTTTTATGAGTGTGAGTTTGCTATTTGAAAAGAAAAAATACAATTTTTCAATCTCGTAGAACCCATGTAGAGATTGCTTTTCATCGAAAGACAATAACTGCATCTGCATGTAGTTAAGTTTTTATTAATTTCTTTTGCGTCAAAAACATCATAAGTTTCATCTCCATATCCTTCTGACTTAACGTAACAGCCCATTAAAATAAGCGATTTAATCTAAAATCAACTAGCAAGTTTTCTAAGTGTCATACACCAACTAGCTAGGTTGTAGGGCCTTGGATTAGGTGAGTGGAGAGTTAACTCTCCAAGGCCGCTCAAAAAAAACATAGAAGTTGATTAATTGAGAAAAATCCAACTCCGTTAGGTGGACCGGGAAAGCTCTCCTCTAGAGAGTCAAGCGCGAGGGGAAGTGAAGGTTGAGAAGAGGGATACCCCCCCTCCGATTAGCTGAATCTGACCTCAAGACCATTCCGCCCGGCTTCTGACACGGATTGGTGCCCATAGTTGCCACTCCTAGGTTCCACACAGGTGACTGCGGGGGGGAATACCCGTGGTACCTGAGGCAGACGTCACATCACTTTCAGCAGTACTTCTGGGGGGTGCCCTTGCGAATATTGGGTGCTTGAGTCGGTAAAGGCTGTCGTTAGGAGGTCGGCGTAACTTTTTCTGATACCTTCGCTAGTTTTTCTGGGCCCTAATCATCCTAGACTGCTTTCGGGAGGTCCTATACTTCGCTTTCCTGTATTTTGGTGTCTGGTCCTCATCACCCGGAGCGGAAATACTTGGAGGCTGTTTGCTTGATTGCATCTCAGGGATTTTTATTTTAGTGAGTGCTCTTTTCTCCTAGCTTGCCTAGCTTTTCACTTTTTTGAGTCTAATTTAAAATCTATAAAAGTGGCTGATCAAGCGCCTCGTCGATCGAGGAGAATCCGGGGGTTATCTCCCAAGAGTCCGGAGCCTTCTTCGAGAAGGTGTAGGAGCGATTTAGCAGGTGGCTACCACCCTGTGGCGTCTGACGAAGTGGAGAGAGATCCTCCACAAAGGTCTGAAGGTTTCATAGCTGATTCTGGTGTCGGTTCCGAGAGGAGCGTTCCACTCACCTCGCGAGTTTTATTTCCTCAGGAAGAAGATTTTAAAATTGAAGACGTACCTGAGCCTCCGGCGACAGGTCCATCTCCTCTTCCTCCTGACTATCCGTTCATTGTTCAGTACATCGGACCTGAGTCTCAGAGACTGAAAAATCTTCCGTATCTTTCCTATCTTTCGATGGCCACGACTGGGAACGCGGCCTCTGCCGTGAGTGCTGCAGGAATTCAGACCCCTGCTTCTGTTGAAGGAGGGGGCACTATTTCTTTATCTTCGATTGCTTCTAGTGCTACTGTGTTTGGCTCTGGTTTCACCCAAGCACATGCTTCTCATTCTGGTCCCTTCTGTTCAGGGATGCCCTCTAGTGGGAATCCCTCTTTTTCCTTTTCCGCTGCTGCAGCTGGATCTACACCCATGTCTTCTATGGCTAGTGGATCAGCTTCTTTTCAGGGTTTCCCCTTTCGGACTGGACACATTCCTAGTTCCAATCCTTCTTTAGGGTCGTTTCCGTTTACGTCCCAGACCCAGAGCTTCAACCCTTGGTCTGGGGGGGGCAGAGTTCGACTACTTTTACAGGGTGGAATCCTGTGTTTACTACAGCGGGGGCAGGGAGTCAGTTTTACGCAGGTCATCAAGGGAATGCTTCTTTCCCTTCGTCGAGTGCATACCAGACCTTTTCTCCTCTTTCTACTTCCTGGACCCCTATCAGGGGCTCTCCTCTTCATTCAATACTTCAGCGGGGGGAACTGGTCTGGGCTTTGGTAACTCTGCGTTGGGAGGAGGTTCTTCTCCTTTTTCTATGAGTCCTTTCTGGAAACCTGGTGCCTTATCAAATCCAGGCTATTCTTTTCAGAATGTTGGGAATCCATCCCATCAAGGATGGAATCCTCAGGCTCCGCCGCGCTTACCTTTTCTGGCAACGTTAAACTTGCCAGATCTGTCGAAGTTGACTGATGATCCGATTCGTTATAGTCTGGGGTGGACTCCGGTCCCGACCAAACTTCCTTCAGATATTCCAAAATTTGAAGGTAAGAATGGGGAGGATCCGACTGACCACATCACCACTTTCCACTTATGGTGTTCTTCGAACTCCCTGATCGATGATTCGATTAGGTTGAGATTATTTCAACGCACCCTAACTGGAAATGCTGCCAAATGGTATATCGAGCTCACTGGGGGAAGTTTTGCTACATTTGGAGAACTGGCTGTCACATTTCTAAACCATTTTCAGTTTCCTGTCAGATATGAGGCTGGGACCGAACTCCTGGCTAATTTTAAACAGGATGAGGCAGCACACATTTCTGATCACATTCAGGAATGGAGGAGAAGGAAAAGGCTTATTAAAGCTCATATTCCTGGGGAATTCCTTCTCGAATGGTTTCTCAAATCCCTGCAGTCAGATATTTCAAAGGATGTATCCCTATCTGGGGTATTTTCCAAGGAGCAGGCCATTTTTAGGGCTCAGCAGCTGGAATTGATCTATTCTCAGTCTGGGGTCCTTTATAAATATTTGCCCAATGCTCCTCGCTCCAAATTGGATTTATCGAAAACTAAGCCCGGTTCGCATGGTGATGGGCTTGACGGATCGATCAATAGTGGTGCAGCCAGCCTGCTTTCTCAACTACATCAATTGTCTTTGCAATCTGCTCCTTCTAGTCAGGCTGTGCCTGTTGAGTCATCACCTTCCCAATCTTTGTCCATAAATGTTGTCCAAGCTTCTGATCCCAAAGGAAATCAACAATCCGATGGGAAGAAGAAGGGACGAAATAACAAGAAGAAGGGCAAGAATGGGAAGGGTAATGCAAATAAAACCAACGAGCGTGTTGGTGAGGGTCAAAAGGAGAAGAAGAAAGTGAAGTTTCCATGCAAGCTGTGTGCTGGAGACCATCTCACGCACCTTTGCCCTAAAATTCAGGATGCTCAGCGCTTGTTAGCCCAGCAGGGTTCTTCTAGTTCCCAGGCTGTGTTAACAAACCCTTTTCCCCAAGGGCAGCAATTAGTTGTTGGTGCGAACCAAAATCCTGGGGCTTCCTCTGGGGGCACCCAGGAAGGGGAAATTCCATCGAACATTTTTATGATGAGTGCTCACGTGGATATCGCTACGAGATCCCGTGATTATGGCGGAGAAGAGTCTTCGAAAGCTAAGGAAGTTCCTGATGCTACTGAGCCACTTCACATTACGAAGCCTACTGTTGATTCTATGCCTCGGATGCCCAAAGCATCTTCTAAGCGATCAACGATTAATCCAAATGCTAGGGCTGCCCAGAACTACTCGATTGTGGAAGATCTGGCGCAGAGTCCTTGTGCTATGTCGGCTTTAGAGGTACTCCAGTCTTGTCCGGCTCAGCGCAGTGCTTTGCTCACTACCATTGGGGCTATTGATCCAAAAAATTCTCTTCTGATTACTTTTGATATGACTAATTTTAAGAAGAGACTTCCTCATCACATGGCTTTTCATATTAAATCGTCGTATTGGAAGTGCAATATCTTTCGAATGGTTGTTGATGAGGGTGCTTCTACATGCGTGATGTCTCTCGCATGCTGGAAGACACTTGGATCTCCCAAAGCTGTTCCATCTAGCACTGTTCTTACTGCGTTCGATGGTCATTCTCACAGACCCCATGGTATTGTCCCGGCTTTGCCCATCTGTGTTGGGGGAAAAATTGTCAATATAGAGGTTGAGGTAGTAGATTCAGCCTTGGACTACAACCTTCTGTTGGGGAGAAACTGGATTTATGAGATGGATGCCATTGCATCCTCATTATTTCGGATTGTATGTTTCCCCCACGAAGGGAGGATCGTTACAGTGGATCAACTGGACTGTCCTCCTGTAGACCTGAATGCGCCTTCTGACTCATCTGTTCCAAAGTTGGATAATACTAAGGCACCTGTTGAGAATCTAGGAGTTGGAATGTATTCTTCCTTGATGGGTACTTTCGATCTTCCTCCTCCTACGGTACATATTAATGCTATTTCATCCTCCAAGGCTCCCCTTCGAAGAGAGTTCTTTAGAACTCATTATTTTTCGGACCCTTGGACCTTACCTTCCCCTACTGCCACATTAGCGTAAGGTCAAGTGGGTGGAATGGAATTTCCAATTTCTGCAGCTGAGATTGCATATCAGTCTATTGTTGACACTGCAGAAACCATCCCAGCTCCTCTTTCATCGGAAGAGTTAGATGGTGATGTGGCTCCGGCTTGGAAGCTTAGTTCTTCTTCAGCCCAGGATTTCCTTGATACCACTCTTCCATCTGAAGAGGCCATCCTGGAAGCCATGACAGGTATAGATAGACCGTGGGATGATTTGCATCATCGGTCTTACTTCCTACCTGATTTGAACGAAGTTGAAACAAGTTTTCCGAGTCCTCAGTCTCCTGGTCCTGTTCACCCAGTTTTGAACCCTTTGGCACCAACACAGGTTTATGCTGAAGGGAACATGGCTGTGATCTCTCCTACTATCCCGGTGAACATTTCCAGGGATCCCAATATTATCGAGAATGTCTTCATTGGAGCTGAATGTTCCTGTGAAGAGGTTCAAATTTATATCGAGCTCTTCAAAGAGTATAGGGATGTATTTGCTTGGTCTTATGAGGAAATGCCTGGCATAGACCCATCTATTGTCCAGCATGAGATCAAGACGTATGAAAACGCTAAGCCGGTGAGGCAAAAACTTCGTCCGGTCAATCCTAGGAAGGCAGCAGCTATCAAAGCTGAAGTTGAAAAGCTGCTTAAGGCGGGATTCATTTTCCCTGTTCCTCTGACTGAATGGGTTTCAAACCCTGTTCCCGTAGATAAAAAGCAAGGAATGATTCGAGTGTGCATCGATTTCAGAGACCTAAATAAAGCATGTCCTAAAGATAATTACCCCACACCATTTATCGATCAGATCATTGACGAGTGTGCCGGTAATGAGATTTTCTCCTTCATGGATGGTTTCTCTGGATATAATCAAATTACTATCCGTCCTGAAGATCAACATAAGACTACATTTATTTGTCCCTGGGGTATGTTTGCATACAAGAAGATGCCTTTTGGTCTTAAAAATGCTAGGGCTACCTTTCAGCGGGCCATGTATTACGCCTTCCACGACATCAAGAAGATTATCGAGGCATACTTATATGATCTAGCTGCTCATTCTCGAAAGAGGATGGATCATCCTAGTCACCTCCGGCAAATATTTGAAAGATGTTGTTTTTATAAAATTCGATTGAATCCGAACAAGTGCGTTTTCGCGGTTACATCCGGTCGGCTATTGGGATTCATTGTGTCTAGGGAAGGGATAAGGGTAGATCCCTTCAAGGTTGAGGCAATACTTTGGTTGCCTCCCCCGTCTTCAATTCGTCAGCTTCAAAGTCTTCAAGGGAAGTCTAATTTTCTTCGGAGGTTTATCGCCAATTATGCTGAGATTACAAAGGGATATATGAGATTGTTGAAGAAAGGAGTTCCTTTTCTTTGGGACGACTACGATCAACGCTCATTCGATGCTTTGAAAAAGGCATTGACCTCTGCTCCTCTACTGAGTCCACCTGATTATAGCAGAGATTTTATTTTGTATCTGGCAACAGCAGAATCTACCATCGGTATGGTTCTGGTTCAGGAAGATGATGCTATTTCAGAGCATGTTATTTACTATCTTAGTCGAGGACTGGTAGGACCTGAACTTCGATACACTCCGATAGAAAAATTAGCCTTAACAACAGTTCATGCTATGCAGTGACTCCGGCATTACATTATTCTTCGCAAAACTTATGTCTTGGCAGCTGCCAATCCATTTTAGTTTTTCCTCAGCAGGCGAGTGATTGGGGGAAAATATAATAGACGGATTGTGATTTTACAGGAATTTGATCTTGATTTCATGTCTGCCAAATCCAAGAAGTCATTAGTTTTTGCGGAATTGATCTCCGAGTTGCCCTGTGGAGAGAAGATGATCTATGATGAGTCCTTTCCGAACGAACACTTGTTTCTGATCTCTCCACAGGATCCTTGGTACAGGGATATCATTGTGTATCTCCAGACTGCAAAGTTTCCCTCTACTTTTTCGAAAGATGAGCGTCGTAAACTGCGTCACTTGGCCAAGAATTTTTTGATTATTGGTGATGCTTTGTACCGTCGAGGGGTTGATTCAATCCTAAGATGCTGCTTAACTCTCGAAGAAGCTGAGGCTGTGCTCAATGATTCTCACAGTGGAGCTTGTGGGGGTCATTTATCTGGGCTTGCTACATCCCAAAATATTTTGCGTGCTGGATACTTTTGGCCCTCGATTTTCAAAGATTGTATTGAATCGGTCAAAAGGTGTCATCCGTGTCAAGTTTATACTTGAAAAATGCACACACATCCAGCTCTGCTTTTTCCAGTCGTTACTGTCGAACCCTTTAAAAAGTGGGGTATTGATTGTACTACTTGTAACCCGCCTTCGGCAAAAGGTCACAAGTACATTATCGTAGCAGTAGACTACTTTACGAAGTGGGTCGAGGCTATGCCTACTTTTGGGAATGATGGTGAGACTACAACTTTGTTCCTTTTCAATCAAGTTATCGCTCGTTTTGGTATTCCTAGAGAGATTGTCACTGACCATGGCAGTCATTTTCAGAATAGTATGATGGCTGAGTTGGCTCTCAAATTGGGTTTCCGGCAGGAGCATTCATCTCCATATTATTCTCAAGCCAATGGGCAAGTGGAAGCCGTGAATAAATCCTTGAAGACAATTCTTCAAAGGACAATTGATAAAGCTAGATCCAACTGGCATATTATGCTATATCATGCACTTTGGGCATACAGGACGTCAGTGAAAACTGCAACTGGCTTTACTCCGTTTCAGTTAGTGCACGGGGTGGAATCCGTATTTCCTATTGAATGCGAGATTCCTTCTCTTAAATTAGTTGTTGAACTTCTTCCTGACACTTCTAGTCTGGCAGAACGGCTTCTTCATTTGGAACATCTCGATGAGCAGCGTCGAGATGCCGCCACGATGAATGAAGCGCATAAAAACCGAGTAAAGGTTCAGTACGATAAGGCGGTCAAGCCTAGGGTCTTTTCGGAAGGTGACCTTGTTTTGGTCTATGCCCAAGAAAAGGATGCCCTGGGGGCAGGAAAGTTTAAATCTATGTGGTATGGCCCCTTTATCGTTAAAAAAGTCCTTAAGAAAGGAGCGTATACCTTGGTTGATTTCGAAGGGAACGAGTTGCCAGAGCCCCGAAATGGGCTCTATTTGAAGAAGTATTATGCCTAGGCTTCGGCCTGGCATGTTGCTTTTGTATATAGTAGTTTTTTTCTTTGTACATATCTGATTGATTTTCGATCTTTGATGAGTTGGTGATGTTTTTGATCTGCTTTGGCAGGTTGTGTTGGATGTCATGAGTCATTTTGGTTTCGCCGATGGTGCTAGTAGACACACCCGGAACTTAGCTTCCGTGGCTTGGGTGCTTCATTATCCTTCCGGTCAGCTGTTGGTATCAAGAGGGGTCTGCATTGGTCCTGCTTCCAATAATGTAGCAGAATACACTGCAGTTATTCATCTACTCTCGGAGGCAATATCTTTGGGTGTTGATTCGTTGGTAGTTTTCTTGGACTCTCAGCTGGTGGTGTCACAGTTGAACAATACTTATCGGGTACGAGATCCATTTTTATTACGATTGTTCTTGAGGGTACGTTTGTTACAAAGGTCATTTCAATTTTTAACTTTCATTCATATTCCTCGAGTTGACAATTGGTTTGCTGACTCATTAGCTAATCAAGCATTAGATTGGCATATTAATCATTCCATACAATAAATTTTAATCATCAAAAAACATCATACATTTGATACATTTATCACATCACATCAAATATCGCTGTATATATATCATCGGAGTGTTCAAAAACTTTACAAAATTTGGATCCATAATGTCGTACAAAACTTGGGCTTATGCCCCCATCATGTTCAATCTCAAAAAAGAATATACAGTCATCTAATACATAATATCTGTCTACTCCTGAGGTCCCTGCCCAGAAGTCGTGTTCCTATAGAACGTGACTGCGGTGGCAACTCGGCGGAATAATCTAACCCAGTCTCGGGGCACTCCTACCACCCGTCTCTGGATGGCTTCCGGTAGATCCTCCACAGCAGCCATAGGTATTTGGCGGGTTAGTCCCTCCAAATTCCTCTGCACGGCCTGGAGAGTCCTATCTGAATCCACAGTATCCGCTTCGCCTCTGCGGCGCTTATGGCGCGGTAGGCCCTCAGGACGAACTGGTCCAACATCTGAAACATGATCATTTTAAATTGTCAGTCATTATGAATCCAATCAAAAACATGTTTTTCATTTTTTCATACATATTTGAAAAATCCAAAAAATTATATAAGTCAAAATTTTTTGCAAACTTACCGACTGTTCCCCATGTTGTGCCTGGTGGAAGAACTAGATCTGGATCTCCACGGAAGTCCATCCCGGAATAGGGATAGTCGTCCACTGCGATGATTTGTTCTCCCCACCAGCGGAAGAACTCATCGTCCCATGTGGTCCGGGGTACCTCACTACCCCCCAATCTCTTCATCATGTCCGCCCAACGGGAAATTCTTGGGTTCCGCGGGCTACTGATGGTAGAGATGACTCTGGGTCTCAATGCTGGAACTTCTCAAAGAAGAATGTTGTCAAAATTGTAGCGTACCCAAAGTGTTTGGTCTTTGCTTGGTGGATTGAGGTCAACTGTTGTTTCATGTTCAGTAACAGGCCTGTGCACCAATCATACACATGAGTCAAACATTCTACTGCTATGCTCATTTGCGTCCTGGACGCCTGATGTAGAGAGGCAGATCCTACCACTCTGCCGATGGTGAAAAGGAGGATTTTCATGTGCAAATCCCGTAAATCTTTAATTTCAATCTGAGTTCCAACCTTTTTGGAACTGTCTACGCAATACATGTGGACATAGTCTTCCACGGTTAACCTTCCCAGGGGTTTCCCGTGCAAGTCTACTGGTTCTCCCCTCCGGGAAAGTCCAGTAATAAAGTATATGTCTTCCACTTCAATGCGTAGTGGCATCTGATCTATCACGAAACAGTCTTGGTCTGGTTCCCAGTAATTGACGAGCATTTCTAGCAACCGAGGATTGCTTTTCATATTTGGCATTTTAAAGAATTTGAACAATCCACAATTCCGAAGGATATTTTGTGCTGCTCTATCTTGCATGACCTCTTGGTCAATTGCGCTATGCTCATGTTCTCTCCATGAGATTGTCATCCTGTCAAACTTCATTAAATCATGCATTAGCCACGCTTTTTTGGATTCGGACCGTCGCATACGTGACTTGTTCTTTGCACAGTCGCATGTATACGCGAGTTGCCTGTAATGAACCCGTGTATGCGCAAGTCCGCATTTTTTAGCAAGGGTTTTAAAGCTAAAATTCACTTAATTTTAATTTCCAAACGGACAAAATGATTTTCAAGGATGATTTAGGAGCCTACCTGAAATTTCGGCATGATTCGACTGTCGGTTGTTCCTGATTTGACGAAAGAAGTTTTTTGCTCCAGAGCACCTTTTTTCCAAATCAGCAATGCAATAATGAACCAAATATGAGGTAATTTGTCTATTTATGCCTAAAAAGTTGAAAATTTTTGCAAAAATTCATTATGCTTATTTTTTCGATCTATCTTAAGCTGCATAACTCGAATGCTTGGAAGTGCCCAGTTTGGTATGTTTTCAGGTACATTTTGATGATTTTGAGATTTTTCCCGGTTTTTGATCCATGATTTCCGACTCTTCACGGCAGGTATATGATCTTCACTGGCATATAGGTTAGGGAAATCACTCTCCGTTGCATCTTGCATTCTAGCCTCCATACTGATCACTTGCCTTAGGGTCGATCCCATCAGGTCATGAGTATTACACCCATTTCACTCGCCGATTTTTAATTATGACTTGATGGTAGAGCCTTCCTTTACATGGGCTTCCTAGTTAGTTCCTCGCTATCACTTGTTGCCCATGCTGCTTTTTATGTAGGCTCGGGAGTCCTCTTTAGTCCCGCCATGTCTTCTGTGTTGAAGCTTCATTCGTCTTCTTCATCACTTATCATTTTTCTGGCTTATACCCTAGAGGCTCCCTGGTGTCGTTAAGTTGTATTACTGCATTGCATATTGGCTACTTGTTTATCCTGGCCTTTAGCCGGCTTCATTTGGACTCGATGTTTAAGCCAACTTTTGACCTTGACTCTTTGTACAAGTTAACCATTGCATGCACTTAGCTATCACGACTTGACACCTTTTTACCCATGGATGGAACGTTCCTCTGAGTATCACTTACCAGTTTTTGCCACCTTGCATTGAGCATAGGATTGTTCCAATCCCAGGAACTAGTGCATCTGCTTTCTTGATACTCGTTCTATCCATTGTACCATAGCATTCTTTTATTCTTTTTCAGGCTTATTATATGAAAAAGACAAAAAAATCAAATATAACAAAAAGAGCGGGAACGGGATGTATCTTCGTTGTTTTGATGGCAGTACAGAGTCAGTTTGTCACCCTTGAACAAAGCACATTTACTTATATATATCTCCTACATTTGGGATGGTTTTAGTTTTGACCTAGGTTCAGCCTTTACCATGTTTCACTTGTCAGTTCTCCCCCGGTTGGTTATCTCTTCCAATCATATGGAGAGTTTGTTTTGCCTCCTGCATGACAGACTTATACAGTGTCACTTTTTACTGCCATGGTCATCACGAGTCATGCTTTTGTTCAAGGGAAGTCTAGCCTGAGTCGGCCATTCTGCGGTGTCTCTTGACTCATTATTCAGTCGGCCTTCCCGGTCTTGTCAGTATCATGTTCTATCACATCGGATGTTTTGATCTTCTGCTCGTGCTGGTTTGAGAAGGTCCCCATTGACTTCTTGCCGGCGGGTTTGTCTCTTATCGACTACGACACATTGCTCTGAGAGCAAACCTAGAGCCGCACCCTGGCCCTATTTCCATCATTGATAGGTGACCTTGTGCTTAGCATTTGATCATCATTATGGGTCTTTGACTGAGTGGTTTCCCCTGTGTTCGACGTCAGCACACATTATCACACTTGGGATTCGTGCAGTACCTTGATTTCCATTTGTCCCTATCGGTGGATTTCTCGCCTCTGTGTCAGCTTTCATTATTGGTTGGTTCAGAGGGTTTCTTCCGTGCGCTAGCTTCATCTTGTGCATGTCGGAAACGTACTTCGGTTTTGGTTCCGTCACTCTACTTCGTCTGATTCCTTCCAAATCTTGGCTTGCGGGTTACACTCGCGCTGGACTGATGTGGGATGCCTTAATGCCTTCCTTCCAGCAGATCTTTTCCCATCGACTCCGACTCATTTCTCTGGGAATAAGGTCTAGAGTCTTTTTGTCAGTACCTTAGGGTTTGCAGTCATCAGTGGCAGACTCTTCGCTATCGACAGTGGGGATTCATCATTGCCTCTTGATTGGTAGATTCTTTCAAGTGTTCGACTTCAACTCATTCATTCGCACTTGTTAGATTGTACTGGGGCACCTTGACGCTCATTTTCATTATTGGTGGGTTGTCTCGCGTTGGTTAACAGTATACATCATTGACCGGTAATCCAACGATTTCTCACATGGTCGACTTCAGCTCATTTATTCCCATAGTGTAGAATTGTGCCATAGTGATCGGTGAAGACCTCGGGTTGCATCAGCATTTTTCGGTTCACTTTTGACAGTCCATTCAGTTTCTGCCAGTGATGTCGTCCACCCTTATATGTTGCAGTTCAGCACAACAGCATCTTATATGTTGGCTCCCGAGTTGCGTGATTGTACCATTTGTTCCACCTCTTATGATTCGGTACTTAGAGATTCAGTTACTTATATGATCAGACATCCAGTTGCACCATCTTTGATCAGCTTTTTATATGTGATACTTGGACATTGATTCAGACTTACACTTCCGGGCCATGCTCAGATGATTCATTGTGTACTTTCAGTTCAGTTATACTTGTATACATGTTGGATCTATTCACTACTTTCTATATGATGTATTTTTGGACTGAGCATGGGTATGCCCGCCTCAGCATGAGTTGACTCTCTGTTTTCTTTCATTGGTTTTTGGCAGGCTGAAATTTGGTGAAGTCCTCTCTTGTCCTTGCGAAGTTCTTTCTATATGCATAATACATTTCGGCCATCATGTACCCCTTCTGACCTCATATATTAGGGGGCATCTGTTATAGCATCATTTCTCACCTTCACATGATTCATGATTGCTTTGATGGTTTTGGGCACCCATTCCTATAGACTTGGACAAATTCACTTAAAAACAGTGTAAAAATCCCCATACGCGACTATGCCCGTACTTTTCCGCGTGTATACGCGAGTCCAGCTGCACTTTTCCACGTATGCCATTAAAATTATGAAAAAATATATAAAAATTCCCTATTTTCAGGCTGGGTTGATGGTTACTCAGGTAGTTCAACCACCCCAGCACGTGGCCAACTATTTCCAACTGTTGAAACTACTTGGAGGGAGTATAAAAACCCCCTCATGTGTATGGCCTAAGGGAGAGAGAGAATTTATTGATATTATACTCTGTTGGTATTCCCTATCCAAGTTTGATTCCTCGTGCCTCCTGCACTTTCCCAGTTCATTACAGGAAACCCTTGTTTCCTTGAGATGCTCATCTCCCTATATGTCATCTCGTATGCACGAGTTTGGAAGGAGTCTTAGCGAGGCAAGGGCGGGACGGATCCGGACGACGGTCTGCTCGAAGATCGTGGAAGGATTCAGGTGATCTCTCCA
This sequence comes from Pinus albicaulis, assembly GCA_034641835.2. Taxonomy (NCBI): domain Eukaryota; kingdom Viridiplantae; phylum Streptophyta; class Pinopsida; order Pinales; family Pinaceae; genus Pinus; species Pinus albicaulis. Next base: position 1,595,673,386 of record CM076579.1, on the reverse strand, counting down.
CTCGTTACTTTTGTACATGCTATTTATAATACAGAAGTACCATCTTGTTCTCGAAATATACGTGTTAGTGTCTGCTTACATATATGAGAAAATTGTTATTTAAGCATTCATTATGATTTATCTGATGTTTTATATGAATTTCAATAACATTTAGAGTAGTTATATGCTGTAGAACCAGTTCTTCATGCTTGTTTCTTCTTGTCTTTCAGGTTAAGAAGGAAGGACGGTTGCTGGGGGTTTGGACCCTGCGAGATCTGCTTCAACCATAGGACCTACGGGTAACTTCCTCATTCTACTCTATTTAGTTTTTCTGAACATGCATGGTTTTGTGAGTCCTTCTTAAGTAGCATGCCCCTGCTCTGGAGGTTGTAACCCAACGAACCTCTAGGGTGATATTCCCCAAAACACATATGACAAGGGAAAAAGTGACAAGCAACCCAGAAGTAAGAAAAAATGGAAATCAAATAAAAACAAAACTTCTACCCCACAGGAAAGATCATCTGATCAATCGTCTGGAAATCAGAAACCTCATTATCCATGCATAATCTGTAATGAGGAACACTTTGATCGGGATTTTCCTCATCACACTGAATTCTCAAAAATGGTTAAGACCTCACATGCGCCAACTGTGTTGACAGATCCGTTTCTGAATCTGGACACAAATTTGGTTGCTACAAATCCATCTTCTGGTTCCCAAGTGCTTATGCTATCTGTCACGAAGCCATCGACATATGTTTTGGTGTCAACACATAATAAATATTATGGTAGTCAGGAAATTGATCAACCTACTACCTCGACCACGAATATGTCCATGGAATCGATATCGCCACCTGCTATTCCTGAATTGACAATCAATCCACCAAAGGGAGTTGTTCATAAATCGACATTTAATCCTTGAGCCAGAACTGCTCAAAATTATAATATAGTTGAAGATTTGGCTCAATCCCCTTCAACTATGTCAGTGCTTGAGGTGCTACAAAATTGTCCCTCCCAGAAACTAGATTTGTTGTCGGCAATTGGTGGAATTAATCCTACTGCTTCTAATCTCGTAGTCTTTAATCATACGGCCTATGTGCCGCAATTACCAGCAGAATTGGCATTCTCCTTCCAAGTAAATGTTCTCAATCACCTTGTTCATCGTACTATTATTGATGAGGGAGCATCTACATGCATTATGTCTCTAAAATGTTGGAAGTCACTTGGCTCGTTGCATCTATCTCAATCGCCAACGACGTTGAAAGTTTTCGACAGACGTACGTATAAGCCTTGTGGTATTATCAATAACCTACATGTTGAAATAGGGGGAAAATAGTGAATGTTGAAGTTGAGGTCATTGATGGACCCCTTGACTACAATATTTTACTTGGAAGGTCATGGGTATATGCTATGACCGCGACCATTTCTACATATTTTAGAATGATTTCCTTTCCACATAAAAGTGTTATCACAATCATCAATCAGTTATCCTTCTTTGCCTCCAGTTCCCACGTAACTGGAAGTGTTCTGTTAGTTCACACACCCCAACTCTCACTTTAGAACATTGGTGTAGGACTCTTAAAAAATTCCACTCTCATGGGAACCTTTGAATTACTGTCGCCTGCGGTCGGCATAAATTGCAAGTATAGAGACTTGCTACATGATCTCTTCCACTCCATCTGGCTTAAGGAAGAGTACGGGTGATTCTGAAAATGTTACGTTTGATGAGTTTTTGTCGCCCAACTCTATTGAGCTGGCATAGCAATAAATCTATCTGGCTTGGGCAGCGAATCAGAAATCATCGTCATCGGTAGTTTGGGTTGATCGTTCATTAGATTTTGGTACTCCATCTGATCCTTTTTCCTCAAATTTATTGACAGATGAGAATATTTTGGAAACCATGATGTCAGAAGGAGAACCATGGGAAGATTATCATCATTGTTCCCATCTTCCTGATTATGAATAAAATAATTCTAGTGAACTATATCACCCATCGATCAAAAATTTCTTTTTGAATTCTTTTCCTATTAATTCAATTGATTCCGAGTGAAATTTGTCAAATATTGAAGAAACTATTTCTATCGATATTTCGACCAAACCTGGTGTTGTAGAAAATATTCATGTCGGCGTGTCTTGTTCTCCATCAGAACTTGAAACATATCGCTCTCTCTTTTGTCAATTTTGTGATGTATTTTCTTGGTCTGACAAGGAAATGCCAGGCATAGATACTAGTATTGTTGAACACATTATTAATATGTACCCTGATGTCAAGCTGGTACGTCAATGCCTACTTCCTGTTAATTCGAAGAAGGCCACTGCCATTAAAGAAAAAGTTGAAATTTTTTTGCGTTCTGGTTTCATTTACCCTGTTCTGCTAACTGAGTGGGTTTCCAACATCGTTCCTGTTATGAAAAAACAAGGAATCATCAGAGTGTGTGTCGATTATCGAGATGTCAATCTTGCTTGTCCAAAAGAAAACTATCCTACTCCCTTTATCGACTAGATTATTGATGATTGTGCTAGATACAAAATCTTTTTGTTCATGGATGGATTTTCTGGCTATAATCAAATCAACATCCACCCAAAGGACCAATATAAGAGAACATTCATCTATCCCTGGGGTAAAATCACTTATAGGAAACTCCCATTTGGTTTAAAAAACACTGGGGAAACTTTTCAGAGAGCAATGGATTATGCTTTCAATGACATCAAGCACATTGTTCAACCCTATCTAGATAATTTACCCATGCATTCACGAAATCGGATTGATCACCCGATGCATTTGAGAGCTATATTTTTACGCTGTCGACACTACAAAATACGCCTCAATCCATATAAATGTGTGTTTTTTTTTTGGTTTTGGTCGTTTGCTAGGATTCGTCGTCTCAAAAGAAGGAATTCGAATAGACCCCTTGAAGTTCCAGGCCATTCTTGATTTGCCTGCGCCATCAAAATTTCTTGAGTTACAGAAAATTTATGGAAAGGCTAACTTCCTAAGGAGGTTCATACCCAACTACACCGAATGGCTAAAAGATTTACTCGACTCTTGAAAAAGGGGATTATCTTCAATTGGGACCAAGTTACGCAAGCTTCTTTGATGTTGTCAAGGATACTCTTGTCCGGGCGTCATTAATGTATCCCCCCAATTATCAGAGTGATTATTTCTTATATATCATCATGGCTGATACGACCATTACTATGGTTTTGTTCCAAGTAGAAAATGGGATAGAACATCCGATCTATTATTTGAGTCGTAATCTCAATGATACGGAAGTGAAGTATTGATACGTAGAAAAGCTTGCCTTGGCGGTTGTTCAAGCTGTCCAAAGATTTCGCCACTATGTCCTGTTCCGAAAGACCATTGTCATTTCAGATTGTAACCCCATGACTTATATATTATCATGTCAATTGCTAGGCAGAAATTATTCAAAATGGATTTTCATTTTGCAGGAATTTGATTTGGAATTCATCAAATCCAAGTCAAAGAAGTCTTTAGTTTTGGCTGAGCTTCTCTGTGACCTTCCCTCTGATAGTATTGTTACTACGTCGGAACCATATATTCCTGACAAGTCTTTGTTTCTGATCGGATCATATGATCCTTGGTATGGGGATTTTATCATTTATATCTAGACCCAGACTTTTCAGACTGATACCTCTCGCTCGGACCAGCAACATATTCGATACCAAGCCAAATATTATCTGAGCGTCGGCGATACACTTTGTCTTCGTGGTGTCGATACAATTTTAAGAAGGTGCCTCACTCATGAGGAGTTCGAAAAGGTTTTAAATGATTGTCTTGCTAGGGCTTGTGGTGGACACTTGTCTGGATATGCTATCGCGCAGAAGATACTCCATGCCCGTTATTTTTGGCCTACCATATTTCGCGAGTGCATCCTCGCGGTCAGAAGTTGTCATGCGTGGCAGATATTTGATTGTCAAATCCGCAAACCGCCAGCGCCAATGCATCATGTTGTCACTATAGGACCATTTTCGAAATGGGGCATTGACTTCATGACTTGTAACCCTCATTCGTCTGGGGGGCATGGTTATATTATTGTCATAGTAGACTACTTTACCAAGTGGGCCGAAGCGATGTCTACATTCAACAACATAGGAAAAACAACTGCATTGTTTTTCTTTAATCATGTCATTGCAAGATATGGGGTCCCATAGGCTATAGTCAACGAATGATAGGAGTTCATAAATGAAACTGGAATTTGATCCTGTACTTGGCCTTGTGGGCGTACCAAACCTCGGTGAGAAACACAACCGTATTTACCCCCTTTTCATTGGTGTATGGTCTGAAAGCTATCTTGCCAATCCAATGTGAAATAACGTCGTTAAAACTCGCAATCAACTTGTTACCTGACACCTTAGATGAAGAAGTGTGTCTTTTTAACCTCATCCATCTTGATGAAATGCGTCGTGAATCCCAATTGGCCAACAAAGTGCATCAGAGACGTATAAAGGCGCAATACGACAAGCATGTCCAGCCTCACATTTTATCCGAGGGCGACTTGGTCCTTCTTTATGATCAAGAAGATGATGTAATAGGTATAGGGAAATTTGAGCCATTACGGCATGGCCCCTATATTATCAAAAGAGTTATTGCTAAGGGTGCCTACGAGTTGGTGGATTACGATGGAATTCCGTTGGCACAACCCTGAAATGGGTTGTATCTGAAATGTTACTTTTCTTAATCATGAGCGTAGTGATTTTTTGTATTATATTGTATATGTTATCACCAAATTGATTTTGATAGGCTGCTCATCAATCAACTTAATGTAACTCTTTCAAACCAATTTTGACTAAAGATTAGCCTCTTCAGTTTGAGAGGGCTCTCTCAAGGTAATTTATGATTTTCGATGGAAATTTAGATGGCTAACTCTATAAATGTAACTTGATTTGATAGATTATAGGTTGAAAATGTAAGGAATTTCTACCATTGGGCTATGAGGTCAATATCAGTAAACTCAATGAAAGTATTTCTTCTTATGGAAACCGAGGCAATGGAGGCTTCAATGAAATGATAGTACACACACAACACAGGAAGAAAACAACAGTTTAACCTCTAAAGGAAGTCAAAGCATGTTACCATGAGATCTGAGTAATTAGACATCGAAATAACTGCAAGTATTAAAAATGAAAGATATAGAACATATAACACATTAAACACCTCCTTCGAATCTCATGTAAAGAAGAAAATATCATTGTATATTACTGAAACTGAAAAAATATTACAGAGTAGCAGTTTGGTACAATATTCTCCAACTTTTGATATTTTATTTTCTCTCTATAAATATACTTTCTTTACATTACATAGGATTCTAGATCATCGAAACTTCAAACTGCCAGCTAATCATAACTGACATATCTATAAAAAGACACCTGTCCATTAAGATTTAATCTCCTAATAAGAGTCTAGTTATAGTTAATACAACTACTAACTGAAGGAGTGCATAATTACATCAAAAGTAGTTAGGTTGCTAGAATGACACTATCCATCATCAAAATAATAAATTCCCTCTTTGAAACAAAAAACAATTGACCCTTTTTTCCTGTGTTTCATTGTTATTAATGTGCTGATGTAGTGGGGAAGTTTAGGATGTGGACCCCAATTCGCTAATATTGTGACAGATGAGTTGAGAGCTGTGTGGGAAAATATGTTGTTGAATGGAGTGTTAAATGCTTTTGGCTACCCAACTCGGCCTTTTTGTTGTTTTATTACCTGAAATCCTCTTGTTGTATTAAAAACTTGTTATAAACAAAATAGCATGAAAAACCGATATACCGGACCTGAAACTTTTCAAATTTCAATTCTGAAGTGGCATCGCATCCGTGCACTTCGCAACCTTTACAATTTAGTTTATAAAGAATACAACCTACAATGCAATGTGAAGGGGAAGTGACGTGGAAGGTAGGTGACGTGGAGGGTAAGTGGGACCCGACTGCAGCGCATATCGAAAACTCTCAATCTTTAGTTATAAGTGCAGAGGATATAAATTTTAAATACTATGAAGTGCAACGTGCAGGAGAGGGGATGAGTGACATGGCATGGAAGAAGTGGGGCCAGGCCACAACGCAGATCGCAACTTTTAGCTTTTAGTTATAAGCTACGGGGTTTAACTTTTATAATTTTCGATGTGCGGAGAAGAGAGACGCACTGGCATATGGCGGACTTTTATGAATCGACAGAAGGTTTAAAGTGGTAAGTGTTATGTAATTTATGTGATATCACAATAAATCAAAGTATTATGTGGAACTGCTGAGGTGGGGCATGACTTACCGCATGGCAGTTAAAATAGCTATGTTGCGGGCACTCACAAAATTAAAGTGAATGCGATGCGATGCAGTAAATGAAAAGCAATGAAACTGTAAAGGTGTAAGGGTAAAGCGAAAAGGCAAAAAAACGGTAAGTTAAATGATTTTTAGCGGAAAATGAAATGAAAATGGATGCATGGTGGGTAAAATGGGTCCCACTTCATCATATTTTGTCCTTCGAAAGGTTTGTAAGAGATGGTAATGTAAATGATTTTGGGTTTTGGTCTTGTTAGGAATCTGTAATTAGCAAGATTGGCAAAGTCCAATCACAGAAACAACATTATTTCAACCACTTTGGGATTCTAGGATCTAGCCCTCCTTAATCCGGAGAGGGATCTCTCCAATAAGTGCAAAGATTGGATTTATCTTTAAGGTTTTGGGTAATGATATTAGGCTAGTTATGAAGGCCGGGGGTTTGTTTTGTTTTTGGATGGTTGAGCATGATTATTGTTTGAGGGAAAGTCCTAAATGGAAAGATTTTCAAAGGTGTGAAGTTGCAAGTGATCAAAACAAGCTTTGGCCAAAAAGATAGATAATTTCAGGTTTTAGTCCATTGGGATATGGATTCATAATAGGGTTTAATTGAAACAACAGGAGGTAAGAGTGGTCCATGGGGAAAGTCATCTATGTCTAAGGATCTCTTTAAAGTTGATTTATGGAATGAAATGATACATAAAGAAGGGGAATTAAACAGATGAAGAACAAATAGCAGCCCAAGATCAGGTAAGTACCTTTAAACTAGCCTGCTTTTGACATAAACTTAAGAAAGACATAAAAGTAATCTAAGATTAGGTAATTACTTCTAAACTAGCCTGCTTTTGATGCACTTTCAATAGAAAACATTTTAAAACAAAGGGAAACTTGAAGGCAACTGTTGGAGAAGAAACTAGCGGGCCGGGCTCACCACAAATCCTCTCCTAGCTCTGCTCTACTTGGTAACTTTCAAGACAAACACAAAGATAACAAAGAATGGCCTAAGATCTGGTAAGTACTTCAACACTAGCCAGCTTTCAACACATTCCAAGGGAAACTTTCAGACAGTATTTGGGATAAAACTAGGACCAGGGCACACCATATCTTCCTGAGTTCATCTTTACTTAACATGAACTGAAAATAACATTCAAGAACAATATTTAGCTAAGACAGGAGGATGAGGGAATGCTAGCATTCCTACTGCTTAAACTGAATTAATTCATTCCTAAATAACAAAAATGGGAAGAAAACATTTAGATAAAGATTTTCAGTCAGAGAAGGGTACTGGTATACAGTAGGTCCTAACTCTATGCATGCAGTTCTCTATAGAGAAGATGGACAAAGTGAAAAATGAAACAAAATAATGAGTTACAATAAGAAAAACATCACCATTGACATAGACCAGGATCCCATAAATAAGCTTGTATTGATGCTCCAAACCAGTTACAAATTTAAGTCCAATGCTTTAGTTTAGCAATCATCTACACTTCCCAGACTAACTTAACTATCACAAGCAGAGCTTCAAGAGACAGAGAACACTATTTACAAAAATGAGTTTCAAGCTCAAGTATATTTCAAAGTTCTGCAACCAACAATTTCTCATCTTCTACAAAAGTATTTATAGAAGAATGAGGAGGTGAGATTTGATAAAATATCTACCATGGAAATTAATACAGACTAATGACTTCTCGGCCTTTGAGGGGCTTGATGAAGAAGTTTACATATGTGTCCTCTGTATTAAATGTTTTACAATTAAGATTAAAACTCAATGGGAGCATTTATTGACTTTTAGGCTCTATTTTAGGATGTAATAACTCTGCTGATATTTTTGGCATTAATTTCCGTTAGCAGAATTAAATCTTTGGCTGCGCTGAGGAAAATATCTTCGCTTGATCAATAAATTTGGCCTCTGTTTGAATGCTTTGAGGCACAGATGGCTTTGTGGTAGCTGAGAGGAATCAATTTGCCTCTGATGTGGTGGTGGAGGCCTTTCTGTCTGATAAACACTTACAATTTTCTTTAACTGTGTTTTAATTTGGAGGATTAGGCTTTTGATAATCAATCTTAGCTGTAATCCACCAAATTGTCTTCAATCTTCTGTTTCTGGTATGTTTTAATATTTGACACTGATACTCTTTTGAGTCATTTAACTCTGTGTCTTGTTGATGTGCCGGGCCGCACAGGGCTCATATGGCATCAATGCCCATGAAGCATCGATTGAAACGTGAGTTCGAACCCTAAGAATGGTTTCTTCCTTATGGATCAAAGGCATGGGAATCGTTATTCCCAGCCTTCGGCTTCTCTTGAATATAATGAACAAACCATCAAACACCTGCAAAAACAAAAAGATTAATAAAATACTGCATTATTAGGTTTAACTTCTTCGGAGGCTGCGGGGAGGAGCGTGGCCATTGGATGGCATCATCCAACGGTTGGGATTCATTAGAGGTGGTCAAAAAGAGAGTGGAGGAAGAGAATAAATCATATCTGTCGATCGCGCGGAGATAGACGGTGGGGATTAGTCAAAAAACATAAAGTGGAAAGGCAAAAGGCAATGAAATCATGTGGGAATGATCTGGGACCATCCGATCTGGACACATGGACGGTCCAGATCCAATCGGAGGATCGTAATCGGCGAGGGGAAAACAAATGTTAAAAATGCACCCAATAAAAAAATCCGATGCGATCAAATGTAGACCATCGATCTGCAGATCAGATCGATGGTGGGAGATGTGTCGGGGGATTGCAATCGGTGATCGGAGGTGGGGTGATGCGATTATGCGATCGGGGAAGGATGATGCAATTGCGCGATCGGGGGCCATCACAATTGGAAGTTTTTAAAGGAGCGCAATCGGAAGAGCTTTTGCAGAAGTTTCTGATGTGATGGGTGGAAAATAAGAAAGCGCGCTGACCGTCAGATTGGCCCAATGATCAACGGCAGAAATGGGTTCGGCCAATGAACGGGTGGAGCCATGTTATAATGTATGAAACCAAAAACTTAATGAAAAAACAAAAGTTTTATTACATCTGGTGGGTTTATATTTATTATATGGTTAGGCGCTCGGTTGTGGGGCCTTTGGACTTTGTGGAAAAAAAAAAGGGTCGAGGCTTATATAAGAGGGCCAATCGCAATCGAAGGTTGGGGCTCGGTCTTTCAATCTACCCATTATTAAAATCCTTCAATGCGATTAAGCGCTCAGATGGCTTAGCGCCTGGTTCTAGCACTAGGGCATATGGAGGGAAAGTGCTTAAGACTTAGCCCAAGGGGGCTTAAGTCTGTAATAAAAAATGGGTCTTTAATAGATTTTCAATTGTTTTCAAAGGATTTTGAGGGCTTCGATATAGTTTAAAAATGAGTTTTAAACTATGTAAAGATGATTTTCATGAATGGAAGAAGGGGAATCATGAAAATAGAGGATTTTTATGGAGAAAAAGGGGAGCAAAATGAAGGTTAGTTTTTGAGTGGAGGAGGGGGAAAAAGGGGTTTTTTGCAGCAGTCTTTTCTCATGAAATCAACAAAATTTCAGAGTGTGAAATGGAAACAACAGTGAATATTTGGACAGAGGCATGAGGCCTTCAAGAGTCTTCAAGAGATAACATCTTTTATCAATAAAATTTATTTCTTGAAGACTCCAAAAATGTTTTAGCCAGCATTTGATATAACAAATTTTATAGCTGGCTAACATTTCTATGGGAAAAGTGATTTTGAATATATGGGATTATATGAATGGGGAAGGAGTCAAATAAGTGTAAGGGATGAGTGGAATGCAAATACCAATGCTAGCAGAACCTTGTCCTCTGAAATTTTTTAAACTCATGTGTGATAACAGTGGCTCCACTGGGGATGGTGTGCCCCTGTGGTACAGAAAATAACATGTAGTTCTAGTGCCATCCCTCTTAAAAATAAAAGTTCTAAAATTCAACAGACCTTCTTAAAACTCTTACAGTCTTCTCCTCGGGCTCAAGCTTGATGATCAGCTTGTCTTTATTAGCATAAAACATAATAAAATGTAATATATACAATGGAGTGAAAATTCAGTAAAATTGAAGAAGAGTAGTGCTTTAGAAACCTGCCATTGACAGGTCCTCAATCACAAAGTTGTCCATCCATCTCCTGAAGTAGATAAGTGTTGTTGCCATGATATGTAGCTACTATAAATGGCCCCTTCTAGATGTTTTGAAACTTTCCACGCTTCCCCTTTTCCTCAATTCTGGTTTCCCACTTTAAAACTACATCATGAATCTGAAAATTCTCTTCTTTGACCTTTCTGTCAAATGTTTTCTTCACTTTGTTTTGTGATTGCTGATGGTTGTTTTATACCTCCTCTATTTTTTCTTGAAATGATATGAGCTCGTTTATCCTCCTTTGAATGGCATTGGGATCCTCCTCAAGTCCTTGCAAAATTTTCTTTACAGGAAATCCCAAGGAGGTGGGAAAAATTGCTTCAGCTCCATACACTAATTCATAAGGTGATGTACCAATGGATTGCCTTGTACAGACTCTATCAGTCTAAAGAGCATATTTCAATTCCAGATGCCATGATCTCTTGTTTTCCTGCATTACCTTTTTGATAATTCTCATAATGCTTTTGTTAGAGGATTCTGCAAGGCCATTACCCTGGGGGCAATAAGTTGTTGAATGTCCAAGTGTTATATGATATTGATGACAAAAGCTGATTAATTTTTTGGATTTAAAAGCCTGTGCATTGTTAGTAATAATCTTCACAGGACAACCAAACCTGGACAAAATATTGTTCTCCAAGAACTGAATGATGACTGTGTCATTTTCCTGCCTTGTTGGGATTGCTTCAATCCATTTGGTAAAATAATTTGTATCTGTCAGGATCCAGCGATGTTTCCCTAAAGATGATGGGTTTATTTAAGCAATAAAATCCAACCCCCATTGTTGGAAAGGTGCCTCAACATATATTGGCATCAAAGGCAAACGCATCAGTTTTCTCTTACCATCAAAAATCTGACATTCATGGCAAGCAACGATCTTCTTGAAAACATCTTTGAACATGGTGGGCCAATAGTAACCTAATCTAAGTATTTTTTTGTTGTATCTTTCCAGTATTTGTGTCCTCCACAATCTCCCTTGTGAAATTCTTCAATAATATTTTCAGCCTCTTCTTCCGGCAAACAGTTTAAAAGGATTCCACCAATATCTTTCCAATACAAATTCTTATCTATAATGCAATATCTCAATGATTTCAGCTTCACAAACCTTGATTTTGACTTGGTCAAATCTGAAGGAGCTCTGTGATGATGCAAGACAAAAAAATATCTTTGTACCGTTCAGATAGAATGAACTTCTCTTCAATAGGTATCAACTCTTGATCTTCCTCTGACAGCTCTGAAATTTCTGCAATCAGATTCATGTCAATACATTCAAAATTTGATTATCTCATCAACTTTTCTAACCCATCTCCTTTCCCAACTTTGTAGGCTTGATTTCTATGTAATACTCCAAAAAAGTAGCTATCCATTTCTCTCTCTTTCCATCACAATAAGCTTGTGTCAAAATGTCTTTAACCACAGTGTTAGGTACAAATGACATGAGAGTGAAAAATATAAATTTTGAAATCTTTAATAGCTATGATAAAATCATATGCCTGTTTTTCTAAAATATTATACTTCAGCTCTAAGTTGGCAAGGGTTCTGCTAAAGAATGAAATTGGTTGTTTTGTACCTTGCTGTCCTTTTTGCACTAAAACTCCAGCTATGGTATTTTCAAATGCAAATGTGAAAACCAGAAATTCATTTGAAAAAATTGGACTAATAAGCACCGGGGCTTGAGTGAGGGCTTTCTTTGTCCCTTAAAATGATTGCTTGGCTTCAACAGTCCACTTAATATTAGCTCCTTTCTTCAACATCTTGGTAATGTATTTGACAATTTCAACAAAGTTCGGGATGAACCTTCTCACAAAGTTTACCTTCCCAAGAAAGGATTGAATTTCTTTCTTGTTCCTTCATAGGTATCTTCTGAAGAGCATTGATTCTATTTGGATCAATATTTATCCCATCCTTTGATATAATATGCCCAAGAAATTTTCCAAAATTTAGAGAAAAAATACTTCTTGTGGGGTTAAGAGAGATACCAAATCTCCTACATTTTTGTAGAATTTTCTGCAAATGCTTTAGATGATCTTCCTCCCTTCTTGAAAATATAGTTATTTCATCCAAGTAGACTACAACTGCTTTGTCTTTCTCCTCAGCAAAGGCAATATCCATTTCTCTTTGAAAGGTTTCTCCTGCATTCATCAAACCAAAAGGCATCTTGGCGTACATGAATGTTCCCCATGGTGTGGTAAAAGAAGTCTTCTCTTGATCTTCTGGGTGTACCAATATCTGATTGTAGCCTGAAAATCCATCCAGCATGGACATCCTTTCAGAGCCAACAATATTATGCAAAATCTTATCCATCTTAGGAAGAGGGTAGTTATCCTTCAAGGAAGATTTTTTCAGATTTCTAAAATCAATGTATATTCTGATCTCTCCACTCTTCTTTTTTACTGGAACCAAATTAGCAAGCCACTTTAAAAATCTTATAGGAAAAATGATCTTTGTATCAAAAATTTTCTTTATCTCTTTCTCAATCAGAGGCATGAGCAATGGGTTAATCCTTCTCAATTTCTACTTGAAAGGTTTCTCATTCTCTTTGATAGGAATAGTATGTTGTATAATACTAGGATCATATTTTTTCAAATCAGCATAACTCCATGCAAAAACATCAATGTGCTTCTTCACATCTCAATATATTTCTGCCTCGTCTCCATAGAAAGAAAATTGGAAATATTTATCATTTTAGGCGTTGTTGTTGTACCAAGATTACAAGTTTCTACCTCCTCATCATCAACCTGCATCCTAGGATATTTAAGAACATCATTTTGATCAAAAATTTTCTCAAGTGGAATAAGACCCTTGGGTATAAAATTATTTTTTAGTTGCAAAAATTCATAATTAACCTTAGTTTCAGCAAACATGTTTTGCTGATCCACTTGTGTGTTTTCAAATTCCTCCTTTAACTCTATGAACTTTCTAACTTGTTGGTCATCTTCAAACACTTTCCAATGGATGATATTATATGGGATAATAGGCCTATGCCAGACTTCAATTTCATACTTCTTAGTATAATGTGTAGGGATGGTAAACAAACTTGCAGAAACAACTAGAGAATTGGCCACTGAGTTTTGATCTCTAGTTTTCACAAGAAATGCATATTCTTGAAAATTTTCAAGAATTTCCATAATCAGATTTCTATAAGCTCTCATCCTTACATCCTTAGTTTGGTATACTCCATCAAATTGTTTGATCACCAACTCAGAATCTCCACATACTGATATCTTTTTGGTACCCAATCTTTTCAAAATTTCCAAACCCAACAACAAAGACTCATATTCAGCCATATTATTGGTATAGTCAAAGTTAAGTTTAAAGGAATAAAAATTACTTTCATCATTAGGAGAAGTGATCCAAATGTCTGCTCTAGCCCTTTGTTTTCTAGCAGATCCATCAAAGTGTAGAAGCCACCAACCCTCTGCTTTCCCTTCTACAATTTCCTGATTTTCAATTTTCTGATTTTCTATTTTCCCTTCACTTTCTGCTTCATCAATTAGCTCAATGAAAATAATTTTTGATCCTAATTTAGTTTCAACAGCATAAATGGGAAAATTCTGAGGTTTATCCTTGCTGCTTACCATGTAGGCCATACTACTCTCCCTATACAACCTTCTCTTTTCACCAAAAATAGGGATGGTAGCATATGTCAAGTCCATCTGCATGGTGCCTTTGATATTTGTTGCCCAAGATCAGGATAAGAGCATGCCAAACTTAGGGGGAATATCTGCCACCACAATGTCCATTAGCACTGCCTTGGAAGGCACTTGTGTCAAGCCAAAAACAACATCTTTGATCAGTCTTATGCATTGGACTCTTTTAGAGTCAAAAGAAAATAGATCCTTGTATAGCCTAGTGATCTCCAAACCCATCCTCTCCATAATCACCTTAGGCATAAGGTTATGAGAAGCCCTCGAATCCAACATGGCATTGTGTAAGGTCATATCATGGATACTAAGGCTGACATAGAAGGGAGGTACTTCTTCATTTTTCTCATCTTCCAACCTTGGTCCTAGGTAGATGGTAGGATGGTATTCTTTTATATTGAGGATATCTGAAGCTCTAGGTTGAGAATTCAACATATTCACAAATTTTCTTCTATACTCATTCACCTTAAAATTTCTCCAAATGGGACAGAAATCTTAATTTTAGAGATTTCATTTTATAAACTGAAAATAGAAGTGACATTTTCATTTTCTTTAGCAGGAGGTGGAAGTGGTGGGTCTTTTTTGGGCTCAACTGCTTTAGGAGCATCCTTTTTTGGCCGAGTTTGATTTGTAGTGATGGGAACATTTATGTTTCTAAGATTGTATTGCTTCTGCATCTCAAATATAGCAAGTTGATAATGTTGGCAATATGATGCTGAGTGTTGTCCTTGATGGCAACCCACTTGATGAAGATGATGGCAACCTACTTAATGAAGTTGTTCTTGATGAGCTTGTGAATGATATACATCTGATGTATCTACAATCAGTATAGAAGGTGCAGAAGAAATAATTTCTAGAATGGGTCAGAACAGTGATGAAAAGTGTATGTCACAAGGAATACGCGATTTTTCCTAAGGGAAGTTGTGTATGCACGCGGGAAATAACGTACCAAGTCGTGTATGCTCAATTGCGCTCTAAATATGTAAAACCAGGGGTTACTACCATGGTATTGACCCATTGTATTGAGCGTTGGATTGTCTATTTGATCCCGTCCAGGAATACCATCGGAAGTGATGTGGTTTTGACTCATGGTATTGATGAAGGCCAAATCTATATAAGGAGAAGAAAATCATTGTGCATGGGTGTGCAAGTGTCTAGGCTTTAATGAATACTTCACTCTGAAGTATATTTTCATGGTTGAACTTTGCTCTTGATTGATAGATCTGAATCTATGATGCATCTATGAACATGGTGAAGGTTAAAGATCTCTAGATCTAGAAATGGTGAATCTCTTGGATGATCTGAAAAGAAGTGATGAAGACCTGGCGCAAATCTGCTGAAGAACTTGAAGAAATCTGGGTAAGTTCATAGATTTGATCTGTTGTGCAAAGTTTATCTTTTATAGATCTATATGCAAGTTCAGTTCGTGAAAAGCACGTGTATACGCGGATCTGTTTCAACAAAGTCGCGTATGGATAGTTAGGGTTATTCTGGTAAATGCACAAATGTATACGCTGGTTCATTCCATAAAATGCGCGTATATGCGTGGGTCTGATTAAATAAAAGCGCGTATGATATCTGATCTTATGGTTGCTCAAGGTTGAATGTGTTTCTGCATATTTATTCTGAAGTCTGGGTTATCTCTGATATTCTGGTTACAGTGATTTCACTGTTATGTTTGATGCATTGGGCAAAGGTTGTTTATTGACAAGTAAAGGGTTGTGTTGGAACTGTTTCATCCAGTTTGAAATTTGATGAAACATGGTCTGTAGTGGATCTGAGGGTTGAAACCTTCAGTCTGAATGTAAAAGCTTTCTGCCAGTAGAGGATGGTGCTAATATCAGGGGGTAGTAGCTCCCTTCTAGGTGAGGCTGGTAAATGGGAGCAGGGGGTTGTTGCTCCCTTCAAGGAGAGACTGGTAAACGAGGGAAGGTTGTAGCCTTCTGCAGGTGGGTGCCTGCGTACTGGTATGAGTCTGCACCAGTACATGTTGTAAGGAGTTTTCTTAATAATAAAAATTGAAGACTGAGACGATGGCATCGGTGGTTTTCTCCTGAATTGGGTTTCCACCTAAAAAATCCTGGTGTTCATGTGTGGTTTCTTATGTGTGATGATTATTCTGTTCTTCCTGCACTTGTTTACTTTTTTCTAAATATCTGATGAATGAGTAATGCAATGATCTAAGTCAAGAACTAAATGCATAATTAGATCACTGGATATACGCGATTTCTGTAAAGGATATCCGAGTATATACGCGAGTTTGCTTCAGGAAAGTAGCATATGGTTTTTAAGAAATAAATATCAAAGTTTTATTATCTGCACTAAATACTAATTCACCCCCCCCACCCCTCTCAGTATTTTTCCCAACAATTGGTATCAGAGCAGGTCCTTCTGAAAAAGCTTAACCGCTAGAAGGAAGATCAATCAAGATGGAATAACATCTATCAAGCCTCCACTCTTTAATGGAAGCATTTTAATCTTTTGGAAAATAAGGATGAGATCCTATCTTCAGTCTATAGGAGCAGATGTATGGGCCATTTTTGAACAAGGATATCAATATCCAGCTGCAATACCAACAGATCCGACTGAAAAGAAGAATTATGAAATAAATGCAAAGGCAGTCAATGCTCTAACGGGAAGTCTAACTGAATCAGAATTCGTCAAAGTTATGCAGCTGAATACAACAAAGGAGATATGGGACAAAATAATTCTAATTTATGAAGGTGATGCAAAGGTAAAATGTTCAAAACTTCAAACTCTCAAAATTGAATATGAAAATTTAAAAATGCATAGTGATGAGAATATTGCCAGTTTCTTTTTACGTCTTGATGATGTTGTAAATCGTATGAGAAATCTGGGAGAAACAATCACGGAATCTACTTTGGTTGAGAAAATCTTAAGATCGCTAACGGAAAAATTTGAATCAAAAGTCTCTGCTCTTGAAGAAAAACAGGATCTTCAAACTCTTACTGTGGTGCAACTTCATGGCATACTGACTGCATATGAAATGAGGAGAGGAGGACCATCTGAAGTCAAATAAGTTGTTTTTAAAGCTTCTACAAAAGGGAAAGAAGTTCAAAAAGCAGAAGGGTCAGGATATATCTCAAAAGAAGATGAGGCAAACTTTGTGAGAAGACTCCAACTAGGAACCGGAATATTTAAAGGTAAGCTTCCTTTCAAATGTTTTGATTGTGGAAGAGTTGGTCATTATGCTGCAAAGTGTCCTTATAAAGAAACATCTGCTAAAGGGAAAGAAGTAGCAAGAAGGAATAAGAACCGATCTAGCACTAAGAAAAGTTACTATACAAATGAAGACAGTGATGGGTTATCTGATAGTGAGGAAGAATGTGAACAAGATCTTAGACTTCTCATGGCATTTGAAAATAATTCTAGAGACGAAAAGGATGCTTTTATGGATGCTCTAGATGACAATGATTTTCTTGATCAAAACAATCAACTCAAAATATGCTTGGAAGAAAGTAAAATAATCATAGAGACTCTGAAAAGGTAGAATGAAGAAGCAAAGAAACATAATGAAAAATTAGAATGTGAAGTAGTAAGTCTAAGAAAAGAACTTGAGAAAGTAAAGACTCTGAATCTTAGATTTGCTAAAGGATCTGAAACCTTAGATGAGATTATCAAGGTTCAACGTTCTTCTCTTATAAAGACAGGTCTTGGATATACCGGAGAATCTTCTCAGGCTTCAGCACCAAATTATCTAAAAGCAGCTACAACTGGTTTACTACATTCAGCCACTCAGCAAGGGAATAAAGAATCTTTACAGGTAAAGCATGATCATCACAATTCAAGGAACACTAATAGGGATATCTCTCAAAGAAGCAACAACCAACAGGTAAATTCAAATAGAAGATTTCATGATCGCAGAAATTTCTACTTCAATGGACAATGTTTCTCATGTCACAATTTTGGTCATAAAGCTGTTCAATGTGTTGCATATAAAACCATCATGACAAGAGAAGAAAGAAAGAAAAATATGGATATTGAACCAAAGAAGAACACCTATAACAACTTTTCTCCTCTTCAAAATGAAGTTGAATGTGCTTATTGCAATAACTTTGGCCATGAAGAATCTGAATGCAGGAATAAAGTCCAACCAAAACAACATTTTCCTTCAAATTCCAAAGTATGGAAAAAGAAGGAATTATAGGTTGAAAATTGTGGGATAGCATTGTTTGCAGAAGGTGAAGAAAATCAATGGTACATTGATAGTGGATGCTCAAGACACATGACAGGTGACAAAAGCAAACTTCTTGCATATAATGCTCTAGAAAAGGAAAAGAATGTTACTTTTGGAAATGATACTCCTGTTGTAATTAAAGGAAAGGGGTCCGTGTTTCTAAAAGAAAAGGTGAAGGCTAATGATGTCATGTATGTGGATGGATTAAGGCATAACCTGTTAAGTGTAAGTCAAATGTGTGATCAAGGAACTGAAGTTGTCTTTAGTTCAAAAAAATGTGTGGTTCGTGATCTTGATACAGGTAAAACTATTATAAAAGGGAAAAGAACTCCAAGCAACCTGTATGTATTGAAGAACTGCAAAGATCAATGTTACTTGAGAAAATCTTCAGAAAATTGGCTATGGCATAGAAGGTTGGGGCATCTGAGCTTCTCTCAAATCAACAAAGCAAGCAGACTTCAAGTTGTTCGTGGTCTTCCCAATATTACTCTACCAAAGAGTATCATATGCAAATCTTGCCAATTCGGTAAGCAGACCAGAGTACAATTTAATGCCAAAGAAGGATCATCAAGTAAGCCTCTTGAACTCATTCATACCGACATATGTGGACCTATGAGGAAAAAGTCACCACGTGGGGAAGAATACTATATCTTATTTATTGATGATTACTCTAGAATGTGTTGGATCGGGTTGATTAAACACAAAGATGAAGCATTTGAAAATTTTCAGATCTTCAAAGCATTGGTAGAAAATGAATTAGATCTAAAAATCAAGTGTCTTAGATCTGATCGAGGAGGAGAATATACATCAAATGAATTTTTTGAATTTTGTGAACAACATGGCATAAAAAGACAATTCTCTGTAGCAGGTACTCCACAACAAAATGGCATAGCATAAAGAATGAATAGAACAATTCAACAAATGGCTAGAGCTATGCTCGATGATTCTGGAACTCCTGACATGTTATGGGGAGAAGCAGCACATACAGCAGCTAACATTCTCAACAAGGCTCATGTTCGGGTAAATAGTGACAAAACTCCATATGAACTCTGGTATGGTAATTCTCCCTCTGTGAAGCATTTTAGAGTTTTTGGAATTAAATGCTTTATCAAAAATAATGATGAAAAGCTTGGCAAGTTTGAACCTAGATCAGATGAAGGGATACTTCTAGGTTACTCATCTGCAAGCAGAGCATACAAATGTTACAATAAAAGGCTTCGAAAGATTGTTGAATGTATTGATGTTGTTATTGATGAGTCTCATGCAGATCCTAAAGAAGAAAAACAAACAACAGAAGAAGATGATGGTGACTTTTTTCCTTCTACATCAAATAGAAATGATATAGATAGTGGATCCAAGGAAGAACTTGAAGATGATTTATCTGAAAAGGCTCCATCCAGATATGTTCAAAAGAATCATCCTGAATCTCAAATTTTGGGAGACAAGGAATCAGGTGTACAAACAAGGACTCTTGTGGGATCTTCTAGCTATTTGGCATTTTTATCCACAATTGAACCACACAATGTCAATCAAGCTAGCAAAGATGAATGTTGGATTCAAGCCATGAATCAAACATGGGAATTGGTACCAAGACCACATGATAAAAATGTCATTGGAACTAAATGGATATTCAAGAACAAGTTAAATGAGAATGGGGATGTTATAAGAAACAAACCTAGATTGGTTTGCAAGGGGTATACTCAACAAGAAGGTATAGACTTTGAAGAAACTTTTGCTCCTGTAGCTAGACTTGAAGCCATAAGAATGTTTCTTGCTTTTTCAAGTTTTCAACAAATCAAAGCTTATCAAATGGATGTTAAATCTACTTTTCTCAATGGTGATCTAGAAGAAGAAGTGTATATAGAACAACCGGAAGGATTCATTTTGGGAAATGATGAAAATATTGTTTGTAAACTTAAAAAGGCTCTATATGGTCTCAAACAAGCTCCAAGGGCATGGTATTATCGTCTTGACAAATATCTTCATCAACAAGGATTTTCAAAGGGGTCTGTTGATAGCAACTTATACACAAAAGTTGAAAATGATAAACTATTGATTGTGGTTGTATATGTTGATGATATTATTTTTGGGAGTAATGAAGAATCTATGAGTCAGAAATTTGCTTCTGTCATGCAGCAAGAATTTGAAATGTCCTTACTTGGAGAACTAACATTCTTTCTTGGCTTGCAAGTGCATCAATCTACAGATGGTATATTATTATCACAAGAAAAATATCTTAAGCAAATTCTGAAGAAGTATGGCATGGAAGAATGCAAACCTGTAAGTACACCAATGATAACCGGATGTAATCTCAGTTCTCATGATGATTCTCCCGCGGTGAATCAACCAGAATACATATCAATGATAGGAAGCCTACTTTATCTCACTGGGACTAGACCAGACATTATGCATGCAGTTGGGATTGTTGGACGATTCCAAGCTAATCCAAAAGAGTCTCACCTTCAGGCTGTCAAAAGAATATTCAAATATTTACAAGGAACTCAAGACTTTGGACTATGGTATCCAAAGAATGCTGATCTCACTCTTCATGCTTACACTGATGCAGATTGGGCTGGAAATGTTGATGATTGGAAAAGCACTAGTGGTGGTGCATTCTATATGGGGCCCCGGTTAGTATCTTGGTTCAGCAAGAAGCAAAACTCTATTGCCTTATCTACAGCAGAAGCAGAATATGTGGCTGTCGCATCATGTTGCACTCAACTTCTTTGGATGATGCAAACTTTACAAGACTTTCAAATCAAATGTTCACCTCCTATCTCCATCATGTGTGATAATACAAGTGCCATCAGCATCTCAAATAATCATATTATGCATTCGAAGACCAAGCACATTCCCATCAAGTATCATTTCTTACGTGAACAAGTGCTTGAACAAAAGGTGAAGTTGGAGTATGTTCCCTCCAAAGAACAAGTTGCTGATATCTTTACCAAACCTCTGCCCAGGGAAGCATTCAAGTATCTAAGATAGAAGCTGGGAGTAGTCTCTGCCAGTCAGAAGAACAAATCTGCTTAAATTCCGAAGATTAAATTGGATACGTGGGTTTCCTGAAAGACAGTCGCGTATATACGCGAGTTCATACACAGAAAACCGCGTATGAGTGGTTGCTGAAAATTTTTCCAGGGTCAGCATTTCTTCAGCACAAGCTGTGTTGAAAGTGGTCAGGATGCACAAGCTAAGGGGGAGCATTGGTCTTGCAGTAAGGAGGCATTGGATGCAAAGTTTCAGGGGGAGCATTAGCCTTGTTGCGTGTAATGCATTTTTGGAAATATGATGATTCTGAAATATGATCTCTCTCTTGAGGTCCTTTTGGTATTGGTTATAAAAGTCATATGTGGAATTTGATGAAAAGGCTATGACCTATGATGTAAATTTTAATATTCAGCCATGTAAAGGGCTTGTTCAGATTTGTAAACCCACTTGGTTGGGTAATTGAGTCAAAATGTGTAAACCCACATGGTTGGGTACTAGGGTCACATATGTAAATCCACTTGGTTGGATATTTGATGTAAGTATGAGTACTTGGTGATAGGAAAGGTCATAGTGTCATGTACTTCATTGAAAAATAGGTTTGAAGATTCAGCTTGAACTCAGGGGGAGCATGGTCACTTGAGAAGGAAAACCTTGTGTTGGTTTGATCCGCCCTTTTCCCTTGATGTCAAAGGGGGAGAGTGGCATGGTGTTTGAATAAGGGGAGAGTAATGTGGTTGTTGTATAATGATTATAATCAATGTATCTATCTATTCTGGTGCTCAAACTCCATCGTGGTTGCCATCAAGTCCAAAGGGGGAGATTGTTGGCAATATGATGCTGAGTGTTGTCCTTGATGGAAACCCACTTGATGAAGATGATGGAAACCTACTTAATGAAGTTGTTCTTGATGAGCTTGTGAATGATATACATCTGATGTATCTACAATCAGTATAGAAGGTGCAGAAGAAATAATTTCCAGAATGGGCCAGAACAGTGATGAAAAGTGTATGTCACAAGGAATACGTGAGTTTGTCTAGGGGAAGTCGCGTATGCACGCGGGAAATAACGTACCAAGTCGCGTATGCTCAATTGCGCTCTAAATATGTAAAACTAGGGGTTACTACCATGGTATTGACCCATTGTATTGAGCGCTGGATTGTCTATTTGATCCCGTCCAGGAATACCATCGGAAGTGATGTGGTTTTGACTCATGGTATTGATGAAGGCCAAATATATATAAGGAGAAGAAAATCATTGTGCATGGAAAGGTAAGGGTCTGAGCTTTAATGAATACTTCACTCTAAAGTATATCAGCATGGTTGAACTCTGCTCTTGATTGATAGATCTGAATCTATGATGCATCTATGAACATGGTGAAGGTTAAAGATCTCTAGATCTAGAAATGGTGAATCTCTTGGATGGTCTGAAAAGAAGTGATGAAGACCTGCCGCAAATCTGCTGAAGAACTTGAAGAAATCTGGGTAAGTTCATAGATCTGATCTGTTGTGCAAAGTTTATCTTTTATAGATCTATACGCAGGTTCAGTTCGTGAAAAGCGCGTGTATACGCGGATCTGTTTCAACAAAGTCGCGTATGGACAGTTAGGGTTATTCTAGTAAATGCACAGATGTATACGCGAGTTAGCTTTATGAAAAGTGCGTATATACGCGAGTCTCATTGAATAAAATCGCGTATGATATCTGATCTAATGGTTGCTCAAGGTTGAATGTGTTTCTGCATATTGATTCTGAAGTCTGGGTTAACTCTGATATTCTGGTTACAGTGGTTTCACAGTTCTATTTGAAGCATTGGGCTAAGTATGTTTGTTGATAAGTGAAGGGTTGTGTTGGAGCTGTTTGATCCAGTTTGAAAATTGATGAAACGTGGTCTGCAGTGGATCTGAGGGTTGAAACCTTCAGTCTGAAAGTAGAAGCTTTCTGCCAGTAGAGGCTGGTGCTAATATTAGGGGGTAGTAGCTCCCTTCGAGGTGAGGCTGGTAAACGAGAGCAGGGGGTTGTTGCTCCCTTCCAGGAGAGGCTGGTAAACGAGGGAAGGTTGTAGCCTTCTGCAGGTGGGTGCCTGCGTACTGGTATGAGTCTGCACCAGTACATGTTGTAAGGAGTTTTCTTAATAATAAAAATTGAAGACTGAGACGACGACAGTGGTGGTTTTCTCCCGAATTGGGTTTCCACCTAAAAAATCCTGGTGTTCATGTGTGGTTGCTTATGTGTGATGATTATTCTATTCTTCCTGCACTTGTTTACTGCTTTCTAAATATCTGATGAATGAGTAATGCAATGATCTAAGTCAAGAACTAAATGCATAATTAGATCACTGGATATACGCGAGTTTTGTAAAGGATATCTGAGTATATACGCGGGTGTTCTTCAGGAAAGTAGCATATGGTTTTTAAGAAAGAAATATCAAAGTTTTATTGTCTGCACTAAATACTGATTCACCCCCCCTTCTCAATATTTTTCCCAACAGATAAGCCTTAAGATAATCATATTGTCCCTCATCCTTATTCAAATCATGACCAAACTCATCCTGCTCCTCTTTGGTCAGAAATATGCTAGACATGTTTTCATCTAGACAGTGGATGGTATCGTCTTGAATCTCATGCTGAGTTTCTTCTTCATCAATCAAATTCTGCTGAAAGGGGGGCCTCACTTGATGTTCGGACTGATTTTTGTTTTCTCTTTTTCTTTGCTAATTCTAAGGCCTCCTAAACTGTGGATTTCTTATTTTTGGATCATGTTGTGCAGAAGGTAAAGAAGTGGTTCCAAGGGCAAGTCTATCCATGAGTTTCTCCATGGTCTTCAACATAGATTCAAACTTATCATCTAAGAAGGAGAGTTTCTCTTCTTCTTTTAGTTTTGTTTTACCCATATTAGACTTCTTAGCTGCTATCATATTCACTTCTACCTTCACAGCATCATTCTGCATTTCTACTAGAGAAGAAGATTCTCTTTCCCTAAGAAGAATGGAGAAACCATAATCAAATGCCTCTGTATAAAGTAATTGAGCAGCTCCCGTGGGAGGTTTAAGATGAGAAGGTATAGAGTCATATACTTTGTTGAACCTCTTAGAGAAGCCTTGGATATATTATTCTAGGGCTCTTTTTAAACTATTGTATTCAGTCAGGGCCTGTACTGGATTTGTCCTATAACCCCATTTTCTCAAAAAAATATCTTCAAACCGGTTCCAATTCTGAAAGCTTGTCAGAGCTAGGGCTTTAAACCATTTTCTCACCTCACCAGTGAAACTTTGAGAAAATAATCTCATTTTAACATCTTCATGGTCTACCTACTCTCTGTCAATGAAATCATTGAATTGATCTACATGTTCCTCAACTGTTATTTCCTCATCACTCCCATAGGTTTTAATTCTAGCTGATTATTTACTTCGGAGGTCAGAGAGAACAACTGGGAGGACAAGTGGATCATATCTTGCAGGTCCAACAGGAGGAGGTGGAGGTGGAACAACTCTAGCCATAATGACAAGAACTGTGGTATTTCTTTGAGAAACAATAGGGGAAGATGAGATATTAGGAGGTGGTGTAGTTGGTCTTTGCATTCTAGATACAAATGAGCTCCACTCACGAAAAGGTATAAAATATTTTATTTTTAGAAATAATTCAAATGGATATAACTCTTTTAAATTTTCAAAAGACTCCTTCTCTAACAGCAGTTCTGATGTAACTGTTTCCCAGAATTATTATTTTTATTTTTTGGATACTAGGGATGAGGTATCAATACCTAATCTTTGCAGGTCTAAAATTATCTCAGTCAATTCATTTTTACTCTTAGACCTAAATAAAAATTCTTGAATTTTATCATCAAATTTCTTATATTCAAGAGTTCGAACAATTTCAGAGGACAAAGCTCTTGATTGTGATGGAATACCTGATTTTGAAGAGCTTCTTTCAATGCCTCTGAGAATCCTCTCTGGATTATCCACAATGGTAGGTGGGTTAGGATCTGGATTTCTCCTTGTATATATTTTTCTCGAAGCCACCTTTAAGCATGAAAATTAGTAGTGGAGTCACCATGGTAGTTTCTGCAGCCTTGAAAAATTTTGAGCTCCTGCTACTTCCAAGAGTTCAACTTCACTGTTTGCAAAAAAACTTCGAGAAATAGGTCTTCAGAATCTCAGAAGACACACCAAAATGTTATCACCAAATTTATTTTTATAGGTTTCTCATCAATCAACTTAATGTAACTCTTTCAAACCACTTTTGACTGAATATTAGCCTCTTCAATTTCAAAGGGCTCTCTCAAGGTAATTTATGATTTTCAATGGAAATTTAGATGGCTAACTCTATAACTGACTTGACTTGATATATTTCAGGTTGAAAATGTAAGGACTTGCTACCATTGGGCTATGGGGTCAATATCAGTAAACTCAATGAATGTATTTCTTCTTATGGAAACTGAGGCGATGGAGGCTTCAATGAAATGATAGTACACACACAACACAGGAAGAAAACAACATTTTAACCTCTAAAGGAAGTCATATCATGTTACCATGAGTTCTGATTAATTATACATCAAACTAACTACAGGTATTAAACATGAAAGATATAGAAAATATAACACATTAAACACCTCCTCCGAATCTCAGGTAAAGAAGCAAATATCACTGTATATTACTAAAACTAAAAAACTATTACAGAGTAGAAGTTTGGTACAATATTCTCCAACCCCTTTTGATATTTGATTTTCTCTCTATAAATAGGCTTTCTTTACATTACATATGATTCTGGATCATCAAACCTTGAAACTGACAGCTAATCATAACTGACATATCTATAAAAAGACACCTATCCATGAAGAGTTAATATCCTAATATGACTGGTTATATTTATTACAACTACTAACTGAAGGAGTGGATAAGTACATCAAAATTAGTTAGGCTGATAGAATGGCACTATCCATCATCAAAAGAATAAATTCCCTCTCTGAAACACAAAAAAAATCGACCCTTTTTTCCTATGTTGCATTTTCATTAATGTGCTGATGAGCTAAGATTTGCGTGGGAAAATCTACTATTGAATGGAGTTTTGAATGCTTTTGGATGCCCCACTTGACCTTTTTATTGTTTTATTACCCAAAATCCTCTTTCTATGTTAAAACATTTTTATAAACAAAATAGTGTGAAAAACCGATATACCGGACTTGAAACTTTTCAAATTTCAATTCTGAAGTGTCATCACATCCGGGCACTTCACAACCTTTACAATTTATTTTATAAAGAATACAACCTACAATATGATGCGAAGGGGAAGTGACGTGGAAGTTAGGTGACATGGAGGGTAAGTGGGACTTGATCGCAACACATATCGCAACTCGTGGCCTTTAGTTATAAGATCGGAGGATATAAAGTTTAAACACTGCAAAGTGCGACGCGCAGGGGAGGGGATGAGTGACGTGGCCTGGAAGAAGTGGGACCGGACCACAACGCAGATCACAGCTTTTAGCTTTTAGTTATAAGCTGTGGGGTTTAACTTTTATAATTTGCGATGTGTGGGGAAGAGGGACCCACTGGCATATGGTAGAGTTTTATGAATCTGCGGAAGGTTTAAAGTAATAAGTGTTATGGAATTTACGTGATATCACGATAAATAAAAGTATTGAAATGGTTGTAAAGCAGGGGCGGAACTGCTGAGGTGGGGCCTGACTTACCACATCGCAATTAAAATAACTATGTTGCAGGCGCTCACAAAAGTAAAGCCAATGCGATGTGATGCGGTAAATGAAGCAATCGGGGAATGAAATGTTGGATATGTTGTCATTGATGGCAAAGGGATTGGCTACAAAGGAGCATCTGAACAAAAGAACAGAAGAAGAATGCATGTATAGAGAGCAAAATGGTCATTGAGAAGGATAAGATGGGTGTATTCATACATCCTGACAAACCTCTAACGTTGGAAGATTCAGGTCTCTTCGCAATCTGTGTTAAGTATGGTTGAGCAAATCTGAGTAAAGGGCTGATGAATTCGATCTCAGATCTAATCACGAACTAGCAAATCGACAAAGGATGTAATTCAGTATGGTGAGGTTAATCTGCCTGCTGATGAATGCAATTGATTGGATGTATGTTTGCAGAAGCATCGTTGTTAGAACATATATATATATATATATATATATACATAATCTATGTATATTTGCATCCACAAATAAGGAAGAAGCCCATCCAGTCTATTCTCCGTTCAAAGTATGGACAAACTCGAATTATATATATAACCTGAGTTACTTAATCATAGAGTATAAGCCATAAAGGCGGATGGAACCTTGAGCGAAGGGCGGAACCATATATGAGGCAAAGTGGTTTATGGTTTTCATCGCACCACCTTTACACGATGGGCGGTATTTGAGGATTTGGTGTGATTCCATTGATCGTTAAACATGTGGCGAGATGGACCCACGGAAAACCGTCTCCCGCGGCGCGTCATCGCGCATTAACCATCGACCAAATACACGAAGAGATATTGATTCATACTGTTGATATGGGAAGGACTCATCAGAAGGTCATCATTTGTTGAAGGTGCATGAATATTATCACAGGTACAGCGGGCCATCGCCCGTTAACGTTCCGCATCGAAGGCCGGGTGATTTTCACTTGTGCCATTGATCTTGGAGGTTTGTGATCCAACGGTGATCGGGCAATGAACTTGCGTAAAGTCTATCTTGGTACGGTCGGCGCATATGTGGGCCAGGGTCAAAGTTTAATTGAAATATTATAACTGTGTGAAAGCATTGAATATTGTTTGTAAAGCCCGAAAACTTTGTAAATATTTTTTATTTATTTTTCAATTTCTTCGAAATTGATAAATAAAATTAAAAAGAAATCTATGAACCACAAGGGGTAAAATAAAGAAAATTATAACAAATAAATACCATTAGTGGATTAATGGATTTCGACTCATGGTATGGTTAAAGGAAAAACTATATAAGGAGAAGCGAATAATGATTATTGAGGGTGTGCGAAAAGAAAAAAAAGGAGGTGAAATAGGAATTCCTCTAAGGAATATCTGCATGGACAGACAATGTACTTAATTGATGATTCTGAGTCTATGCTACACCCATCGTAGTAATAAGCCTGGAGTTTATTCAACAGAAGAAATGATGAAGAGATAGCACATGTCTGCTGAAGAACACATATGAATCCGGGTAAGTCTGTATAGATCTGGCTTGCTCTGCAAAATACATTATTACAAATCTATACAGGAAAACATGTATATATATGCGGGTCATCTACATTGAAAGTGCATATGACAGTTAGGGTTTCCGAAAATTAATATACACAGAAGGATACACAGAATTTTGAATGCATATACTCTCTGATGTCTGGGTTAGTTCAGAAATAGTGATCTCACTATTCGATTTGAAGATTTGGACAAATACGTTAGTTGATGATTAATTGAAGGGTTGCGTTGAATCTGCTTGATCCAGTGTGAATTGATGAAATGTGGTCTGCAGTGGGGCTGAGGGTTGAAGCCTTAAGTATAAAAGTAGAAGCTTCCTGTCAATAGAATCTGGTGATATGTTCAGGGGGTTGAAGCTCCCTTCCAGGAGTGGCTGGTAAACGAGAGAAGGTTGTACCCTTCTGTAGGTAGGTGCCTGCGTGCTAGTATAAGTCTGCACCAGCATAAATTGTAAGAAGTTTTCTCTATAATAAATATTGAAGACTGAGATTACAGTAGCGGTGGTTTTCTCCCGAATTGGGTTTCCACGTTAAATCCTGGTGTTCATATGTGTTGGTTATGGTTGATGGTTTGTTCTGTTACTTCTGCTCATGCTTAATGTTTTATCTGATGCAATGATCGAAGTAAACACATAATAAGATATCTGGACATACATGATGGATGTGGTACTGTAACATATGGTTTTAAGAGAAAGAATTTAAAAAGATTATTTAGCCTTAAAATACTGATTTGCCCCCCCCCCCCCCCCTCTCTGTATTTTTCTCAACAATTGGTATCAGAGGTAGGTTCTTCTGAAATAACTTAACCGCTAGAAGAAAGATCAAGAAAGATGAGCAATCAAGATGGAACAACATCTATTAAGCCTCCGCTCTTTAACGAAAACAATTTAATCTTTTGGAAAACAAGGATGAGATCCTATCTTCAGTCTTTGGGAGCAGAGGTATGGGCAATTGTTGAAGGAGGATATCAATATCCAGCTGCAGTACCAATAGATCTAACAGAAAGAAATAATTATGAAACAAATGCCAAGGTAGTCAATGCTCTTTTGGGAAGTCTAAATGAATCAGAATTTGTCAAAGTCATGCAGTTGAACACAGCAAAGGCAATATGGGACAAAATCATTCTGAGTTATGAAGGTGATGCAAAGGTAAAAAGTGCTAAACTCCAAACTCTCAGAATTCAATATGAGAATCTAAAAATGGATAATGAGGAGAGCATTGCCAATTTCTAAGCCTTGGTCTGAGAGGCGGTCCATGAGAAACCGGGGAATGCATAACCGAATCTACTTTGGTTGAGAAAGTCTTAAGATCACTAACAACAAAATTTGAATCAAAAGTTTCTGCTCTTGAAGAAAAGCAGGATCTTCATAATCTTACTGTGGTACAACTCCATGGCATACTGATTGCATATGAAATGAGAAGAGGAGGACCATCTGAAGCCAAAGAAGCAGCCTTTAGAACTTCTACAAGAGGGAAGGAAGTACAAATAACAGAAGGATTAGGATATATCTAAGAAGAAGATGAAATAAACTTTGTAAAGAAACTTCAACATGGCACAAGATGGTTCAGAGGTAAGCTTCCTTTCAAATGTTTTGATTGTGGAAGAGTTGGTCATTATGCTGCTAAGTTTCCTTATAAAGAAACACTTAAAAAGGGGAAGGAAGTAGCAAGAATAAATAAGAACCGTTCTAACACCAGAAGGAGTTACTATACTCATGAAGATAGTGATGGGTTATCTGATAGTGAGGAAGAATATCAACAAGATCTTAGACTTCTCATGGCATTTGAAAAAGACTCTAGAGAAGAAAAGGATACTTTTGTGGATGCTCTAGAAGACAGTGATTTTCTTGATGAAAACAATAAACTCAAAATTTGCTTATAAGAGAGTAAAATAATCATAGAAACTCTGAAAAATCAGCTTGGAGAAAAGGAGAAACACAATGAGAAATTAGAATGTGAAGTAGTGAGTCTAAAAAAAGAACTTGAGAAAATAAAGACTCTGAATCTTAGATTTGCTAAAGGATCTGAGACCTTAGATGAAATTATCAAAGTACAACGTTCTCCTCTTATAAATACAAGTCTTGGATATATCGAAGAATCTTCTCAAGCTTTAGCACCAAATTATCTAAAATCAGTTACAGCTGATTTACAATATGCTGCCACTCAGCAAGGGAATAGAGAATATTTACAGGTAAAGCATGATCATCTCAAATTCAAAGAACACTAACAGGAATATCCTTCAAGGAAACTCCAATCAACAAGTAAATTCATATAGAAGATTTTATGATCGCAGAAATTTCTTCTTCAATGGACAATGTTTCTCATGTCACAATTTTGGTCATAAAGCTGTTCAATGTGTTGCATATAAAACCATTATGACAAGAGAAGCAAGAAAGAAAAGGATTGATGTTGAAACAAAGAAGAATACTTATAACAACTTTTCTCCTCTTCAAAATGAAGTTGAATGTGCTTACTGCAATAACTTTGGCCATGAAGAATCTGAATGCAGGAGAAAAGTTCAGCTAAAAGAACATGTTCCTTCAAGCTCCAAAGTATGAAAAAGAAGGAATTACAGGTTGAAAATTGTGGGATAGCTTTATTTGCAGAAGATGAAGAAAACCAATGGTACATCGATAGTGGATGCTCAAGACACATGACAGGTGATAAAGACAAACTTCTTACTTATAGTGCTCTAGAAAAGGAAAAGAATGTTACATTTGGAAATGATACTCCTGCGGTCATTAAGGGAAAAGGGTCTGTTTTCCTAAAAGAAAAGGTGAAAGCTAATGAAGTCATATATGTGGATGGATTAAAGCATAACTTGTTAAGTGTAATTCAAATGTGTGATCAAGGAACTGAAGTTGTTTTTAGTTCAAAAGAATGTGTGGTACGTGATCTGGATACAAGTAAAGAAATTATAAAGGGGAGAAGAACTCCAAACAACCTGTATATATTGAAGAACTACAAAGAACAATGTTATTTGAACAAAACTTCAGAAAATTGGCTATGGCATAGAAGGTTGGGGCATGTGAGCTTCTCTCAAATCTACAAAACAAGCAAACTTAAAGCTGTTCGTGATCTTCCCAATATAACTCTACCTAAAAATATCATTTGTAAATCTTGTCAATTCGACAACCAAACCAAAGTACAATTTAATGCCAAGGAAGGATCATCAAGTAAGCCTCTTGAACTCGTTCATTCTGACAAATGTGGACCTATGAGGAAAAAGTCACCACGTGGAGAAGAATACTATATCTTATTCATTGATGATTTCTCTAGAATGTGTTGGATAGGGCTGCTTAAACAAAAAGATGAAGCATTTGAGAAATTCCAGATCTTCAAAGCTCTAGTTGAGAATGAATTAGATCTAAAAATCAAGTGTCTCAGATCTGATCGAGGAGGAGAATATACATCCAATGAATTCCTTGAATTTTGTCAACAACATGGCATAAAAGGACAGTTTTCTGTAGCTGGAACTCCACAACAGAATGGTGTTGCAGAAAGAATGAATAGAACAGTTCAACAAATGGCTAGAGCCATGCTTGATGATTCCGGAACACCTGACACATTTTGGGGAGAAGCAGCACATACAGCAGTAAACATTCTCAACAAAGCACATGTTCATGTAAATAGTGATAAAACTCCATATGAACTCTGGCATGGTAACCCTCCCACTATAAAGCATCTTAGAATTTTTGGGAGAAAATGCTTTATCAAGAATAATGATGAAAAACTTGGCAAGTTTGAACCCAGAGCAGATGAAGGAATATTTCTTGGTTACTCCTCTAGGAGTAGAGCATATAAATGTTACAGTAAAAGACTTCAGAAGATTGTTGAATGTATTGATGTTGTTATTGATGAGTCTTCTGTAGCTCCAAAAGAAGAAAAGAAAACAACAGATGAAGATGATGATGAAACATATCCTTCTACATCAAATAGTAATGATACAAACAGTGAACCCAGTAAAGAACCCGAAGATGATTTGTCTGAAAATGCTCCATCTAGATATGTTCAAAAGAATCATCCAGAATCTAAAATTTTGGGAGAAAAGGAATCAGGTGTACAGATAAGAAGGACTCTATTGGGATCTTCTAGCAATCTGGCATTTCTGTCCACTATTAAACCTCACAACGTTAATCAAGCTAGCAAAGATGAATGTTGGATTCAAGCCATGAATGAAGAGCTTGATCAAATTGAAAAGAATCACACCTGGGAATTAGTACCAAGACCTCATGACAAAAATGTCATTGGAACTAAATGGATATTCAAAAACAAGTTAAATGACAATGGGGATGTTATAAGAAATAAAGCTAGACTGGTTTGCAAGGGGTATGCTCAACAAGAAGGTATAGACTTTGAGGAAACCTTTGCTCCTGTAGCCAGACTTGAAGCCATAAGAATTTTTCTTTCTTTTTCAAGTTTCCAACAAATCAAAGTCTATCAGATGGATGTTAAATCTGCTTTTCTCAATGGTGATCTAGAAGAAGAAGTTTATATAGAACAACCAGAAGGATTCATTTTGGAAAATGATGAAACACTTGTTTGTAAACTTAAAAAGGCTCTATATGGTCTCAAACAAGCTCCAAGGGCATGGTACTATTGTCTTGACAAGTATCTTCATCAACAAGGATTTTCAAAAGGATCTGCTGATGGCAACTTATACACAAAAACTGAAAATGAAAAACTATTAATTGTGGTTGTATATGTTGATGATATCATTTTTGGAAGTAATGAAGAGTCTATGAGTCAGAAATTTGCTTCTGATATGCAGTAAGAATTTGAAATGTCTTTACTTGGGGAACTAACATTTTTTCTTGGATTGCAAGTGCAACAAGCAACAGATGGCATTTTCTTATCACAAGAAAAATACCTCAAGCAAATCCTAAAGAAGTATGGCATGGAAGACTGCAAACCTGTAAGTACACCAGTGATAACCGGATGTAATCTCAGTTCTAGTGAAGATTCCCCCACGGTGAATCAATCAGAATACAGATCTATGATAGGAAGTCTACTTTATCTCACTGGGACAAGACCAAACATTATGCATGCAATTGGGATTGTTGGATGATTTCAAGCCAATCCAAAAGAGTCTCACCTTCAGGCTGTGAAAATAATATTCAAATATCTACAAGGAACACAAGATTTTGGACTATGGTATCCAAAGAATGCAGATCTTACTCTTCATGCATACACTGATGCAGATTGGGCTAGAAGTGTTGATGATCAGAAAAGCACTAGTGGTGGTGCATTATATATGGGGCCCCGGTTAGTATCTTGGTTCAGCAAGAAGCAAAGCTCCATTGCCTTATCTACTGCAAAAGCAGAATATGTGGTTGCAGCATCATGTTGCACTCAACTTCTCTGGATGATGCAAACCCTAAAAGACTTTCAAATCAAATGTTCCCCTCCTATCTCCATTATGTGTGATAATACAAGTGCCATCAGTATCTCAAAGAATCTTGTTATGCATTCCAAGACCAAGCACATTCGCATCAAATATCACTTCTTACGAGAACAAGTGCTTGATAAAAAGGTGAAATTGGAATATGTTTCCTCCAAAGAACAAGTTGCTGATATATTTACTAAACCTCTACCCAGGGAAGTGTTCGAATATCTCAGACAGAAACTGGGAGTGGTCTCTGCAATGCAGAGGATCAGGTCTACTTAATTACAAAAGATTAAATTGGTTGTGAGGTGCTTTTGAGCATCTCGGATTGCACAGGCTAAGGGGGAGCATTGGTCATATGGAAAGGGCGCATTGGAGGCATCCCCATTATTTGCTGCAGTCTGATCTCATGATTGAAAAATTTTGATCTTGATTATGTAAGTCATTTCTGTTATTGCATTAAATATTCTACAGCATGATCTCAGGGGGAGCATGGTATTGTCAGTACAAAGAATATTGATCAACCCGTTGCCATTGATGCCAAAGGGGGAGGAACTACAAAGAGGGGCTTCTATAGGAGGAAAAATAGAGTATTGCCATCAATGCCAAAGGGGGAGATTGTTGGATATGTTGTCATTGATGGCAAAGGGATTGGCTACAAAGGAGCATCTGAACAAAAGAACAGAAGAAGAATGCATGTATAGAGAGCAAAAAGGTCATTGAGAAGGATAAGATCGGTGTATTCATACATCCTGACAAACCTCTAACGTTGGAAGATTCAGGTCTCTTTGCAATCTGTGTTAATTATGGTTGAGTAAATCTGAGTAAAGGGCTGATGAATTCGATCTCAGATCTAAGCACGAACTAGCAAATCGACAAAGGATGTAATTTAGTATGGTTAGGTTAATCTGCCTACTGATGAATGCAATTGATTGGACGTATTTTTGCAGAAGCATCATTGTTAGAACATATATTATATATATATACATAATCTATGTATATTTGCATCCAAAAATAAGGAAGAAGCCCATCCAGTCTATTCTCCGTTCAAAGTATGGACCAACTCGAATTATATATATAGCCTGAGTTACTTAATCACAGAGTATAAGCCATAAAGGCGGATGGAACCTTGAGCGAAGGGTGAAACCATATATGAGGCAAAGTGGTTTATGGTTTTCATCGCACCACCTTTACACGATGGGAGGTATTTGAGGATTTGGAGTGATTCCATTGATCGTTAAACACGTGGCGAGATGGACCCATGGAAAACTGCCTCCCACGGCGCGTCATCGTGCATTAACCATCGACCAAAGACACGAAGAGATATTGATTCATACCGTTGATATGGAAAGGACTCATCAGACGGTCATCATTTGTTGAAGGTGCGCGAAGATTATCACAGGCACGGTGGGCCATCGCCCGTTAACATTCGGCATCGGAGGTCGGGTGATTTGCACTTGTGCCGTCGATCTTGGAGGTTTGTGATCCAACGGTGATCGGGCAATGAACTTGCGTGAAGTCTATCTTGGTACGGTCGGCGCATATTTGGGCCAGGGTCAAATTTTAATTGAAATATTATAATTGTGTGAAAGCATTGAATATTGTTTGTAAAGCCCAAAAAATTTGTAAATATTTTTTTATTTATTTTTCAATTTCTTCGAAATTGATAAATAAAATTAAAAAGAAATCTATGAACCACAAGGGGTAAAATAAAGAAAATTCTAACAAAGAAATACCATTAGCGGATTAATGGATTTCGACTCATGGTATGGTTAAAGGCAAAACTATATAAGGAGAAGTGAATAATGATTATTGAGGGTGTGCGAAAAGAAAAAAAAAGGAGGTGAAATAGGAATTCCTCTAAGGAATATCTGCATGGACAGACGACGTACTTAATTGATGATTCTGAGTCTATGCTGCACCCATCGTAGTAATAAGCCTGGAGTTTATTCAAAAGAAGAAATGATGAAGAGATAGTGCATGTCTGCTGAAGAACACATATGAATCGGAGTAAGTTTGTATAGATCTGACCTGCTCTGCAAAATACATTATTACAAATCTATACAGGAAAACATGTATATATATGTGGGTCATCTACATTGAAAGTGAATATGACAGTTAGGGTTTTCGAAAATTAATATACACAGAAGGATACACAGAATGTTGAATTCATATACTCTCTGATGTCTAGGTTAGTTTAGAAACAGTGGTCTCACCATTCGATTTCAATATTTGGACAAATACGTTAGTTGATGATTAATTGAAGGGTTGCATTGAAGCTTCTTGATCCAGTGTGAATTGATGAAACGTGGTCTACAGTGGGGCTGAGGGTTGAAGCCTTAAGTATAAAAGTAGAAGCTTCCTGTCAATAGAATCTGGTGATATGTTCAGGGGGTTGAAGCTCCCTTCCAGGAGTGGCTGGTAAACGAGAGAAGGTTGTACCCTTCTGCAGGTAGGTGCCTGCGTGCTGGTATAATTCTGCACCAGCATAAATTGTAAGAAGTTTTCTCTATAATAAATATTGAAGACTGAGATTACAGCAGCGGTGGTTTTCTCCCGAATTGGGTTTCCACCTTAAATCCTGGTGTTCATATGTGTTGTTTATGGTTGATGGTTTGTTCTGTTACTTCTGCTCATGCTTAATGTTTTATCTGATGCAATGATCTAAGTAAACACATAATAATATATCTGGACATACATAATGGATGTGGTACTGTAACATATGGTTTTAAGAGAAAGAAGTTAAAAAGATTATTCAACCTTAAAATACTGATTCACCCCCCACCCCCCCCCCCCCCCCCCCTCTCTGTATTTTTCTCAACATGAAAAGCTACGAAACTGTAAAGGTGTAAGGGTAAAGTGAAAAGGTGGAAAAAGGGTAAGTTAAATGATTTTCAAAGGAAAATGAAATGAAAATGGAAGCGTGGTGGGTAAAATGGTTCCCACTTCATCATATTTTCACCTTCGTAAGGTTTGTAAGAGATGGTAATGTAAATTATTTTTGGTTTTGGTCTATGGGAAAAGTGATTTTGAATGTATGGGATCATGTGAATGGGGAAGGAGTCAAATAAGTGTAAGGGATGAGTGGAATTCAAATACCAATGCTAACAGAACCTTGTCCTCTGAAATTGTTTAAACGCATGAGTGATAACATTATTTATATGTTGTTGACTTGCATTCACTGTCTTAGTTTTCTTTTTAGAGTTTTCTTGATGTTAGTAATCTGCTTTACATTTCATCGCAGATGTATGAATCTTTGGAACCATTTGTTAGATATGATGATGGTGCTAGTCTTAGTATGCATAATCTATCCTCTACAGCGTGGGCCATTTTCACTCCGAACGGTGAGTTAGTGAGTTTTCAAGGGATTTTTATCTATATATCGATAAACAATATCGCTGAGTATAGCGCGTTGATCGAAATCCTCTCCGATGCCATTTCATTTGGTATTAACCGCATCATCATAAGGTTTGACTCACAACTTGTGGTATTACAACTTACTAGTGTTTACATTGTTAGAAATCTAACACTGCATTGTATGTTCCTAAGATTTCGACTTTTGGAAAGATACTTTGATTTTATTTAATATCAACACATTTCCAGAAACTTGAATACATTGACTGATTCTTTAGAGAATTATGTTATAAACAGAAATTTGCAATACATGTATAGATACATTCACATAATTGAATAGGATTGTGCAATAAACATAGGAAAACACTGAAATAAAATAGATAAATAGTTATAGGTTTTTACAAAAAATTGTGCCCAAGAAACATTGGTCATTTGACCTCAAAATGTATGCAACATGTCAAAAGGAAACTAGTTATGCTCATGGTAACATGCTATCGATCTAGCTATCCTACGCAGTAACCACATCTAGTGATTAGGAACGCCAATAGTGTGGCGCTGCAGTCGCATGGGTAACCCCTTGATCTAGAAATCCAGAATCCCGAAGGTAAACCCTTTATGTGCTGTCGAAGCTCGGCAAGAGTCTCAACCATGTCTAAATCCTGCAGGACTGCTCTCCCAACAACCCTCTCTACTGGCTCATCCGCTCCATGCTCTTGTTCCTGCACTGGTTGAACTCGACCCACATCTGCATTACATTAAAAATTTAGTTTAGTCTTGGGAAAACATCAAAATACAAAAACATGTATAAACCTTAGAAAAATCAAAAAATATGGTCAAAACATTCTTACTGGTTGCACCCCACTAAGCGCCTTATGGTAAATCTAAGTCTAGATCTCCTCGGAAATCGATGCCTGCATATGCATACTCATCGATGGCGATAACTTTTTGCCTGAACCAGGCGAAGAATGTCGTCGAGAACAAAATGGATGATTGGCCTGCATGTCTAGCCATCAGTTCTACCCATCTCTGCATCCTCGTATCTCTAGGGTTAGACACACCCAACGTCACATGCTAAGGCTGCATTAGTGGAATCCGCTCTAAGGAAAACGAAAAGAGGATCAAACCATAACTAAAGTTTTTCTTCCTTCCTCCCTTTGCCTTGCTTAGTTGTTATTTTATTTGAGAAATTATAGCTTCAGACCAATTGAAAAATGTCAGTTCCATGCACTCTAACGCATACTTCATCTAAGATCTGTTCGCTACATGTAGTGTATAATGGTACCAACAAGATTTGCGATCGTGAATATAATGGTTCTCAATGGAAAATCACGAATGTCATGGATGGTTATTTTCCCATCCTTGCTTGGCTCTGCCCCTAGATAGCAATACTACTAAATATAGTCTTTCACCGTCTCTCCTTCGAGAGCAGACCTTGAGAGAGTAATGGGTAAGCCTCTCCTCGACAAGCTTGTCAGAAAATATATATCCTCCACTATAATAGGAACCACTTTGCTCCTAATGTGAAATGCCTCAATTGTTGGATCCCATGCATGAACAATGAACTCCAAAAGTTCTATTTGTTGCCTCATATCTGATAAGCGGAAGTACTTTAATAACCCACAATCTCTTAGGGCTCTTACTGTACCTGAATCATTAAGGGAAACAATATTTTTTTCTTCATGCTCTCTTTCTCTCCAAGTAATCGTCATTCTAGTTTGATGAATCTGTGAAACATAGCCATCAGACTCATTAGACTCCTTTTCATGCAAAAAATTAGGCAAAATTTGGGTACAATGCAAGAATCAAGAATGTGAATTGCGCCCAACGCAGTCTTGGTCAATAGACAGTGCATTGCATATGCACCTAGGCTTCATTTTGAGTGCTTTACAACGCAATTTTCGATGCCCAAGGGTGCGTTGCCCTCTTTGGAAAAATAATTTACCGTAAGGGGCCCAAATCCCTAAAAATTTGCAGTGAAATGAAATGAAATGACTATTGAAAGAAAGAGGGTTTATGGCACCAACCTAGATCAAATGGTGATGAAAATTGTCCATAGAATCGATCGCAATCAATCACTGAAGTTCGGGGGCAAAAACAAGTTCAAAGCTCCAAAATGCAAATGGTAACTTTCAAATGGTAAAAATGAATAGTAAAGCTCTTTTAATTAGTCATTTGATTATTTTCAAATCATATTTATTGTTGTGACTATGGTTTTATTCAATTTTTATCATGAAACAAATATTTTTAATCCATTTGATGTTGTTCTAAACAGGTTTGCAACTGATGAGTAGATTATTCGTGCATATTTATTTCAAGAATGATTTTACCATAAAGAATACTTTTATCCTTATTTTTTGAGCTTTGATAAAAATGAAAAAGGACTTGAAGCGCACTTTTATCTCTTTTTCGAGCTTCGATAACAGCGAAAAAGGAACCTCTGGAGTCTTCTTTTTGCTCTTTTCAGACTCTGATAATGTGAAAATGTTGCCGAGCACTTGTCTTTTCAAGCTCGTAAAAGTAAATGAATTGATATCTACTCAGTATAAGTTTAAACCTTTTCTGGACTAAGATAGATTATTTATGAAAAAGGAATGTCTTAGTCAAACATGGCTAGGAGGTTCTCTCATATATTATTTTACACTTTTTCGGATCTGAGCGACAACTTTATGAAAAAATACCTATGGAGTTTTATTTCGTCCTCTTTTTCAAAATCTTTAAATAAGAAAAAGGACCAGGATGTCATTGTTTTTAGGCTCGTTCAAACATAAACTTGCGATGTGCTTGTCGATCATGAAATAATCGAGTTTCATTCATCGCTAGACTCGTTAATTATTAAATAGCGATACATTATTCGCTTGAAGGGTTGAATTATAGATCAAGCATATGTTATCCTCCTCAAGATTGTTAAAAAATAAAGAGGTACTAGTCGACAAATGACCAGGGAAAATTTGGGAAAGTGAACAAAACTTTTACGGTAGCAGGTTGCTCTTGAACATGACACTTCACTCCATCATCGTGACTATTTAGGTTGGGTAATATTCTTGACGGTTCATTCATACCTATGGCTCATCATACCTTCACTTTGGTTTTGGGTCAATGCTACCAGATCATCTTAGTGTCACCAATATGTTCAAGAGAAGTCATCTAGTGAATACTCATCCTTCTCCAATACTCATAAACCTTCATTCTCATGACAGTGATCCTTGAACATTGCTATATCAAGCCACATTTTGTCTCTGAAATTAGTAACTCTTGTTTCGCGATAAACTGACTTCCTTTCGACATCAAATCATCATCCATGAAGTTTACTTAGAAACATCATCTTCCAGTACCATGAGGCTTGTTACAACATCGAGAAGATCCTCGCTTCCAAAGTTTTGACAAAAATATTTTGTTTGGTGTTCGACATCAAATCATCTATTCACGCCTTACGAAATGTACTGCAGTACCTTGAGATCCATTAGCATCAATGGTGGTTCTCTCGCCTTTGTTAATAGGTCACATCATTGGCTTTCAATCAAATTATGCCTTACCATGTTCGACTAAAAATCATATATTTGTATGGCTAGACTTGTACCCGAATGATCGAGTGAACGAGATAAGAATACCCCGGATCTAGTTTCAGGAGCTGCGATTTTAGGATTGTTGTACACATAATCTGTATGATGACCTTACATAAAGATTGTCATCTAAACATGGGTCTATATCTGTAGGCATGTCTGTATTGGGCAACATTCTAATGTAGACGACTTTCTGCACTATGTACATGTTATTAGATAGTTTATGTGTTGAGCATGGGAATGCCTTCCCTCAGCAATTCATGATCAAGAGGATATATCATGATGTAATGTATTGTAAGATTGATGCAGGTCGCCACTATGCTTCAGTTCCAGCCCATCACATCGTGAAGCATCTCATTCAAAAAATATTGTTATTATTCTGACTTCATGCTTTAGGGGGCAGCTGTTATAAGTCAATTTGGGCATCATTCCCAATGACCTGGTCAAAATGGACATCATCCCCAGGACCAATGAGATAGGGTCTATCCTCCCCTATCATTTCAGTTGCTACATGCCCTAAGACAAGAATAAGAACAAATCATCCATGACTTCCATTACAAGGTTTCCAATATTTGAAGTACATGTTATCTCACTTATGATCTCACCAACGCAAATTTTCTATCAAGGGACTATTAACTCATGCATATGTAGCTACCTCCATTCAAGGGTGATTTTCAAAGAATCCCAACATTCAAGAGTGCGTTGGTCAAATGGGATGGGCCTCATTGTTCCGAAATATCTCCACATGGATGTTGCCTCTTAGAAGAAAGTCCATATTGATGCACTGAATCATGTGTCCATCTAACCCTCTCGAGCTTGGGAAATGTCTTGACTATTATTAGAAAGTCATTGATTGAGAAACTACCCTTCACACTATAAATTGAGCACGATCCTAATGCCTGGGAAGGAAGAATAATTTGAAAGAAATGTTAAGCTGGGATTTCTAAACTGTGTGTGCATAAGAGGATATGTCGTCGGTGATAAGTTTATTACAGATGAATCTGGACAAGCCAGAGCTCAGGACATCAAATCCACTGCCAGTTGTGAACCTTCCCCTTCTATCCATTACCAAATATTGCCGCTCATTTTCCCATATATGTATCTCATACAGCCTACTTACATGATGGATTCTTAACCCATATATGTTTTCATGTTTTACTCATTTGTTCCATTAAGATAAATAGCCATCTGTATATTGCAATCTCTTTGCTGTTTAGTGTTTATACTTGCAGGAACTAGTCTAGTGATCAAAGTTGGATTGGAAGCTACAACAAGAGCGACAGAAGGAGAATAGGAAGCACTTGAATCACAAGTAAGTTCCTCTATCTTCCTGTGTGTCTATTTACTCTTAGAGAAAGTGTCTGCAAAGTCTTTAATCTGTTGTTCTAAATGCATACCACATTTAGGGAATGTTTTTTATCCGTAATCCATAATTTTTCATAACACCGTGGGTTTAATCCTCAATATCAAAGGCCCCCTCTACAGCTATTACAACAGGTCGAGGAAGTCACAGAAATCCAAGAAGATCAATTCCTCACGTACTCTGATGATGAGGAGGGTGAACCCATCCTGAAATGGGAATAGGAATAAGAAGAAGTCCCTCTAGAGGATCAAGATATTGACAGTTACTGCAGACAGTTCATCGATTTTATGCAGGCTCAACTCCACAAGAAGAATGACCTCAGGTCCTCCAGAAAGAAAACCCGAGGGAAAGAACAAAATTAAGAGTCAGTATCAAGAGAATAAACCCCTCCTAGTCCCGCTAGTAAAGGGGAGAAGTTGTTAGAAGAGTCAGCCCCTCATGAGGCGACTGCATCCACTTCCATAAAGTAAGGAGTTGATCCTCCCAAGGATAAGAAGCCCACATCTATATCTTGAAACTGCTTGACCCTTCTAAAGAGCAACAAGAAGCAATATACGTAAAAATGGCCCACGCCCTTCAATATCCAAGACAAGAACAACCAGTTTTTGGGCTTTTGGGCAAAATTCAAATGTAGACGACTTTTCGCACTATGTACATGTTATTATATAGTTTATGTGTTGAGCATGGGAATGCCTTCCCTCAGCAATTCATGATCAAGAGGATATATCATGATGTAATGTATTGTAAGATTGATGCAGGTCGCCACTATGCTTCAGTTCCAGCCCATCACATCGTGAAGCATCTCATTCAAAAAATATTGTTATTATTCTGACTTCATGCTTTAGGGGGCAGCTGTTATAAGTCAATTTGGGCATCATTCCCAATGACCTGGTCAAAATGGACATCATCCCCAGGACCAATGAGATAGGGTCTATCCTCCCCTATCATTTCAGTTGCTACATGCCCTAAGACAAGAATAAGAACAAATCATCCATGACTTCCATTACAAGGTTTCCAATATTTGAAGTACATGTTATCTCACTTATGATCTCACCAGCGCAGCCTATCAAGGGACTAACTGCTTTTCATATGCAGCTACCTCCATTCAAGGGTGATTTTCAAAGAACTTCCCAGCATTCAAGAGTGCGTTGGTCAAATGGGAGCGAAATTATCATTGTTCCGGAATCTCCACATGGACAGTGCCTTCTAGAAGAGTCCATATGTGTCAAAATTTGAATCCATGTGTCCATCTAACCCCTCTGAGCTTGGGAAAATGTCTTGCCTATTATTAGAAAGTCATTGATTGAGAAACTACCTTCAGTTTCCCTATAAATTGAGCACAGATCCTAGTGCTAAAAAAGGAAGAAATTTGGTAAAGAAATGTTGTTGGATTCTCAATTGTGTGTGTGATAAGAGTGATATGTCGCTGGTGATAAGTTTATTATGATGAGGCTGGGATGAATTTGGAGCTAGTGACATCAAATTGATCGCTAGTTGTAACCTCCCCCTTCTATCCATTAATAAATATTGCTACTCATTTTCCCATATATGTATTTGTTTATGTTTCTAATTTTCATATGATGGATTCTTAACTGATATATATGTTTCATGTTTCATCGATTTAACTGATTAAGATAAATAGCCATCTGTATATTGCAATCTCTTTGCTGTTTAGTGTTTATACTTGCAGGAACTAGTCTGGTGATCAAAGTTGGATTGGAAGCTACAACAAGAGCGACAGAAAGAGAATAGGAAGCACTTGGATCACAAGTAAGTTCCTTTATCTTCCTGTGTGTCTATTTAACCTTAGAAAAAGTGTCTGCAAAGTCTTTGATCTGCTGTTCTAAATGCATACCACATTTAGGGAATGTTTTTTATCTGTAATCCATAAATTTTCATAACACCGTGAGTTTAATCCTCAATATCAGAGCCCCCTCTACAGCTGTTACAACAGGCCGAGGAAGTCACAGACAGCCAAAAAGATCAATTCCTCGCCTACTCTGATGATGAGGAGGGTGAACCCATCCTGAAAGGGGAATAGGAATAAGAAGAAGTCCCCCCAGAGGATCAAGATATTGACAGTTATTGCAGAAAGTTCATGGATTTCATGTAGGCTCAACTCCACTAGAAGTATGACCTCAGGTGCTCCAGAAAGAGAACCCAAGGGAAAGAACAAAATTAAGAGTCGGTATCAAGAGAAGAAACCCCTCCTAGTCTCACTAGTAAAGGGGAGAAGCGGTTAGAAGAGTCATCCCCTCATGAGGCCACTGCATCCACTTC
Source organism: Pinus albicaulis (assembly GCA_034641835.2). Lineage (NCBI taxonomy): Eukaryota > Viridiplantae > Streptophyta > Pinopsida > Pinales > Pinaceae > Pinus > Pinus albicaulis. The sequence continues at coordinate 1,595,629,012 of CM076579.1, read as the reverse complement.
CATAAAGTAAGGAGTTGATCCTCCCAAGGATAATAAGCCCACATCTATACCTCAAAACTGCCTGACCCTCCTAAAGAGCAGTTCGAAGAAGCTAGTATAGAAAAAGGGCCCACGCCCTTCAATCTCCAAGAAGAACAACCCATGGTGGTTTTTGGACCAAAGGTAGAAAACTAGTTTCTAGCATGTGCTGAAGAAGAGGGAGGTGAGCTTACCCTCCTTGAAGAATGGGAAGAGCTGAAGATTTCCCAGAGGACAACACTAAAAATCAACTACAATCTATTGATTCGGAAATAGGGGTAGCAGAGCTTAATTGTCTAGATCCACAAGAGCACCTTCAGTCAGTAGTGTTGTATTCAGAGATTGAACACCAATCAAGTGTACCCAATGAAAGCCAAGAAATTTTGCCAAAATAATACCAATCGGGTTTTCTGATTGAAGTTCACTCAAATATTCTTTCTGAATGTGCAGACCTTCATAAAATTTCTTCATCGTTAAAGTATTCATGGGATGTTGAGGAAACACAATATGTTGTTATTAATCGAGATCCTTTACTTGAGATGATGGAGAGTTTGCAGCTCCCCTACAAGCCTCTGTATGACAAAGGAAATGATGAGTAGCACACAAAATAGTTGATTATAATGGAAAAGGAGAGGAAACAAGAGTAATTCTTGCCACTTGAAGACAATCAGTGGCAATGCATAAGCAAAGCAGTAGTTTGGAATGAATCTTTGTTTTCTTGTTACAAATCCTTCAGAAAAACTCATGTTGCATGTTTACCATGATCCTTTGGATAGTATATTGCATCCATCAAGGAAGGAAGAATTTTCCAGGTTCATCAATGCAGCTATGAAATTCAGTAGAAGAGATAAGTTGCCACGTTTTAAACCCATTTCTCTACCTACAAGAATGGGATGCCAATTTCAGTTAAGCACTCATTTGCTTGACTTGTTACATTGGAAGTCTGATTATTATTTGATGGGATAATTTTTTATCATACTGGGTGTAGGTAGGAGTGCCAATAAGCTTAGTGCTATGAGCATCTTTCTAGTTTCAGCATATTTCATATTTCAGCATTCAAGATTTTTAGGGTGTGGCAGGGATTTCCGTTTTGCTAGGTGGCAGTGCACAGCTTAGTTGTAGTTTCAATTTAGGCTTTTGGTATGCATTTGAGACTCCATGAGCCCATTAAAGCATAGACATTCAGGTCTAAAGGTTCTCAACGCATTGAGAACAACACGTTGTCCCTAGATGGATCCAATGTTGGCCTGTGACCGCACACAAAGTGGAGAAGGAGAAAGGAATGGAAATCCTAACTGTCAAAGAGCTTCAAATGAATCTATCTACCTTTAAATTTAGTTGAAAGAGGAAAGTGTCGTTGATTAGCCATCGCCCAAAGCAAGTGTGATGGTGAGTGAAATCCATACTGCCCTCATTCATTCCATCTACCCCCTTCCTACCCTTCATTTTTCCTAATTCTGAAATCCAATGCTCTAAATACCATTTATCCCTTTTCTTTTTTATTTTTATTTTTCCTTAAGTCATTCCCTTTTTATTTCATGACCGCACACTCAAATTTCTTTTCACATTGGCCAAATCCAAAAATCCTTTAATTGTCGTCTCCTACAAACCTTCCGAAACGTGATATGCAATGAAGTGGAACCCATTCTCCTGCCACACTTCCTTTCATTTCATTTCCCTTAAAAAATCATTAAACCTTACCTTTCTGACTTTCTGCTTCATATTTCTACCTTACCTTTTTCATCGCCATATCATTGTTTTCACTTACCATCCGCTTTCCTGATTCCTTGATTGCGATTAAAGTGGGGCCATTTCTCCGTGACACGTCACCCTTTCATCCATCATCCACCTCAAATTTCTAAACATAAACTTTGCATATCTACAATTATAACTTTTCGCGCTTCGCACAGTTTGTAACTCACCTTTTAAGCACCCGCAAAGTATTCTATTTAAATTGTGATGCGGGGCTCCACCTCCATCTGCCACATTACCTTCCCTTCTCTCGCACTTTGCACTTTGTAGGTTTTAACGTTTAACCTCCGCCAATGCAGTGGGCTCCACCCTCCATGTCACCTCCTTTCTCCCTGAGCTTCGCACTTCGCGGATTTAAGAGTTTACCTTCGCGCTTATAAACTAAAACTTAAAGTTTGCAATTTGTGAGCTTCGGTCGGGTCCCACTACCCCTCCACGTCACTTCCCTCTTTCCCATGCTTCACACTTTGTGGATTTAAGAGTTTACCTCCACGCTTATAAACTAAAACTTAAATTTTGTGATCTGCGGGCTGCAGTTGAGTCCCACTTCCCCTCCACGTCACTTCCCTCCTTCCCGTGCTTCGCACTTCACACCATTTAGAGTTTACCTCTACTTCTTCATGTTAAAGTTTTTGATTTGCGATGTAGTCGGGTCCCACCTTCCCTCCACGTCACTTACCTCCCCCCCGCACTTCGCACTTCGCATTTTTGTGTGTTTGCCTCCTCCTCACTTATAAAAAAAACTTAAAGCTTGCGACCTGCGATTTAGTTTGGTCCCACCATGCCTTCTGCCATTTCCATCTGGTCTTCACACATCCCATCACCGGTAATCCCTCCGCACCTCTCTATCACCTCCACTTCACCCCAATGCATCCCACGTTCCTTAACACATTTCGCACTCCCCCCCCCGGCCTTCGAAATTTTACCATGTGGGGGGGGGGCGGGGGGGGGGTCTGAAATAGGTGGTATCCATTACCACTCACTCCTCCACATGTCTTCCTCTCATCATTTCGCACCCTCGTTATCCGATACCGCTTACCACTTAAGACCCCCTTGAAATATGGTTTTCGGTTTTCAAATACAACAAGAGCTTTTGGTAGAGAACGCGGTTACGGTTTATTCATTCCCTCAAAGAGCTCCCCACTAAAGAATTAAGTATACACAACACAACTAACCGTTCCGCAACGGGAAGTTGAAATCATGAGAGTCAGGGAGTGGAGGATGCCGAACAACAGATGGAATTACACGATGAAGTCCAGACCGCTCACCTGTTCTTAGCCACTTCTCGCCACTCCTCTGAAGATTCTGGAATTTGGCCTCCATGGCTAACTACTTTGTTTCTTTTTACTATTTATATAGTGATGTTTTGCTGGTAAAATCCCTATGTTACCCAATTCTGTTATGATTTTTCTGTTGCTAGAGTGATTTCTTGATGCACGCTCTAATAGTTTGTTAGGATATTTTGGTTTCACCCGTGTGGGTCGATCATGATAGAATATTTGATCGTAAACCACCAAGGATAACTCTATATGTAGTGAGTTCTAAGATGAAAGAATGGTTCTAGAATTTTGAAAAAAATTGTTGTAGTTTTGTATGATTGTGCTCCCTGTGCTCTGAGACACATGGGAGAGTTGTTTAAACTTAATATGATACAAAGATGTTATTTGGATTCCATATGGAGCAATGAGTAGTATGTAACTGTTTCTTTTTGTTATTAGTAATCTCCTTTTTTATGTGTAATCATCTTTCATGCTATGCTTCTTTTAAGGTTTTGTGAAATGTAGCTACTGGTGGTCTGCAATTTTATTCATGAATTCGTGTCTGTATAACACTCATGTGTTAAAGCTCATGTATTAAGCTTGCTGCACTCCCTTAATTCACGCTCCACAAACCTCTGTTGTTGTCCATACCTCACTCATATCCATTTCTTCTGAGTTCATAGGCGACAGATTCTCAAATCTCTTAAGCCTGTCTCTCGTGGGTTCCTTCTCTATTCCCTCTCAAAACCTTTGCATATTTTTAAGATTTCTGCTCATTATTTTTTACTTGGCCCATTTAAAATCCATCTAGCCACGCAACCTCTTAAGCCCTCTCACAGTTTGGGGAATTTACATGAATCGACTCCAAGGTCTTCTCCATCCATGAACCACCAAAACCATTGTTCTCTTTTTCCATATTTTGTTAGAGGCATTTTATACAATTGTCCACATTTAACCTCTAATTTTAAGATGTCCTAGGCACTGGTCTTCTGCAACTCAAGGCTATCTCTAGGAGCGACAACACCTCATTCAATAAAAAAGAGAGCAAGTGCATTCCCCATAGTAATATTTAGTTTTATAAGTCCTACTCCTGAGACATCGACATTTGACTTCCACTTCTTAGTAACCTTCTTATCTTTTATGTGCACATTTTCATTCTATAGTTTCTTACCAATATTTTCATAATGGGTATTGTGCATTATATATTATTATCCCTCAAAAGTGTTTTGTTCTTCTACAACTAACTTCTCTACTATATTCTAGCTCTCGAAGAAACATAGTGTTACCTATTATGGAATTGTGGCACAACCCACTCCCATATTAGTGGGCCCTTCTGCTTGGTGTGACCCTCTTTTACTTGAATTTGTATTAATTATGGTAGAATTAAAAACAACATGGGACAAGTCCAAGATACCATGAGGGGATGATTCTTCTCCATCATCTCCACCTAATCTTCGTTAATTACTCTCTCCATGGTTTCCAATTGTTTCTTGTTTTCTCAAGGTTGAGGAGGAACTCTAATGGGTATATGGGATGAAAGAGGGTCATGCAATTATATGGTTATTTCGTCTTTGCTTTTTCTTTTCTTCTATATTGGTGCCAACTGCAGTCAATAAATCATCATTATGTACCATTATTTCCTTTTCTTTAAATTTTCTACTTCATTTTATCCACTTCCTTCTATAATTTTGGTGAACAAGTTTCAATATCACACCAATGCCAAATTTCTTGAAAATATGCCCTTAGGATCAAATCCTTGGGCAATTTCAACCTCACTCAAGTTAAAATTCTTTAATGTTTCATACAATTTTTCTAGATGTGCATAATTATTCATCATAACCCCTCCAATTCTAAATGGTAATGAAATGAATTGTTTGTTGTTTTTCCTGTCAAATAGAATTCGCCAGAAGTAATACTACCTATAAACTTCTACAAAAAAATATTTATAAAAAAAAAACATGGAGAGTAACAATGATCTATTCTCACACCCATAAAGCCTTATATATGTGTGTTGTCTTTTTCTACATGCACTCATTTTCCCTTTAGGAACTCCTATGCTTAAGAAGATATCCTTTGTGGTTCATTTCTTAAAAATATATATATAACAAAATTAATAAACCAGTCTTGGACAAGGCATAAGTGAAATGGAGCCTTGTGTCTCCACAAAACAAGATCCTAGAATTGTATTGGTTCTAATCCATTATTCATGTTATTTTTTGGGGTAAGATATTGAATAAATTACAAACTATAAACATCAATAGGTAGGTCATCATGAAGAACCTCTAGGTCTTCTAATAATTTTCTAATTGAAAAAGAAATCTCATTGTTGATGACTCCACCTAGCCAAAGATGGTATATTTTCTGAAAGAAAAACGTAATATATACAAAATTGACCTAGGTACACGAGATATTAATTTGTGTTGAATAATGGAAGAAAACATTACCAGGAAAAATATCTATATGACTCTATTAGAAGTGAAATGTCAATAAGAGAAAGGTTGGTTGGAATATATTCAATATGGAGCATGAAGTCTTGAATACCATTAATTTTCCACCATAAGCACCGAGGAAGGCATCAACTTTAGGAAATTTGAGTTACCTATTCAGGTCTCGTAACTTAAGCATATTTCTAAAAACTTTAGGAGTTAACAAAATTGGATTCTTCCCTTGTAGAGAAAGCCTAATAGTGTTAGTCTTAAGGTTGAAACAATGAGCAAACCAACAAAAAGTATATTTAAATTAAAAATCATATGGAACACATGTGGCATTATCAATCCCTATACTCCAAACTTTGTTGTTTTGTTTCTCTCTGGGACTTAATTTTAAATACCATTGATATGTTATTGACCAATGGAATCTCGTGTTCTATTACACAAGTGAATTAGTCCTATTCCCAAAAATGGGCTCCTTCTTCCTTTAACGCGTGATATTGCTTTATTTTTTCAATCACTTGGATATATGTGATAGGTCAAATGAGGCTTTAAAAATATCTTAGTTGTTTAAAACCCAATTTACAATAACATTTAGTATCAAATCTCGTCATCAAATACCACATTCATCAGGCCAGGTGAGAATAATAACAAGAATTTAATGACCTTTAGCATGTCTTTAAGTGGTGCCTTAGTGGATAATTCAAGTAAAACAATATTAATGACCTTTCCACCTTGGATATTTGACTTTCTTAACTGATTTTTCAATTGGTCTCAAAAGGATAAAATCACTATTTTTCATCATTCTCACAAAATATGTCTTGTAAGCAGAGAAGTCATTAGGATAGAGTATATATTATACCTTGTGTAGAAGCTTTATGTGTCAATAAATAGAAGTGTAGAGGAAAGCATGTGCATAAGAATGAGATGTGTGAAGGCTCAAATGTGCAAAGAGGTGGATGGACATGGTTTGCTACACACTTATGAAAATGGCTAAGTAGAGAGCAGTGCAGGGTGGACTATCTTCCAAATTGGAATTGTGGAGAAAGTGGGAGGTGTATAGAGTGTAGGACTATACTTCAAGTTTCAAAAGTTGTGCACATGAAATTCTAAAAAAATGAATATCTATGGGACTTATGAAAATGAAATGAAAGAATAAGAAAAATGTGAAGATGATAATGATACATGGACATGGATCCACAATACTCTTTTCTAGATTCTTAAATAGTGGTGACTTGAATTTTCTCTTTTAAAATCTAGCCTTATCCTTATTATTCCAAACCTTATGGCACTTCCATCTGTCATTTGATTTCTTATAGCATTATTTGGTCTTCTAGATGGTGTAATCGAGTGTATTAGGTTCATCAAACTCAATTATATTATAAAAGGACTATGGTAATCCATTGAGAAAGAATTATATCTTCACCTTCTCACCTTTAATGTATCTTACATACCTCAACAGTTCTACAACCTATTGACATAATCATTCATGCTGAGTTTTCCCAACTTGAGCTCATGGAACTCTCTAATTTTTCCATTATAATATATTTTTGATAAATACTCTCTCTGAAGTACTTCTCAAATTGATTTCAACTCATCCTTCTTTTATTGATTCTTTTGACATTCTTAGGGTCTTACCAATAGATGGAAACCCTTCCACTCAAGTTGAAAATGGCCACTATATCCTTTATGTTTCCTGAATATTTGAATGCGTAGAAGAATCTCCTCAATCATGGCAACCATGCTTCTACTTCCTCACCTTTATTAATTTTATCATTGAATGTATGTGGATTTTACTTCTTGAACTCTTTAGGTAATGAACTACTAGAATGTATCTTCCTTATTTTCTATGGGGACTTAATGTTATATCATTATTGATAATCATTCTAAAGTGGTTTTCTTCTCACTAGAGGATTCTACCAAAGTGTCACCACTTGTGCCTCTTGTTACTCCTATTCCTTTTTCTTCATAAACTTCTCCCTATGTTACTATTTTCTAGCTAGTGCTTCTAAATTTGTAATTGGCTTTGTACCTTTCTTTTCTTGATGCCTCTTTGTATTATTAGAAATTGGTCCTTGTTGCAAGTTCTTTTTTATTTCAAACAAACTCTACAGTAGCACTACTTTCAGTTTAGTCTATTTCTCCTATCTATAATGATCCTTTCGTTATCATGTCTACAACTCTAAAGTTCAACCTTCAAAATTCTCATTGCTCCAACCAAATATAAAGGAGTTTCTATCAACTGCATCTCATCTAATTCTTCATCCTGATATGGGAGGTCTCTTCCATATTGTGGTGTGTCATTTTGCTGATATATCTTTACTTCATGGTATTCTAAGTGCTAAAACAACAAGTCACCATTAGCCAATCATATCATACAAAATGCATGTAGAAAATTAGCGTTGATAATGATTTCATTGGCCTCTATAAGTACAAAACTTGGACTATTCTTGCTACAATTCACACCCTGAAATTTTTATTAGTATATCAATACAATTAAATTTCTTGTAACATTCAAGTTATTTTAGTACTAAAGAAAATATGTTTTACATTAAGTTATTTATATTTTTAGACCCAAAGTAAGGCAAAAAACATAAATATTTTGTTGTGAGAGATTAAGGAAAAATTATTATCTGTCATTTTTTCAATTACAAATTTCAATCATACATTATCTCAACATACTATTTTTTTCTTTTTTTTTAATGACTAGAGGCATCAGCAATTGGGTCAGTTTTATGCTTGTGTGGCACGATGTTAGTTCTAATCGTTACCACTATAACCTTTAGGTTCATAATGTATGCCCCTTCTACAGACACAGGTAAATCAGGGGGATTTGAATCTCAAATCTCATGGTACATAATGCGTTGAATTACCACGATGATAGCCAATTGGGTTTCCCAATATGGGCTTATCTCAACATTCTAGTTACCATCATTCATAATTTCATTATCTTAAGCACATGTAGCCTAAGTCTTGTAACATTGCTCTAATACCACACTATAACACATCTAACCTTCCAAGTTACCTTGAGGAGATGGGAGTCATAAATCATTTCTTCTATCTTCAATTTTGAGGTCAATTTCTTAGGTTATCAACATCCTCTACTCACCAAGAGCTTTTGATGATATAAATTTCATCGAATATTAAGTTTGGGGCGCCAAATTAGAGGACCCCTTTGAATATTCTACCATTTGTGGCACATTATCATGCATGACACAATTTCCACGTGGTAGATAATGTTGCATCCAAGTTCCATGTGTTGCTCTAAGGGTCGTGTGGCACCAATGGAAAATCTTCAAAGGGCTCTAATTTGGCACCACATACATAGAATTAGATGAAATTTATATCTTGGGAAAATCTTAATAAATAGAGGATGTTGGTAACGTCATAAATGGGATTTGTGATGGAGGAGAGAAGTATACATTTATGACCTTAATCTCCCCAAGGTAATTTAGAGGCTAGGTTAGTTACTACCGCATCCACATTCCAATTTCTTTGGATTGTTTGTTTTAATTATTGATTTTTATATAAATGTATATATATAATTATATGTCCAAGGAAAAAAACCATTTCCCAAAAATAACTTTATGTAATCCTTAACTATTACCTAAGAGCCATGAGTGATTTGAGGTCGTTATCTCTAGAATTCTAGGGACATGATTTTTGGTTGAAGAACTAGATCTCTAACTAGAAACACGATGCCAAAAACAAGAGGTATTCAATCTTTGATTTATATCTTGGAGATGCTACAACCCACAAATATCTTTGAGAAAATGAGGAGGGGTTTGTAAACATTTGTTCTGATAACATGAAGATGTTTACAACAAAATCCCAAGAACATAAACTACTACAAAACCCAAAAACACCTTATACAAGAGATAATGGAATTGATATATTAGATTTGTTGTTGTTGGGTGTAAGAATTACACTTAAGTAAAAATCCTCAACACTTAATTGTCAACCCGGGGGATTCGTAAACTTAGAGACGAAGCACAGGAAATGCCAGAGATGGTATGAATATTTCTAATATCAACTCCTACTTTTGAAAAGAATAATTGCAGAATCAAACTTTAGAGAAGAAAGAGGAAACTCAAACCATCAAAACAATCTGAGGCTAGAACAAGAAGAAATGTACTTGCAAAAGAGATTCCGAAATAAAGAGGAGCAGTCACTCTAGCTAAATATTGATTAGCTACTGAGAATGTGTTTCCTTCAGCAAAGACACCTTAGAAGTTTTCAACAAATGGGCCCCTTCAATCCTGCATATGTAAAGACATCCTTCTTGCGAAAATCGATCTTGCACTAGTGCAGTCTTCTTGCACTAGTGCAGGAACAACGATTTATGCAGAAAGTGTATAGTAATGTCTTTACTAAAAAATTCTTTTCTTCGTGCAAGGGCTTTGAACTTTCTCAAGTCCACAACACTCAGATCCAATACCAAGAAACTATTTCTTGTACTCGATCCGAGCTTCTTGCACTTTAACTTTTGATCCTTGAAATCAATGATTCATTACTGTAGTGTGATAAAACCAAATTATATATCAGTAAGGATGAATATCTGTAGAAAATAAGAAAATAGTCTTTTTAATTAAGATATGACTGAAAGCAAGAAAGCTGTTAGAAGTAAGCTAGAAAGGCTTGCTGTATCATATTATCTAGTGCTAGTGCGAGAACAGTTCTCCTGCTTGCACCAGGGAGAAACCAATGTGCAGAAAATAAATAGCACACCAACATGCACTGGTGCAGGAACGAACCAGGCAGAGGAAATAAACCAAATTGTGCAGAAAATGAATAGCACACCAACGTTCACTGGTGCAGTAACGAACCAGGCAAAGGAAATAAACCAAATCGTGCAGAAAGTGAATAGCACACCAACGTGCACTGGGGCAGGTAACTCCTCCTACTCGAACCAGGCAAGGGAAAGAAATCAACTGTGCAAAAAGTAACTTAACTACTTCACGCAGCAGATCTGCTTCCACTCAAACAGAAATTCAAATACTACAAATTAAATCACACTTGACAGTTTAAAACATAAATTACAAGAACAACAAGGAGGGAGAACGTGCTGGATTGAATGGGCCCTTAGCCAACCAGCACGTTTCCCTTTCAAATGAAAACGCTACTCAAAATTAACTCATCAACTATTTAAGCCAAATGATAAAATATAAAAAACATGAGGCAAAGCTCTTCTTATTAGATCCTTAAAGCAATTACATGCGCGATTACATATCCAACCCAAATTTGGGTGATAACACAAGATAGTCCTGTTACCGCCTCCTGGTTCTATTCTCTGATCTATTCGATTTTTAGAAACATTGAACTGTTTGTCCTATTTACATTTCTGCTTATATAGATCCTTTGGCCACAGGACAAAAGGATCGTTTACCATTACATAGCCAATTATAGAAATCGTTATAACAAATTACATAACCGATTACAGAATAAGCTTTCGGCCTTCAAAATTAAATCGCTTTTAACAAAATAGGCCGCGGCTATCTCCAGCTATTCGTCTCTCTTAGGTCTGATCTCAGCTACTCTCGATTTACTTGCTGTCATAGTTGGGACTCAGCTGCCTTCAGATGTATCCTCATTGATCATATACAAAACAGGTGGCAACCCAAGTGATCTGGATTCGCTACCAAGATTCACGGTGTCAGTGCTGGTGTGGGATCTGTTCTGCACTAAGAATTAGCAATCAAGAGAAGTTATCATCTATTAAATAGTATAGGAGGTAACGATAAGTTACGAAAGTAATTCTAAGTAAGAAATCACGTAATAGGTAGTTAATAAATGCTAAGATGAGTTAAAAATGTAAAATATGAAGTTTATGCAAATGCGTCATCATTCTCACACTAGTGTAGGATGAGGGCGCATAAGATAGGTAAAACAGGGTAAATGATTAGGATTTGGGAAGGGAAGAATGGTAAAAAAGAATGCAATTAATGGGACTAACATCCTCCCATCCCTAAACTGTTGTGTGTCCTCACACAACCTTTTTACCTCTGCAAAAAAACCAAAATTTTTTAATACTTCAACTCAGTCTTGTTCCGGCATGTTGTCCTTAGGCTGCACTGTTTCGGCCTTCTTCCTCTTGATATGTCGTAACTTCTTTGAAACCTTTTTTAACCGCCCGAAACAGCATCCAACCCGATATTTCCAAAATTTAACCTCGCTTTTCTTTTGTTTGAGATCTGCCATCAATTCTCCTCTGCTTTTCTCCTTCTCCTCTTGTGCTTTGGTCACAAGCTACTCCAAGTTTTTTACTTAGAGTTCTAATTATGCTATGCGAGCAACAGGAGTCACCAACTCTTTTCCTTCCTCTGTCTCAGCAGGGGCTGTCACTTTCTTCGGAACTTCTATATCTACCATGGTCGCATCAAGGAACTCTTCTTCCTGCAGTCCTTCTTTTTCTGGTTCCTCTTTCTCAGGTTCTTCTTCTAGTTCATCTTCATCCAATTCCTCGTCTAATTTTTCTTCCTCTTCTTCCGATTCTTCTTCCTCTTCCGGGTCTTCTTCCTCAGGTTCTTCTTTCTCAGGTTCATCTTCATCCGGTTCCTTGTCTAATTTTTCTTCCTCTTCTTCTGGTTCTTCTTCCTCTTCCAGGTCTTCTTCCTCAGGTTCATCTTCTGCGTCCTCCTTTTCTTCAGCTCCTCCTTCAATTTTTGGTTCTTCTTCTCGGGCCACGGTTTCTTCTTGTACCAATGCAGGATGGGGTTCCATACCTTGTGGGGGTTGTGGTTCTTCTTCTATATCTGAAACTTTCCTCTTCTTTTGGGGCTTTCTAATAAGATTTGCCAGTGGAACATCATCCCCAATTTGTGCAATATTTTCCGCATCTGCAAGAACCGACAGCCTGTCGCGCTCAGAGGCTTGTGCCTATGTAGAAGGTTTTTCTCCATCAAATGCACCAACTATTTCCTTAGTGGAAGATGAAGCCTTCCCTTCTGTTGATTTCTATGTTTGCCTCATTTTCACACTACTGCGAGAAGGACTTCCCTTTCTGCTTCTCTTCAGGCCCTTGCTTGTACTAGGGGCCTGTGTCTTCTCTTCCTCTACTGAGTTCCCGTGCAGCTATTTTAACAGCTCTTCCCATGTCATACCTTTGCTTTCTAGATGTTTTAAGACCAGTATTTTTATCAGGCCGTGGTGGTATAATCGTGCATCGGCCTGGTCCTCCCTTCCATCTTGTACACTTCTAGCCATTTTCTCCAAACTTTTGAGCAAAAAGTAGGGGAAGTTCAGCCTCCAATGAATGTGTTAGCCTCCTTCAAAATGCCTTAGCAGTCTGAAATGATACACCAGGGTACAAGTGTATCTCCCTTCGCAGGTCACAAATTTCTGCAAAATAAACAGGAGATCCTGCCATTGACCTAGTAGGGCTTTGCGTGGAACTCCGCGTTTCCAATTGACCTCCATCTTCTTATCCATGGCAAAACGTTGCCATCATTTACCTTCCAGCTTTTGGTTCTTGAACCATTCCCCTCCCGTCTTCTCCAGACTCTGAACTTGAGCGGCCCAATCCTCACTTGGTCGTTTTTAAAGCTTATTGCAAATTGTAAGGCGACGTCCCTGTCATACCCATCGAACTTCTGCAGGAACTGTAGAAATCCCAGTTCCCACAACAATGGAAGACAGTTGCGAAATTCGGCAGTTTGCTTAATCTTGCTGAGAGACATGGGTTCATTTCAGACGGGCAGCATTGCTGCTATCAGCTATGAACGATGAGTTTTGAGGCTTGCATGCAACACCGGGGGATCAAATTTTATAAATAGGAATTTAATTGTTCGTCCATCGTGTCTCTGATTTATCTGTCGTAGGTACTCATCATTTCTGGTCAGGCTCAATTGGTATGCGCGACGGCGGTTTAACAATTATGTACAGTAATGAAGAGATGTTTGGAATGAAGGTAGGAGCAGGGGGAGTTATGAGTGAAGGACATTTCACATTATGGATTGGGGTGGATTATATGCAAATAACGATTACATGATTTCACATTCCTTCATAATTACAAAAAACTTAGCATTCATTAAAAAGATCATGATTCCTACTTAAAACTTTGTACTTTCAACTAATTTCCTCCTAATTAATATAATAGTGTAACCACTTATCAATGATATGAATAACATCATATAAATTTTCATCATGAATACTTTCTTATGTCATATGATAATTTGTACTGCTGCTGACAAGGTGTATGCTTGTATTGATCTTTGTTCCGTGTAGATCACATCATTCTGCTGGTACTTTTCTGCTCATATCATATAGGACAATATGCTTGCACTAGTGCAAGCATTTAAGATAGAGAATTAAAATATAGGATGGATTTCACATGATTTCTTTAACTTATTCTGAATTTTTCTTCGCCCTTTGATGCTTCAGAGCACAACCTTCTGCTCTTTATATGTAAGATCCTGCAATGAACTTCATGAGGGAATAAAGGAGCGGAAAAAGAAAATTTTAGAATGGGAAGGAATTCTGTCACAAGGATTCTAGGAAAGTACCAAAAGAGGGAAAATAGACGTGGGATAGGGGAAAAAAATTTCAAGGTTAAACTGGGATTTCTTCGAAGCGGATAGGGTGAATTTAGAAGAATATGGGAAGGTTACTTATACTAGGATTTCGAGAAGAAAGCTGAGGGAGAATTATGAAATGGGATATGAAGAAAGGCAGAAAATTTTCTGGAAGGTCTGCCTGCACTGGTGCAAGAAAAATAACAGCAGCGAGAATTAAGTGTTACTTGGAAAAAATATCCATGCTAATTACCCCAATTGTATAAAGGTTGGTTTTGCTAAACCTGATTTTACTTCGGTGGTTAATAGCATATCTAGATCAAGCAACATTCTCTTTTTATTAGAAATTTTTTATCTTCCCACCAGCAAGCTAGTTTTCAAGTTGATCCTTCTGCAATCATGTCAGCAGACTAATTTTCATAATTACAGAAAATTATTTTTTCTTAATTTTTTTATTTTTTTATTTTTTTTAATTTATTTTTTCGAAGAAGAGGGATTCAAATTTTCAAGAGGCTGGTATTACCATTTACCACTACCGTTCCAAATTGATGCTGAACTTGCTGTGTAAAATATTTCTTGGCAAGTGGTTGAAAATATTTCTTTAATCTATGTCCATTTACCAAGAATACTGTATCCTGTCCATCAATAGTTTTGACTTCTACGGCTCCATTCTCAGATACTCAGATTACTTCATATGGTCCCATCCAACGTGTATGGAATGTCCCTTTAAAAATTTTAAATCTAGAATCATAAAGGAGTACCCAATCACCTGGTTGGAACTGCTTTTTCTGAATGGACTTGTAATGCTAGCTTTTCCGTTGCTGCTGGATTAATATGTTTTGTTGAACAACATCTCTATGAAATTCATCTAACTCATTTAACTTAAGAAGACGTTGTTGTTGTGCCTCAGAGAGATCGAGTCTTAGCTGAACTGTAGTTCTGAAAGCTTTGATCTGGAACTCAATCGGTAACAGAACCTGTTTGCCGTATACAAGCTCATATGGTGTGTGCCATGTACTATTTCTCTAAGTGGTTCTGTATGCCCACAAAGCTTCTGGTAATATTTCAACCCAATATTTTCGATGCATATTCACCATCTTTGTGAGAATGGACTCAATCACCTTGTTGTAGACTCCACCTGGCCATTTGCTTGCGGGTGATACGGTGTAGACTTCCGGTGCCGGATCTTGTATTGCTCCATCACTCCCTATACCAGATTAGAAAATAAACTGTGGACCATTGTCAGAAACAATTTCTCTAGGAACACCAAATCTCATAAAGATTTCAGAAAAGAGAAAATCAACAACAACTTTTTCCATAGCAAAAGAAACAGCTTTAGCTTCCACCCATTTTGTAACAAAATCTGTACAAACCAAAATATGTTTTTTACCTAATGATGTTGGACTTATTGGCCCTACAAAATCAATATCCCATTTTTCAAATGGCTCAATCATAACTTGAGGGTATAAAGGCATTTCATTGGTTTGGTTAGGTTGGCCCATTTGTTGAAAACTATCACATCGCTTGACATAATGCTTGGCATCCTTAAACAAGGAAGGCCAAAAGTAGCCAGAACATAATATTTTATTGCAGTTCGCTTGTCAGCGAAGTGGCCTCCACAAGGTTCATCATGAGAAGATTTCAATATGTCAAACACTTCCTCCTCTATTACACATCTGCGGATAATCAAGTCTGGACCAGTGTAAAAGAGGTCTCCTTGAATCCAGGAGTATGTAGCACTTTTCTGAATAATGTTCCGCTTTTCATAGGCGGGAAAGTGAGGTGGTGTTTTTCCAGTAACCAAATAATTGGCGATGTCAACAAACCACAGAAAATATGTAGACACAGCAAAAATATGTTCATCTAGAAAATCATCATTAACAGGAGTTACGTCACCAGGATTATCTAGTCTAGAAAGAAAATCTACTACAACATTCGATTTTCCTGGTCTATCAACAATAGTAATATTGAATTCTTGCAACAATAGAAACCACCTAGTCACTCTACTGCTAGTCAATGGTTTGTTCATCAAGTATTTAATTGCGGAATGATCAGTATGAACAAATACTTCATATCCTATGATATAGTGTCTGAACTTATTAATTGCAAAGATTACAACTAAAAACTCTTTCTCTATAACTGTATAGTTTAATTTAGCGAAAGACAAATTCTTACTAACATAATAAATAACATAGGATTGATTGTCTTCCTCTTGTCCCAAAGCTGCGCCAGCAGCCAGGTCTGAAGCATCGGAAGAAATATGAAAGGGCAGGGACCAGTTTGGACCTCTCAAAACTGGCGCTTATACCAACTTTTGCTTCAATGTTTCAAAAGACTGTTGGCAAGCTGTGGACCAAGAAAACTCACCATCCTTAGCTAGAAGTTGGAAAAGAGGAGAAGCTATCTTAGAAAAAATTTCAATGAATCTTCTATAGTAACCAACATGTCCTAAAAAACCTCTTACTTCCCTTTGATTTTTGGGTGCAGGAAGATGCAGAATGATTTCGATCTTTGCTGGATCAACCTGGATACCTTTGTCAGAAATCAGATGGCCAAGTACCACTCTTTCTTTGCACATTAATCTACATTTCTTGTCACTCAAAGCAAGGTGGGCTTCTTGGCAACGAAGAATTACTTTCTCCAAATTTTTGAGAGCTTCCTAAGAAGAATTACCAAACACAGAAAAGTCATCCATATAAATTTCTACAAATTCAAGATCAGCAAAAATAGCCAAGACTGCCCTTTGAAAGGTAGCTGGAGCATTACATAATCCAAAGGGAAGCACTTTATAAGCAAAGGTACCCCATGGGCATGTAAAAGTAGTTTTATCTTGATCTTTGAGTGCAATCTGTATCTGGTTATAGCCACTGAAACCATCCAAAAAGGAGAAATATTTCTTTCCTACAAGGGTATCAAGCACTTGGTCAATGAAAGGGAGAGGGAAGTAATATTTGAGAGTAGCTTTGTTTAATTCATGATAATCAATACAAATACACCACCTTCCATATTTCTTAGGCACTAGCACTAATGGAGAGACCCGCTGACTATCAGAAATAGGATAGATAAAACCAACATCTAAAATTTTCTGTATTTCTTCTTTCACGACATCTCTTAGAGCTGGATTCATTCGTCTTTGGGGTTGTCAAACAGGTCGGGTTCCTTCCTAAATATAGATATGATGTGTACAAGTTTCAGGAGGGATACCCTTCATGTCTTCATAGCCCCAAGAAAATGCACTAAGATGGTTTTGCAACAAATTCACAAGTTGCTCTTGCTGAGATGGGTCTAAATCTGAACTGATATGCAAACAATTACCAGGACTAATCTCAACAAGAGTAGTATCAGGCTCCAGAATACTGAAAGGAGTGGTCAAAGACAGCGGTATAGAAGAATGAGAATCATGGTTTTCTTGGAAATCTAGACTAAAAATCTGGCTCAAAGGCTCGAAGTTAGGCATGGTGTCTAGATTGTTCAGAAAATATTGAATCTCATCTTCTTGCGAAGACCCAGTATAATGATGAATAAGAGAAATAGACTGAGTCTCCTCATCACTGCTTTGGTCCAACCATAAAGTGTCTCGAAGGTCCTGAATGGATCTGGCAGGAGGGTATAAGGTAACTTTCTTCCCAGAATCTCCATGTGAAATATACATATCTCCGGAACGACATCTAATATATGCATCGGCTGTAGCAAGCCATGGTCGACCCAAGATCAAGGAATGTCCTCCTACCGGGTTATTTGGCTAAAGCACAATGAAATCAGCAGGATATTCCTAAGAATCTAATGAGATGATCACATCGTCCAATACTCCTTCAAGCTTAATTTTGGATCTATCTGCTAATTCAAGCACAGTGGGAGTAGGGTGAAGATGAGATAACTCAAGTTAATCCATGGTTTGCTTAGTCATTACATTGATGGCTGCCCCCAGGTCTATAAGAACATTAGAGAAAAGGACATTACCAATCTGAATTGTGACAATAGGGTTTCCGGGATCAGTATATTTTTCCATAGACACACATCCCGTCATTAACTCTGCTGCCCTACCAACAAATTGAATAGTGTGGGGTTCCAATCTCTTCCTCCCGGGTTTCTTGAGACAGAGTTCCCTAATAATCTTGGTACAAATGGGGATCTCTTTAATGGCTTGGAGCAAAGGTATCTTAATGAAAAGATTCTGTAGTTTCGATGCCAAATTAGTCTCAGAAACAGGCTATCTTCTTTTCGTTACTAGCCTCTCTGGAAAGGGAGGCTAGTTAGAAGAAGATGGCAAGGACTTAGAGGGTAAGGGTTGCTTAGTGACAATTTTTGGAGAATGGTTAAGAGTTTACTCTTCGCCTTTCTCTTCAACAATCACCATAGGTTGTTTCTGATTTTCTGGTATTACAGTCCTTCCTGATCTTAATTGAATATCATGAACTCCAACTGGAATAGATTGGTATTCGAATGGCAGCGGCAGGTTTGTTACATGGATCATTTGCACTGCTTTATTATTATTATTAGGATTGGGCGTAGGTTGAGCAGGCAACTGAGGAGGTCGAAAAGGTGGAGGTAAAGGTAATGGGGTGGTCTGACTCAGAAGTTGAGGCATTGGATAAGGTACATGTGTATATGGATATGGTTGCATAGGTGGCTAGTAGGAATATGGAGAACGAGTTGGGCCTTTCGAACCCTGTTGCCATGGTTGGGAAGTTTTCCCATGCTGATACTGATTTCCATACTGCCACTGCTGATGAGAGTTAGGATATGAATCTGCATGTGGATTATAACCAAAATAGTGTGGAGGAAATTCAGGAGCGATACCTGCACCTACCTGAGGCCAATTTCTTCTTGCTCCCATAGCATACAATTGTTCAGCTTCAAGTTGCCCGCCTATAAATACTGCTTTAAGTCCACGTATAGAGGGACATTTTTCTGTGATATGGTCTTCTGCACAAATAGCACACTTATTAGTTTCTTTCAAGTTAAGAGGGAATTCTTTAGGGGGATGCTTGTCTCTGCATTTAGGACAAAAAATACATAATGACTCTTGTTCCTTCATAAGTTTTTGTTGAAATTTTAAAAGAGTCTAATTGTTTAGTAATAGTGTTCATTATATCAATTTTCATGTTTTCCATTTTATTTTCCAGTCCAATAATCATAGCATCAGTAGATTTAGTTTTTCTATTTTTATTTCGAGTTCCTCTACCATATCTATACTGATTCCTTGAAAATTTCCGGCATAATTCACAAATTTGATCAAAATTTTGTTGAGAAATATCACCTTGTCCTAACAGATTCAAATTGTTTCTAGCATTATCAATAATTCCTCTTAAGAACAAGGTTCTAATAGTGTTGGGATCAAGCCTAAGTTTTAACCTTTGTAAAATATATAGAAATCTTTCCAAATCATCTTCAAGCATTTCATCATCATCTTGTATGACTGTAAAAATTTCATCCTACATGTCTCGAGTTTTACAATATTCTTGATATTTAGACAAAAATACCCTCCTCATCTGGTCCCACGAAGTTATGGTGTTTCCTCCTAACCCCATAAACCAGCGTAAAGCTGAGTCCTTGAGGGTAACAGGAAATAATCTTAACTTCTGAGCCTCAGTTGCATAATCATAACTTCTACACAAAATATAGAACTCAAATAGAAAAGAGTCAGGGTCTTCATGAACTTTACCATGGAAATGAGGGAGAGCTTACGGTGGAATATTATTCATCTGTGACACAGTATCAGGATCCACAATTGGAAACAAAAAAGTAGATTGGCCTTCACTTACCTGGTTTTCACCAGTCCCTTCCAAATGATCTCCTTGGTCTACCATTGTTTCCTTCTTGCTTGTACCGCTTTCCACAAGCTGATCCACACCTGAGCTGTTAGTACCAAAATCCAGGTGGATTGTTCCTGCGTGATGGGTTTGGATTGAATTGGGATTCCTGCCTGCAGAAGGAGACCCAATGTGAGAAAAATTCTTTTGGCCCTTAGTGGGCTTCGAACCCTTACCTTTCCTAGGCATTCATCTCAAAAAGTAAAGAAAAATATCAAAACAATTTTTAGTAAAAACGCTGTCAGAAATCAATCAACACCAGTAAAAACTCTTTCAAAAATACTTGCAAAAATAAAGGAAACTTACCTCTATTATACAATCAGAAAATTCTTACCAAATCAAATCGCCTCCCTGGCAACGACGCCAAAATGTTGGGTGCAGGAATTACACTTAAGTAAAAATCTTCAACACTTAATTGTCAACCCGGGGAATTCGTAAACTTATAGACGAAGCACAGGCAATGCCAGAGATGGTATGAATATTTCTAATATCAACTCCTACTTTTGAAAAGAATAATTGCAGAATCAAACTTTAGAGAAGAAAGACGAAACTCAAACCATCAAAACAATCTAAGGCTAGAACAAGAAGAAATGTACTTGCAAAAGAGATTCAGAAATAAAGAGGAGCAATCACTCTAGCTAAATATTGATTAGCTACTGAGAATGTGTTTCCTTCAGCAAAGACACCTTAGCAATTTTCAACAAATGGGCCCCTTCAATCCTGCATATGTAAAGATATCCTTCTTGTGAAAATCGATCTTGCACTAGTGCAGTCTTCTTGCACTAGTGCAGGAACAAAAATTTATGCAGAAAGTGTATAGTAATGTCTTTACTAAAAAAATCTTTTCTTCGTGCAAGGGCTTTGAACTTTCTCAAGTTCGCAGCACTCAGATCCAATACCAAGAAACTGGTTCTTATACTCGATCCGAGCTTCTTGCACTTTAACTTTTGATCCTTGAAATCAATGATTCATTACTGTAGTGTGACAAAACCAAATCATATATCAGTAAGGATGAATATCTGTAGAAAATAAGAAAACAATCTTTTTAATTTAGATATGACTAAAAGCAAGAAAGCTGTTAGAAGTAAGCTAGAAAGGCTTGCTGCATCATATTATCTAGCGCTGGTGCGAGAACAGTTATCCTGCTTGCACCAAGGAGAAACCAAACCAATGTGCAGAAAATAAATAGCACACCAACATGCACTGGTGCAGGAATGAACCAGGCAGAGGAAATAAACCAAATCGTGCAGAAAATGAATAGCACAGCAACGTGCACTAGTGCAGGAACGAATCAGGCAGAGGAAATAAACCAAATCGTGCAGAAAGTGAATAGCACACCAACGTGCACTGGGGCAGGTAACTCCTGCTCGAACCAGGCAAGGGAAAGAAATCAATCGTGCAAAAAGTAACTTAACTACTTCACGCAGCAGATCTGCTTCCACTCAAACAGAAATTCAAATACTGCAAATTAAATCACACTTGAAAGTTTAAAACATAAATTACAAGAACAACAAGGAGGGAGAACGTGCTGGATTGGCTAGACCCTTAGCCAACCAACGTGTTTCCCTTTAAAACGAAAATGCTACTCAGAATTAACTCATCAACTATTTAAGCCAAATGATAAAATATACAAAACATGAGGGAGAGCTCTTCTTATTAGACCCTTAATGCAATTACATGCATGATTACATATTCAGCCCAGATTTGGGCGATAACACAAGACAGTCTTGTTACCACCTCCTGGTTCTATTCTCTGATCTATTCAATTTTTAAAAACATTGAACTTTTTGTCATATTTACATTTATGCTTATATAGATCCTTTTGGCCGCAGGCCAAAATGATCGTTTACCATTACATATCCAATTACAGAAATCGTTATAACAAATTACATAACCGATTACAGAATAAGCTTTCGGCCTTCAAAATTAAATCGCTTTTAACAAAATAGGCAGCGACTATCTCCAGCTGTTCGTCTCTCTTAAATCTGATCTCAGCTACTCTCGATTTACCTGTTGTCATAGCTGGGACTCCGCTGCCTTCGGATGTATCCTCATTGATAGTATACAAAACAGGCGGCAACCCAAGTGATCCAGATTCGCTGCCAAGATTCACGACGCTGGTGCTAGTGCGGGAACTATTCTGCACTAAGAATTAGCAATCAAGATAAGTGATCATCTATTAAATAGCATAGGAGGTAATGATAAGTTACGAAAGTAATTCTAAGTAAGAAATCACGTCATAGGTAGTTAATAAATGCTAAGATGAGTTAAAAATGTAAAATATGAAGTTTATGCAAAATGTGTCATCGTTCTCGCACTAGTGCAAAATGAGGGCGCATAAAATAGGTAAAACAGAGTAAATGATTACGATTTGGGAAGGGAAGAATGGTAAAAAAGAATGCAATTTAGGGGACTTACAGTTGTATCAAATATAAGAGAATGTCTATTATATATAACAAATAAAAAAATCAAGTTTTCTTGTCGAGCAGATAAGGATGTCCACTTAAGCTTACAACCAACAATACTTGGTTGTATTTGAAATTTGGAAAATAACACTAGCTCTTTATAGATCTCACTATGCAATTGAAAGTAAAATTTCTTATGATTAAAACATTTAATGGAGTGTTTCTTAGTATGAAGGAGATATGAAATTCATTTCATGCTCAATATAATAGAAATGTATAATTATTTCCATACTCAACATGAAGTTGATAAATGACATATTTCTCTCTTATACATATAAAAAGAATAAATGTATAACTCCAATTTTATCATAAACTAAAAAAATCAAACACATTAAAATGAAAAAAACTTTAAAAAACCAACCAAAATAAAACAAAAGTCAACAAAAATTATATCTCAAAATATTTGATTTAAAATAAATCTGAAACAATAATTATTTAAGTTTTCAAATTATTGATTAAACTTTTTAAAATAAATCTGAAATAATAATTTTTAAGTTGATATAAACTAATAGTTATTTTTCAAATTAAAATATATTAGTGTGAGACTTCATTTTCGACCACTTACATAATTATTACTTAAAATTAAAGATTAAAATATATTAGTGTGAGACTTCATATTCGACTAGTAACATCATTGTCCACCATAATCTTCACTAAACATGGTATGGTTACGTGTACCAGTATCATTGTTGCAATTTTCTCCATAAGAAAATTCATTTTAACGTCAAATTGAGTTGGGAGAATGTGTAGTGTGATGGGGTTTGACGATACGAGGAAAGTTGCGTACTAGTGGGTTACGTGAGGTGATACACAGACGTCTTTAGAAGGGCAGGGATAATTTTATTACCTTTTTCAATAATTTTGTTTACATTTTTTCTTACATGGTATTTCTGTTTTATTTAAATAAAAAAATAAAAAAATAAATGATTCTATAAAACAAAGGTGAAAGTTTAATTTTTTATTTTTTACTAAATTTAGAATTTAAAATTGAAAATATATAGTATATATAATAACGCACATTTTTCAAATGAAAACCAGTCTCTTTTTTATCCTTTTGTTTCCATAAAGATAAAAGAAATTATAATTCTGATCTCAATAATTGTTAATAATAGTTAATGCAGTGTCTAATTAACTTATCTCTTTTGATTATTCACCACTTTTGCTAATTCCTTATGTCTTAATTTTTTTTCAACTATTTGCATGATTTTTATGGACATTGAGACTCGTCGAGATGATGAATTTTACATGTAGATTTTTTTTTTAAACAATTTTTTTGTTAAAGTTTCATGTAATAAAATATAATAAAGGAAAAAATAATAAGGCCAAGGTCATGGGTCATGTATTCACTTTGGAATACATGATTCAGGACCCATGTATTCAACTTGGAATAATGTGAAGTTGGGTTACACTTTTTTTTTTTTTTAGAAAAAAATTTCATTTTTTTATGTTCTTCAATTTTCTCCAAGTCAAAACAATTTTTCTATTTAGAATTTCATTTTGCGATAAAAATAAAAGTTGTCAAAAATTTTATTAGCTTTCTATTACTTATTTTTTGGAATTTTTTTATACACATTTGATATGTCAACTTAGCGTTTATTTGAGTGTGTGTTTTTTAACAATCAAAGGATTCTTAAGAAGTCATGTTAATACGCAGTGCTGTATTCTTTGAAACTTTGTGTTTTTGAGAAACAAAATGTGTTACAACAATCTAGATAGAGTCTACTTCGGTTTCGTTATATTTACAAAACCAACTGATGCAGATCATAATTACTAGAATTTTTTGAACTGGTCCTATATGAAAAAACTACATATTTTGAATATGTTTCACGACGCACAAAATTTCTTAACATATAAGTTATAAACTAAAAATATAAAAACTACCCATTACAGACAACGGACCAATGTAATGCACCATAATTTTTTCAACTTTTTTACAGTGTATTTTGGAAGATACAAAATTATGATTTCACTTAATCATAATGACCTTCAGAAATTGTTTGCACCCGTTTTATTACAAAATTAATTAAAATTAGTAAATATTTATGAAATTCCATAAAAGTTATATTTCCTGAAAGTAGATTGAATTCTGAAAATGCTTGTCTTGGTTCCAACAGTTAATTCATAATGTTTCATGGAGTTTAATCAGTCCAAAGTTGAATATATGTATTTAGAGCTTGGCTCTGCGTAATTGCAGACATGTTAGTTCAGCCGAATTTTTTTTTGCGTCGACGGCCCCTCAAGTCTAACGACATAAAAGTTCAGCCAAAATTTTTATAAAATTTCGGTCAAATTTTTAGTCAACTTTCCGTCGGCCGAAAAATACCACAAAGCCCCTCCAAAAAAACATTTCACGGCAATATAAATTGTTATGAAAGCATTCATTATTTTTGCATATTTTCGCATTTTTATAAGAAATTTTTTTCTCGGATTTTTAAAAGTAAGTGTTTTGGATTGAAGTATGTATTTTTTGCAAAATTTTTAAAATGAGTTTTTTTTTTTTTTAATTAAATATTTTGTGATTTTTTTCTTTAATTGAGTTTTTCTCTAAATTTGTGAAGGAAATTTTTTTGAACTTCATACTCTATTATCGTGGGAATCGAAGGAATTGTACGAGAAAATATGATCGAAAAAGATACCGTGAGGAACGTAGATAAGAAACAAGAGAATATCGCAAAAGAAAGAGAGAAGCACTTTCAAATATTGAAGGGGAAAATCAACCTCAACTAGAAGTTGAAGCAGGTATGTAAATGTAAATATTATGAATTTGATATTTAAAATTTTCCTAGTGTAAATGTGAAGCTTAATTTTTTTGATGAAGTAATTTGAAAAATATCTTGCAATGTAAACAGAGAGAGATATTTCTCAAAACATTGATGATGAGATACAAAATTTTGAAAGAGAAAGTGAAAGAGATATTGAACCAATGATTGAAGATGGTGAAAATGTTGAAAGAAATTCAAGTGAAGAAATTGAATCACAAGGTATATATGTGTGTGTGTGTGTGTGTGTGTGTGTTGAACACATGTACGTATTATTGAAATTATACATATTTATTAATTTAGTTATTTATTGAATATGTAAACTTATTATGTACTATTCATTCGAATATGTATAGATGAAATCAATGTCGATGATGAAATGTTAGAAAATGTTGACACTCATACATATGGAGATAAAAGAGCTGACCATGTTATACGATATCATGTTAATCGCATTTTTGATACGTACTTCATAAAGGAAAATGTGACGGTTCAAGCCCAAATGTTGAAAGGTCTCCTATCATTAAGGAAATTAAAAGAAGCTATGATTTTATTGGGTATTCGAAATCAACAAAAGATAAAAAAAAATGAAGAAAAATGTGATACAAAATATAAATAGTGCTATAAATTCAATTAGAAGATCTAGACAGAAAAATGTTTCAGTTGTACGTAGAGCAATACATATGGCAATGGTTTCATCAAGTACTAAAGAGAATCGCTTGGTAATATCTATGGCATGAACATTAGGAACCTCACGAAAAACTTTGCACAAACATCAAAAATTTCGGTTGCAAATAGATGTAAATGATGAACTCGCTTGTTGGAGAGCTATTTGTAGACAACCATACAAAGATAGGCTTGGAGAAAATGTTAAAAAAACAATATATGAATATTGGAAGAAAAATTCATGTGTTTTGCTAAATGCAAGGGATGTGATGCGAAGAAGAATAGCACGAAATCAATACGAACAACATGAAAAATATTTATTGGAAACCACTCAGATAGATTTGTTCAACAAGTTCAAAGAGGAGAGTCATGAAATTCATGTCTCAATCAGTGCTTTTGTTCAACAAAAACCATGGTATGTAAAACCTATCACCGTACGCGACACTTATTGTTGTCGTTATCATATGGAATTTGAGTTATATTATGACACATTCATTAATTTTGGTAGAAAATTTTGGAAAGGTTCACCTCCTCCTTCCACTATCCTTGATTTCATATCTCAAATTCTATGTGAAATAAAAAGCGTTACGAAAAGAAATGTGTTGGTGGTAAAAAATGTGATGATTGTGGAAATTTGACTAAATTTCAAAACAAATATCGTATTGATATAAATGATCAATCATTGTCCAACATGAAAGTGAAATGGAAGAGATATGAATATATCCATACATCGATTCAAAGTGAAAATAGTGCTAAAAGAATTGAATTACAAGAAAAAGAAATTTTGTAATAGATTTTTTGAGAAAGTTTGAGGCAGAAATTTATAAATACATGAAGCATTCCCATAAAGCTCGATGGCAAGACTTGCAATTCAAAAAATCCCGGGAAGTTTTTCCACCAGGGACCATTTTGTCAATAATTGATTTTGCAGAAAACTACACATTTGTTCGATAAAAATAAATTTAGAGTGAATACTATCATTCTAACCAAGTCTCCATGCGCGTCCATATTCTATATAGACATGTTGAACAAAACGTCGATCATATAGAAAGCACCAGTGAAAATCAACATGTTATTAAAGAATATCACTTTTATATTAATGACGATCGTACACATGATACATATTTTGTACAACATTGTTTTGGAAAGATTTATGACTCCTTGAAATATTGTGGAATAAAATTCAATGAACATTGGATATGGTCAGATGGATGCGCAGGTCAATTCAAATCTTCACGATCATTCTTTTGGTTGTGTTATCTTCATAAGAAAACCTGCATTAAACATTGTTGGAATTTCTTTGAGACTGACCATGGAAAAGGAGAACATGACGGTGCAGGGGCATGCATAAAATGAGCACTTCGAAGATATCAAATGAACCCCTCTGTAAACTGACTTGTGGACGCTAAAGAAGTTGTTCAATGGTGCATCGTTGCTTTAAGCCATGAGACTAACCGATCAAGGGAAGTGCGAAGGTACATTCAATTTAATTTTTATTGGACATCTAATTTTAAACAGTGTACATTTATCACAATGATTATCTTTGATGGTATTTTGATATCATATTTACATTCTTCT
This sequence comes from Pinus albicaulis, assembly GCA_034641835.2. Taxonomy (NCBI): domain Eukaryota; kingdom Viridiplantae; phylum Streptophyta; class Pinopsida; order Pinales; family Pinaceae; genus Pinus; species Pinus albicaulis. The sequence goes on along the minus strand of CM076579.1, from coordinate 1,595,601,763 downwards.
TTGAATTTTCCATATATAGGTTTTTTTGGCATATTGGGATCGAAGATGTAGATAGATCAATTGGAAATGACGTTGAAACAATAAAAGGGACTCGAAAATTGCATTCAATTAAAACAAGGTTGTCCACAAATGTGTTTGCACTGGATAAAATAAAATATTGTTTCTTTTGTCATGTTTGCATAGACAACACAGAATCCAATGACGTTTGTGAAAACAAAATCTGTGTAAAATATTGGAAACATATAGAGCTAAATACAAAGGGAAAAATGTCCGATGCAATGTTTGAATAAATGTAATCAGAGGAGACTACGATATCATCTGATGGTGATCGAGTTTCTGATCTTGTTAGAGAAGGTCACATTTGAATTGATTTCAAATGATAAAGATCTAGAAATAAGTTTAAATACATAAGTTTGTTAAGTTTGTTTTATTGTGCAGGAGATGTTTTTGTTGTAATTTCACCTACTGACAATGTTGAAAATGTGAAGTATTATTTGATGCGTTGCACTGAACGAAAAATGAAATTATTAGAAAACTATGATGATCACGGGTTTCCATATGGCAAAGAGTCTATTATACTGAAAGGTTATTTTTTCAGACAAACTAATCAAAGTGGGGATTTTTTTTACTTTGAAGATTATCAACCTGATTTCATAAGTTGTCACTTGGTGTGTGCAACATGCATAAAGTTGATAGAGGTTCAATCAAAGAAAAAAATGAAAATCAAGAAATGGAAAATGTCAAAATCCGATGATGAACGGATCATTGAAGATGGCATTCCATTGAAATTTTTTGATTGAACTGCCCAACAATTTCTTCTCTTTGGATTCATGTTTTAGAAATTCAGGAACTCAACTAAAAATTGAGCTGTCTTGTTATGTTATCTGTGCAAGTGTTTGCACATGTACATTGTTTTGGTACATGCACAGTAGTATCAACTAAAAGTAGCTTTTCTATACATGCATTGATGAAAAATGTTGCATGTATTGGATATATATATATGTGTGTGTGTGTGTGTGTGTGTGTGTGTGTGTGTGCTCTAGAATGCAATTCACTGAAAGTACAACTTTTCTATGTGCATTGATGAAAAATGTTGCAAGTATTGGATATATATGTTCTAGAAGTATTGGATATATGTGTGTGTGTGTGTGTGTGTGTGTTCTAGAATGCAATTAAAACTGAAAGTAGCTTTTTTATGTGCATTAATGAAAAATGTTTTACGTATTAAATATATATGGTCTAGAATGCAATTAACTTAAATTAGTTTTTCTATGTGCATTGATGAAAAATGTTGCACGTACTGGATATATACACAGACTGAATGTGACCAGTTTTTCTCGTGGGATTTTCTGGTAAAAATATTCCACGATGTAAATAAATCATCCGCAGTATAGTTTTGTACGAAGATTCCTTTCAGACAAGAGGCTCAGAGCACTTCTCTGACTTTTGGTGGGATTTGACCCACATCTCTGTTTCTGATAGAAAATAGTACAAAATTTGACAAATCGCGGCAGGATATGTTCTAGGCAATTAGCTGAAAAGTAGCTAGTTCTATTTGCATTGATGAAAAATGTTGCTGTCTTTTGGATATATATGCATTATAGAATACATTTTTTAAATTTTATGATTGTTTGTTACATCTATAAGACCTAGGTCTTAATTGTTTATATATATATATATATATATATATATATATATATATATATATATATATATGCATCAATATGTATTGTACTTCAATCGTTTTAAAATATATATTCAAACACGTGTAAAATCATTTCTACATTCACATATATTCACAGTTGAATTTTTTTTGTTTGGAAAACGACAACTTGAATTTTAAAAACAAAACATAATATCATAATCACATGCCAAATGTAGTTCTTGACCATCCAAAACTTCAGTTTTAAAAACAAAACAAATTATAAAACAACATTACTTTACTTCACATGCCAAACAAATTATAACACAACATTACTTCACATGCAAATGTAGTTCAACCATCCAAAACTTGAGTTTTAAAAACAAAACATTATAGATCACAAGTATCAAAACTGGAGTTTTAAAAACATTATATATCACATTCACATGTACCAAATGTATTTCACATAAAATATGTCCAAAATTTGTAGATCTCACAAGTATCAAGTTATATATGACTGCATCTAGATAAGACTATATATAAAAAAGCAAATTTAAGACTAAATCTATTGAAAATATAATGTTTCACGTGTGCATGTGCTTCATCCATGCAATAGTGCATGTGAATCATCCATCAAACAAAGATGGATGTAGTGTCTTTCCCAGGAAAGTCTCAATCCTGGAGCTATCCTGCGAAGCATGGGGAACCTGTACACAACGTGTACAAACATTAAAATTTGATGTTTTAAAATTGAGTGAGAATATATAGAACTTCAATTAAAAAACAAAATGTAAAAAAAATCAGGCAATACCTCATGAGGTTCCCTCTCCATTTGTTGTTCATCCACTAGAACTTCCCCCACAGGAACATCTCCAACAGTAAACTGTACATTATATATATATATATATATATATTAAAAAATTTCAAATGAAAATGCATATATAAACTTATTTTCAATAATATTAAAAAAAGTTAGACAACTTGTTCAAATGGTTGAAATGGTGTGGATGTTCCTATCTCCATCGCTAGAGTCCGTGGAGAAAAGAAATCCTTTATAGAAACCTAAAATTCAAAAAATTTAAAAGTATAAAATAACTCAAGATCAAGATATCAATTTATAATAAAACTTTTAAACTTCAATTTATAAATTATAACTTAAAAACATATATTTAATTAAGTGAAAAATTGAATACTTGTGTTGTCGGATTTGGCACATCTCCTAAGAGTGGTTCAGAAAGAAAATCTCCAAAAAACTAAAATTCAAAAAAAATTAAAATAACTCAAGATATAGATATATTTCATTTTTTAATGGAACTTTTTGAAGTGGAATATATAACTTAAAAAAATAAATTTTAAAAGTGAAAAATTGTCCATACTTGTGGTTGTGCATTTGGCACATCTCCTTAGGAAGTAGAAGGTACATCTCCCAAGGAAGAAGAAGGTACCACCATCTCAAAAAAATCGGACGGAATCGGAATCTGTTAAAACATTTTGTTATATATATGTACATGTACATGTGTGCATAATTATTTATTTTAAAAATATCACTTAAAAACACTAACATTTTCCAACATATCTTGATGGTGAGAACTATCTTGATTGTTTGAACCAGAGGCTCCAAACGTGATATTAACATTTTCTTCATTCATCAAGCATGACAAGTGAAAATGGTGGTAACATATAATGATACATTTTTGTTAGATTAATGTATACAAATAAATGTATGTGTATATATGTATTTATTACAAATTGTACATGTGTTAAAATAATTGAACCCTAACCATTAACACATATCATTTCCATGCCTTCTTCCTCATGAACAATTAGGTCATGCCAACCATTGCGACAATTCTTTGCATATGTTTTGAGATTTTCAACACTCATGTTGTCAATCTCTTCATCTGTACAATACACAAAATTTGCACGTGCATTCTCACATGCTTTTTGTCGATTCAGACAAACATCGATTCCACCCAATCCACTGTAAACATTGTCGATGATGGCATCCCTTGCTTCTCGACTAATTTGAGAAGTGGCTTCTATCTCTAACCGCAAAGTTTCGACATGACAAGGTCAACTAACCAATGGTGGCTCAGGGCGAGGAAACTCAACATCACGCCTAGCGCCCCTACGGTCACACAATCGACCTTTCCCATGACCAAAAAATTCAGAGGAAAGGTCTTTGTAATTGGGTTTCATTTGCAAAAGGAATTCTCCATAAAATCATTTTTCAAAATAAAGCGGAACCTCGTCGTTCCATGGGAGTCTTCCATAGGCCACAAGGTGTCTATCATAAAAATAGTGAGCTATATCAGGGTGCTTGAAATATTGTACCTTCAACATCTTTCTTTTCGGTCCTTCTTTGAAATTAAACATTAACTTCGTCATTTCTTTGTAACTCTTTGTTTTACAACCTCCCATTTATCGGGACCCATCACTGTTTCCTTTCTTTTTCTCATGACTTCTACAAATGTATCAGTCGTTGGCCCAAGCTTTCGGTACACATCTACTAGTTCGCCTAAAGAGTGTGTAACTATTTCCAAGCTTTGTTGACTCTCAACAGGTAGAGTCAAAGGCACAAGATCTCTCTGCAATTTTGCATGAAGATGTTGACACCTTTCTAAGGTGCATTGATGCATGTTTATTTCCCAAGGTATATCAGAAATGTCGGTCGGATAAATCGTGGTGGGTGGAAAACCTTCTTCTTGAATGACGCGTTCTGCCCTACGCCCTTTCTTCCCAACATTTGGAGCATTTTCATCCTCTGCATCAATATATAAAAAAATTTATATTAGAAAAAAAACATGTAAACAAATTTGTACAAATTGAATGAAAAAAAATATTCAAATTGATGGCCACCTCGATGTGGTTAGCTAGCATCTTGCCCACCCTGAGACTATTGAGGACCAGAACGACCCTACTGAGAACCAACATGACCATCCGTTGATTGGTCTCTGGGGGAATATATATCACCACCTTCACACAACCTGCCAGCACTTATTGATGGCCCTCTAAGGGGATTTGAACCACCACCAACCTTTCGAGACGAGAGAGAAGCTTCATAAACAAATATGAATTTATAATCAATTCAAAAATATATTCATACATATAAATACATGTACATATTTATTGATTAAATTGTGTGAACCATACCACGACTGGATGTACCATGGGCATGCTCCATTGATGGAGTAGAGACCCTTCTCCTCTTAGCTCCTAAAAAATAAAAAATGAAACTTAATAACAACTAATTTAACTCACAAAGTTGATAAAAAATCAATTCCATATGTACACACATGTATGTATGTGTATGGAAATTTAAGATTATATTTAAATACCATGAACATCCCTCGATCCCTGATCCCATTCTCTCGTAGATATATGGGATTCTATTGATATTCGCCGTTCATACTCCATGATATATATATCTACAGTGGACATTTACAATTATTTTTTTAAATTAATATTTAAAATAAATTCAAAATAAATTTCAGAAAATTAATGTAATTTAGTGTACACAAATTATGTAAAACACAACTTTCAAAGCAATAATTGATATGTGAAACTCAATTTAAGCAAAAAAATTTATAAAAATGCTAAGTTCACCAAATTTAGCTTTACATGTTGGGAGCAAACTTGGTATAAAATTGAAAAAAACACATGGTCATTAAAAAAGAAGCGTGAAACTCCATTCAAACAAAAATTTGTTGAAGTCCTCGCATTTTAATTTTATAAAAATGTGAAGTTCACCACTTGTTGCAAATGTGAAGTTCACCAACTTGCGCCTTACATGGTGTGGTGGGAGCACACTTGGTATATAATTGAAAAAAACACATGATCATTAAAAAAGACGCATTTATAAGTACAAAATGCACACATATCCAAGATATGTTACAATGTCCATCAATAAATTTTGAAGGAGAGTATCTCAACGCTAATTCATCTTTGAGAGATGAATCTTGAATTTTTGAAGAAGAGCGTCTCAAAACTAATTCATCTTTGAGAGATGAATCTTGAATTTTTGAAGAAGAGCATCTCAAAACTAATTCATCTTTGAGAGATGAATCTTTCATTGGCATTGCCCCATATAATTCTAATCCATATATTAATTCATCTTTGATATATGAATCCTGAATTGGCATTGCCCCACGCAATAAATCAGCAGACATCTTATTCACATTTGCACAATGTCTTATACTAAAAATTTGAAATTGGCTAACAATATTGTTTGCTATTCCATGCAGTTCTTTTAGGCTCTCCTTCTTAACTTGGTACACGCCATTCATCTGGTTGCACACATGTTCATAATTGGTGAAAACTACAATTCCATTTGATCCATACTCCATAGTTGTTTCCAAGCCTTCTATCAATGCAATATAATATGCCTCGTTGTTTTTTGTTCTTCCCGATATATTCGTTTTCCTTTGGACGACTTTGCTAGTCGCAATATTGGAAAGCACATATGTAATTACTGCTTTCCCTGGAATGGGATAGCAAGAAACATCTATGCATAATTTCCATTTTTCAACCATATTTAGTGGTTTTTTATCCCTGAAAAAAAACAAATTCAATAAAAATATATTAAATTGACATTTATTGAAAATGCATGGGAGAAATGACACATGTGCATGAGATAAATGACATGTGCATGGTTTATCTTAAAGTTTGACATAAATTTTATGGTAGAATTCACATCTAGAAATGAGATGAATTAAAGATTGCATTGCCTAGAGTTTAAGGGAGATTTATGACACATGTATACATGGTTCATGCATGGTTTTCATGAAAGTTTGCCTTAAAATTTATGGCACAAATCACATCTAGTCCAATAACATGCCTTAAGAAAGGATGAGATCAAGAATTTAGAACTTGTAGAAGTTAAGACTCAACCAACAAACTAAAATCCTATGGAAGTTCAGCCACTTTAGGTTTAGTTTTTAGGCCTTAAAGTTTGCCTTGAATTAATGGGGGAAAGCCCTTAGTTTGGGGATACTATCCTATGAGAGTTCAGCCACTTTAGGTTCAGTTTTTAGGCCTTAAATTTTTCCTTGAATTAATGGGAGGAAGCATTTATTTTGTAGGAGAAATGACATTTACATGGTTTGCAAAATTATTTTATGCACTTACTAAAACAACGCTCAGTTTTTAGGCCTTAAAGTTTGCCTTGAATTAATGGGGGAAAGCCTTAAGTTTGGGGGATACTATCCTATGAGAGTTCAGCCACTTTAGGTTCAGTTTTTAGGCCTTAAATTTTGCCTTGAATTAATGGGAGGAAGCCTTTAGTTTGTGGGAGAAATTACATTTACATGGTTTGCAAAATTATTTTATGCACTTAATAAAACAACTAGTTATGTCAAAGGTCACATCGTTATGAGTTTGTGGGAGAAATGAAATAGAAATGACAAATGCCTTAAATTTTGCCTAAAATTTTATGGGAGAAGAGAGAAATGACACATGTACAAGGTTTTCCTTAGAGTGGTAGTGGTTTATGGATATTAAAATGAAGAACTTCTATTTAGATCTGTTCCAGAGATTGACTGTAGAGGCATTTACTGGATATGTCACCTTTGAGAAAAGATGAGATCCAGAGGCTACCTGGCCCTTTATAAACTCTATCTTTAGAACTTGTAGAAGTTAACACTCAACATACAGACTAAAATCCTATGGAAGTTCAAAATCCTATGAGAGTTCAGCCACTTTAGGTTCAATTTTTAGGCCTTAAAGTTTGTCTTGAATTAATGAGAGAAAGCCTTGAGTTTGTGGGAGAAATGACATTTACATGGTTTGCAAAATTATTTTATGCACTTACTAAAACAACGTTCAGTTTTTAGGCCTTAAAGTTTGCCTTGAATTAATGGGGGAAAGCCTTGAGTTTGGGGGATACTATCCTATGAGAGTTCAGCCACTTTAGGTTCAGTTTTTAGGCCTTAATGTTTGCCTTGAATTAATGGGAGGAAGCCTTTAGTTTGTGGGAGAAATGACATTTACATGTTTTGCAAAATTATTTTATGCACTTAATAAAACAACTAGTTATGTCAAAGGTCACACCTTTATGAGTTTGTGGGAGAAATGAAATATATAAATGACACATGCCTTAAAGTTTGCCTAAAATTTTATGGGAGAAGAGAGAAATGACACATGTATAAGGTTTGCCTTAGAGTGGTAGTGGTTTATGGATATTAAAATGAAGAACTTCTATTTAGATCTGTTCCAGAGATTGACTATAGGGGCATTTACTGGATATGTCACCTTTGAGAAAAGATGAGATCCAGAGGCTACCTGGCCCTTTACAGACTCTACCTTTAAAACTTGTAGAAGTTAACACTCAACATACAGACTAAAATCCTATGGAATTTCAAAATCCTATGATAGTTCAGCCACTTTAGGTTCAAGTTTTAGGCCTTAAAGTTTTCCTTAAATTAATGAGAGAAAGCCTTTTGTGGGAGAAATGACATTTACATAGTTTGCAAAATTATTTTATGCACTTACTAAAAACATGCTTTAAAGTTAATGGGAGAAAACCAACATGGCATAAGCTTTAAAAACTTTGCCTAAGAATTTATGGGAGAAATGACACATGTATACAGTTTGCCTTAAAGTGGTTGTGGTTTATGGATATTAAATTAAAGAAATTCTATTTAGATCTGTTCCAGAGATTGACTGTAGGGGCATTTATTGGATATGTCACCTTTCAAAAATGATGAGATCCAGAGGCTACCTGGCCCTTACAGACTCTGCCTTTAGAACTGATAGAAGTTAACACTACCTGACCCTTTACAGACTCTGCCTATAGAACCTTGTAGAAGTTAACACTCAAGGGACAAATTAAAATCCTATGGAAGTTCAACCACTTTAGGTTAATTTTTTAGGCTTTAAATTTTGCCTTTAATTAATGGGAGAAAGCCTTTAGTTTTAGAGTAACCTTATAAAATGCTTTAATGTACATATAGTACTTTACCTACAAAACAATGGAATTGAAGACTGTGCTTATATATCATAGTTTTGTTATGAAAAATAAGTTATGTCCTTAATAAGAAGAATGGCTTAGCACTTATCAAATTGTTTAATAATTTATAATAATGTCATTTTTGGCTTGTATAGTGTTATTTACCCTTGATATGTACAAGAATTTTACAACTTCAACATCAACCTACACTATCATAAAAAATTAGTTATGTCCTTAATAATAAGTATGATTTAGCACTTATCAAATTGTTTAATAATTTATAATAATTGATATGTACAAGAATTTTACAACTTCAACATCAACCTACACTATCATCATATCACTATAGCCATGTCAATCTAGATTATTTATGTCCATTACATCATAAAACACTCCACTTTTAACATTTTAAAAGAATAAAGCAACATGGAGGGTGTAAATTTAGGTACATTAATAAAATACAGCCATGTCAATCTAAATTATTAAGATCCATTACATCATATTTAACGTGCAATCTAGATTATTTATATCCATTAGATCCTAAAACACTCCACTTTTAACATTTTAAAATAATGAAGCAACATGGAAAGTGTAAATTTAGGTACATTAATAAAATACAGCCATGTCAATCTAGATTATTAAGATCCATTACATCATAAAACACTCCACTTTTAACATTCTACATTTTACTCACCTTGAGTTTGGGGGATATTATCCTATGGAAGTTCAATACAGCCATGTCAATCTAGATTATTAAGATCCATTACATCATAAAACACTTCACTTTTAACATTTTACATTTTACTCCATTTGAGTTTGGGGGATCCTATCCTACGGAAGTTAAGAAGGGAAACTTTTAAGTATGGAAAATTATTTTGAAGTTTAAAAATTTGGCGAATCTCACTAGTCCCTAATATGAAAAATATAAAATGTTTATTGATTTATTTTTAAAATTCTTCAAATTTATAATGATATTATATATATTGTCTATATAATATTGGAGATTTTTAAGGTAAAATAATTTTATATTGTAAAATTTGGGTGAATCGATTTTATAAAAAAATGGAAATTGGCGAATCTTTTTTTGGGAAAAACCATGGAAAAATAGCCCACCTGCGAATATTAGCCACTAAAATTTTCCATGAAGTTAAGCTACTTTTAGTTTTTAGGCCTCAGAGTTTGCCTTGAATTAATGGGAGAAAGCTTTGAGAAATGACAAATGCTTTAAAGTTAATGGGAGAAAGCCTATGACACATGCTTTAAAGTTTGCCTTAAGAGTTTATCGGAGAAATGACACATGTATGGGAGAAATGACATATGTACATGGTTTTCCTTAAAGTGGTCATGGTTTATGGATATTAAAATGAAGAACTTATATTTAGATCTATTCCAGAGATTGACTGTAGGGACATTTACTAGATATGTCACCTTTCATAAAAGATGAGATCCAGAGGCTACCTGGCCCTTTATATACTCTGCCTATAGAACTTGTAGAAGTTAACACTACTTGTCCCAATTATACCCTATTAAGTGCTTAGAGGACCCGTTGAGTAGTAGAATTGATTCCTACGGTAAAATAAAATAGTTGAATAGTTTAAAAATATACATGCATAAATTCAATGAGCATAGTTTTGAGATATATTAGTCCAAAATGGAATAGTTGTTGGTGAACAAATATTAGTGGATCACTATGGATATATTTGCTTCATTAAAAGGGATTTTTCTAGAAGGATGTTCACTAAGTTGGAAAGAAGGGGAAATATCACAATTATATGTTAATGCATGTGTTTTACATTGAATATTTTTCATTTTATTAAGAATCTATTTGAAACAATTAACTATATAAGGTTAAAACCTATGTTTTGTATCAAATCACTTTTGGTTTCAATGGGAAAATTTTATGGCTAATGTGTTTTTTTCTTTTTGTATCAAATTACCTTTGGTTTCAATTGGAAAATTTGATGGCTAATGTGTTTCACAATTATATGTTAATGCATGTGTTTTGCATTTAATATTTTTCATTTTGTTAAGAATCTATTTGAAACAATTACCTATATAAGGTTAAACCCTATGTTTTATATCAAATCACTTTTGGTTTCAATGGGAAACTTTTATGGCTAATGTGTTTTTCTCGAAATGTGATAGACCCCATTAAAATGGGAGATATATCGAAATGATTCCTATGGTTTAATAAAACAGATGAGGAATTTAAAGATATAGATGCATAAATTCAATGAGCATAGTTTTGAGATATATAAGTCCAAAATGGAATGGTTGTTGGTGAACAAATATCAGTGGATCACTATGAATATATTTGCTTCATTAAAAGGGATTTTCTAGAAGGATGGAATAAGTTGGAAAGAAGGGAAAATATCACAATTATATGTTAATGTGCATGTGTTTTACATTGAATATTTTTCATTTTATTAAGAATATATTTGAAACAATTAACTATATAAGGTTAAAACCTATGTTTTGTATCAAATTACTTTTTATTTCAATGGGAAACTTTTATGGCTAATGTATTTTTCTCGAAATGTGGTAGACCCCATTAAAATAAGAGATATATCGAAATGATTCCTATGGTTTAATAAAACAGTTGAGTAGTTTAAAGATATAGATGCATAAATTAAATAAGCATATTTTTGAGATATACAAGTCCAAAATGAAATAGTTGTTGGTGAACAAATATCAGTGGATCACTATGGATATATTTGCTTCATTAAAAGGGATTTTTCTAGAAGGATGTCCACTAAGTTGGAAATAAGGGAAAATATCACAATTATATATGTTAATGCATGTCTTTTACATTGAATATTTTTCATTTTATTAAGAATCTATTTAAAATAATTACCTATATAAGGTTAAAACTTATGTTTTGTATCAAATCACTTTTGGTTTCAATGGGAAACTTTTATGGCTAATGTGTTTTCCTAAAAAGGTGATAGACCCCATTAAAAGGGAGATATATCGATATGATTCCTATGGTGTAATAAAATAGTTGAGTAGTTTAAAGATATAGGTACATAAATTCAATGAGCATAGTTTTGATATATATAAGTCCAAAATGGAATAATTGTTGGTGAAAAAATATCAGTGGATCACTATGGATATATCTGTTTCATTAAAAGGGATTTTTCTAGAAGGATGGACTAAGTTGTAAAGAAGGGAAAATATCACAATTATATGTTAATGTGCATGTGTTTTACATTGAATATTTTTCATTTTATTAAGAATCTATTTGAAACAATTAACTATATAAGGTTAAAACCTATGTTTTGTATCAAATTAATTTTGGTTTCAATGAGAAACTTTTATGGCTAATGTGTTTTTCTCGAAATGTGATAAACCCCATTAAAATGGGAGATATATCAAAATGATTTTACTATGGTGAAATAAAATAGTTGACTTGTTTAAAGATATAGATGCATAAATTCAATGAGCATAGTTTTGAGATATATAAGTCCAAAATGAAATAGTTTTTGGTGAAAAAATATCAATGGATCACAATGGATATATATGCTTCATTAAAAGGGATTTTTCTAAAAGGATTTCCAAGAAGTTAGAAAGAAGGGAAAATATCATAATTATATGTTAATGCGTGTGTTTTAAATTGAATATTTTTCATTTTATTAAGAATCTATCTGAAACAATTAACAATATAAGGTTAAAACCTATGTTTTGTATCAAATCACTTTTGGTTTCAATGGGAAACTTTTATGGCTAATGTGTTTTTTCTTTTTGTATCAAATTACTTTTGGTTTTAATGGGAAACTTTTATGGCTGACGTGTTTTTCTCAAAATGTGATAGACCCCATTAAAATGGGAGATATATCGAAAAGATTCATATGGTGTAATAAAATAGTTTCAAGTAGTTTAAAAATATAGATGCATAAATTCGATGAGCATAGTTTTGAGATATAAAAGTCCAAAATGGAATAGTTGTTTGTAAACAAATATCAATGGATCACTATGGATATATCTGCTTCATTAAAAGAGATTTTTCTAGAAGGATGACCACTAAGTTGGAAAGAAGGGAAAATATCACAATTATATGTTAATGCATGTGTTTTACATTGAATATTTTTCATTTTATTAAGAATCTATTTGAAATTAAATTCAATGAGCATAGTTTTGAGATATATAAGTCCAAAATGGAATAGTTGTTGGTGAAAAAATATTAGTGGATCAATATGGATATATCTGCTTCATTAAAAGAGATTTTTCTAGAAGGATGGACTAAGTTGGAAAGAAGGGAAAATATCACAATTATAAGTTAATGCATGTGTTTTACATTGAATATAAAAGTGGACTAAGTTGGAAAGAATGGAAAATATCACAATTATAAGTTAATGCATGTGTTTTACATTGAATATAAAAGGTTTTTTTCTCTCTTGCATTGTTTGAGTCCTAATCTTATAAAAGGTTTCCACTAAATCCATTCCCTATTACTTTTCATGTGAACCACATTCCCAAACCCACCCATCTACGTACTTAAGACTTTTGTCATGTTCTGCAAATATTAAAACATCTACTTGTAATCCTAGAGAGTCCTCTAATGCATCTTGGAATCTTACAGCTAGTCATATTGAAACAAAACTGCCACAGGGTTTAGGTAAGAGTTTTATGTCTTCACTTGGGGATGATGTGCTTTCAACATCTAACACACTTGGAGTAAATCACCAATCCATGATTGGAATTAATTACCAACCTTGGCATAAATATTTCTTATCATATTTTCCTGGGCTAATTCAGACTAACAGTTTTCATAGGTTGAACACTAACAAAGAATGTTCAAAACGTTTCCTACCTGGCATCAGCAAGATTTCTGCTATTCCTGAAGATAGTGATAAGCCTGGTGGTAATGGTGACTCTGATAACTACATTAATTGGCCCTCTAAAGAACAATATGACAATGCACATGCATTTGTGCATGTATTGTCAGGTGCTGAATTACTTGAAGCATTGGGACCGCCTTTCAAAAAAATAGGAACAAACAAAGGTATGTGGAATGAAATATTATTTCATGGACAAGATGTTTGCAATTCAAATTTGGGAACATAAAATGTTGGAATCTCTCATAGGTCAGATTACCATTCTGAGTTGGATATGTCTCAGAGAGTTTGGATGTATCTGTAGTTAATGCACCTGAAGGGTGGTTTTTTCCTGATTCCAAATCTGAAGATCTTTTAGATGCTATGGTTGCCAATGTTTTCCCAGCGCCTAACCGAGGCACAGTTGACAATATATCCTCTAGAACTATATGTTCAAAAATAACAAACTCTGAATCTTGAAAGGTTCTATCTTTCTAGGTAAAGCGCTACCTAACTCACCTACCTGGCTATATTTTTTTCTCCTAGCCCAGACAGAAGTGAAAGAGAATTAGATTCTGATTCTAAGGAATGAAAGTTTGCAATCTAAACAAACAGAAACCAGTGCAACTTATATAATGTAAATTTAATTTATAGCTAGGACACTAGCTCCTTAAACATGGCAAATTCCAACCACAAAAATTTGCAGAAATTCGCATAGATACATAGAAATTCGCAGAAATAGATACATAGATATTGTCAACATAGATACATAGTAATTCACATAAATTCGCATGTTATAAGCATAGATACATAGATACATACCTGGAAATTTGCAGAAAATTGCAGAGGAAGCCGAAATGAAGATGAAGATGGGCGATCCCTGAAGACGTTGTGGAAGACGCAAACCAAATTTCCTGCGAAAAAAAAAGAATTAAATTAAAATCAAACCAAAAAATCAACAAAACAAAATTACAAAAAAAAAAGAGCAACTGCAACTGCAAAATCAACAAAAATCAAGAAATTTACCTCGTCATCGTGGCGCAACTGCAAATCAACAGAATCACCTCATCGTCGCGACGCAACTCCAAATAAAAAAAAATCACAGAGCGCAACAGAGCAACAAAGTGCAACAGAGTGCAATAGAGATGTGTGAGACAAATGTGAACAAGAAACCTATAAAATTTTGTGGGCTGATATATTTATAAAATATGAGTTCGACCGAACTATTTTAAAAGTTCGACTGAACTAATAGTCCAGCCGAAATTTTAGTTTGGCCGAACTTTTGTTGTCGGTTTTTCCATCTCTGTCCAAAAATATGTTTGCCCATGCCATTAGTACGCTGTCAATGTAAACGGTAGAACTATTTTGGCCGAACTAATTTCGAAAGTTCGGCTGAATTATTGAGAAAAAAAGTTTTCTGCCCCCGATTCTCACAAAAGTGTAACCCATCTTCGGATTTTTACCCACATCCCTTGTGGTTTATTATGGCTAAGGAAATTGGCAAATATATTGGGAAAGAAAAAGAGGCAATAATTGACATTTAATTATGAAAATAAAGAAAATAGGAGAAAAGGGAGATGAAGAGACACAAATTTGTATGCAAAAGAAAATTAGAGGAAAATGAAGAAAAGAGAGGCATCAATGATAAAAAGGCATAAGATAAATAGTTCACGGCTTTTGTCAGTTTTAGTTTTGGCTCTCTTACACTCTTTCACGATTAGAGCACCCTTGGAGCACTTTAGCATTCACTTGGATTTGGACAAAGGCAAGCAAGCAAGCAAAGGAAGGAAAATGACAAGCAAAGGAACACAAAGGGAAAGCAAAGAAATGTAGGATCAACAACTTTAGCAGGAAGATTTTGTGGGTAATAGGTTGCATGTATGATTTCCTTGTTAGGATGTGAATGAATAGTATATGCATTTATTTATTCCATTCATTTGTTGTCATTGACATGGGTTTTTCCCTGTTTGACAGTGGTTTCAGCCTTGTCTTTCCATTTCCTGGTTAACCATGGTGTGACAAGATTCATTCTTGGTTGAGCTTTGGCTTGCCAAAAGGTTTTATATCTGAGTGAGGTGGTATAAGGAAAATCCCAAGGGTTGGGGTGGAGATGGTTTTCTTCGAGAATCCCTTAACAAGTGGGTGGAGACAGGAAAATTCCTAAAGGTATGGTGAAGGAATTCTAAGGAATCCAAGCTTGTTTTGGTTTTGTGATCTCGGGACCAGTTTAGGTGAGATCACGATAACTTGAGGGTGGAGGTGCTTTAACCTCTTGAGTCCGTAGTTGCTTATGTCTTGGTTTATCCCATGATATCTTGCATTCATGCTTGAAATAAGGCACAGGGGTGATTGGTTGAAAGAAATATTTGGTTCAACCCAATCTATGGTCAGGTGGTACGTGGAAGTCCCTAACTTGGTTGGATTTTGCATATGTAACAATGATTTATTTTCCTAATGTGATGAATGAACATATGTACTTGTTATTATGTTGTTTTCGTGACATATTTGTCATGGTTTCTATTATGGTTATATGTTGGTCATATGCATGGTTATATGATGTGTTCTAGCTATGGATCTTGTTCATGATTTTATAAGTTAATAAATGATTAATGAATACATGGGCTAACAAGTGTTGTTGTAGTTAACTTGAGAGGGCATTGAGTCTTCTTGGTGATTCTCAGATGAAGTTCAAACTCTTATGATCAGATATGCATTAATGACATGTAGCTTTTATGTTTACCATATGTTTGATGAAATGTTTGTCATGGATTAGGCATGGCTAGGTCAAGTTCTTGTTCAAGTTATAAATGGTTAGCATTAATATCATCTTGTTTATGCTTCTGGAAAGTTACAGGCAATTCTAGGTTATGGTCAAAAGGCTATCCTAGAAAAGTGGCTCATCTCTTAGAACTATTGGCACTGAACTAGTTTTTTTGGGTTATAACTACATGGAAGCAAGCCTGTGAGTGCGGTTATAGCCTTCCAATTGCATGCATGAAATGTCAAGGGTGTGGTTACGGGGCTAGGTCAAAGAAAAAGGGTTCTTGTTGAGGGATTGATCACTTGGGGTGGATACTTGGCTCTTCAGTGGTTTGTGGTCCCTAAGCGATGCTAGAGAGGTTTTTAGTTTGTAGGCCCCACTTCCATCATGGGAACTTGGAGGTTTAGTCATGTCATAGTAACACTCATCTCATTTTTACCCTAGAGGGCTTGTAAAAGTGGGTAAATGTGGGGTGGGGCATTACACCTTTCCTCCCCATATATCATTTCATTTATAAAAAAAATATCATTAATGCATATGTAAAATATAATATTAAAGTTAAAAGAAAATAAAATCCAGAAAATGGATAAAGTGATCACAAACCCATGATTGTCTTAAACAACAATGTAATATTCCAAATCTGGAACAACTAGCAAGGCATGACTGGAAAACGCATTTTCTAGTAATGGCTGCTACAGGAATTGAAACCAAGACCTGGATCCCTTAGAACAATGTGTCTAAGTGCTAAATCCAAGAGGAGGCTCCAAAGAAATCCTTATAAGCGGGTTAAATATATCTCCCACACTTAGATGTCCTCAAAAGGTGCCCGATGAAGGGATTGCAACAATACTTGAACAAGGATTGAATACACAACGTTATTTTAATGAGCCATGACACAAGAAGATGTAAATAGCTGATCAATGTATAATATAGCAGCAAGAGAGTACAATGCTTTGAGGAATAAATCACTCAAGCTGGGCAATGAAAGCCTCAATAAGACATGTACATCAAATGTGACAAAACACTGCTACATAAATATGCCCTAGCTATGACTGCGTAGTTTAATGGAGACACTGCAACATAATAAAATTAAAATACAATGGTATGACAATATCAGGCTCAAGAAAGATGGGGGAGCAAGCTCTCAACCCCTAAAAACACTAATACAACAATAATACACAATCCTTAGAAGGATTGGCTACAATACATGTACAAATGGCAATTCTGCAGAAATGTTGGAGTTGCTGGGTAGTAGCTGCAACTCAGAAAATAACTCGAGAGGGTTGAAGATGATGTGAAATCTGAATTAAACCTCCTCCAATAGATCTCTCAAGTGATAGGCTAATCCTATCCCTGAAGATCTCTTCCTCCAAGATGATGGTGCAACCCCTCACTGCACATATGCATTGAAATAACACAGTATGGAGAATGGACTGAACTGTCTATGATGGGAGATGCTTGGCCTTGATGCCAAGATATTCAAATCAGCTCTGAAACCTTCCTTACTAACCTTCCCGAGGAATAGAGACCCCTTCCTCTAAAATATGAGACAAGGAATGGTGTTGTGGAACCCCTCCACTGCAACACCTGCAACACAACGTTACACTTGAGTAGAGATAACGCTGTAGCTAAAGGAATGGCTTTGGCCTTGAGCCAAGATGTGGAGAAAATGAAGTGTAATCCTTCAAGAGGCCTCTCAAGAAGGAGAGGAAATCCTAAGCAGGAATCCCTCGTGCTAAGCAGCACTGCAACTCAATTGAACAGTCGGAGACTGCAAATAGTCTGAATAGACAAATATCAATATACTCAAAGATGTCCCTCTATGGCTGCCTCTTCCTCCTTTTATACAAGTGAATTTCTCTTTGCCCCAGACCCCACACATTAGGGTTTCTTCCACAAAGAATATTCCTCCCTCTCAAACTGCGCTGTCTTCTCATGCAAGCTACACCTCTTAGGCAGCACTGTTGACTTGGTCAAACTTGACCTTGTCCTCATGCATTTGCCCCTTTTCACATTGGAACATGAAAAATTAAGCAACTCCATTGATCCCTTTCACACTATGAGGGATTTTATTCCTACTCATGGGCCTTTTACCCATTTTATTCATCTCCTATATGACATAAACAAAAATTAATATTCCAATTTTCTGCTTGCAAATTTTAGAATATTACAGTCCTCCCCTCTCAAAGATTGATTGTCCTCAAGAAAGTACAATGATAGACTTAATTATTTTCTCCTCTCCCTGTAGCATCCATGTATGATGATCTCCTCCAAGGAAAGTGATGGTATCTCATCAATCAAGCCCCCACATTGCCCCTCCTCAGCATGTAAGTCAGCTATCAAGCCATCATCTTATAAAGGTGAAATACTTAAGAGGATAGCAAAGTGATGTCTAGAGGTCCCTTTGAAGAGTGGGATCTGAAATATAATGGGAACTATATTTCCCATATGGATCCTCCATCTCCAAGCTATGAGCCATGCAAAATGATTCACCTTCCAACTAGGCATCTCCTGAAAACTTTCCTCCACCTTTGGCTCCGGAAAAGTAGGTGGGATGAAAATCTGCACATGGTAGACAATGTAGCCTACCCCACGTTTTCCATCTCTCCACTTATGATAAGTGCAGAGTGTTGACTGATCTTGGGCTGCAATAAGATTTCCCTCAAGTGGCAAGATGAGGACTATATCTCCAAAGATCTCTCTCCCAACGCTGCAAATCATGCTGGCCCAAATATCCCCATATGTGATGATTTGGAAGTCATCATCATATGGCATCATCTCCATCATGTGGCTCACCTCATAAAGTGAAAAATGTGTTGTTAAGGTAACCATATCATATCCCATGCTCCCCTTAGAACATGTAGTGCCAAAAGTGTGAGGAATTTCTCCCTCAAAGGACACATTCACCCCATGTGTCTCTCTCCCAAGCATGCTCCTCTTAAAGACAGAAATAGTAGAGCTATAGGGAGTAAAAATGAGAATCATACTTGCTGCCATATGCAACAAATGAGAAGGACAATGGTCCCTCAAGTGCAACCAGCGTGGCTTGACCCTCAATTGCCATAGAGACTGATAAAATGAGTGGCTTCTCAACCACTTTCTTGCTGCTCCAATCTCCTCATAAGTATGGAGGAAGTAAATGATGTATGGTGTACAATGAGTAGGTCCTCCATAATATGCCTCTCCCCTAAGTTCTCCTAGGGAATGGCCATCAACCATGCTTATGGCCTCTAATATACCATGAATCCTAAAAGAAAGAATGCTCCTCCTTGGAGCAACATCCTGCAAATATATATGGTCAAGGGATATATACATACATCATATAAACAATCATGTAAACAATGAATACCCTTACCATATGTTCTGAACATACAAATGGAGTGACTCATAGATGAGTCTCCTCTCATCCTCAAAGTGAAAAGAGGTGGTTGTGCTAACTCTTCCGAAGAGTTATGTATCTCCTCCATCTGCACCTGATGCATGCATCTCCTCATATGTTGATATATATCCTCCTCAAAGCCCACCCAGAAATACCTCTCCATGATGGTGTGGTATGCTCTCATAGAACAAGTGGGGCTGAAAAGGAAATCCTCATGAGCTGCTTGTAGAAACTTCTCCTTGAGCTTAGAAGCTCTTCGTAAGAAGATCCTACCATGATAGAATATGACTCCATCTCTGACTGAATATCCCTCCTCATGCAACTGGTCATCCAATATCATGCAAGTGAAAAGATCCTTGGAATACTCCACCAACAGCTGGGAGTTCCAATATGGATCTATCCTCCATAGTGACAGTGCTGATGATCTCTCATGAAGAACATCTATCATATGGTCACCCTCTTCTTTGACATCTCCCATGCCAAAGATGCAAGTTGGAAGGATGCTATCCTTCCCCTGTTGCTTCTACCACAACGCAGAATCTGAAATGGAAGTGGGTACTGATGATGTTGAGAGAATGCTCTCTCTCTCCTTGAGTCCACCCTAGACTCCCAGCACTGTATCAAGCTCTCCCAAGGTTCCCACTTTTCTGAAATCATTGAGTGGTGCCTCAACTAATGAAGCATCCATCCTCCTCTACTAATCTAGTGGTTTCCCCGGCAAAATGTCTCCATGAAATGAGACATCCTCAACAAGAGATGACTGAATGTATGAATGGAAAGAACTCTCCATGCTTCCACTGCACAATCAAATCACCTTCTTAGGTGCATCAACCTCCACAAATGAATAGGGATGTGTACTCCTCATCTCATGATGCTGGGTCTTCTCCCTACCTTCTCCTTGTGTCTCTGTTATCACTATTAAAATTTTCTAAACTTAGTCAGTTTATACTTGCTTCTAAGTCATGGACTTAGATAGGGTTTGAGTCATTTTTATGTTTTATAGGGTCTAAACCATAGGTTACAAGTCTCATTTCATCACCAAATAAAGTTCATAAACCTTTCTTTACTTTTTAGAAGTCTCATACCACGTTTTGAAAACCATATTTTAAGTCTTTTTCGGAAAAATTTTGAATAAGCCATGAAACCACGTTTTTGTAGTGCACTCAGTGTAAAAAACTGCTTCTATGCTACGAAAATGCTGGTCTTTTCGTAGCGCGAAATCCTGAAATCACATTACCAGCGATACGAAATCAGGGATTTGAAATTTTTGGTTTAGCTGTCACATCCATCAATTTGGGTTAAATTTTCATGATTATGGTGTCAGTCCACGAATCCTCCCTCACGCATGCAACCATCCAAAGCAATTATGAAATTATTATGAGATTTGTTAGGTGTCATTTTTCATTGGTCCTTTGCAAATTTGAAAAGGGGTTGGTTATCATTGATTTTATCTCATGCAAAGAAAAAATTGCATGCATATCTATTGTTGAAAGAGAAGCTCATGATAAGAAACCTGAGATCTCCTTAAGTTTTCAAGCGAGGCAGAATTTACAATCAATCGAGGCAGAATTTTCAATCAATCGAGGTAGAATTTCAATCAAGCGAGGCTGAACCCAATTGATGTTATGTTAGCAGTTTTGATACTTGTTAATCGAGTGAGTTTGAAAATAATTGCTGACTGAAACAAGGTTTCTAATCACGCAAGGAAGAACTTCAATCAAACGAGGCTGAACCAAATTTTCAAGTGAGCCAGTTCATCCAACAAGGAGGTTTATTACAGATTTTTTGAAGACACGGGGTTTTTAGGAGGAATATGATAGAAGAAAAAATAAATCACAGGTCTGGTCACTTTCTGAGAATAGAACCTGAAGGTTTAGAAACTCTCACAAGAGATAAATCTGTTGAAGAAGCCTTCAAGAAGGTAGGGCGCTAGAGGTTCTGTGAAAAGCCTCAAGGAGGGCATAATCAGGTCACCAAAGAGTTTGCTATCAACTTCACAGGGTCAAACACAAAGGTTGGTTTTCTCAATTTACCAATTTCTCCTGAAGTTATATCAACAGTCACATAAATTCCAAGAGGGGAAGATAGATGGTTCAAGAATTTTAGGTTTGAAATGCAACCCTAAAAAATCTTTCTGAAACCAGAGTTTATGGATACTGATTTGAACAAAGTTGTGCCAACAATTTATGTCAAGGATGTATTTTCCAATCTTCTCTATAACATCCAAAAGTACTTCACTTGCGAAGGGAGATACCACAAGGTGTAAACTTACCACTTTAAACTCTTATTGCATTTCACAGGAATAATCTCTCTAGATTTACCTTTCTTTCTATTTCGAAGTCTGGCCAAGATGGCAGACAAAGTACAGATGAAAACTCAGGCATGTGAAACCTCATTATTTCATCATGGTCTAGTCAAGTTAATAGTTTTGCATGAGCTTTAGAAAGTGAATAGAGAATGGTCTGCATTTCTCTTTTTGAGTGGAATAGGGGTTGAAGGAACAAGTGCTAGCCCTCAAGTCAAAGAAACATCTTCATCAAAGACTACTGAACCTGTAGAAAAAAAATCAAGGAGGTTTGTCAAGCTTAAGCCCAGGAAATAGGTTAAGGAACCAATGATAAACACATCATTGAATATCCAAAGGACTCCTCAATCTGCACAGAAGAAGAGAAGTCATGTCAAAGAGACAATTCAGAAACAGTCAACTAGTAAAACAACTCATAAGAAGTTGACTAGGAGTCAGAGGTCAAAGGAGAAGGGTAAGGCTGTGGTCACAGATGAAAACTTGGAATTAAGAGGTCGCTTGAATGATATATTATAAGCTATTGACATTGAAGAGTCTCCCCTGGTTCAAGCAGATTTCATTAAACTGGATACAGGTGGAAAATCAAAGAAATTGAAAACATCCAAAAAATTAGATTTTGAGGATGAAGTGTCAGAGTTTGTCTTTAAGCCTAGAAAACCCTTGACTAGGCAATCTAAGAAATTGTAGCAGCCAGACATGGAGATAGACCAAACAGGAGATGAGGATGCAAATGTTTTTGAAGAACCCATAAATATATCATCTCCAATACTTGAAGAAGATAGAAACATAGTTTTTAATACTCAGAGAGAAAAGAGTAGTTATGAGGAGGTTAAAGACAAACTCAGACTTGCAAACATTGAAATTGATAAATTGAAGAAGAAAGTGAGAATGCATGTTGTAGAAAGGTCAAACTTTGAGAGATTGAAAGTTCTGTGGGAGCTAGAAAAGGTTTCAAACATTGAGTCAATCAGCAGTGAGGATCAATTCTACATATGGACCGTCCCTGCAATCAAGGAAGAAAAGTTCATAAGGATGGTTAATACCAAACTGAGAGCTAATAATAGAAGGCTTAAAAGGTAGGTTGAAGACCTTGAAATACAGCTAGCAAAGCCAAAAAATCAACCACAGCAAAAATGAGTGTAAACAATAGGTGACATCTCTTAACACATTTTTGGAGTTATGTGAAAATATTTCATTTTTTAAAGCAGTTCAGAGTTGATTTTTGTTGATTATGAGAGCTTACATATAAATGGAAGGATGGAAGTAGGGGTTTGAAGCTTAAAGTTTTGGAAAAAGTTGTGAAAAGATAGACACAGCAGTTTCGTAGCGCGCTACGAAACTGTTGTAGGTGTCATGCACAGTAGTTTCATAGCGCACTACGAAACTACTGTAGGATGTAGTTTAAACAATTTTGCAAGGTTTCAAAGGGTGAAAAGGCATGTTTTTTAAACCTTAATGCTGCTAAATAATGTATAAAGATCATAAGTGAAGATCCAATGGCAAAACAAATAAAAATGAAGATTCCAAGTGAGGTTTTCAAAGGTAAAGTTCTGTGCCACGAAAACAACAGAAAGTTTCGTAGCACAGCAATGTTAACAGTTTTTGGCACTTCTTCAAAAAGTTTGGTTTGGGCACAGCTAGAAGGGTGAAGTCACATGAGTTTAATAAGACATTGATACATGTTTTTTAGCACAAGTTGGTCAGCAGATGGTTTGAAGAAACATAAATGAAGCACTATAGTTATTTTGCAGGGAGCAGGTTCCTATCTTTCAGGGCAGATAAGAAGCAAATCAATACAGTATAAAGGCAAGGATATGGACATCATCAAGGTCGAAGTTTAGGAGGAGCAGCTATCATATAGAAGATTTAATGTTTAGATAAGGTTGTTAAGTTATAATAAAGAGTTTTAATCCTAGTTGTATTAGGACTCTAGAACAGACAGTTTAAATTGTCAGATGTAATTAAAGTTTGTTTTAGCAGTTGATAGGTGTCAAGCTAGCAAATTCGAATTTTTCTCTAGTGTTTGGAGAGAATCCAAGAATGTAATGATGACTCTATAAGAGACAAGAAGTCAAATTGCATGAGGTTGGAAATTTTCATTAACAAGCATACTGTTTTTTTGTAGCAGAAACTGTGTTTTTATTTAATACAGAGATATTGGTTTCATCACTCAGGATTCAGAAAGGGTTATTGATGTTTGATATTCTCATGGTTTTCCCCTTTCAATTACTTGCAGTGGCATGAATGTATGTTACTTAGAATTCACTGAAGTTGCTCTAACGTCCTTCATATGTTCATGAACTGTGTTTATTTTCTGTCCTACTATTCTGTTGATGCATCCAAACCCTGAAATTCCCTAACTTCCATATGAAGCTAATACTCATGTTTTGTGAAAACAAATTTGACTTCATAAGGCCAATAGATTTTTTTTTATTAGAATTACAACCAATTATCCATTTTTATCCATTTTACTCATAGATTTAGCCATCTAATCTTTATTTGAAAATCATAAACCTATTGAGAGAGCCCTCTCAGGTTGAGGAGGCTAAGCCTCAACTAAAAGTCTGGTTTGAAATAGTTACTCAAAGTCTTCTTGATCAGCAGCCTATCAGGGTCTAATTTTGAGATAACATTTTGATGCGTCTGCCGGGAGTCTGAATATTATTCATTCCCGAAATCAAGAAGCTGAACTTTTGAAGGTAGCAGGAGCTCAGAAGGTTTTTCAAGGCTGCAATACCTTGGTGACTCCATACATTTTTCAAAGTTTAAAGGTGGCTTCAAGAAGGAGATACACACGGAGCAATCCTGATCCCAATCCACCTACCACTGTGGACAATCCAAACACTATTTCAAAAATTCAAAGAATTTCAGAAATATTAGGTACTCCATCTCATTCGAAATCTTTTTCCTATGAAATATTGAGAAGTCCCGAAGATAAGAAAATTGATGACAAGATTCATGAAGTGTTGTTTAGATCAGAAAGTGAAAAATAACTCATTGATATTATCTTAGACTTGCAAAAAAGAGGAATTGACACTTCAGCCTTAGTGACACAAGAAGACAAGGAAGATTTTTGGGACGATGTTACCTCTAAACTACTGCTAGAAAAAGAGTCTTTAGATAAACTCAAAGAACTTGATCCTTTCGAAGTCTTGCTAAAATCCAAAGCTGGTTTACCCATTCCAAATTGGGGTTCTATTGTCAGTGGCTTACAAAAACCAAGCGGTCCTCCTCATATCAGTTCTTCATCTTCTTTTTCTGCCCCTCCTAAAACTACTATTCATCCTCCAATCATGGGTGCTCCTGCTAGGTATGCACCACTTGTACTTCATGTTGTTTTGCATGACCTTCCTAGTAAATATGCTGCTAGGATTCCTACTTGGGGTAGTGATGAGGAAATTTCAGCAGAGGAATATGTAGACAGATTTAATGATTTTATAGACAGGGAAGAAGTTGATGATGAGGATGTGAAGTTAAGGTTATTTTCACAAAGTTTTATTAGTGAAGTTAGAAAATGGTTTAAGGCCCTTGAACCGGGCAGCATTAGAACTTGGAATGATTTTGAAGACAAATTCTTAAGGAAATGGGGCAATAGAACCAATCCAGTCCAAGAACTCACTAAATACAACAGCCTTAGAAGGGTAGTTGATGAATCTGTCCAAAACTTTTCAAAAAGATTCAATAGAGTTTTTGACTCAATTCCAGCCCATTTGAAACCTCTAGAAGCCTTAGCACAAATGAGATATGCTGAAGCATTTGACTATGAATTTTCTATCTGTTGAGAGAAAGAGAGTCACCTACACTTGCTGAAATGCAAAGTGATGCAGTCAAGGTTGAGGTAAACATGATAGCTGCTAAAAATTCAAAAATGGGAAAAACTAAATTGAAAGAAGAAGAGAAACCATCCACTTCAACTTCTGAAGACAAATTTGATTCAATGATGAAAACCATGGAGAAGTTGATGGATAGGTTAGCTGTTGGAAACACTTCAGCTCCTCCTGTGCAACATGAACCTCAATTCAGAAATCCACAATTTAGGAGACCTCAAAATCAGCAAAGGCCAAGAGAGAATAGAAATCAGCAAGTTGACCCTCCAATGAGACCTCCTTTTCAGCAAAATTTGGTAGATGAAGAAGATGAGCCTGAGATTCCTGAAGAATCCATCCATTGCCTTGACGAAGAAATGTCAAGAAAGAGCATGACGAGTCAGATTTGGCTAATCAAGGAGAAGAACCATCAGATTATTTTAAAGGGTATCAACATGCTATTTTCGAGATGCAAAAGAAATATAATCTCAGAAATAGAAATGTGCCTATCATTGCAAACAAAGCACAGCCCAAGAAAGATGCTCCAAAGGCTACCAAAGCTAAGAATGATACCCCAAAGATGGCTGAAGGTAAAAATGATACTCCATTTGGTAAGAAAGACACTCAACTTCCTCCTCTTGTCAAAGACGCTGAAAAATCTGTTTATGTTTTCAACCTTGAGAATGAAATTTCAAAGATTAAAATATCAGTCCCTTTCAATGAGATTCTCAAGGTGAATGAATATAGAAGCAAGATAGTCAAGATGTTGAATTCACAACCAGGGGCTGTTGATATCTTGAATGTCCAAGAAGATAATCCTACTATATATTTGGGTCCAAGGTTAGAATATGATCAAAATGAAGAGTTCCCTCCTTTTTATGTAAGCATTAGTATTCATGATATGACTTTACATAATGCTATGTTAGATTCAGGAGCTTCTCATAACCTCATGCCCAAGGTTATCATGGAGAGAATGGGATTGCAAATTACAAGACCGTATAAGGATTTGTTTTCTTTTGATTCTAAGAGGGTTCAATGTATTGGTCTAATCAAGGATGTTGTTGTTGGCCTCACGCAAATTCCAGCAAAGATAGTTGTTATTGACATTGTTGTAGCTGATATTCTGCCAAAATTTGGTATGCTATTGTCAAGATCTTGGGTAGCAAAAATCAAAGGCACAATGCAGATGGATCTTTCCTATGCCACTATTCCTGTTTTTGGTGAGCAAAGGAGGTTGTATCGGGAGACTAGAATGGTCTACATGGTAATTAGTAAGGATAAACCTCAAAATTTTCCTATTTATGCCTTTGATACTGAACTTGGATCTGCCATTCTTTTCAATGAATCAGCTGATAGTGTTGAGGAAGAAATAAGAGCAAAAATCAGCATTCAGAAAATCAACACTCAGAAAATCAGCATGCAGAAAATCAACAAGTAAATGACGAAGAGATGGAGGAATGGTGGTCATTGTACTTTGATGGATCAACAGAAAAATAAGGGGCAGGAGCAGGGATTTGGATTACAAATCCAAATGATGAGAGTAAGTTTTACTCCTACAAACTGAATTTTGATTGCACAAACAACATGGCTGAATATGAATCTTTGATTTTGGGTCTAGATGTTTTGAAAAAGATGAAGGCTCGAAATATTTCTGTTTTTGGAGATTCTGAATTGGTTATTAGACAAGTTGAAGGTGTTTATCAAACGAAGGATGTAAGAATGAGGGCTTATAGAAATTTAGTTTTAGACTTGTTGGAAAACTTCTAGTCTTATTCCTTCATTGTCAAAACTAGAGATCAGAACTCTATTGCTGACTCCCTTGCTGTCTCCGCAAGTATTTTCATCATTCCTATGCATTCAAATGAAAAATATGAGACTGAAGTTCGTCATAGACCAGCTATACCAGAAAATATCATAAATTGGCAAGCTTTTGAAGATGATCAACA
Source organism: Pinus albicaulis (assembly GCA_034641835.2). NCBI lineage: Eukaryota > Viridiplantae > Streptophyta > Pinopsida > Pinales > Pinaceae > Pinus > Pinus albicaulis. The sequence goes on along the minus strand of CM076579.1, from coordinate 1,595,574,164 downwards.
TGTAAAGAATTTTATTGAGCTGAAAGAAGAATTTGAAAGTACACGTGTAAATCAGCAAAATATGCTTGTTGAGCCTAAAGAAAATTCTGAATTTTTGCAATTGAAGAATAATTCAATACCAAAAGGTCTTATTCCTCTTGAGAAACTTTTTGATCAAAATGATGTTTTTAAAGCACCAAAATTGCAAGCTGATGAAGAGGAAGTAGAGAGCTGTAATCTTGGTACATTAGCTTTGCCGAAAATGATAAAAATTTCGAAGCTTCTTTCAACTGATGTGAAATTCAAATATATTGAGATGAAGAGAATGTTTGTGGATGTTTTTTCTTGGATTTATGCTGATTTAAAGCAATATGATCCTTCCATTATTCAGCATATTATTCCTATCAAGGAAAATGAGAAGACTTTCAAGCAAAAATTGAGGAGAATTAATCCTCTTCTCATGCCATTGATTGAAAAGGAGGTTAAGAAACTCTTTGATGCAAAGATCATTGTTCCAATCAGATTTTCAAATTGGCTTGCAAACTTAGTTCCGGTAAGGAAGAAGAGTGGAGAAATCAGAATTTGTATTGACTTCAGAAATTTGAATAAGGCTTCACTAAAGGATAACTATCCTCTTCCTAAGACGGATTCAATTTTGAAAAATATTGTTGGCTCACAAAGGATGTCTATGCCTGATGGTTTTTCAGGTTACAATCATATTATTGTGCATCCAGATGATCAAGAAAAAACAGCCTTCACAACGCCATGGGGTACATTCATGTACGCTAAAATGCCTCTTGGTCTCATGAATGCGGGAGCCACTTTCCAAAGAGCAATGGACATTGATTTTTCTGAAGAAAAGGATAATTCAGTAGTTGTTTATCTTGATGATATCACAGTCTATTCAAAAAAAGAAGAAGATCATTTGAAACAACTAGAAAAAGTCTACTGAAATGTAGAAGGTTTGGTATCTCTCTTAATCCTACTAAAAGCATCTTTGCTTTAACATTAGGCAAATTGCTTGGTCATATTATTTCTGAAGAAGGAATTAGGATTGATCCTGATAGAGTTAATGCAATTCAAAAGGTAGATTTTCCAAGAAGTAGGAAAGAGATTCAATCTTTTCTAGGGAAAGTGAATTTTGTTAGGTGTTTCATTCCTAACTTTACTGAGATTGTCAAAGATATAACAAGGATGTTAAAGAAAGGAGTTGACATTAAATGGAAAGCTGGAGCAAAGAAATCTTTTGAAGAAATCAAGAGGGCACTCACACAAGCACCGGTACTCATCAGTCCAGATTTTTCCAAAGAATTTCTAGTTTTTACATTTGCTTCCGAAAACACAATTGCTAGAGTTTTGCTACAAAAAGGAAAGCAAGGTTTTGAAAAACATATTTCTTTCCTTAGTAGGACATTAGAAAATACTGAGCTGAAGTATAATATTCTAGAGAAGCAGGCCTATGCTTTGGTGAAAGCTATAAAATACTTCAGAATTTATATTTTGCATTAGCACATCATAGCATATGTTCCAAGTGTTGTGATAAAAGACATTCTAACTCAGGCAAATCCGGATGGCAAGAGAGGAAAATGGATCGCCAAATTGCTGGAATATGATATAGACATCAAACCAATGAAGTTGGTGAAGGGACAAGGTTTGGCGAAACTAATGACTCAGTCAAATCTGGACTGTCTTAACATAAATATGAATGCAAAAATATCAGAAATTTCTGAAAATGAAGAAGAATTGGTCCAAATTGATGAGAAATTTCTTACTTCAGAGTGGTATAAGGATGTGGCTTTTGTCCTACAACATAATAAAGCTCCCGTTGATCTATCAAAGTCCAAAGCAAGGTTTGTTAAGTTGAAATCATTGCGATATTTTGTTTATGATAGAAATCTGTTTTGGAAAGATGCAGAAGGAATTTTGCTTAATTTTCTACTTGAAGAAGAGGCTAAAAAGATCATTGAATAATTCCATAAAGGTGATTGCGGAGTACATCATTATTGGAAAGCTGCAGCAAACAAGATCCTAAGAGCTAGATATTTTTGGCCAACAATGTTTAAAGACATTTACAAAAAGATCGCTGCATGTCATGAGTGCCAAATTTTTGAAGGAAGAAGAAAGCTTGTACCTCTACCTTTGGTTCCTATCTATGTTGAAGCTCCTTTTCAGCAATGGGGGTTAGACTTTATTGGAGAGATACATCCATCTTCATCAGGGCAGCATCGCTGGATTCTTACAGCAACGGACTACTTCACCAAATGGATAGAAGCGATACCAACCAGGCAAGTTAATGACTCTGTAAGTATTTCTTTCTTAGAGAATAATATATTGTCAAGATTTGGTTGTCCCATGAAGATTATAACAGATAATGCTCAAGCATTTAAGTCCAAGAAGATGATAAATTTATTCCATCAATATCACATCACTCGTGGAAACTCTACAGCCTACTATCTGCAAGGTAATGGTCTTGTTGAATCATCAAACAAGAGCATTGTAAGAATCATCAAAAAGGTACTGCAGGAGAACAAGAAAGCTTGGCACTTAAAGCTGAAGTATGCCTTATGGGATGATAGGATTTGTACAAAGAGATCAATTGGAACTTCGCCATATGAATTAGTCTATGGGGCTGAAGCTGTTTTCCCAACATCACTTGGGGTGCCGGTTATGAAGTTAATTCAAGGACTTGAAGAAGAACCAAATGCCATCCAAAGGAGGATAAACCAACTGATGGCCTTGCAAGAAAAGAGAAATGAAGTCTATGAAATTCATCAGCGTGTTCAAAACAGAAATAAGAATACATTTGATAGGAAGATCAAAGAGGACAATTTTCAGATTCATGACAAAGTGCTGAAATGGGAGGCCAAAATTGAGGAAAATGGCAAGCATGGTAAGTTTGAGAATTTATGGAAGGGTCCTTTTCAGATTGCTGGTTTTCATGGGAACAACACTTACATATTGTAGGAAATTGATGGAGGATAATATGTTGGAGGGCTTGTTAATGGCAGGCTCCTAAAGCATTATGTTTGTTGAAGTATTATAAATCACTCATGACATTGTATATATTCATATTTGTCATTTTTTGCTAATAAATGACAAGTTGAAACAGAAATCTTAAGCCCGAGGTGAAGGCCCAACAGTTTGAAGAAGATGCTTGTCAACAAAATTTATGTTTTTATCAAAAAATGGATAACACTGGAGTTGCGAGTTCTTAGTGTACCACAGGGGCACACTATCCCAAGTGGAGCCACTGTTATCACTATTAAAATTTTCTAAACTTAGTCAGTTTATACTTGCTCCTAAGTCATGGTATTAGATAGGGTTTGAGTCATTTTTATGTTTTATAGGGTCTAAGACATAGGTTACAAGTCTCATTTCAACACCAAATAAAGTTCATAAACCTTTCTTTACTTTTTAGAAGTCTCATACCACGTTTTGAAAACCATATTTTAAGTCTTTTTCAGAAAATTTTTGAATAAGCCACAAAACAACATTTTCGTAGCGTGCTCAGTGTAAAAAACTGCTTCTGCGCTACGAAAACGTTGGTCTTTTCCTAGCGCGAAATCCCGAAATCAAATTACCAGCGTTACGAAATCGAGGATTCGAAATTTTCGGTTTAGCTGTCACATCCATCAATTTGGGTTAAATTTTCATGATTATGGTGTCATTCCACAAATCCTCCCTCACGCATGCAACCATCCAAAGCAATTATGAAATCATTATGAGATTCGTTCGGGGTCATTTGTCAATGGTCCTTTGCAAATTTGAAAAGGGGTTGGTTATCATTGATTTTATCTCATGCAAAGAAAACATTGCATGCATATCTATTGTTGAAAGAGAAGCTCATGATAAGAAACCAGAGCTCTCCTTAAGTTTTCAAGCGAGGCAGAAATTTCAATCAAGCGAGGCAGAATTTCAATCAAGCAAGGCTGAACCCAATTGATGTTATGTCAGCAGTTTCGATACTTGCTAATCCAATGAGTTTGAAAATAATTGCTAACTGAAACAAGGTTTCTAATCAAGTGAGATAGAACTTCAATCAAGCGAGGTTGAACCAAATTTTCAAGCGATCCAGTTCATACAACAAGGAGGTTTATTACAGATTTTCTGAAGACACAGGGTTTTCAGGAGGAAGATGACAGAAGAAAAAAGAAATCACAGGTCTCGTCACTGCCTGAGAACAGAACCTGAAGGTTTAGAAACTCTCATAAGAGATAAATCTGTTGAAGAAGCCTTCAAGAAGGTAGGGTGCTGGAGGTTCTGCGAAAATCTTCAAGGAGGGCATAATTAGGTCACCAAAGAGTTTTCTATTAACTTCACAGGGTCAAACACAAAGGTTGGTTTTCTCAATTTACCAATTTCTCCTGAAGTTATATCAGCAGTCACAGAAATTCCAAGAGGGGAAGATAGATGGTTCAAGAATTTTAGGTTTGAAATGCAACCCTGCAAAATCTTTTTGAAACCAGAGCTTATGGATATTGATTTGAACAAAGCTATGCCAAGAAGTTATGTCAAGGATGTATTTTCCAATCTGCTCTATAACATCCAAAGGTACTTCACTTGCGAAGGGAGATACCACAAGGTGTACACTTACCACTTTAAACTCTTATTGCATTTAATAGGAATAATCTCTCTAGATTTACCTTTCTTTCTATTTCGAAGTCTAGCCAAGATGGTAGACAAAGTACAGATGAAACCTCAGGCATGTGAAACCTCATTATTTCATCATGGTCTAGTCAAGTTAATAGTTTTGCATGAGCTTCAGAAATTGAATAGAGAATGGTCTGCATTTCTCTTTTTGAGTGGAATAGGGGTTGAAGGAACAGGTGCTAGCCCTCAAGTCAAAGAAACATCTTCATTAAAGACTACTAAACCTGTAGAAACAAAATCAAGGAGGTTTTTCAAGCTTAAGCCCAGGAAATAGGTTAAGGAACCAATGATAAACACATCACTGAATATCCAAAGGACTCCTCAATATAAATAGAAGAAGAGAACTCATGTCAAAGAGACAATTCAGAAACAGTCCACTAGTAGAACAGCTCAGAAGAAGTTGACTAGGAGTCAGAGGTCAAAGGAGAAGGGTAAGGCTGTGGTCACAAATGAAAACTTGGAATTAAGAGGTGACTTGAATGATATATTACAAGCTATTGACATTGAAGAGTCTCCCTTGGTTCAAGCAGATTTCATCAAACTGGATACAGGTGGAAAATCAAAGAAATTGAAAACATCCAAAAAATTAGATTTTGAGGATGAAGTGTCAGAGTTTGTCTTTAAGCCTAGAAAACCCTTGACTAGGCAGTCTAAGAAATTGCAGCAGCCAGACATGGAGATAGACCAAACAGGAGGTGAGGATGCAAATTTTTTTGAAGAACCCATAAATATATCATCTCCAATACTTGAAGAAGACAGAAACAGAGTTTTTAATACTCAGAGAGAAAAGAGTAGTTATGAGGAGGTTAAAGACAAACTCAGACTTGCAAACATTGAAATTGATAAATTGAAGAAGAAAGTGAGAATTCATGCTGTAGAAAGGTAAAACTTTGAGAGATTGAAAGGTCTGTGGGAGCTAGAAAAGGTTTCAAACATTGAGTCAATCAGCAGTGAGGATCAATTCTACATATGGACCGTCCCTGCAATCAAGGAAGAAAATTTCATAAGGATGGTTAATACCAAACTGAGAGCTAATAATAGAAGGCTTAAAAGGCAGGTTGAAGACCTTGAAATACAGCTAGAAAAGCCTGAAGATCAACCACAGCAAAAATGAGTGTAAACAGTAAGTGACATCTCTTAACACATTTTTGGAGTTATGTGAAAAGATTTCATTTTTTAAAGCAGTTCAGAGTTGATTTTTGTTGATTATGAGAGCTTATATATAAATGGAAGGATGGCAGTAAATGTTTGAAGCTTAAAGTTTTGGAAAAAGCTGTGAAAAGATAGACACAGCAGTTTCGTAGTGCGCTACGAAACCGCTATAGGATGCAGTTTAAACAATTTTGCAAGGTTTCAAAGGGTGAAAAGGCATGTTTTTTAAACCTTGATGCTGCTAAAGAATGTATAAATATCATAAGTGAAGATCCAATGGAAAAACAAAGAAAAATGAAGATTCCAAGTGAGGTTTTCAAAGGTAAATTTCTGCGCTACGAAAACAACAGATAGTTTCGTAGTGCATCAATGTTAACAGTTTTTGGCACTTCTTCAAAAAGTTTTGTTTGGGCACAGCTAGAAGGGTGAAGTCACATGAGTTTAATAAGACATTGCCACATTTTTTTTAGCACAATTTGGTTAGCAGATGGTTTGAAGAAACATAAATGAAGCACTATAGCTATTTTGCAGGGAGCAGGTTCCTATCTTTCAGGGCAAATAAGAAGCAAATCAATACAGTCTAAAGGCAAGGAGATGGACATCATCAAGGTCGAATTTTAGGAGGAGAATCTGTCAGATAGAAGATTTAATGTTTAGATAAGGTTGTTAAGTTATAATACAGAGTTTTAATCCTAGCTATATTAGGACTCTAGAACAGACAGTTTAAACTGTCAGATGTAATTAAAGTTTGTTTTAGCAGTTGATAGGTGTCAAGCTAGCAAATTCGAATTTTTCTCTAGTGTTTGGAGAGAATCCAAGAATGTAATGATGACTCTATAAGAGACAAGAAGTCGAATTGCATGTGGTTGGAAATTTTCATTAACAAGCATACTGTTTCGTTTTAGCAGAAACTGTGTTTTTATATTAATACAGAGATATTGGTTTCATCACTCAGGATTCAAAAAGGGTTATTGATGTTTGATATTCTCATGGTTTTCCCCTTTCAATTACTTGCAGTGGCATGAATGTATGTTACTTAGAATTCACTGAAGGTGCTCTAACTTCCTTCATATGTTCATGAACTGTGTTTATTTTCTGTCCTACTGTTCTATTGATGCATCTAAACCCTGAAATGCCCTGACTTTCATATGAAGCTGATACTCATGTTTTGTGAAAACACACTTGACTCCATAAGCCCAATAGATGTTTTTTGATTAGCAGTATAACCAATTATCCATTTTTATCCATTTTACTCATAGATTTAGCCATCTAATCTTTATTTGAAAATCATAAACCTATTGAGAGAGTCCTCTCAGGTTGAGGAGGCTAAGCCTCAACTAAAAGTCTGGTTTGAAATAGTTACTTAGAGTCTTCCTGATCAGCAGCCTATCAGGGTCTGATTTTGAGATAACAGTCTCCATGGTTTCACACCTCCTCAACAATGGCACATGATTAGTGCCTTGATCTCCACACATGAGATCCTGGGGATTCCCTTGCAAAGATGCAAGAACCCCTATAGTTGGAGCAAGAGCTCCTCCTTCCTCTGCATGAGGTGCTATATCAACTCCAGATCTAACAGCGATGTTGCCCTCAATCCCTACAACATGAGTGGGAAACCTCCCAATCATTGGATCCCTTTCTGAAAAAGAGATCTTGATGCTTTCTTGCTCAATAGTGTGAGAAGAAAGTTCCTCTTCCGGTAGAGTATGGTGCAATTTCTCAGCCTTCCCCTTGGTTTTCTATAATGGTACTGCATTCTCATGCAAGGGTTTTGTTTGAGTTTCCTTTTATTTCTACCATAGGTGCCTCATGAATCCTTCCATCAAATATTTTCACTAAGGCCTTAGTGAAACTTGCATAAGATGTAAATTTTACATTCTTCAAAGAAAAGGATTCAAAAATCCACCAGGCATAGGCCTTACCTCTCAAATGCAGCGCTGCAACTTTGATGGCTTCATCTTCAAGAATGTGGTGCTGCTGCAAGAGGCTCTCTAACTCCTCCACCCAAGCTTTGGCTGAACATACAGGTGAACGTTCAAAGGTAGATAGATGAAATCTATCCTGCTTCTCTCTTTCATTCACCTTCATCTTGCAAAACTCTGAAAAACTGAGATGATCTCGAAATTTCTGAGTTTGAAACTCATAATTTTTCAATAAATCACTAATATTTTTCCTCCTAGCAACCTCTTCTCCTCTTTCCATCTCTCTTCTGTCAATCCTGTGCATGTGACTGCGCTATGTGTTAGGGTGTGTAGCTGCTTTATCACACTCCTCTTGTGACAATCTATAGTTTGCCTTAGATTCAAACTCTCTTGGAGATTCTTCATACATCTCCCTCTAGATCTTCTTGAAATCCTCATGAATGTTATGTACAGATTTAGGAAGAAAATTTGTAAGCTTATCCCCTTTTTTTTCTCCAAAATATGGAGTCTTTTTCCTACTCATCTCTCTATCTCCTTGATGATAATAGGAAGTGCAGGGTTCTTTCTCTTCTTCCCACTTATCCCCCTTGGAGAGGTTCTTCATGGATCTGAAATATGATGAGATAAAACCCATCCTCTTCAATCTTCTGATCTCTTGGGCTTAGACTCACAGGCTGAGCCAAGACCATGCTCCGATACCACTGTAATATTCCAAATCTGGAACAGCTAGCAAGGCATGAATGGAAAACATATCTTCCAGTAATGGCTGCTACAGGAATTGAAACCATGACTTGGATCCCTTAGAACAATGTTTCTAAGTGCTAAATCCAAGAGGAGGCTCCAAATAAATCCTTCTAAGTGGGCTAAATAGATCTCCCACACTTGGATGTCCTCAAAAGGTGCCCGATGAAGGGACTGCAACAATACTTGAACAAGGATTGAATACACAGCGTTATTTTAATGAGCCATGACACATGAAGATGTAAATAGCTGATCAATATATAATATAGCAGCAAGAGAGTACAATGCTTTGAGGAATCAATCACTCAAGCTGGGCAATGAAAGCCTCAATAAGACATGTACATCAAATGTGACAAAACACTGCTACATAAGTATGCCCTAGCTATGACTGCGTAGTTTAATGGAGACATTGCAACATAATAAAATGAAAATACAATGATATATCAATATTAGGCTCAATAAATATGGGGGAGCAAGCTCTCAACCCATGAAAACACTAATACAACAATAATACACAATCCTTAGAAGGATTGGCTACAATACATGTACAAATGGCAATTCTACAGAAATGCCAGAGTTGCTGGGTAGCAGCTGCAACTCAGAAAATAACTGGAGATGGCTAAAGATGATGTGCAATCTAAAATAAACCTCCTCCAATAGATCTCTCAAGTGATATTCTGATCCTATCCCTGAAGATCTCTTCCTCCAAGATGATGGTGCAACCCCTCACTACACATATGCACTGAAATAACACAGTATGGAGAATGGATTGTGCTGTCTATGATGGGAAATGCTTGGCCTTGATGCCAAGATATGAAAATCAGCTCTGAAACCTTCCTTACTAACCTTCCCGAGGAATAGAGACCCCTTCCTCTGAAAGATGAGACAAGGAATGGTGTTGTGGAACCCCTCCACTGCAACACCTGCAACACAACGTTACACTTGAGCAGAGATAATGTTGTAGCTGAAGGAATGGCTTTGGCCATGAGCCAAGATGTGGAGAAAATGAAGTGAAATCCTTCAAGAGGCCTCTCAAGAAGGAGAGGAAATCCTAAGCAGGAATCCCTCGTGTTAAGTGTCACTGCAACTCAGTTGAACATCCATAGACTGCAAATAGTCTGAACAAACAAATATCAATATACTCAAAGATGTCCCTCTATGACTTCCTCTTCCTTCTTTTATACAAGTGAATTTCTCCTTGCCTCGGACCCCACACGTTAGGGTTTCTTCCACAAAGAACATTTCTCCCTCTCAAACTGCGTTGTCTTCTCATGCAAGCTACAACTCTTAGGCAACGCTGTTGACTTGGTCAAACTTGACCTTGTCCTCATGCATTTGCCCCTTTTCACAATGGAAGGTGAAAAATTAAGCTACTCCATTGATCCCTTTCACACTACGAGGGATTTTAATCCTACTCATGGGCCTTTTACCCATTTTATTCATCTCCTATATGACATAAGAAAAAATTAATATTCCAATTTGCTACTTGCAAATTTTGCAATATTACAAACAGATAACCCCCATCATAGTAAAAGCACAATAGCAGTTGTAGCATGGCAATTACAGTGATATGGAAATGAAATTTCATTGCTAATATTGATGGCATCTTCATTCATGTTGTTCTTTTCTTTTGGTGGATTATCCAAAAAGAAAAATTCCTTGGGCAAGAAATAGGTTGACAACCTCGCAACACATATCCTTTGTTTTTATTGTTTAGACTTTCGAAACAAACCCAAAAAATGCCTTACATTTTTTAACTAAATTTCATTTAGAAGCCTCCAAATTATGGCTTGTAATTCCTTTTAAACCATGCTAAGTACCCTTATGTGGAGCCTTCTCTCCATTTTAGGGTAAATTTTCCCCATTTCCACTAGTGCGACCTTCATTAAACAGTTGGTGGGAAACCTGTAAAACCCTCAATTTTCCCCCCAAATTTGGCCCAACCGGGCCCAATTTTGGAAACTAGGCTCTGATACCACTCGGTAAAGTCCCCAACTTCACGCCAACAACACTACGTAGCCATAACAAAAAAATTAATCTTTTTTCCATAAGTTACCATGTGTGTGGCAAATTATAATTAACTAATCATTGAAGTGCCATCTACCACATACACATATTTTACATCGCACACAAAAATATAACAAACTACAACAAAAACAAAAGGCACTTATCTGATCACACAAATTAGCATGCTTACACAGTTGAGAAATTTATAGAATTATGTGAAACCCTAGCTAGGGTTACAGTCCATACCCCTCAAATTATAAGGTTTAGCACACACATACAAAGGTGAGATACTTAGTGTTTACCATCAGAGCATATAAAAACATACAAAGACACCCATAAATAGGGTTTACCATCAGAGCGTATAAAAACATACGAAGACACCCATAAATAATTTTAGGGCTCATAACACATGAAATTCACAAAAAAATATAAAGTATACATAACACATAATTACCAAATAATAACATACAGATAAGCACGAAACCCTAGAATTAGGGTTTCTCTCTATTTTAGCTCAACAATATCAAGCATAAAAAAATAAGCTGATACAGGTAAATATGAGGCACTTATATGTCTAAAAGAGGTTTATTTGTTATGGGCTCTCCACGTTCCACCCAACCATAGACCTGGTAGTTCATAAGCCCAACCATCGGGTTACCCTCAAGCTGGGACAACAACTCCAAAGGCAATGGTAAGCGAAAATATCCACACATCCATGGCCAAGGTTCTGACACCCTCATTCTCATCCAAGCCTCTAGGCACCCTCTAGGCTATTTTCCAAGGTGCCAACCCAACAACAATGACACTCTAGGGCTCCAGGAACTCTCTAGGCCATAAAATGACATTGAGTTCCCACCAAAACTCCATTGTCGCCAATCCATAAGAAGCGCCATCACACCCTTGGAGCACCAAGCTCCCAGAGCCAAAATAGGGGCTCACATAATAACATGATACATCCATATGGCACAATTAACTTAATAACCGGAACTTGATCAGTCTAGATTCCAACCCCAGGACTCACTCACCCTTAGTTAGTCTTAGATTCAACCCCAAAACTAATTGACTAATTCCCCCTCTAACCATATTCTAGATGAATGAATGAATTTGTAGGAAAACATAACCTTTTATAACTTCATGGCCCTAACTACCCAAGTGGCACTCACTAGAGCCCTATGGGCCCAAGGGATCACTTTTCACTAAAAGAACACAAAAGTTGCATTTTTGTCTAAAGTTATACCCCCTCGTACTCTTTTTGTGGAGTGGGCTTCATAGCTAGCCCTATTTTTATTTTTATTATAATATTTCATTACATTAATGATAATTCATGCTCTAAGGCCTCACGACCTTTCCAGGCTTATACATATTCGGGCACACTGGCCCCACAATATATTTAAATTTGTTACATGGACACATGTACCCCACAATATCTTTAACTTCATTACATTGACACATGGACCTCAAAATATCATTCTGGCTCCCCAACCTAAAAAATAATATTTAATGAATTTATGAATGGCGGGGGTATTGCAATCCTTCTTTCATTGATTCTTTTGACTTTCTTAGTGTCTTCCCACCATATGAAAGCCCTTCCATTCAAGTTGAAAATAGCCACTATATTCTTTATGTTTCCTAAGTAGTTTTATACTTAGAAACATTTCCTTAATCCTAACAACCATGCTTCTACTTCCTTGCCTTTCCTAATTTTATCATTGAATGTAGATGGATTTTCCTTCTTCAACTCTTTAAGCAAGGAACTCGTGGAATGTATTTTCTTACTTTCTATGGGAACTTAATATGATATCATTGATGATAGTCTTTCAAAAGTGGGTGTCCTCTCATTGAAGGATTTTACTGAAGTGTCACTGTTATTTGTGTCCCTCTTGGTACTCCTTTCCCTTTTTCTTAAGGAAATTCTCCCTATGTTACTATTTTCTAGCCTCTGCTTCTAAATTTGAAATTTTATTTATATATTTATAGCTTGATTCCTCTTTCTGATATTATTAGTTGGTCCTTGTTGCAAGTTCTTTTTTATTTCAAATAAAATCTGCAACAACACTACTTTCAATTTAGTATACTTCTCCTATTCTCTAAAGAGACTTTCATTATCATGTCTACAACTCTAAAGTTCAACCTTCAAAATTATCATTGTCTCCACCAAATCTAAATGAGTTTCTATCAACCTCATCTCATTTGATTCTTCATCTCTAATATGGGAGGTCTCTTCCATATTGTGTTTTACCACTTTGTCGATATTTATTTATTGCATGGTCTTCTAAGTGTTAAAACAAAAGGTTACAAATAGCCAATCATACAATTCAAAATAAATGTAGACAATTGGCATTGATAATTCTTTCATTGACCACTATAAGTACAAAAATTGGATTGTTCTTTCTACAATTCACACTTAGAAATTTCTATTAGTACATCAGTATAATTAAATTTATTGCAACATTCAAGCTATTTTAGCATTGATGCAAATATGATATACCTTAAGTTATTCATATTTTTATATCCAAAGTAAGGAAAAAAATATAAATATTTTGTTGTGAGACATTAAGGAAAAAATGTAATCTTTCATTTTTGCAGTTACAATTTTTAATCATGCTTTATCTCATCATTAAAAAAAATTAATGACTAGAGGAATTGACAAACCGACTAGTTTCGTACTTGCGTGACATATGGTCAATTAAGAATACTACCACTATGACCTCTAGGTTCATAACATATACCAAGTTTTGTAGACACAGGTAAATCAAGGGGATTTAAACATTTAATCTCATGGTACATGTTAGGTCCCCGTAATTTGTTAGATTGGCAAGACTAAATGTTCAGGGGTAACATCAGACCAGTCTTTGGAGTCCTAGGACCTAGCCTTCCTGGACTTAGAGAGGGCTCTCTCTATTTTGTACAAAGGATGTGAACATGTTTGCTTTTAAGGTTTGACTTTAGGCTAGTTGTTAAGTTTAGGGTTTGTTTGTTTGTTTGGGTTGGGTAAGTGACCAAGTAGAATAGATGGAGTTAGAGATCTTTAAGTCATTTGGCAATGGAGTCTACAAAAGGTCATGGAAAGTTTAACAATGAATCAGGGTGCATCATAGGGAAAATCTAACATGGTCAAATGGATCTTCAAGTTTTATGTGAGATGAAATGAAAATCAAGTTTGTGAACATAGTAGGTGTAAAAGGGAAGTCAAGAATCCTTGAAAAAATACCTTTAAACAAGAAGGGTCTTCAACACTACTCAACATAAAGAAGTAATCATAATATAGGGCAAACCAATAACTCTTTGATTAAACTCAAGAAAATAAGCATTTAAGACAAACAATCTAGTGAACTGTAGAAGGCAATAAACTTGTATAACTTCTAGTGATTTCACCTTCAAGGTTAGAAAACATTTAGGATAGACATATAACATAGATCAAAGAAGAGGGAACTCCTAAACATCATTGATCAAGCTATAAAGACCTCCAAGGAAACCTTTCAAGAATGGACAAAGGGCATGATCAAAACATAAAGGAAACCTTTCAAGAATGGACAAAGGGCATGATCAAAACATAACCTCTTTGGCTAAACCTAATCAGTGATACTTCAAAGAAAGATCTTAAGAACAATGTTTAAGTAACATCAAACAAGCAGGGCTAACCATAAAACATCTTTGACATCCACTGTATTGAATCATTCATAAGATAAACAAGAATAAGTGGGTCTAGAGAGAAACTAAGAATTCTCTAAACTGACCTAGCAAAGGAAAACATGAAAGCAAGAGAAGCAGACAGACTTAATGAGCTTTGACAACATACCTTAAGCTAAAATTTTTGTTCTAATGCAAGGGAAAGATGAAACATAATGAAAATAGAGGAAAACATGAACTAAATAGGAACACATCACCATTAAATATGCTAAGGGATCCTACAAGCAAGCCTTCTCCAATGTCAAGCAAGCCAAGCCATCCACAAACACCAAAAACCAATTTCTCTTCAATCTCCAAATCTATGTATTACTCACAAGATTCATCAAATACCAACTTGTTACAATGACACCTCCATGCTCTATTTATCTAGAAAAGGAGCATCAAAAACCCTAACTATGATTTTAAAATGTCATAAATACTCATAAATGCCATTTATGCCCAAGAGACCATGCAAGGCCCAAGGCATAAAATATCTAATGAAATAAATGCAAAAATAACTCCTAACACCTAACTTTGGAGTGATTTGCCCCAAAAAACACTAAAATATCATTTTTCCATAAATGAGTGTCTTTTTTTGACTTTTGCACATAAGGGTGCAGCAGTGAGGTCTGGAGGCGGAGCGCCTGCACAGGAAAACTGGATCCACTTGCAGCCAAGTTTTGATGGCCTTATCGATGTCAAAATTGGGTCCGTGATGGCTCGTTGGAAATCCTGTTGAGTATAATTTCCAAAACTGCCCTTTTTTTTTTATTGGGATCCATTAACCTATTCAAAAATTAAATCACCCAAGTTTGCTCAAGGTGCAGCGCCGACCCTGAAAACATGGAAGAAAGGTGAAAATTGGCATGTTTTTAGGCCTATTGAGGGACCAAAACTACTCCAAATGCTCTGAAATTTGGTGTGCATGATGCCCTTGGCCTAAGGATTCCAAAAATGTAATCCATTCCTCAATTGGATGTTTGTGGGAAAATCGTAGCGCCGATGGTGTTGCGCCTTCGACCCTTAATATCAGTCAAAAAACCAAAAATGTCAAAAACTTGCCAAAATTTGCAATTACCTGCCTCATGGGGCTTGGGAGGCCTGTAGAGAAGCTTCAGCAAGAATTCCAAGGTTTTCTTGGTCTTTTTCCTCCTTGAGTGCTTGAATTTCTGCAAGGGATCCTTTGAGCTTGGCCCTTGCAAATTGATTTCTCAAGGCATAGTGCTTGGCCATATTTTTCTGTAGGCCAAGGTCTCTTTGTGTCTTCTTCAGCTAGTTGTTTTCATCCTTATAATACTTAATGATATACTTTTCCATACCAAGCTGTCTTTGTAGGTCTCTGATCTGAGCATCCTTGCTTTGGAGCAAGATGTTTGTAACCCTCTCCTCATCTTCATTTTCACCGTCGAGGTTAATGAGTTCAAATTCTTGTTCAACCTCATGTTGATCTTCTTCTTCTTCTTTCACCTTTTCTTTGCCTTTATCTAATTGCTTATTGGATGTGGAAAGCATGGCCCCTTGCCTTTTATAGGTAGCAAACACATGCCTAATTCCTCTTTGATAGGTCAAAGAAAAGGGTTTGATTTTGCTCATCTTGGTGCCTTCATTATTGTGGCCATCTTGACTGTCATTATCACTGATATCCATGTTGTCCTTATGGCTTTCATGGATGCTTTCCTCATTGGCATCACCACTCTCATGAGCCTCACTGTGTTCAATATTACCATTGTTGTCCTTCTTGTTTTGATCAGTGTCAACATCATCTTCATCATTATCATTATCTCCACTGATGTCATGATCATCATGATTGTTGCTCTCCTCTTCATTTGCACTACTTTCTGCACCATCATCATTTCCATTGTGGGTTTCATTGTCTTCGTTGTCTTCATGGACATTATGAATGTTGCCATGACTGTCACTTCCATTATCAGCCTTAATGATATTTGTTTCACTGATATCTGCCTCCTCACTGATTTCTGCACTTTCATTTTTCTCACTGACTTGTGGGTTGTTTCCAACATCATATTCATTATCTTGGTTACTTTCTTCATCATTTACCTCATCTTCATTGTCATCTACCTCTATATTTTTTGCTTCATTGCTGACCTCTGCCTCTTCACTTTCCTCATTACTGCTTGTTTCATCATTATTTCTTGATTGATGAGTACCTTCTCCTTCATGGTCACTTGCTTGTTCACTGCCACTTCCCTCTTGATCTGATGCATTGGGAGAGGGTGAGGAAGGAAGGTTTTCTTGTGGTGAGGATATATGTGTAGATTATGAAGCATGATTAGTAGGAGGTGATGGACGAGTAGGGGGAGGAGGGTGGGATGATGAGGGAAAATTTTGTTAATGATGGAGTTGTGGATTGGTGATGACTTCATGGGTAATGAAAACCTCCCATGGTATGCATTTTTGCTCCAACTGATGTAGCAGAACCATCTTGATTAAGGAGTGATAAAACAAACTTTGCATTTTCTGGGAATAGTTCCTCTTTCGTACAACAGAAGACATCTTGTCAATACTCCTATAGAGGTAGTAGGGTAAATGAAGCATCTTAACCCTAGTAAAGTGCATCAGTAAAATTATATGATAGGAGTAAATTCTAGAGTACCTTCCCTCACATGTAAAATATTTCATGATGACCCTCATCAAGGGTGCATACCTCTCCAGTAAATGTGAAAAAGGGAAAATAGATTTGCAGCCTTCTTTGTATCTGGGTTTAAGAAATGGCTGATAGCAGCTTATGTCTAAATTTTCTCTTTTGAACCATTTTTCACCAACATTAGGCGTCCCAGTGGCAATAGAAATGGCATCTGATGACAGCTCAAAGTTTACCAAAGCAATATTTACATGTTTCTCATGTAGGTTGAGGATAAATAACCTAGTGAGCTCAGGGTGACTTTGCACCTGTTGGACTCTTTCACAAAAATGAAAACACCCCACATTTTGGAAACATGTGACAATCATATGAGAGGAATTAAGCTCCATTGTGTCTTGGGGTTCAAACCTATTAACTTTCCCACCTCTGTGTTTCTGCATCCTAGGCACTTGGCCTTCTTCACCACTACCATTTCCTCCTTCTCCTGGCATTTTGATTACTGTTGTTTTGAAACAAACCATAGCTCTGCATGTGAAGTTGATATGAGAAGTGATGGAATGATGGTAAGAAGGCAGATTTTGCAAGTGATTGAGAGGGATGAATGAAGGTGTAAGTGTAGGACTGTGAGGGAGAGATAGAACTCAAGAACAAACATCAGCTACTTGTTATAATTCAGCTCTAATAGTAACTTGCACTGATGTTAATTTTGAAATGGAGGGGGAAATGTAAGGTCAATTTGTTTTCAGTGTATGGAGTGTTATCACCCTAGTAATTTCTTAAGTTGTGGGATTTGAGTTTTTAGTCAAAGAACACTAGGGGTAACCACAAACCTACTTCAAATCCTAGGATCTAGCCTTCCTAGAATTCAGAGAGGTCTCTCTCTTTAAGATTTATCTTTGTTTTGATTTATGTTTTTAGGCTAGTTATGATAGTTCAATTGGTTTTGTTTTAAGATTTTGGTGGGTAAAAAATCACTTAGAATCAAACTAAGGGGAAATCTACTTGTCCATTGGGCTATGGAGTCTAAGTCTAGATAACAGTACTAGAAGGAAAGGCCAAAGGGGTACAAATGTATTTAGGGCAAGGTAGATAACCCTCAGAGATTTGGGGAAAGGTTTTTGATGAAATGGTATGATCGGGATAAAGGGCAATGAAGGATCCTTTGATCCGAAAAATGGAAGAAGGAGGCAGAGTTCAAACGGGAGTAGGAGCAATGAAGGATTCCTAACACCGGAAATCAGCAGAAAACATTTAAATGGTAACTTAGTTAAAAACAGGGAGCAAAAGGCTAGTCCTGTAGTAATATTCCTAGTTACACATTAAGATAGATCAAACACATAATGAATTGCATGAAACTCAGAAAAGAAAGATGACAAGAATAAATGTACTTCACTCTTCAACTTATCGCATGAATCCTGAATTATGATGCCACTTAAGCTTTGTCCAGTCTGCTACTTTGAATTCAACACATGAGAGCCTCTAATGTCTCAGCAAAAGTCTATAGTAATCTTAGCAATTTTATTTCACACTTAATACTTATGATGTAGAAGTATTTATACAAAATATTGTTTACAAATATCCTAAAGAGATGTAGGAATATCTTTAGGAAATACAAAATATCTTTACAAAAGAAGAGGGACAGCTGCTTAACAAATTAGCAATCTGTCCTCCTATCGAAAATATATAGAATAACTCTATGAAATCAAGGAGCTTTTATTGGCAAGCTGTCTTGCTTGCTGGCTGCTTAGGAAATATCTTTGCTTGAGCTGCCTTCACTGATACTCTTTCTTCTAATACACTTTAACACTGTTATTTTAACCCTGATACACTTTGACTAGTATTTTCACTCTTTACTGATGTAAAATAAGCCTTTATTCAAGAAAAAATCATATGACTATCTTTTTTGTTTCACTTTTTGTTGGACTGTTTTTTATGTAGTTTTCTTCACTGTTTTACTTTTTCACTGTTTACATTAAATCAGTGAATGCTTTCCATTGCTCTGCATTTGGAATTTTCACACTTTTTAGCTTTCTAAAGTTCTCATCGACATCTGTGTACTTGGCAAAGGTAGGTTTGAAAACAAAAATATGCCTAATCTCATGCTGCAGAAAAAACAAGTCTTCAAAATATTGAAGGATGACCTTTCCTGTAGGAGTTCCCAGTGGTAGTGGTTTATTAACTTGTTCTTTTGCAAAATCTCTTATCTTCTTATCATAATCCTTTTGAGGCATTAGTTTCTCATTAAAGACATGAATGACTGGCAAGCCCTTCTTTCTCAAGTCTGTATACTTCACCATAAATTTTGTTATGGCCACATTCATTGCTCCACATTTTTCTTCTAGGTTGTTCATCAAATTTTTCTTGGTCACAACCTTCTTGATTTTTAATATTGTTTCAGTTCTATCCTGTACCTTTAACTCTTCCAACTCTGCTCTGTTCTTACTGTTAAATAAAGTAATGAGTTTTAAAGCCTGTGATGGCTTATCAGCTAACTCATCCTTGGTTTTCTGAATCTCAGTTTGGGCTGCTAACAGTAAGTCTCTATGTTCATAGATGACCTGAATTGAAGGCCATTGAGAATCTATGGCTTCAATAATATTTGTCCAAAGATGATTCTTGATGTAGGAAATCTGTTCAGTAAATGTTAACTCCTTTTGTAAATTCTTTATCTGCTCTTCAAGTCTTATGGCCTTCTACTCATGGTTTTTAGCAGTTGTCAGTGTTATTTTGTTCGAGGCTTCAAGACTTTGAATTGTCTTCTTTAAGCTATTTATTTCATTGGTTTTCAAGGACATCTCTTCCATTGCTGTCACTATTTGACTTGCTCCATCTGTTTGTTGTACCTGTGTTGTTGAATAATCTGTGGCTGATGTAGTAACTGAATGCATTGGCACTGTAGTTGCCAATGGCTCATTAGGTGCTAATTTTTCTCCCAAATTAGAAACCACAGCTGAAGTAATTATTGGTATAACTATAGGAATAATTGGAGCTTCAGTTTCCTTTATAGTTTCTTTCTCCTTAACAAGTTCATCCATTTGAGTCTCCATTTCTTTAATCTGAGCAGTTAACTTGAGGATCAACTGCATCATCTCTTCTTTTTCTATTTGATCCTGAAGTATTTCTTTGGTCTGTGGGTGCTCACTTTGAGGAAGCTTCAGCTATTTCCTCAAAGCTGCAATATCATCATTTTTATTTTTTATCAAAACTTCAGCAGCCTTAACATTTGAGGGATCAATTCCCACCTGCAAAACTAAGTCTTCTAAGGCCTTAATTCTTAGATCTTTGGAATAGAGGGATCCTTTATCCAGTTTCATTTGATCCTGCATGTTAATAATGATATTCTGCAACTTAGTAGCACTCATAGCCTTTGTTACCACAGTTGAATATAGCATTTCAGAACTATGTCTGTGGAATTCTATTTGGTCAAGCTCATGAATGCTTTCAGTATCTACCTCAAACTCCATCTTTTTGTAATTTGCTACTATCTTTGGTGTTGAAGTAGTTGGTTGTAGGAATGACATAATCATTTTATTTGTGGAATAGTCAAACGCTGTTAGTAGCCTGTTCTGATTCCCTGGCTTATGTTTTAAGAATTGAGAGTAAATCTCACTTTTGATCTCTTCATTCTTTTGTTTGATTTGTTTGTACCTTTCTTTGATGTCTAAGTCTTTTTCCTCCACTGTGTGTGAGGAAGAAGCCTCCATGTTTTTCTATCTTTCAATCTTCTGAGTATGTTGTTCACCTATTGTTTGATCTTTTTGTATGTCTGAAAGAGTCTCATTCACTATTACTGTAGCCTCATCATTGTTTAATTCTAGTTCATTTATATCTTCAACTTCAATCACTTTTTCCTTTTCAATAGTAGTGATCTTGGGCCTCTTGTTGCAAATCAATTTGAACTTAGTTTCGGTAGTAGTCTCTTCTGTGTAGGTCCCCTCATCTCTGCCTCTTTTTGTATAGATTTCAGTCTGTTTTGCAACTACCATAGTTTGTGTAACATCCATATTTTCTGTTGGCTCTGCATTGACTATTGTATCTATTAGAGTGTTCTCTATCCATTCTTCCTGATTTGAAAAATTCTCAATTTCTGGCTTAGGTTCATGTATAAATGGTGGAAGTTTTCATTTAATCCTTAAATTACTCAAGATCCCTTGAGGATCATAGTTCCATGGAAAGCTCTCTTGAAATTTAAATCCTGCTAACATCTTCGTGATTTCCTTTTCTGCTTCTCTGTTGTTGATGATAAAAGGCCCAACTTGATTTTTGAGCTTGAATTGGGTCTTTTTCTTGGCAGCTAGGAAATTGATGGAGTTAGAATTTAGAATTTTCCTTAAGTATTCTAATGCAAAAACTCTAATGCTCAAATACTTAGGCAATTTGTAGGGCAGTAGATTTGATCCAAAAATCCTTAATTATGTGTGCTTTTCATATAAATACCAGTCTCCCATCTTGCATTGTTCTGATATCTGCAATATTCTCTTCATGTCCTCACTTATCCTAGGTTGCTCTGCTTTATATAATATACTCATTGCTGGTTGGAGGAACAGATCTGAAAAGTTTGTAAAACTGAAATCACTGCTTTCTTTCCTCAATACAGTGGTCCAGAAGATAATGGATAAAGGCTGGCCCTCTAAGTCCATTTTTTTGTAATGCATTTGGAAACTTGTCAGATTGGAAAAACAAGAACAAGTGAAATAATTATGATGAATATCTAAACACCCCTTCAATGGGTAGTTTGGTCAATTGATGGTGGATACTATCAGCTATAAATCTGGCATAGTCAAAAATCATGGCAGGAGGTTGCCCTGGAGATAAAGTGGATAAAAAACCTAGAATGGATTCATCATTGAATCCATCTGTGAAGTATCCTAGTATGAAAGAAAGCATTGATATCACAGGCTTGGACCCTTCAGGAAATTTGGAAGTGGAGTAAGGAGGATTTAGCTTTGGAATGTCCACATGAGATGGCATAAATTTCTGGAAAATCATAAATCTCTTAGGAAAATCTCATCCTTTATACAATTGAGTCAATGATTCTATGGATAGAGGGACTGCCTTGGGATCAAATTGTAATTGTAACATATCATTGATAGACTCTGCAGTAATAGAAAATAGAATCTCCCTATTAGCATTAACAATTTCTCTCTGATCTGTTACATAGTGTTTTTGACATAATCTCACAAGGTCTTGGCCAGGGTGTGTTACTAGAACTACATATTTGGGTAGATTAGTTTCCCAAACAGGCATTTCATATTTATCTAATAACTTATCAAAACACCAATTGTGGATCTCCAATAGATTGAATTCTACCTCAAGGTCTGCAATTTTATAATCCATATCAGTCAAGGGGATGGATTATTCAGTAGGTACTGGTGGTTGAAGGGGATTAACAGATATAGTGTTTTTTGCAGTGAGTGCAGGAGTGGATTTGATGGCTTTTGATGTTTCTGACTTAGGAGGCTTGGATCCCCTAGGTTTTATAGGCTTAGAACCCTCAACTTTGGATGTCATCTGTTTCTTAGTCATTTTGAATAACTAAAGCAAGCTTAAACTGTTTGCAATAGTTGATTTTTTATAAAACAGATGGTGAATTTAGCAATTTACAGGACAAAGATGACTTTCAGTAATATTTTTGCTCAATTTAGGCTTCTAGGATATGAAAACTGGTTTAAGACAGAAAACAAGGGTTTTCTGAATAATCTGGACTGAAAAAATGAATTTTCAGGAGATTTGTAGGTCTGCAAACCTTTTCTTGCTTTTGCAATTGATCTTCAGGGATTTTAAGCAGATAAATTGAGGAAATTGGCTTCAGAAAGGGCTTTATAAACACAGTCTTTTCTGGGAAAAATTGGCCAGGGTTTGGCCTGTTTCTATGTGTTTTTAAGGCAAATTGTACGGACAATTTCTCTTGATTTGGGCTTTGCTTTAGTTATAAATGGTTTTAACTTAGAAATTGCAAGCCTGAATATCGAAAAATACCTCAGATGGTAGGTTTTCCACTGTTGGAAGGGTTTCTGCAACTTTTTATGGTTGAATTTGAGCTTTGTTTCAACTTGTTGGAGCCGAGAAGGTATTTTTTGGTCTTCAAATAGGGTATCTGTTGTGAAATCTGAGTTTTATGGTATAAAACCGACAAACAAAGGTTTAAAACAGAGTTGGGAAGCTTAACACGGCCAGGCAGAGTCTTTTATCAGTCGGGATACACAAATAACTTTGTAAAATAATGAATCAAAATGTTTTAACCTTTATAAATCATTATAAACAATATTAAATGCGGGTCTTATCAAGGCGGGAGTGGTTTCTACTTTCAAAATGCAAAAACTATTGGTGATTTTCATGTTCGCCTCAGACAGTAAGTTGTATTATGCCAAATGAACGCGATCGAATTAAATTGTGACACGTCGCAGAAGGTGGATTCATGAAAACTGCTCATTTCATGTTGATTTTGAGTTTGGGAAATCTATCAAGTTATGAGCGCGAAATGCACGCTCCGCCGTTGGATCTGGAAGGTCGGGGCGAACGGCTAAGATCAAAAGGGGTGCGGTGGAAAAGGTAAGGTGGGACCTGGGTATTTTAATGAGCGTTAATATATAAAACCTTTGCATATTTTTCATTATAACCAAAGTTTTATATATATTATGGGTTTATACATATAAGTGGGCTATGGTATGATATATGGTTTATAACAAAGGCTTATATGTATGTTGGGGGCGAATGAGGCGGGTTATGAAATTAACTAGGGTCAATCTTATGTATAGCATGAGGCTAATACATTTCAGGTAAATGAATAGGAAAACAAATGTGAAACGTGAAATGAATCATCAGTTTTAACTCGACATTACCCCAGGTTAACTATGTAATGCAGGGATTTAATAGGAGCTTTTGTAAAGGCTGCGGGGGTTTAAATTTTAGTTTAAATTAAACTTTATGATAATCTCGGAAGTATTTTTATTTTATTATATATTTTATTAAACCATGGGGGGGTTTAATAACTATAGTGGAGCGGGATATTATATATTGTTAGTTTTATGCCAAAAGGGGTATATTTTAGGATTTTATTTCAACATGTGGATAATTACTTCGGCATAAAATCTTATAATAGTGGGTTTTTAGGGGACATTAAAGTAAAAGGAGTCATATTAATAGGATAAGGTTTTCTTTTAGGGAGTTAATAGAATAAGTTAGAAATTAATATGACAAGGAAAATGAAATACTCAAGAAATACACTCATATGACTAAGTGAAAACCTTAATGCAAAGTTTATCATTTGATTATTTCACCACTTTTACTTAGGATAAGATGTTTTTTGAGGGTTTGTATGTTTTATGAAATGGATGAAGTTAATCAAATGGGATATTATGTATCACTAAGTAAGAAAAGAGTTCTTACTTAAAATTTTGAGTTGTAATGGGTGAATGAAGGGTAAATAATGATAATTGGGGATTAATATAGGAATTCAACACTTTTAACTAATCATTCATTGAGCCTTGGGTCCGGTCCCAACAGAAGTCAGAGAAATGCTCTGAGCCCCTTTGACTGAAAGTCTAGAATGCAGAATAACTATAAGGGATGGGAAATTAGTTATTTTTACCCGGTGATGAATATTTACAAGCTTCTTCCCACTTCTTTCTACCTACCCAACTTTAATCTAACATTTTTCCTTTTCTTTTGCAAGTTCATTTGAGCTTGCTACCTTGAAACATTTTATTCTTTTGAAAGCATAAAAAATATCTAAATCTACCTTATATCATCCGAGGGCTCAGATTAAACTGATGAGCTCCTCTTTATTTTCTACCTATCTAAGGATTAGTCAGGATTAAACTGTCTAACAAATCTTTATTCACTATCTAAATCACGGAAATTGAAAACATGACAAGTCAAAATTAAACAGCTTAACTCATCATGGATTATGGCATTTATTGACACTTTGCCATAGTCATTTGCAAAAAAAGTAAAAAGTAGTGGCATTTGGACTTGCACACTTTCATGTTTTATTTTCATCTTTTTTCTTTTGATCTTTCTTTTATGACTTTTACCCTCTTTTTGATTTTCTATTTTTTTATTTTTTACAAAATATGGGAAAGCAACTTGCAGAAAGCAAGGTATGTACATATTTTACAAGACTATCATAAGTCAATTCCAAATTATGAATCCTATACTTATAGGACCCTAACATGGAGCAGAGCCTTTAAGCTTTGATGGAGGACCAATCTTCAAATCATTGCAACCACACTACTGTATCCCTGTTTGACTGATATCTCCTTGTTTGCGGATGATGGAGGTTTAAACAGGGTTTTTAGCATGAAGATTAGGCTTTTCGCTCCTTTAGGGTTTCCTCAATTTCTCTTGACTTTAAATCATCAAAATGCATTGGAGGAAAAAGGTATGACATCCACCTACCAATTAGCAATGCTTTGAAGACCCTTTGATGGCAGCTTGGAGGTATTTTTGATGTTTTTTTAGTGTTTGCAGGTGCAAGAGGAACTTCAAGTCCAAAGCGCAGTGCCGGAACGCGTATTCGGGCATGTTGGGTCTGCCGAAATCGTAGCACCTACATGCCTCTGCACGGGCCTATCGGAGTTCTGAAAGCATAGCACCTGCACGCCTTTGCACGGGCCTGTCGGGCTTCCGAAAGTGCAACACCTGCATGCCTCTGCATCGACCTGTCAGGCTTCCTGGATGAATGTGCAACGCGCCTCTGAATGCGTAGCGCAGTGAAAATTTGCACAGGAAATTCCTCCGAATGCGCAACGCCTGACCCTGAACACGCAGCGCCGACCTAAATGTGCAGCGTCAGGTAACTTACCCGACATTTGACTGAAATTCACAATTTTCTCTCTTGGATGCTCTGATGACCTTTGCAAGTGCACAATGAGTTATGTGAAGAACAAAATGATCCTTTATAGTGTAGGAAATTAAATTTAACTTTGATAACCCACTTTCCTAATGTTTTTTCTCCCCTTCTTTTTAACTGATATCCTTTGACCCTTTTTTGCTTGTAGGAGTTCAAAAACACTGAAATGGCCTTTTTCCCTTTTTTCTTTGAATCATGACAAATTCACCTTTGAAAATTTTGGAGAGGGCTGCACACAGTGGTATTTTCAAGGCTGTGTTTTTTCAATATAATTTTGAAATTGTCTTTCTTACATTTTCTCACTAACAACCTTACAGTGTTTGTATGCAGGTTTTCTAAACATGGTGAATTTGACCTCTTCAATCTTGGAGGCTTCATATTTCTGCTTTTGACACCTTTGATACAATCACTCTTTTGCCACTACCATGGGTTTTAAACAATGCCTTTCACGTCCCTAGGCCACTTCTGATTTGTAGGTGCCTAAATTTATAATTTAAAACTTTGCTTACTGATACTCCTTACCTCTTTTCTCTGCAGATTTTGCTTGAGTCACAAGGCTTACTTTCTTTGGCTTGTCTATGTCCTTGAACATTTTTCACTTAGCAGGTATTATGAAAACCCTGAAGTGGTTCTTCCTTTTATCTTTGAAACTTTCTAACTTTATTTTTGACAACTTCAGAAACTTACACAGTGGTAGCATTTCCAAAACTTCTTTTGTCCTTACCTTGAACTCAAATCATCTTTTACTTGGCAGGGGGCTGAAAATTCTATCTTCACCTCCTTCACTGATCCTTAGGCATGGTAAACTTACCTTTGAAAAATTTTGGGATGTCACACACAACAATCTCTTCAAAACTTCTTTCTACTATCTTCATGGAGGCCTAACATCTTCATTTTACCACCTTTGACTATCTTTCCAAAACCCTAGGTGTCTGGGATGTTTGAGAACAATTATTAGTGTTGTCTTCTAAGTTCTCTATAGCCCTTTCAAGTTCATTCTCTTTTGTCCAGTTTACCTCACCTTTTTCCCTTTTTTATCTATAATTTCTAAAAACTTCTCTTCATGCTTAGTTTTCTTGGTGTGCCTCCTTCATGTTATTTGCTGCATTGGATCTTTGCTTGGCACACTGCTGGCCCAATCAGGCATAGAAACTCTAATTCTTCTTGAACATAATATGCTTCCTCCCTCTTTGTTGTGAATGTCTTTAATGAGGAGCATGCCTCTTACCTTACCAATTCTTTGCTGATAGTCACTTTAACACTCCTGCAGGAATGTCAAAATGCACAGTTGCCTTTTGCAGAATTTGAACTTGAAAAAGTAGTCCTCCTTGGAGATTTTTTTATCTTTCTTGGAAAAACGTGTATTGACCTTCTTTCACATTTGAGTCAACTTCTAGCACAGGAACAATAGTGCTTAAAACACCAAGGATAACCCTACAACCTATGAAACCGTAATGACCTGGTGGAAGGCTCCTTTGACTTGGTCTTTGACTGAAACTTGGTTTGGGGTATTCAATTGTAAAAACAGAGTTTTTTGACAAATTGATGTACTAAAGATCCAAAAACCAATGAACTTGATTTATCTAAAGAGACTACAGAGATATTTTGAGACCATCAATGCTTGAGGAACCTGGTGAACATGGGAAGGAACAGGCTGTTTGGTAACCCTAGATGGAAAGTGGAGGGGTGAAACAAAGGTAAAACAGAGTGTTGAGGTTGTAGATGGGAAAATAGGATACAGATGAGTGGCATAAGCCCATGAGGGCTTTTTTAGGAGTGGAAGTTTAACCATGGAATGGAAAAATAGTAGAATAGTGAAAATTTTGGTTTAAGGATAATGAAGGCAGTGAGATTTCTAAAACTCACAATATTCATGAACCTTGTTTTTAGAAATCTAGGATCAAATTTTTAGTCATCTAGAAAATAGAAAAAATTACTGATGACTAACAGTACATAACAGTTCATTATCACAATGATCGCCAGTTGAGATTCCCAACAAGGGCTTATCTCAACATACTAGTTACCATAATTGGAAATTCCCTTCTCCTAAGCACATATAGCCTAAATTTTGCAACATTGATCTAATACCACACTGTAACACACTTAACCTTCCATGTCACCTTGAGGAGATGGGAGTCATAAATGATTGCTTCTCTCTTCGATTTTGAACTCGATTTTTAAGGTTATCTACATCTTCTACTCTCCAACAACTTTTTAATGATATAGATTTCATCAAATCTTGAGTTTGGCGCACCAAATTATAGGAACCCTTTAAATATTCCACCATTTGTGCCAAATTATCATGCATGACATAATTGACATGTGGTAGATAATGTGGCTTCCTAGGTCCATTTGTTTCTCCGAGGGTGGTGTGGCACCAACGAAAAATATTCAAAGGGCTCTAATTTAGCACCCTAGACATAGAATTCAATGAAATTTATATGAGAGTTGGTGACTATTGACTTCATTATATGAGATTTTATAGGAGTCTTTGATAATTGTGAGTAAAATCCTTTGGATTCCATCAAAAGTCCATGTACTGCGCTAACAGTTACAGACTATTGTACATACTATTGTCTTCATACATAAAAGTCCTTAACTTTCCAATATTCCACATATGTGTATGCCACGTCAGTCAATGGTTAACGAGTGTTCTTTGCAGTCTCAATTATAGAGAGTGACGTGCACCATGGGAATGGTTAATGACTCTCGACTTCGCTCTGTAAAAGTTTGTGGACAATCAATTATTCCATGCAAAGTCTTTATATTGTATTTATTGCACGCAAATGATTTATGACAATTGACTTCATTATTTAAAAGTCTTTGAGTTGTCAAATTATTTTATTTGAAATTCATGTATGTGCGGACATATATCTTGTCAATACAATATTAAAATCTATAAAAATCCCATTACAGGATAAATATATGTGATTACGAGATGAATGTTAGTGACTATTGACTTCACTACAAGTAAAATTCTTTGGATGACGAATTATTACTTTTAAAGTCTTTGTATTGCATGATTGGTTAATGAATATTCCTTTCTTTAAAAAGTCTTTGCTCTCCACTATTCCATATATATATGGAATATGTGTGTCACATCAGTTAACTAATGCGTATTTCAATTATTGAGAGTGACATGGGGTAACACATATTTTTCATGTTATAGATTATTTAATGTTGGTGGGCAGTATATGCTTATCGTTAGATTTATATTTGTTTAAATCTAATAAATATATACTCTCCACCAGGATTAAATAACCTATGGCCTGAGAAATAATGGTCTCCATTAATGACTCTGTTGTAAAAGTCTGTGGTCGACCAATTATTTCATGCAAAGTGTTTTCATTATATTTATTTGACACGAATGATTTATGACTATGGACTTCATTGTACCGCACCAAAGGTTACTGACAATTGGCTACATACACAAAACTCTTTAGAGTCTCCAATATTCCACATATATGTCTTTCACGTCAATGGTTAGTCACTGTTGACTTGATTATATTCAATGTCCACTATGTCAATGATGGTTAGTCTCTGGTGAAGGGCAGTGATAATTATATTAAAAAATAAATAAATATATCATATTTGTTATTTTAATTATTGTATGATTATTTGTTTTTTCTTCTAATAAATTTTTGAATAATTAAAATGAATGGTTATATTATTATTATTTTTATTTTCAGTAATTCAAAAATAAATGAATATATCATATGTGTTATTTTAATTTGTTTATATTTAATAATAATAATAACTTTTATTTAAATTGATATATAAGTGTTATTGCACAAATTTAATGCAAATATCTAGTCATTATTATTTTGAAAAAAATCTACAAGGTATATATGGTTTATCTTTATCGAAAATATTCGATAAGCAATAATATATCATATGAATAACAAATTTAACATATAAGCAACATTAAACCATAGCATAGGAAACTAGAGGCAAAGCCAAGAATGTGTTGTTGTGATGTAAATCAAGCACCCACTCCATTTTTACATCATCTTTTCTAGGAAACCACTTACAAGAGGCTCGAACCTCTCTTCTATCTTGCGAGCTACAACTTTTTGGAACCACCCACTCCTAGTTACATCAATTTTCTGTAGGCTTCTACCTACATGAGGCTTCTACCTCGATTTTCTTTTGTAACCTACAACATGCTAGGAAACTCCTACTCCCTCTTCTACAAACTCTAACTTGCTCTGTTTCAAGCTACTATTGGAGAGGAGACAACAATAACCTGATAAGATTACAAATTTATTTTTCTAGTTAACCTACTCTTTATCTTTGTTTTGTACTTTGTCTCGGCCTCCTCTTCCTCAATTATGCTTCACATTTCTCTTCTTTCTCTTTGTTTCTTTGTTAGGAAATCCAATAACTTGGTCTCACAACAATTCAATCTTCAAAAAATTATCTCGCCATCCAAAAGCCTACATATTTTTATATACATGACTTGTTGATTCTTAGTGTTCCATGTAGGGATCTGAAATCAAAGGTTGTCTCTGTGTATTCCACCTATTCATTTCACATTTTTATGATTTTGAATATCAAAACAAAATTAATAGTCCATCAAATATTATTTAAAAGAGTAACATATGCCAGTTGTAATGATTGCATAAGCCAAAACAATGTAGACTTTGTTTTGGACATTGCAGTTTGCGTCAACATTTTTCTTAAAGACAATACACATTTCTACATGGTATTCTCATTGAACAAATGTGTATATTCTATTTCATTATGGTTTTGCTTGCTATTTCTTTTAAGAACACCAATATGCGTCACTCATTTTTTACTGGAACTATACCAACAATCTTTGTAGAAAATAAACACTCCTATACTCTAACAGGAATATCTTTCATGGTATGCACTTGACCTGCGAGAAATCTCGAATACCAAAAATACGAAACAATATAGCCGAAACACAGATATATCACATGAAATGAGACAAGTTGTAAAGATATTTTATTATTCAAAATCAAAATTCAATGTTCACTTGCCTCTTCGAGGGGGAACCTCCAATAGAGCAGAGTTCAATTACAATATGACATGATGCTTATTCCCTTCCATCTAAGACTATTCATAGCTTAATGACATCCAAAACTCTAACTACAAGTGTTCCCTTGCATAACATGGGTTAACCACTTTATTTATTACCCATGGCCCATTTATAACTAATTGTGGTCCATTTTCTATAATTCTAGTCAACCACTTACAATTATTATTAATGTGGATAACCGCTTATGGGGCTTATTGACTCAACTAACTAACTATAACTCGGACTAGTCCCCTTGGGCTTATTACATAACTAAAGCGGTTAGGGTTGGACCCTAACATGTCATCCTCCATCAAAATAAGCCTTTTCCTCAAGGCTCAAGGTGCGGAAACTACTGAAGAATAGTGGTTGGTTCTCATGTCGCATCTTCCAGAGAGGTGTATTTCCACTTGATGAGGACTTCCTTGATCTTGCGACCGCGAAGATGTCATGTGTGATTATCGAGGACATGTTTTGGTTGGAGCCAAAGTGATCCTTCACCATCTAATTCTGGAAAATTTGTTTGAACCCTTGATCCAGACTTATGCATGAAAGTAATAAAATACAGAAATACACATAAACGCAGAGATGTAACATAATTAAAACTTCAGTTCATTAATATCAAAAACTGAAATATGCTTACAGAAAGAATGGAAATAAACTAGCCTAGGGCATTGGTAGCTTATCTCTTAGAAGAGATGTGGCAGCTATAGGCCTTTGAAATGTGTTACAATGAGGCTCAAGGGCCTTTTTATTATTGAAAAATAATAGAAAACCCTAAAAAGCCAAAACCCTAACCCGAGGAGATGTAACACCAATCATTTATGGACCCCGTTGGGGTTAGATGGGAAACCAACTTCCCGAGGTCGTAACTTGGTCATATTATCTATGTTTGATGTGTATGATACCTCGTTCAAAAGATCTATCTGAGGACTAAAATTTTTTCTGCAATCCCTACCTTTGGCTATGGGACTGCATCGAACCTCAAAAAAATGCCATTTATGGGGTCAAAACTTCTCCAGAAGTTCAGGACCCGAAAAACTGCTAAAAATAGTAAATGTTGCTATAAAAAAGGAAACTGATGAAACTAACTAGAGGCCTAGGTGGAATAGGTGGGTGTCCACCAATATCCACCTGGATCATTTCTCCCCCCTTAGGAAGAAATAGTCCACATTGCGTGCGGAGCCTCCACGAGGTGAGGGAATTTCTGTTGAACCTGGTCCCTGCTAAACCACTTGCCCTGGTGAAGGAGTTGGCCTGCTTTAACGAATTGATATAGTTGGATCCTCTGTTGGTGGGTGTTCTTGATCTGTGTGTCCATGATTTGATCAATTGTGGATTGTTCCAGGAAGTCTGAGTTTAACTATGTTGGTATGAGTTGTTCTGCAATCACTACAAGGAAAAGACCCTCTAGCGGATGTTTTTGAGGAACCCCTTATAAAAATACCCCATAAATTCATTTGTAGTGGATTTTACTAGAGGAGGTGGGCGGGTGGATGTTTTTGTGGATGTTTTTCTTCCGATGTTCTTATCATCCTAAACTGCACTGGTGCGTTCAACTAGAGAAAGCACCGGTGCACACAAAACATTGGCACACCAGGACACTGTGCGCTCCGTACAAACTTGCCCGGTGCATCTTATTACTGTAGCGCACCAGTTCTTTACAAATATTCTGCACTAGTGCATCCTAGAACCCAATGCCAAAACTAAAACAGCCCGGTATGGTCTTAAGAAACCGCACTGGTGCTCCTATAAAAACCTGCACACTGGAACATGGTTAAATAAAAAAAAAATACGGCCAAAAATCTGCATTTTTCACTTTTCAGTGCTCCAGAGCTCTCAAGCACCGGTGTAACTTTACCTTGTGTGAGGAGCCCTGCCATCGGTGCTCCCATTGCATGCACTGCTGTTGTCCATTGACCACCATCTCCATTTTGAATTTTACAAAACCGTGGGCAAATTTAGTTTTGCAAATTCTATAACCAATATGCCTCCCCGACGGCCAAATGTATAGGTATTTTACTTTTTTTCCATAATTAAACCTTTTAGCGGATTATTTTTGTAAATTAGCTTAAAATTCACTGTTTAAAAAAAAAAAAAAAAAAAATCCCAAGCGGTGCGCTCGAGCCATTTGGCTCCCACCAGTTTGCGGTGTTGCCTGTAAATTTACAGGTCGCATCGCAACCAGTGCTAATGGTATCCACACTAGTTCTAGGGCGGTACCGAAAGGCGCACCATGATTTTTTAAAATTTTAAAAAAGTGTGGTGCGATCGGTTACCCAGTCGCACCATTGACCCTGTCGAATAGTGGGAATGCAGTGCGTTGATGGAAATATCCGCCCTGGGGTGGGTAATTTTGTCAGCCCACCGCATTCCAGAATTTCAACATGGTCAACGGTGCATCCTGGTAAAATACCGCACCATTGACTATGTACTGATGTTAGGAGGACGGTGCGGTCCATAGTCAACGGTGTGGTCTGTTATACCACCACACCATTGACTTTGGAATAATGTCAGGAGGTTGGTGCGCTGAAAATTTTCTGGTGCACCACGTCCGGTGCACGACAAAAAAAGACGCACTGTTACCGGTGCATGCCTTTTTTTTGTGGCACACCAATTTTTTTTTTCAAAAAACTTTTTATATGTATATTCCTAAATAAATGTCTCATTTAATTAAAAAATTGTATTTAATATGTCAATCATTCAAAGACGTGAAAGGAGAGAAGAGAGGGAAAATCAACAACAACAGGCGGACCAGTATAACATGGTTCGCCAGTGGGAGGCACGAGAGAGGGAGAGAAGTGCGTACTCTCACCCTATTACAGTAGCTACCCAGGGGCTCCTAAGGCAGGTAGGCCTCCTCAAGTTATATGAGTAGGCTACTTCCCTAAAGGGCCATGGTGTGTTTTTGCGACATCTTATCTACAGGTGGAATGCCCACCTACAAGATTTTTGGGTTGGTCCTAACCAGTGGTACGCACCCACTGAGGAGGACATCTATTTCATTGTTGACCTATCGATGAGAGGGGTGGATCTTCCTTCGTTCCCAGAGGTTCCAGTTGGCTATGCAGCAGGGAATCAGTTGGTGTACTCCCAGACATACATTAGCGTGGATATATCGTCTCCTTCATATTTTCAGGTCTTCGGAGGTCAGTTACGTATTGTTGCATTTGGTAGTGAGGAGGTGAGGTGCCTCTCACTTCTGATTTCAACCATTTCACACAACACCAATGACGGGAAACACATTAGTTTCCCGCTTCTATATTATGTTGATTCTTTAGTACAAGAGCTACGACTTGTCAGGTGGTCTACCATTTTTTTGCAGCAGTTATGTACAACCTTAGATAGATTTAGTGCTCATGCACAAGGGAGGGTCAACTTACCTTTTTCTTGAGAGCTATTTTGTTTCTTTTTTGAGAGGTTTCTAGAGACGAGGCCTACTTTTGTTCGACAGCCTCGTAGGCCGATGTTGCATGCACGGATGCACATGTGGGGATAGATGATGCCCAAGAGGGGCGAGAGTGAGTTTTCCACGAGGATATTGCATGATGCACTGGAGTTGCTAGCCGGTGTTGACGAGCATCCCTTCTTTATGATCCCCTGTCCTTATTTTAGTTTGGATTGGCGAGGGTGTTCCAACATCCTCTTCACAGATGATGAGTTGCCTGATGATAGAGGTAATATTACTGTTTTATTTAAATTTATTATAACATGTTCTTTAACTTGTTTTTATTAAACTGTTTAATGAAATTGTCTAATTATTGTTGTGTACTTATATATATTTTGCTGACATTGGGTCTTTTGATGGTGATGATATGCCAGCGCCACCAAATGATCCAGGTGTGCATCTTGATGACGATCAGGATATGGGAGATGCCGAGGATCACTGTGCTGTGTTTTTCAGACCCAGATAAACAGAAAAATTTCAACCAGGTATGACAGTCTTTAAAAGGTTAACTAGTCTGTTTACACAAAATTTAACCCTACAATTCTCTAACTGAGTTTGAATGGTACTACAATGATAAGAGTTCTTCCAAGTTGAGTCTTAAGGTTTGTTCAGGATCGTGGAGTCGCAAAGTGGAAGTTTTTAGCTCTTTTTAGAGGTAAAAGGTTTTATGGTCCACTACCATGTTTATTAAATACCAATCCGGGATATTTTTTGGGTTTTCTGAGTTATTTTCAGTTGTGTGGTTTCTAAGAATATCCTAAATCTATTTCACAACTTAGATACGGTTATGAGACAAAGACAGTGTACTCTTATGGCAAAGTTAGCTGATCTTTCAAGGTTAGATAAAGACTTAGGAGAATCCTAGGGTTTGCCTAGTTTGTCACTAATTCAACACAAGTTTTACCATGATTACCATTACTTAGTAGTACTTGGAAAGGCTGCTTTTACTCTCAAGTTTTTATGAAGTTTTAAGGGAACCTAAGGTGCAAATTCAACTGAGCACCCCAGTGGAGTCGCCATTATGTTGGGGTACCTATGTTTTGGCCAGATTGGCAAAACCAAAAGATAAGACAACATCAAACCACTTTGGGATTCAAGGATCTAGCCCTCCTGAATCCAGACATGGATATCTCTATGAATGAGTTTAAAGATGTGATATTTAATAGCTGAAATTGTGATATTAGGCTAGTTGTGAAGAGCATAGGTTTGGTTTGTTTGTTTTTGGTTGGGCAAAGACATGATGAAGGTGAAAGGCAGTTCAAAATGAAGGGTGAAGATGTCTGCAAGTGAAGGAATGATTCGGCTGACAGAAAAGGCAAAGACAGTTTTAACCCATTGGGCTATGGAGTCATAGGATGAATTTAATTGGACAGCAAGGTTCAAGGAGGATCCATGGGGTAAGTTGCTTATGTCAAAGGATCTCTTAAAGTGATTTTATGGAATGAAACAGAGAGGAAGTGTAGAACCAAACAAATGAAGAAAATAGTGAACAGCCTAAGATCAAGTATGTGCTTCTAAACTATCTTGCTTCGGCATGTACTTAAGGGAAAACGTAAAAGTATTCTGAGATCAGGGAAGTGCCTTTAAACTAGCCTGCATTGAAGTACTTTCAGTCAAAAAACATTTAAAAAACAGTTGGAATAGCTTAAGATCAGGTGAGTGCTTTCAAACTACCATGCTTTCAGCATATTCAATAAGAAAACCACAGATAACAATCACAAAGAGCGATTTAGATCAGGCAAGTGCTTTCAAACCGACCTGCTTTGATACACTCTTCAAGGAAAACACAAAAATACTCGTTTTAAAAAGCAATCTAGATCAGGCGAGTACTTTTAAACTAACCTGCATTAATATACTCTTCAAAGAGAATGTTCGAATGAGGAAAACATAGAAAAATAAAGCTTTCAGTGAGAGTAAGGTACTGTTGAGAGTAAGTCCTAGCTCTATGTTTGCTGCTCTTTATCAGAGAAAGTGGACAGAGTGAAAATATTAAGCAAAATAACAATTGACAGTGAGGAATACATCACCATTGACATAAATCAGGATCCCATAAATCAACAGCTTGTATTGATGTTCAAACCAGTTACAATCAGCAAGCCCGGTGGGTCTCTACAACTTCAAACTTCTCATATCAGCTTATGTATCTTTAAGTTGCAAACACAGCATCAGTAGCTTCAGAATAACTATTACATACATTCAGATGTCCAGAGACCAACCTTTGCTCACCTTATACAGAAGTATTTATAGAAGGATGAGGAGGTGGAATTTGATGAAAATATATGTTGGATCAATCAATACAGATTGATGACTTCTCGGCTTTTGAGAGCCTCGATGAAGAACTCCACAGGTGTTTATCTGCATTAATTGATTTACACTTAGGATTAAGCTCGGTGGGAGCTTTTGTTGAATTTTTGAGGC
This sequence comes from Pinus albicaulis, assembly GCA_034641835.2. Lineage (NCBI taxonomy): Eukaryota > Viridiplantae > Streptophyta > Pinopsida > Pinales > Pinaceae > Pinus > Pinus albicaulis. The sequence goes on along the minus strand of CM076579.1, from coordinate 1,595,537,684 downwards.
TCTGTGTCATGTTGAAGTAACTCTGTTTCCTGTTTCTCGAGGCCTAATGATCAAAATATTTACTTATGGGTTGTTCTTAATATTTAAAATAGTTTTTCCGACAATTGAAGATAAGATCTTTGATTTGTATTAATTGTTCAGCCATCCTCGGGTAAACACCTCTTATTTCAGATAATGACTAAGCCTTCTATGATTACTGTAAGGTTGCAGGTGCCTTTAGGAGCTGGAGAGGGTTCGATTAGCCTCTGCTTCAAGCGGTGGAGGCTTTCTCGAATCGACAAATGTCTTCGTTCCTTCCCAAAACACTTTTAATTCACTTTAGTTTAGTGTTTTCGATCTTTTGTTCTGGTAAAAATTGATACTCTTTAACTGTGATTTAAAAGCATAGTGTCTTGTTGATGTGCAGGCTGCGCAGGGGAAATATGGATCTTAAACCCTACGAACGACTTTCCCTTGTTAGAGTAATGGTATGGGAATCGTCATTCCCAGCCCTCGGCCCTTTCTTTCAACATAATGGAAAACCTTCATTACCTGCAAAATTCAACAAATATATCATAAAATCCTGCGTTTTTGGGTTTACTAATTCAGAGGCGTGGGATGAGAGCAGAGCTGTTGGATGGCATCATCCAACGGTGGAGATTAGCCGAGAGGAGGTTTAAAAGGAGTGGAAGGAAGAATTGAACAGAACCATTGATCACGCGATGATCGACGGTGGAGATCGGTTTTGAAAACCCTTTGGTGAAAGGTGGAGGGTGATAGTATGAAGCAAGATTAGATCTGGGCCGTCCGATCTGGACACGTGGACGGTCCAGATTCAATCGGAGGATCACAATCGGCAGGACAAACAAATGTATGCGATTTAAAATTTGCTATGCGATTGAGCAATGACCGTTGATCTGAGGACCAGATCAATGGCGGGGAATGAATCAAAGGGATGGGCGATCGGGGGGACAAACAAAAGAACGTGATTGAAACTTTGCGATTGAAACTTTACGATTTTGCGCGGGCCGTTTGATCGTCTTTATATCAACGGTCAATATCCTTTGATTTTTTGCACCATCGGAAACCCTTATACTTTATAAAAACCCCAATTTTTCACGTAATACAAAGTTTTGGTAAGTCGGGCGAAATATATATATATATATATATATATATATGGCAGCTGGTGCCCGATTGCAGGGCCCTTTGGTTATATGAAATAAAATGGGCCTGGGGCTTTACATAAAAAAGGCCAATCGCATCGGAACTTCGGGCCCGGGCTTTTCAATCAACCCATTTTTAAAGTATACAATGCGATTCAGCACTTCGGGACTTCAACACTTGGTCCTAGGGTGTAGGTTGTATGGAATAAAAGTAAATGGGGCGGGATTTACATATATGAGACCTAATCGCATCGGAAGTTTGATTTGGGTCTTTTTAATCAACCCATTGGAATTTCTCTGATGCAATTGCACGATCGAGCCTTTTAAATCCAACCGTTTTATATTAACATGTGAGTTTAACATTTTAGACCAAACTTTGCATAAATGGGTTTTTGGTTTTTACAAAGAAAAAGAACGTCGAGGAAGAAATATTAGAAGGTCTTAAGCGCTGAAGGCGGGCCAACAGGTTATATGACAAAATGACGTGATAATACAATCGGGGGTCGTGAAACAGAGGGCTAATCACATCAGAACATTTGAAAGATGGCAAAAAAACTTGTGCGCTGGGATTTTTGCGATGTGATTAGTGCTGAAAGGTATTAGTGCTTGGTCTTAGCACCATGGGCATACGGTGGGGAAGTGGTGGGTTTTTTGCGATGCGATTAGTGCCGAAAGGTATTAGTGCTTGGTCTTAGCACCATGGGCATACGGTGGGGAAGTGGTTGAGACTTGGCCCAAAGGGGCTTAAACCCTTAATAAGAAATGGTTTTTTTTCATAGATTTTCAATTTTTTTCAAAGGGTTTTCTCTATAGTTTAAAAAGGAGTTCTAAACTATGCAACAATGAGTTTCATGGATGGAAGAAGGGGAAAACATAAAAAAGAGGAATTTTACGAAGGAAAAGGGAAATAAATGAAGGTTAGTTTCTGCATGGAGGAAGGGGAGGAAGGGGATTTTGCAGCAGTCTTTCTCATAGAATTTTCAGCAGAATTTTTGAGTTCTGAAGGGAAACAGCAGTGAAGACCTTTAGACATGGGCATGAGAGCTTCCAGAGGCATCAAGAGATAACCTTTTGGCAATAAAATTGTCTCTTGAAGACTGAACAATGTTTTGGCCACCCTTTGATAGAACAAATTTTATAGGTGGCCAACAGTGGCTCCACTTGGGGATGGTGCCTTCTTGGAGGCATCAAGAACTTCAGACCTGCATTCTCTAGGAGGTTGACCTGTGCCTGATCCATTGGGCTACTCTTCCTTTTACTAGGATGATTTTTCTTTGAAACATATTAGCAGTCATGAAAAAACAATGAATCTTCATCAACACAAGCTTTCTACCTACCCAATCCTACTGATCTAACATTTTTTCTTCATTTAGAGTGCATTTGGATTGGCAAACTCTTTTACAACATTTATTTATTTTGAAAATAGGAAATATAATCTAATTCTACTCCTTATTTCTCCATGGACTCAGATTAAACAGTTGAGTCCATATGTTTCTCTACCTAATCTGCTATCTGTTGGGATTAAACTGTCCAATCAGATTTTATTCTCTAAATTCTAAAACAAAAATTTAAAAACAGTCAAGTCAAGATTAAACTGTTTGACTTGATGTGATCTATGGCATGGAAAACAAGCTGCACATAGATATTTATTTTGCATAAAATTTGAAACAAAAATGGAAGGCTTAAGATCTGAAATTTCAAAGCTCTTCCTTCACCTTTTTACAGCTCTGTTTTTTTCCTCTTTTTGAGCTGTCTTTTCTTTGTCAACTGGTTCAGATTTTGAGCTGATTAGAACCAGATTTACCTTTGTTTTTGACTCAGAATTAATCATAGATTGGAGTCAATTCTTACTGGGAAACTTAGGTTCAGGTTTTGAGCATGTTTGAACCTTTAATTTCTACCCTCATCTATCTACTGATAAGCCAAGATTAAATAGTTTGGCAAATCAAATTCATTATCCTATCAGCAGTAAATTTAAAACTAATTAGTCAAGATTAGGTTGTTTGACTAACTAGGAGTGTGTTTTTTAGGAGTGGCATTTAAGCTTGCACACTTTCAAATTTGTTTTTCTTTTTGGTATGGGGCTGTACCTTTATTGTTTTTTACAATCTGCCCTCTTTTCTTTTCTTCTTATTTTTTATTGTTTTTGTATTTTTTCTTTTGTGAGACATTAACAAAGAAAATGGTATTTACAATGGGAATGAAAACTTTAAAATCGAACTCAGCAGTAGTAATGCTTAAGGACCCTGCCATTAACAGGACCCCCAAACAGATCCGTGTCATCTAACTCTTGCAGAAAAAAGGCATTTGGACCAATGGTGGACTGAATGATGTAAGGACCTTTCCACAAACTGTCAAATTTTCCATGCTTACCCTTATCCTCTCTTTTGGAGTCCCATCTGAGTACCTTATCTCCAATGTTGAAATCACAAGCCTTTGTTCTCTTGTCAAACAACTTCTTTATGTTTTCTTGCACCTTTTGAGCTCTGTTGTAAACTTCTTCCCTTTTCTGCTGGAGATGTATTGTCTGACTGATCCTCCTTATCATGTTGTCCTATTCTGACTGTATTTCTTGGACTAATTTTATCACTGGTACACCTAGGCTGGTAGGAAATACTGCATCTGTTCCATAAACAAGTTGGTAAGGGGACATTCTAATGGATTTCTTTGTGGTCAATCTGTCTGCCCACAAAGCATGCACCAACTTGTTATGCCATGATTTTTTATTTTCCTCAAACAGCTTCTTGATGATGGTCACCAAAATTTTATTTGATGATTCTGCTAGCCCATTACCCTGAGGGTAATAAACAGTGGAATGACCAAGTGTAATCTGATACCTGTGACAAAATTCAATCATCTTTTTGGAACCAAAAGCAGCAGCGTTATCAGTAATAATCTTTCTAGGGCAGCCGAATCTAGACAGGATATGGTCTTCAAGAAATTTTATAATGACAGAATCTGTGGCATTCCTAGAAGGGATGGCCTCTATCCATTTTGTGAAGTAGTCAGTGGCTGTGAGAATCCATTTGTGTTGGGCAGATGAAGCAGGATGGATTTCTCCTATGAAATCTAGGCCCCACTGATGAAAAGGAGCTTCAACAGTGATAGGTTGTAATCGTAAAGGAAGGAGTTTTATTTTTCCCTCAAAGATTTGGAATTTGTGATAGGCAACTATCATTTTATGGAAATCTTGGAAGAGGGTGGGCCAGTAATAGCCAGCTCTAAGGATTTTATTGGCTGTGGTTTTCCAATAGAGATGACCTCCACACTCTCCCTCATGGAATTCATGCTTGATCCTCTCTGCATCAAATTCAGGCAAACATTTAAGTAATAAACCATTAGCATTTTTCCAATACAAACATTCATTTAAAATGCAATAGTTCTTAGCTTTCAACTTTAAAAACCTTGCCTTTGTTTTTGATAAATCAGGAGGATCATTAAGATTTGTAAGTACATACAAGATGTCAGCATACCAAGGTGAGTTTTGGAACTACTCTTCCACAGTGGGAGCAGGTAATTCTTCCTGTTCATCCAAGGCATCAATCATGTTAATGTCAAGGGCTTGTAGATTAGATTCAGCCATTAATTGAGCTAAGCCCTGACCTTTAATGAGTTTTGTGGGTTTTATTTCCAAATCATACTCTAATATTACAACAATCCATTTGCCCCTCTTTCCATCTGGGTCTTGTGACAAAATGTCCTTTACCACTATGTTAGGCACAATAGCAATGATGTGGGAATGCAGAATATACACCCTGAAGTCTTTTAAGGCCTTTACATAGGCTTTTTTTTCCATTATGTTATATTTCAAGGGTGCATCCCTCAAAGCCTTGCTGAAAAAAGCGATAGGTTGTTCCTGTCCCTCTAGGTTTTCCTGCAACAGGACTGCAGTCACTGTATGTTCCGAGGCAAAGGAAAAAATAAGGAAATATTTTGAAAAGTCTGGGCTGATTAGGACTGGGGCCCTGGTGAGTCCATGTTTTACCAACTCGAAGGATTTTTTGGCTTCTATAGTCCATTTCACTCCTACTTCCTTTTTGAGAATGTTAGTCATGTTTCTAAGGAGCTCTGCTAAGTTGGTAATAAACCTCCTTAAGAAGTTAATTTTTCAAATAAAGGACTGCAATTCCTTTATGTTCCTTGGGTGGCTAATCTGTAGTATTCCCTCAACTCTTTTTGGATCTATTTTAATCCCATTTTCTGATATAATATGGCCAAGGATTTTACCCTCTTGTAGGCCAAATACTGTCTTTTGGGATTTAAAGATAAACCAAATCTCCTACATTTTTCAAAGACCTTCCTTAGATGTTTAAGGTGATCTTCATCAATTTTGGAATAAACTATTATGTCGTCAAGGTAAATTACAATGAAGTGCCCTATTTCCTCTGAAAATGCAATGTACATGGCCCTTTGAAAAGTGGCCCCAGCATTCATTAGTCCAAAAGGCATTTTCACATACATGAAAGTGCCCCAAGGAGTGGTGAAAGTTTTCTTGAGTTGGTCTTCTGGGAGTACTAAAACTTGGTTATATCCTGAAAAACCATCTAGCAGAGAAATCCTCTTTGACCCAACTACCCTTTGTAAGATGTGTTCCATTTTGGGTAAAGGGTAATTGTCCTTTAGGGAGGCTCTGTTGAGGTTCCTGAAATCGATGCACAGCCTGATTTCTCCTGTCTTTTTCCTCATAGCTACAAGGTTATAAACCCAATCTGAAAACCTCACAGGAACAATGATTCCTGCCTCATACATTTTCTTGATTTCCTTTTCCACTAGAGGCAGTTGTATTGGATTAATTCGACGCAGTTTTTGCTTAAAGGGTTTTTGGTTTTCTTTCAAAGGGATCTTGTGTTGGATGATTTCTGTATCGTAGGCTTTTAAGTCTTCATAGCTCCATGAAAACACATCGACAAAATCTCTAAACAAGTCAATGTATTTCTTTTTCATGTCTAGTGGCAAGGAACTAGCTAATTTAATCATTTTAGGCTGATCCTTGGTGCCTATGTTGCATTCTTCAACCTCAGACTCTGTATATTCTACTGTGGGTTTCTTTGCCACGTCGTTAAAATAAAACAGGTCTTCTAATGGGGCTAGCCCCCTAGGTATGTTCTTATCCTTTGACGACAGTACCTCCATGTCTTCATTTTCTGTGTCTCGTACTCTTTAGTATGAGTTTCAAGTTTAGTTAACATGTTGATTTTTACAGAACCAGATGGTTTTTCTTCTTCAGGGGGCTTTTTTTTTAGGCAATTTTCATCGGATTTAGAATCTGAATCAGATGATTCAAACTCGTTCCTGCCAAGCAGGAAATCCTCTATCTGTTTGTCGCCCTCAAAGACCTGCCAATATTTTTTATTATCAGGCACAGCTGGTCTAAATTTTATCCGAGTTGTGCAGTTTTTGGTTTCATATGGCACTAAGCATGTTCTAGCTGCAAAGGCTAAATTGTGGGCGGTAATATTTCGTTTTCTTGGGAAAAAAATCAATTTGGACTCCTCAAAAGTTTTCAAAAGTTCCATGACATCGTTTCGGTAGGCTCTAAGTCTGGGATGGTTTGCGTTATACTCCCCATTGACTTGCCTAATGACTAATTCTGAATCCCCATGCACATTGATTCTTTTGGCTCCTAACTTTTTCAACAAATGCAGGCCTAAGATAAGGGATTCATATTCTGCTATGTTATTAGAACACTGAAAGTTTAATTTGCAGGAAATGCTTTCTGTGTGGTCGTTTTCAGTGTTAGTAATCCAGACACCTGCACCGGCATTGTTTTTAGTGCATGACCCATCAAAGTACATACTCCACAGAGGACCATTTTTGGTTTCATCCTGGTTAGTGTCCTCTTGAACTAACATGCTCTCTGGTTGTTGTTGAATATCAGCACTTAGTTGAATTTGTTTGGACTCCTCAGGTTTTTCACTGTGTTGAAGGTTGTTCTCTTGATTTTCAAGTTTTAAGAGTGGCGGATACATGACTCATAGCTCAAGACCTTTGCTTGGTTTGCTAATGTATTCAAATGCATCAAATTGTTTTAACACTTCCGAGTTGTGTTTCTCTTCCTCCCTATCGGCCATTAATCCTGCTAAAGTGACTTGTTCACTAAGTGTTTCATCATTATGTTCTATTCTGAGATCCACAACATGTTGTGCTGGGTCTCGTTCCTCAGTATTTTCATGGAGTTGAGGGTGAGGGGAAGTCTGTTGTTTGCCATCTTGGCTTTGTTCATTTTGGTTTGTTGTTTCAACGCGCTGTTCCAAGGTTTCTCTCTCGTTTTCATCCATATCAAGAACTACATTTATTTCTAGAATTGGGGTCTCTAACTATTTGGCTGAGTCATTGTCTTCTAGCTCTGGCTTATTTGAGGATTCATCATTGTAAAGGATAAACGAATCCAAGTCTGTATGGACAGAGTAAATGGGGGAATTTTCAGGTTTCTCTGGGCTACTGACCATGAATTTCAAGTGTGTCTCTCTGTATAGTCTTCTAAGCTGGCTAAAGACAGGGATAGTGGCATATGCCCCATCCATCTGCATTGTACCTTGTAGCTTGGCACCCCATGATCTTGATAACAACATGCCATACTTAGGAGGCACATCAGCCACCACAACATCCATAACCATGTACTTGGCTGGGATTTGAGTCAAACTCACGCAAAGTTCTTTGACTAGGCCAAGGCATTTCACTCTGCTAGAGTCAAAAGAATATAAATCCTTGTAAGGTCTGGTTATTTCTAGCCCTAGCCTTTCCTTTATCACCTTTGGCATAAGGTTGTGTGAGGCTCCAAAGTCATGCATAGCATTATGCAATATTTTTTCATGTATATTAAGGCTGACATAGAACGGAGGTGCTGTCCCTTCTTGAAATTTCCCTTCAATTTTAGGACCAAAAATGAGCTCTGGCTGGTCATCATTAAAATTGACTGTGTCATTACTATCCTCAATATTTAAAGCCTTCAAAATTTGGGCTCTATATACATGCCGGGTAGCTAACTCAGTCAAGGGAACAGAGATTTTGATCTTTAAAATTTCCTGCTCTAGGCTGAAAGGAATTTGGTTTTTTGAAGAACTTGCCTCAGCCTTACTAGCTGCTAGATTATCAGCAACATCAGCTCACTGATTTTTTCTATTTACGTTTGATAGAATGGTTTTAACAGGAGTACTAGTTGAAGCGTTAGTACTACTAAGGTCTGCATTCTATTTTTCACTTTTTTGAGTGCATTTCTCTCTACCATTATCAGAACTCACAGCTACTATTTTGTCCTTATGTTTGACAACTTTAGGTTTGGTTGCAGTGTTGTTTTGTGAAGATTTGTCAGAGGTTTTGGTGTTGGGAGTTTGTTGACTGGTTTTTCTTCTAAGGTCATATTCCCTTTGAGACTCTATGATGACATTCTCCATGTCTTGGTAATAATTTTCATCATCATCTCGTTTGTCATCAGGAGGTGTATAAAGACCTTGTTTTCTATCATAATGGATTTCAAAGTCATCATTATCTACTCCCAACATATTTATGCCCTCGTCCTCTGCTTTCTCATCTATTTCTTTGTCCTCACTCACATAGTTTTGATGAAAGGGAGGGGTGATCTGTTGATCATCTTCCCTCAGCCTGTTTGGAGGTTGGTTCCTTCTAAAATTCTGACTCTAGTTCTGGTTTCTGTTCTAAGGAGCAGTTTGGTTTTGACTGGCTTGTGTTCTCTCAAGGATGATCATTTTCTTCATCATCTCCTCCATAATTCTCTCCATATTTGAGTTGGAAGTGGAAGGTGTGTTTTCCTCTCCAAAAGAAACTCTCTTCTCATTTTTTTCTCTTGCTCTCTTCTCCATTAAGTTGACTTCCACAGAAAGAGCACCCTTTTGCATATCTTCAAGAGTTGCAAAATCTCTCTCTCTCAGCTGATAGGTCATATCAGGGTCAAACCCTTCAAGAAATTTGTTTAAAGCTGAGCCCTGTGGAGGTTTTAGTTGTGGGGAAAGTGCATTATACACACTGTTAAATCTAGTGCAATAAGCTTGCACACTTTCCCCAGTGTTTATATGGAGGTTCTTGTAATAAAAAAGGACTTTAAGAGGGTTTTTCTTTACTTCCCATTTGTTTAAGAAAGCCTGATGGAAGGCTTGGGGATCATTTATACTATGGGGGGTTAAAGCTTTAAACCATTTTCTTACTTCTCCCCCCAGACTCTGAGAAAATAGTCTAAGTTTGACAGAATCATCATCAATTTCATTTCTGTCAAAGTATTCATTCATCTTATCCACATGTTGTGATGCAGTCGTAGCATTGCTAGCATCATATAATGGAATTTTGGACTGATAGTCCTGTGGAAGATTGACTAATGGTGCAGGAAGGACTAGGGGAGCATACCATGTAGCCATGGCAGGAGGTGGAGGTGGATTTACAAGAGGTGGATTAACAAAAGGGAAAGTGGGCTGAAGTGGGGTGGTTTGGACAGTGGGTGTAGGGTGAGCAGAAATGGACGGACCAGGAATAGATTGTTGAGCTGATCTTGGGTGAAAGACACCTAAGCTGTGAAGGAAGTGTAAATCTAGTGGTGTTGTTTCTCTACTACCAAGATGTTCACTTGTTTCCGAGGATGAAAATGAAGACTCGGATTCTATCTGAATTATATCATCAAATGACCTAGTTCTGAATGGATTCACTAAGTCAGCTTGTGATTGTTGTAAGGCAGAAATATTTTCAGGGACTGCATTAGCTCTCAAGGGTGATATGGAAATAGTTTATAATTTAATCCTAGGAGACTTCCTAAGAATACTTTCAGGGTTATCAACTATCTCAGGTGGATTAGCGTTAGGATAGGCTCTAGTGTGAATCTTTCTAGGAGCCACTGTGATGTGTTTTTCAAACCCAAATAAATAGAAAAATTTCAACTAGGTATGACAATATTTAAAACGTTAACTATTCTGTTTACACAAAATTTAACCCTACAATTCTCTAACTGAGTTTGAATGGTACTACAATGATAAGAGTTCTTCCCAGTGGAGTCTTAAGGTATGTTCAGGATCATGGAGTCACCAAGTGGAATTTTTTAGCTCTTTTTAGAGGTAAAAGGTTTTATGGTCCACTACCATGTTTATTAAATACCAATCCGGGATATTTTTTGGGTTTTCTAAGTTATTTTCAGTTGTGTAGTTTCTAAGAATATCCTAAATCTGTTTCACAACTTAGCTACGGTTATGAGACAAAGACAGTGTACTCTTATGGCAAAGTCAACTGATCTTTCAAGGTTAGATAAAGACTTAGGAGAATCCTAGGGTTTGCCTGGTTTGTCACTGATTCAACACAATTTTTACCATGATTACCATTACTTAGTAGTACTTGGAAAGGTTGCTTTTACTCTCAAGTTTTTATGAAGTTTTAAGGGACCCTAAGGTGAAAATTCAACTGAGCTCCCCAGTGGAGTCGCCATTATGTTGGGGTTCCTATGTTTTGGCCAGATTGGCAAAACCAAAATATAAGACAAAAAAAAACCGCTTTGGGATTCAAGGATCTAGCCCTCCTAAATCCAGAGAGGGATCTCTCTACGAATGAGTTTAAAGATGTGATCTTTAATACCTGAAATTGTGATATTAGGCTAGTTGTGAAGAGCATAGGTTTGGTTTGTTTGTTTTTGGTTGGGCAAAGACATGATGAAGGTGAAAGGCAGTTCAAAATGAAGGGTGAAGATGTTTGCAAGTGAAGGAATGATTCGGCTGACAGAAAAGGCAAAGACAGTTTTAACCCATTGGGCTATGGAGTCATAGGAGGAATTTAATTGGACAGCAAGGTTCAAGGAGGATCCATGGGGCAAGTTGCTTATGTCAAAGGATCTCTTAAAGTGATTTTATGGAATGAAACAGAGAGGAAGTGTAGAACCAAACAAATGAAGAAAACAGTGAACAACCTAAGATCAAGTAAGTGCTTCTAAACTATCTTGCTTCGGCATGTACTTAAGGGAAAACGTAAAATTATTCTGAGATCAGGGAAGTGCCTTTAAACTAGCCTGCATTGAAGTACTTTCAGTCAGAAAACATTTAAAAAATAGTTGGAATAGCTTAAGATCAGGTGAGTGCTTTCAAACTACCCTGCTTTCAGCATATTCAATAAGAAAACCACAGATAACAATCACAAAGAGCGATTTAGATCAAGCAAGTGCTTTTAAACCGACCTGCTTTGATACACTCTTCAAGGAAAACACAGAAAACTCGTTTTAAAAAAGCAATCTAGATCAGGCGAGTACTTTTAAACTGACCTACATTAATATACTCTTCAAAGAGAATGTTCGAATGAGGAAAACATAGAAAAATAAATCTTTCAGTGAGAGTAAGGTACTGTTGAGAGTAAGTCCTAGCTCTATGTTTGCTGCTCTTTATCAAAGAAAGTGGATAGAGTGAAAAAATTAAGAAAAATAACAATTGACAGTGAGGAATACATCACCATTGACATAAATCAAGATCCCATAAATCAGCAGCTTGTATTGATGTTCAAACCAGTTACAATCAACAAGCCTAGTGGGTCTCTACAACTTCGAACTTCTCATATCAGCTTATGTATCTTTAAGTTGGAAACAGGGCATCAGTAGCTTCAGAATAACTATTACATACATTCATATGTCCAGAGACCAACCTTTACTCACCTTCTACAGAAGTATTTATAGAAGGATGAGGAGGTGGAATTTGATGAAAAGATCTGCTGGATCAATTAATACAGATTGATGACTTCTCGGCCTTTGAGAGCCTCGATGAAGAACTCCACAGGTGTTTATCTGCTTTAATTGATTTACACTTGGGATTAAGCTCAGTGGGAGCTTTTGTTGACTTTTTGAGGCTCTGTGTCATGTTGAAGTAACTTTGTTTCTTGTTTCTCGAGGCCTAATGATCAAAATATTTACTTCTGGGTTGTTCTTAATCTTTAAAATAGTTTTGCCGACAATTGAAGATAAGATCCTTGATTTGTATTAATTGTTTAGTCATCCTCAGGTAAACACCTCTTATTTCAGATAATGACTAAGCCTTCTATGATTACTGTAAGGCTGCAGGTGCCTTTAGGAGATGGAGAGGGTTCGATTAGCCTCTGCTTCAAGCGGTGGAGGCTTTCTCGGATCGACAGATGTCTTCGTTCCTTCCCAAAACACTTTTAATTCACTTTAGTTTAGTGTTTTCGATCTTCTGTTCTGGTAAAAACTGATACTCTTTAACTGTGATTTAAAAACACAGTGTCTTGTTGATGTGCAGGCTGCACAGGGGAAATATGGATCTTAAACCCTGCGAATGACTTTCCCTTGATAGAGCAATGGTATCAGAATCGTCATTCCCAGCCCTCGGCCCTTTCTTTCAACATAATGGAAAACCTTCATTACCTGCAAAATTCAACAAATATATCATAAAATCCTCTGTTTTTGGGTTTACTGCTTCAGAGGTGTGGGATGAGAGTAGAGCCATTGGATGGCATCATCCAACGGTGGAGATTAGCCGAGAGGAGGTTTAAAAGGAGCGGAAGGAAGAATTGAACAGAACCGTTGATCGCACGATGATCGACGGTGGAGATCGGTTTTGAAAACCCTTTGGTGAAAGGTGGAGGGCGATAGTATGAAGCGAGATTAGATCTGGGCCATCCGATCTGGACACGTGGACGATCCAGATTCAATCGGAGGATCACAATCGGCAGGAAAAACAAATGTATGCGATTTAAAATTTGCGATGCGATTGAGCGATGACCGTTGATCTGAGGACCAGATCAACGGCGGGGAATGAATCGGAGGGATGGGCGATCGGGGAGACAAAAATTAAACTTGGAGCGTGATTATGAAACTTTCAGCGATTTCGCGCGGGTTATTTTGATAAACTTTAGATCAAGGTCAATCTGATTTTTGTAATTTTTGCCGTGGGAAACCCCAACCCTTTATAAAACCAAATTTTCATAATACAAACAATGTTTTTGGTAAGTCGATAGGAATATATATATATATATATGACAGCTGGCACCCGATTGCAGGGCCCTTTGGTTATATGAAATACAATGGGCCTGGGGCTCTACATAACAAAGGTGAATCGCCTCGGAACTTCGGGCCCGGGCTTTTCAATCAACCCATTTTGAAAGTATGCGATGCAATTCAGCACTTCGGGACTTCAACACTTGGTCTCGGGGTTTAGGTTGTATGGAATAAAAGTAAATGGGGCGGGGTTTACATATATGAGACCTAATCGCATCGGAAGTTTGATGCGGGTCTTTTTAATCAACCCATTGGAATTTCTCCTATGCGATTGCGCGATCGGGCCTTTTAAATCCAACCGTTTTATATTAACACGTGAGTTTAACATTTTAGACCAAAATTTGGATAAATGGGTTTTTGGTTTTTACAAAGAAAAAGAACGTCGGGGAAGAAATATTACAAGGTCTTAAGCGCCGAAGGCAGGCCCACGGGTTATATAACAAAATCACGTGATAATACAATCGGGGGTCGTGAAACAAAGGGCTAATTGCATTGGAACATTTGAAAGATGGCAAACAAACTTGTGCGCTGGGATTTTTGCGATGCAATTAGCACCGAAAGGTATTAGCGCTTGGTATTAGCACCATGGGCATACAGTGGGGAAGTGGTTGAGACTTGGCCCAAAGGGGCTTAAACCCTTAATAAGAAATGGTTTTTTTTCACAGATTTTCAATGGTTTTCAAAGGGTTTTGGGGTTTTCGCTATAGTTTAAAAAGGAGTTCTAAACTATGCAACAATGAGTTTCATGGATGGAAAAAGGGGAAAACATAAAAAAAAAGGAATTTTAGGGAGGAAAAGGGAAACAAATGAAGGTTAGGTTATGCATGGAGGAAGGGGAGGAAGGGGATTTTGCAGCAGTCTTTCTCATAGAATTTTCAGCAGAATTTTTGAGTTCTGAAGGGAAACAGCATTGAAGACCTTTAGACATGGGCATGAGAGCTTCCAAAGGCTTCAAGAGATAACCTTTTGGCAATAAAACACTCTCTTGAAGACTGAACAATGTTTTGGCCACCTTTTGATAGAACAAATTTTATAGCTGGCCAACATGATGTTTGTGTTGTGATGATGATATACAATGCTAATTGTGTTTTGTTAGATGATCATGATCACGATCATGTTAGCGAATTTGAATGTGTTTTTTACTCGAATATGATGTTTGTACGATGGTTTATCATGATCGTGATGTTTATTAATTAATTTAATATTAAATGATCATGATATTTATTAAATATTATGTCGTGATTGTAATTGAAATTTTAATTTTAATTATATGTAAAATTGTAAAATTGTATTTGTATTTGTAATTGTAATTTTAATTGTAATTGTATATACGACAAATTGTAAAATTTTAATTGTAATTCTAATTGTATGTAAAATTCTAAAATTGTAGTTGTATTTGTAATTGTCATTTTAATTGTAATTGTATGTAAAATATTTGTAAAATTTTAATTGTAATTGTAATATTTAATTTATTTTGAAATGATTGTAATTGTAATTGTATATATGTAAAATTTTAATTGTAATTCTAATCGTATGTAAAATTCTAAAATTGTAATTGTAATGGTATATATGTAAATTTCTAAAATTGTAATTATAATTGTAAATTTTATCTAAAATTCTAAAATTGTAATTGTAATTGTATGTAAAATTCTAAAATTGAAATTTTAATTGTAATTGTACGTGAAATTGTAAAATTCTAATTCTAATTCTAGTTCTAATTGTATGTAAAATATTTGTAAAATTTTAATTATATTATTGTGAAATGATTGGAATTGTAAAATTGTAATTGTAATTGTAATTGTATGTAAAATTCTAAAATTGTAATTGTAATTTTAATTGTAATTGTAATTCTAATTCTAATTGTATGGTAAAATATTTGTAAAATTTTAATTGTATTAATGTGAAATGATTTTATTAAAAATTTTAAATTTGTAAATTTGTAAAATTTTAAATAATTGTAAAATAATAAATCTAGAATAATATGAATTTTTGTAACATAATAAAGTTTAGAAAATAATGCAAATAAATTCATGTACTTTAGAATTATCATTATTTTATTATGATCTTGCATACAAAAAAAAAGAACTTTATAGAGTACGCCATTGTTATTGAGATCAACATAATTGCAAATTATCAAATGAAATATTGATTTTAACATTAACACAGCACATATTATCAATTAATTCAAAATACATATTATAATGTTTCGAAAAAAAGAGTCAGCTTATAAGTTATAAGGTAGTTAAGTCCTCTTAATTATAAAAACTCATCTTAAAAAATATAAATATTGATGAAATAACACATGTACCATATCACTCTTGGTTCTCATTATCACCTGCATTATCTTCCAGCTCGCATAGCATGATAACACTATTATTCTCAAAAGTATGTTTTGATCTAGGGACATGTCTCAATACGAACCACCAATCCCTATCCAACACATCTGGGTAAAAAAACACTTGGCTGCTTGGAGAAAACATAGGGCTCCTTAGCTTCATCCCACATATTTTTAGAGTTGATACATATTAACCTACTATCACGATCTTCCTTTACATTATTCAGATCAAAGGTGTCCCAACACTTTCACCTAAAAATAACACATTGGAAAGAAGATAAATCCACGTCAATGATCTCTTGTATCTTTCCGACGTAACCTAACGTCCCTTGTACTAGGTTTTGATAACGGTGGCTTGATCAAGTAGATTGATCGAACTCGACTTCCACTCCATAGCCTTGTGTGATGTGTCCATCATCAGCATTTTCTATGCGAAAATGGTGTCCATATGCCCACATAGATGGGAAAAAATGCACCTATAAAAAAGTTTAAAAATCATGGTGTCATGTGTCTTATAATAACCCAACAATTAGAATATGAAATATAGATGTAATTACATTTGAAAGGTGCATTACTAAGTTTCAAATTTACATATAAATTAAATAGATTATTACCGAGTTGCTGCACCCAATCCCTACATTTAGCACATCCTCTTCAGCACACGGGTAACGACCAGTTGCACCGTATTTCTCTTTGACTTGGTCAACAACCCAACTGTTGGGGCATATTTTTGGCATATTTTCTTTTAAATGATCGGGATAAGGCACACTTCTACCATTCAACCATCTAAATTCTTTCCTATCACTATCTATTTCATCCCCTCTTTTGTTTCGCTGATACAGCACGAGTTGTGTCGTTTGAATTTTAAAGAATGAATTTATTCGTTGGCAATTTATTTGCATTCGTTTTTGCATTCGTTGATCAAATCAAAACGAAATTATATCGTACATAGAGATAAAAATATACATTATATCGCCGAAGTTCAACATGAATATTTACTTTGTGCAAATTTGAAAAATTATAAGTCTCTTACTCTTTATCAAGTGCTTTTTTCCATTCGTTTGGAGAAACTCCCTTTCTCTTTTGTCTTCATCCATTTCATCGTATAAATCCACGCACAGTGCATTGTCGATCTGCTTGATGTACTCACTGGCATAATAGAAATACTCATACGATATGTACCCCTCTGCCATATAACCCTTGGGTTTTTCCCTTTGTCGAACAAAACCTTTCAATTTCTTCATGTACCTATCTAAGAATAAAATTCAATGACAAGAAAACACCCCAAATAATTCAACCTCATCTATTAGGTGGATTACAAGATGAACCTGCAAGTCCATGAAACTTGTTGACAGTTCCTTCTGAAACATACAAACAGTCTCAACTATCTCTTGATGCCACCGTGGAATGCTAGCCACATTAATCTCCTTTGATGTGATCCAACATAAAAATACGGAATGTTTAGATGGCTGTCCAAGGTCTTGAGGTAATTCATGTTGCACACAACACCCACGTGCGAAAAAGGATAATGACAACACAAATTTATAAACACGTGCATTAATACAAAATTAGTTATGTTTTATTATCCCCGCATGGGATAAAATTTATTAATATAAAAAATAATAAAATCATGCTTTTGACATTATACGTACTCTTAGAATATTCAAATGGTCATGTGATTTCAACCCCAACAAATGGTCATCCACAGTGAAGTAGCACCGTAGTGAAGACCTGTATGAAGTTTTCACCCTCACACCCACTATAACTTCCTTTGCCAAACAAGTATCATATTTTTTTAAAATCCATGGGACATCACCTTCTTTTAAAAACCATGAATTAGAGGGACCAATGCCTGCCTCTGATCTCGTAATTTCTAATCATCTTGGCCAATGTTTATTTTTAGTTTTTGAAGTAATAAGATATTTCCTAACGACCAATGTGTCACTTTTTTTCGATGATATGTGCCTCCATAAAGAAGATGAAACATTTTTAAATATATGCATGGGATCTAATAAGTGGGTAATCTTAAGATGATCCCAATATGGGAGGTTATAAAAGATAGATTTCCTTTTCATCCCAATGAGAAATTTCTCAACATAGGTGTCGAAGAATTCTTGATCATCGAACATAGACTCCCCATTTGAATCGAAAATTTCCATGAACTCCTTCTCCTTCTCTCTCTCATAAGATCAAAGCCATTCAACTGGTGTTGCTATTGGAGGCCTTTGGGTTCTCTCTCATTTACCATTGAAAGCAGATGTTTCTCTTTTGTAAGGGTGTTCTTTTGGGAGGAATACCCTAGAGCAATAATACACTGGCTTTCTTAGGTCCTTGGACCATCTAGCTTTCAGAGAAGGTCCACAACATTTACATCCAAAATACCCTTTTTTTACAAGACCTGGGAGATTATTGTATAAAATTAATATGCATGGCACGTTAAATAATATCATGAAGATTAGAACAATTACAACGAATTAAATAACTAATATGTGAAATAATATTGTTAGGTATATAAACAAATCAGTAAATCAAACATGTAATTTATGATAGAAAACTCCTAAGCCTAGATAATCATGTGTCGTGTAAGAACATATGCCATACAATGCAAAAATCCTCTTAGCTATGATGGGCCTTGATACATCATATACATTTATCCCATCCCATAATTCCTTCAATTCATCTACTAGAGGTTGTAAGCAGACATCCATATTCTTCACTTGTCTTCTACCAAGGACTATGAGAGCCAACAATATGTTCATTATTTATGGAAAACCATGGGGGGATATTGTTATTGATCACTACTACATGCCAAAAAAA
Organism: Pinus albicaulis; assembly: GCA_034641835.2. Lineage (NCBI taxonomy): Eukaryota > Viridiplantae > Streptophyta > Pinopsida > Pinales > Pinaceae > Pinus > Pinus albicaulis. Next base: position 1,595,519,407 of record CM076579.1, on the reverse strand, counting down.
ATATTTGGTGTTCTGGAGGGAATATGGGTTAATGCCTTCCATGGCTATGCTGAGTCGTAGACTTCGTACTTCATCCTTGAATTTTTCAGGCCATGTATCCTCTATATGCTTCATGGCTATTGAATCAATTGGAATTCGCATAACTCCCAACTCACTTATGTGTAAGGCATGCCATCCCTGCAACATAGCTAATTCTTTGGAACGAAAGAGCCTTTGAATCCTTGGGATTATAGGCATGTGCCTCAATATCTTAAAATGAGGACCAGTACATGATTTACCCTTCTTTTTTTATTTATCATACCTGTCATGCCCACATTTCGGACATATCTCTTTTTTCTGCATATTCTCCTCTATATAGAATACAATCATTTGGGCTTGCACGATATGATATTGTTGGGTATGTGTTATATTCTTTCGACGACTAGTCATGCGCGGGGGGGGGGGGGTCACAGGGGGGGTGATAGCCCTCCCTGTATGTTGTGTCGGGTGCAGAAGGGGGGTCTTAGGGGGGCTCTGTTCCATGTCAGTGCGGGACCGCGCCCCGAGAAAAAATTTTGGTCCTTATTTTTCGGTGGGTGGACCCACCCATGGTTTTGTGCATGGTTTTGCACATGGTTTTGGGGCATGATGGTTTTCGGCCCTTGGTATTTTGTATATCCGGTCAAGGGAACTACAATTATGTTCTAATCCAGGGTTAATGGATTGGGGTTTATGTATGCTTCGGCATGTATCTATATGCGTTGTAACACTAAAAGGAATATAATGAAAAATCAAGCTGGTCATCCCGATTTGGGATCCAGGGGAAAATCTCTGTGTTTATCTGTTTTATGTTTTATGCTCTCGCTATTGTTTATTTTTTGTTTTAAGATTCGTTAGTAGATAATTTCTGTACATGGTTAAAACCTACATTTGGTATCAGAGCAGTTTCAGCTTCAAGGGGATGCCTTTGCTGCTGAGGGGTTTTTTGCTCGGGCCTGAGGTAGACCCTATTCAGTGGGAGATCTGCGGGATCGATTATTGTGATGAAAGAAGATGGCGAGCGACAGGAAGATAGAGATCGAGAAATTTAATGGTCAGATTTTTGAGTTGTGGAAGCTCAAGATGGAGGATCTGCTGGTGGATAAATATTAGTGGATCGCGGTAGATCCGGGTACTAAACCAACGACAATGTCAGATGAAGAATAGAAGAAGCTGGATCGGAAGGCAAAGAGCACAATACGATTTTGTGTCTCAGATTCAATATTGTTGAATGTATCTAGGGAAGCTATTGTGAAGACCTTGTGGGACAAGCTAGGGACTTTGTACCAATCTAAGTCTCTGGTGAATAAATTGTTCCTGCAGAAAAAGTTGTATAACCTAAGGATGAAGGATGGAGACTCAGTGATAGAGCATTTGAACGCCTTCAATAATGTGGTAAGTCACCTGTCATCTGTTGGTATTAAAATCTCATATGAAGATAAGTTTATCATTTTGTTGTGTTCTCTACTAGACTCGTGGGACAATTTGGTTATTGCAATAGGTAGAAATACAACTACCTTGAATTTTGATGACATTTCTCAGTCTTGCTGTCGGAGGAAATGAGACAGAGAAATATGAAGGTCGAGGAATGGAGATGCCTTATGTTTGTAGGAGGAAGGGTCGAGAACAAAAACAAGAATAAGGTTTCAGTGGGAGATCTAAATCTCTTGGAAAGTTTGTAAAGTTTTTTTGTTGAAATGCGGAAAGAATAGGGTACTACAAAAAGGAATTTGAGATCTAAAGCTCTGAAAGGAAAGGATACGATGATGCTCCTTTTGCAGAGGCAAAAACCACCTCGGATGAAGGTGGGGATGTGTATTTGGCTTCTTCTTCAAATACACATGTAGATCATGAGTCATGTTTGATTGACTCGGGTGCATCCTTTCACTTCACTCCCCATAGGGAGTGGTTTTGTGAGTATGAGAAATATGATGGCGGTGATGTATTCTTAAGGGATGATAGGAAGGCCAGAATCGTCGGACGTGGAAAATTCAACCTAAAGTTGCAAGGTGGAAGGATTAGAACACTTCCTGGTGTTCTGCACATTCCTGCATTGGCTAGAAATCTGATTTCTATAAGTAAGATGGATGATGCAGGTGTAAAAACAGTGTTCGAGAAATATACATGTAAGATTCTTTGGGGAGCACTGGTATTAATGCGGGGAGTTCAGATTGGAACTCTGTACAAGCTTCAAGGCAGCACTGTTATCAATGGGTGCAATAGTTATGTGGTTCTCGAAAGTGGAGCGGAAAGCCTAGAGGTCTCTCGAGAAAAGACCATGCTATGGCATCAAAGGCTTGGACATATTGGAGAGAAGGGCCTTCGAATACTGCATGGAAATGGTATGGTAGAAGGTATGTCTAAAAGCTCTTTGGATTTCAATTTCTGTGAACATTGTGTATATGGGAAGCAGAATCGGGTGAGTTTTCCTTCTGGTGCTAAGAGGGCGAACAAGATATTAGAGCTTGTGCATAGTGATGTGTTTGAACCTGTGTCGGTTCCATCACTAGGTAAGTATGTGTACTATGTTTCATTCATAGATGACTTCTCAAGGAATACATGGATATATTTCTTGAGGAAGAAATCTGAAGTCTTTGACAAATTTAAAGAATTTAAGGCTCTGGTGTAAAACTAGACAAAGAAGAAGATAAAGGTGTTGAGGATAGATAATGGTGGGGAGTTCTGCAAGAATGAATTTGAAGAGTTCTGTAAGAAGTGTGGTATAGCATGGCAGAAGACTACTCCATACACACCTTAGCAAAATAGAGTTGCAGAAAGAATGAACATAACGCTGATGGAAAATGCAAGAAGCATGCTCAGTGGTACCGGGTTAGGACAAGAATTATGGGCAGAGGCAGTGGAGACTACATGTTACTTGGTTAATAGATCACCTTCATCAGCATTGGAGGATAAGACTCCACATGAAGTATGGACTGGTAAGAAACCCTCTATTTCACATCTGGGGGTATCTGGATGTGATGCATATGTACATGTTCCAAAGGAGAAAAGGAGCAAGTTGGATAATAAATCTAAAAGGTACATCTTTATTGGGTATAAGGATGGTTTAAAGGGTTACAAGCTTTGGAACCCGGAAACAAGGAAGGTTGTGTACAGCCGAGATGTGGTGTTTAGAGAGGTGAAAGATGTTGTTAAACATGAAGTCCTACCAAAGGAACCTAAAAAGATAGAGTTTGAGCTAAATGAGGATGAATCGGACTCTACAACAGAAGAAGACTCATAAGAGGAAGAGGCACAAACTCCAGCTGTGAGAATATTAGTTCAGGAAAGAAGACAACCAAAAAGGTATAGTCCATCTGCTTTCTGTTCAAATTTTGCTTTAACTATAACTGATGATGATCCCATAATCGTCAGGGAGGTGGTAGATTCAAAGGATGGAAAACTCTGGAAGGAGGCCATGGTTGATGAAATGGCGTCCTTGCATAAAAATGAGCCATGGGATCTGGTGGAGTTGCCAGCTGGAAGGAAGCCCATCGGGAGCAAATGGGTGTTTAAAAATAAGATGAATGTAGAAGGCAAGGTGGAGAAATACAAAGCTCGTTTGGTAGCAAAAGGTTATTCCCAGGTGCCGGAATTGATTTTGGTGATATTTTTTCTCCTGATGCCAAAGTTACTTCCATTAGATTACTTTTATCTGTTGCTGCTGCATTTGATTTTGAGGTAGAATAGATGGATGTGAAGACAAAATTTCTTCACGGGGATCTAGAAGAGGAGATCTACATGAAACAACCTGAAGGCTTTATGGTGAAGGGAAAGAAAGAGCTGGTATGTAGGTTAAAGAAGTCTCTGTATGGGTTAAAACAGTCATCAAGGATGTGGTATCAGAAATTTGATACTTGTATACGGGGACTTGGCTTCACCAGAAGCAAGGAGGATCACTGTGTTTATTTTAAATTAATTCATGACTGTGTTATTTATTTGGTCTTGTATGTGGATGATATGTTGTTGATTGGAAAGGACAAAGAGATTATCCAAGATTTTGTTGGCTTGAGGGGTCCTGACCCAGGTTCGGAGGCTAAGGTTTGCCAACAAACCCCTATACTACTGGCCCTTTCGGCAGTGACCTGCTTGTGCAGGTCAAAGTCTCACCTGAAGCAGTATGGGTGGGTGCTGGAACTAGGTTTCCGCACCCTGAGAGAGGATAGGTAAGCCAAGCAGAGCTGTGTCCGGCTTTATAATGACCAGATCGCCTATCTCAGAACCAGATCTATAATCTCCTTCACATCCACGTGCACAAGGTCAGCTATACTTATTGTGCTCAACAAATCATATACTTCTAAAATAGTAGTGCAGCATTACATAAAACATAATAGAACAGACCCAGATGCAATAGAAACACTTAACACAGTACTTTCGTAGCTTAACACAGAATATGCATAACACAACAACTATCAAAGATTCGCATCAACAGTACACATAGATTTCGTTACTCAAACAACCTTTCTCATTCATTAATCCTTCAGTTCCTTCTTACAATACCCAAACCCGCCCTGCGCACGCAGCAGCAGGGTCTGCACGCAGCAGGACTTGGGATCTCCGTGCACACAACCAGCAGGATTCCTTTCCCCAAAAACCCAAACTGATATACTAAGCCACAATTCTCATCAAGATCTCATCATCTTCTTGCCTTATAATTAAAAATGTCCCTCTATTTATAACAATCTAGCGTAATCTTTCCTATGGTCTGCAAACCATGGTTTGTGGACTCTAGGTCTACCCTTTGACCCATTACAATGCTTTTGGGGCTTTGACCCACCCCAAAACCCATGCACTAGAATAAATATAATAAAAAATATAAAAAATCGGACCAGTTTCACAGCTTGTAGGAGACCCTGTTCCAACAGTCCCCCAACACAATCTTGTGACTCGTCCCGAGTCACTGTGGTGGTGCAGTTTCTACCTGTGCACGTAGGGCATTGATGGCTATGATCAGTGGAGGCAACACTTCTTGACTCTGAGCAGCAGCATTCCGCACAATGTCTACAAGCTTCTGGGAGGTCGGTCCTTCAGTTACCGCGGTGACACTCTCGAGTGTCTGATTGAGTCGCTTGATCGCGCCATCTACATCCTGCAAAATCTGGAGGGTTGTGGTAGCCTAAGGCTTTAGTCATGCCGTAATGTCGTGCTTCTTGTGATGGATTTCCTCAATCTCGTCCTAGAGATCATTGCTGGTCTTCAAACATGCTAAGCGTTGTGCAGGCACCAAGGTAGGTAGCGTAGCTTCAAACTGCTCGAAAGCTTCTTCCTTCTACCGTAAGGCCTGATTGATTTCGTGGAGGACCAGATCATGCTGGACCTTAGTTGAAAGTTACATGTCTGAGTCTAGAAAATGGGTGCCTTGAGCAATCTGCCCCATAATAACGTTCGTTGCTTCGGCCACTAGAGCAGTGCACTGGGCTCATACTTCCGGAGGCGTTTCGGGCTATAATTTGGCCTGTAAGTTGGTGATTTGCTACTCCAGTTGCGTCTTGACGACATGCATTTCCATCCTAGAGGCTTTCAGTGCCACAACCAATTTTTCCACTTTAGCCCTGGGCTTGGCTGCGGCCGAGATTTCTTTTGTAACCCCTGTGCAGAGCTGGTGGATCACGATTTCCAGTTCTGCCTGCTGTGAAACAGCGAGGAGCAATTCTGCGGCCTGCTGCGTGATGGTCTACTCGACCGTACCAAGCTGTTGGTGTACTTTTTGATCGCGATGGTTAATCTCCTGGAAGACGGCGTTGTGGAGGCCCTGTAAGGTTTCGTGGGACAGCTTAGCCAAGTCCAACTGGATCCCTGTTCCTTCTTGGATCTGAGTTCCTATTAGGGCAGCGCTAGGTACAGAATAGAGACAACTTTCTTCTGTAGCTAGCGGTGTACTGCTAGTTACCGAAGGAGTCTGTGCCTGGCCGACGCTGGTCTGCAGCGTATCTATTTTTAACTGAAGGGCGTGGAGCTCAACCTGGATGGTATTGAGTGCAGCCTTCTATTGTTCTTCTATGGCTGCCCACTTATCTTCTGTAGCCATCGTAACTGCATCCGCAATTTGCTCGAGGTCACCTTCAGTTAGTGTGATCGTCGCATCATATTGCTTGCGGTGGGCCTGCTGTTTCTTTCGGGGCCCTGGTGCAGGCTCACCTAACCGCTTCATACCGTGGGGGGGTGATATCTCTGTCATACCCTACCTGAGTCTTGGCCACAGTGGTCTGTGGCGGCTGTGTATCCTTTTCCATGGCTACGTTTGAGCCCTTCTAGATGGGCTCCGTGGTCTCCCCACGGGTGGCTGTAAAGCCTATTTTCCAAGCAGGGGGCCATAGCATGATCATCAGGTCAATTTATTCATCTGCTACCATATACAGAAGTGTCGTCCATGTCTTATTTTTGAGGCTATGGATATGAATATGGTGCATGGTAACTTGGAATGATGCAACACTTTTGTATTTTTCATATATTGTCGAGGACAGCCGAGGTCGGGAATTTATGGCTGCTGCCACACTTCTCTGAAAGAGGACCCATAAAACTTTGTTATCCTCGATGTGCTACGTATCCTTAAAGTCCCATAAATGAGAAAATCTAGCTCCTTCACACATCCTTGGGGGGAGCTCGAGGATGACCGACTCCTCAGGGGTGTCCCAGGTGACCAGCGCTATAAGGAGTAATAACCATGAATAGAAAAATGACGTCCCCTACTCCTAAGATTCGCGGATATTAGCCACAAATTCATCGCATAAATATTGAGCCCAATTGAAGGAGACTCTATTCACACACCTGCTGGCTAACCGAATAACATAGGTGGGGGCGGTCACAACCTGGCACTTTCTCATTAGCTTGCAGGCTAAGAGCCTAGTACCCATCTGTGTAGCAGGATCATTGATAGTCTGGATTACAAAGCCTCGCTTATTTCGACTCACCTTGTAGGTCTTTCGCACAAACGTAGCGATATCTGCTTTGTACTTCTTGCTCACCTGCTCCATAGGGTGCAGCCCTTGCATAGGAAGGGCTGTAATCTTGTGGATCAAAGCAGCATCAATAAGGACTCTGTCCCGAATCCATAAGCAACCATCGTGAATTAAGATGAGAAACTACCGAGCCAACCGATCTGTGACGTTGTAATGGCCAAAATGAGGCATCCATAGTAGATTCAAGAGTCCAGACCCAGCCAAGCCACATACCCATCCCTGAGGATCCACCGTGACTCCATCATTTGCACGGATTCTATCGAAGTACAACGCGGGGGCCAACTCAAGGAGGGTTTCAGAGTCTGCCAAGTCGTGATCATAAAACATGACCTCATGGAGTCTTCCACAAGGATCACTGAGGACAGGGACTTCTCCCGGGGCTAGGGAGGTTTGCAGATAGGTGACCAAGCCATCCAAGTTCTTTGGCGTTCGGGTGGATGGTCTACGTGGGCGAATTAAAGGAGGTAACCAATTGAACGGATTGGCGGGTAGAGCACCTTCCTGCGCATCTTGATCCAGGGGTGATGCCAGCGGGGAGCTGGCATGCCTTGGATAAGTCCTAGGCTTCCTGGTAACCCATCTCGCAGCTTTCGGGGCTTTTCCTGAGCCTTGTTCTTTCTCTTTCCCTTTCCTTGTGACCGGCATAGAGGGAACTTCTTCAAGTTCAGACTCAACTTCCATTATTTCATAAACGTCAGGCCCTGTCGGGGCTGAAGGTTCGGTAGGGTTAGTGGCCATCATTCTTGCGTGAAAAATGAATCCTAGCCCTGGGTGACTACAATCAAACGGAGCAGGTTGACCAGACATTAGAGGGATAGTGCAGATACAAGAAATTTGATTGCTCAAGTTCTTCCGAGAGAAGAATGATGAGTGCAAGTTATGCAAGTGAGACGGAACCTCTAGCTGAACTATCTTGCTCCTTCTATAATACCCACAATTGTGCAACTGTAATGTAAACTTTATCTGAGATGTATCCCCCAAGAAACAATAAAAAATCCCCAAAATTTGATTCATTAAACACCCGGAGGCCACTCCTTTTAATGGTAACTTTTGCTTTTTACCAATTGTCACCGTTCCAACAGCTAGTTTTCGCATCCCCTGTGTGCTTGGCCTATCTGCTTCTCTAGGGTCAATCATTTGCATCTTCTGCACATCCTCCCCCAAACACAGGCTTGCTTCCTAGGTAACTTATGACCAAAGACAAAGTTTCCTAACATTCGTTATCCCAAGAGAACCTTACCTTCTGTGTAAGTGAGGTTTTAAGAGGGGCTATAGTCAGAGCATATTTCTGAATGAACCTCCTATAATAACCTACGTGGCCAAGGATTAAACGCAGTTGTTTTTTTGTTGTAGGGGCTGTCGGATAGATGAGAGCTCTGCTTTCTGTACCTATAGCCAGTGTAGGGTTCCTTTTAATTCTACTTGTCCGTGGCCAAATCAGTTTGGTGCTCGTGCATGGCCCTGAGTCAGAAGTGGCTTGTGGGTCAACCTATCCTTGATTTGGGGCTAGGCCGTAGTAGTCGATTATTCCTAGCTCCTTCGGTTCCCACGTGGGTAGTTCAGTACCCGATCTGTCAAAGTAAGGTAGGTCCCTTACCTCTGAGGAAACGCAACAGAACTCTTTTGTGATCCAAAGACAACGCAACGTAGACACATCATGTAACCGATTCTGCCAATTCTCTATCTCCTCATCGGAATCAGAGAAGCATTCATTATCCTCATGCCAGCAAAGTACTTCATCCACTGTTGGGTTGACCATGTCCCGCGCAGTTAACTTATAGATATGCTCCACATCCTCGTCCTTAGGTATTGGTTCAGTGTAGCGTTTACCTTTCGCAGGGTCTAATGGTACTGTTATTCATCCATAATTTTTACTATCTGAAGATGACTAAGTAATGGCCCTAGATTTCTAGAAAAAAAATTCATAAACCTTGTGAGTTTTAGAAATCTCACTGCCTTCATTATCCTGAGATAAAAATTTCACTGTTCTATTTTCCTATCTAGTCATGACTGACCCACCACTCCTGGAAGACCCATCTTAGGCTCAAGCCATTTGTTTTAACCCTAATTTGTCACCCATTTTTACCATGTCTTGCCTTTTGGCCCAACTCCTCTGTTTTTCTTACCTACATGATTCCCTACTACTGCCCAAACCTACCAATCAAATAGCCTTACTGTCTCTTCAATAATATTCTCAGACACTGATTATCTCTACAGGCCCTTTGAATAGTCAAGTATGCTAGATCTTAGGTCTTCAAAAATACTAAGCTAGTCATAGCTCCTATCTTGGACTTTGTGATCCCTAAGCCTAAATCTCTGTCCAAAGTCCAAGTTCAAAAAATCCCCATTAGGTCACCTAAGGTTCCACTAAGTCATAGGATGGATTTGGTGCCCAACAAAGTTATTCCTTCATGCATGAAGAGATTGTATTCAAGGGGGAATAAAATCAAGCATTTTGACCCAAAGTCATTCAAGAAAAGCCTCCTTGGCTTAGAGCACAAACACTGCAAGGGACAACTGCCCTTTTTCACATTTTTTTTAATGAATAGCCAAGGTGGCCACCAGCAATAAGAAGAGGCAAGGTAATAGGATGTAATCATCACCAGGAGGCAGACACAAACAAGACAAAAGCAACAGGCATATAGGTAAAAGAGTATCAGGGTTTTTATGGTAACAAAACAGTGGTGACAAGCAAAGAACCATCTCAGAGATTTCAAGGACAGATGCCTCCTCCTTAGGGTTTTGCCAACAATAGAATTTCTTCACCTGCACTGAGAGAAGAAAGGACAAAGAGTATTGGTTTAGAGGAGATCATTTTACCAAAGGGTAGAAAAACAGAGTTTTTGAAGTAAAAATTTGGGCATGAGTTATTGTCAAAATAGGCCTAAAAAGGAAAATTATAACCTTGATATGCATCTCAGCAATAGACTCCCAACAAAGGCCTCCATGTCAAAAATATTTTTCCACCAAGATGACAGAGGCATAAGTAAACTTTTTTTCCAAAAAATGTCAAAAGTATGTTCACAACAAATATTAGTCAAAAGCACACTAAAAGATAGGGGACATTAACTTTGCAAAAGTGGGTTTGGTCTTTTAAAATTTCCTTTTGAAATCAATTATAAAAGGTCACTTGAACCTTTTCCCATGCATCATTTTCCATTTCCGAAGAGAAGTAGCCATTGGGAGAATTGTTTTCGATTTTCAGGCCAAACTATGAAAAATTTCAAGCGCTACGCCCCTGGCCTTCGGCGCTACGCACGGGAGGGAGGAAAACAATGTAAAAATACACTGTGTTACGCGCTCACAGCCTGGCGCTGCGCACCTGGCCCAGAAAATACCAAAGGCACCTAAGACACTGCCCAGTCTGCCTGGTGCTACGCACAGGCACTATGCTCTGGCCAGATTTTTACATGTTTTCTCAAAGAGCTCCAAATTCCAAAATTTCAGCTTCAAAACTTCTGCAAGAAGATTCTAAGGTTGGTAAAACTCTTTCTCCTCCCAAGCTCTCCTTTTTCTAGAGACAAGGAAGTCATCCATAGTCCAAACTAGGCCAAAACCTAGACTATGTAAATATCAATTACTTAGTTTTTGAGTTAGTGTTTGCAAGTGAATTTGGTTTTGAGTACAAAAAGAAGACTGGGTGACTATAGGCTAACCTCTAAACCCCAAGTGCAAGCTCTAAAAATTCATTTTCACCTCAGTTTCACATTGCAAAGAGTTGACCTAAATCCACTAAAAGCACTTAGTTTTCCCAATGAAAATTCCAAAGGTCCTACTATTTTTTTTAGACCAGTCATCATGTCAGAGGGATATAGTCATACCAGTGGTGATGAGAGTCATAATCACACCAAGACAAAACATCATGGAGGAAAAGCAAAAATATTTTAGCCCCTAGACAACACTCCACTCACTTCATCTCCTATGATCCTTTCATGCTTCCAGGATGTAGGGTGCTACAGATTTTGTGAGAAGGTCAAGCAAGTCAGCATCCATTCAGACTTGACTAGATTGTTCGTTTGTAGTTTACAAAACCATCAAGTCAATCTAGCAGGGGTACGATTTGAGCTCTCATCTGAGATCGTTTCCAAAGCAACAGGTATACCAGACATTGGTGAGGTGTGGTTCAAACAAAAGAGGTTGGAGTTGAGTTATTATGGGCTCTATTTGAAACCTAGCTATCAACAAAATCACAAGGTTGTCTTCCCTTTTTCCCATTTGCTGGAGAGGTATGCTGCATTGATGAGGCAGATTATTAGTTACTTCACATGTGAGGGGAGATACTCCCAGATCTACTCATATCATATAATGCTATTGAAGCATTTTACCAAGGTCAAGATGATGAACCTACCTTACTACCTTTTCTGAAGCATTGATAAAATGGCCTCAGTTGTCAAGAAGAAAAGCTATGAACACCAAATGCCAAGCCTCTTTCACCACTCCCTGATCAAGATGATTGTCCTATGCCAGCTAGAGAAACAAGGAATATCATGGGAGACCTTCATCTCACATGATGTGTTTACAGACCCCCAGGCCTTCATCTAGCAAAACTTGCCTTCCACTTCACAGCCATCCACCTCCACACATCCATCATATCCCCATGTGCCTTCTCCACAAATAATTTCACCTCTTACCTCTTCCCCTAAATTGCCAAGTGAAGGGGTTGACAGTAGCCCTAGTGAAGAACAAACAGAAGGCAACAGTCAGGAGGAAAATGAGACAGATCATGATAGACAAGAAGGGAGTAGTGAAGAAGAAGATGATGAAAATGAAGAAAATAATGAAGAGGAGGTAAGTAGCCATGAAGAAAGCAGTGATGGCAATGATGAAGTTAGTGAAGGCAGCCACAAAGATGAAAGTAATGGGAAAAATTATGAAGAGGCATGGAAAAATGATGAAGAGGAAAAGCAAGATGAGGAGAAAGAGCAGCAAGATGAGGAGTAAGATCAGCAAGATGATGGGGAAGAGAAGGATGGTGAGGAGGACAGCCATCAAAGCACACCAAGCAATCAAGGTAAGAGTCATGACAGTCATTACATCAGTCATGATTGTCTTGACAAAAATCAATCCAAGCATGACAAAGAAATTCAGAGTGAGGCAAGGGAAGAAGATATCAAGCAAACTAAAGGTCAAAATGATGATAGCACTGCCTTTAAAACTTTCATTGTTACCCATCTCACATGCACATATCACAGAGGGAGAAGAAATGTGTTTGCTGCCTCTAAAAGGAAAAGGGCCATCACTTCTCAAACAGCCAAAATATTGGACAAAGGCAAAGAAAAAGTGGAAAAGGTTGAACAGAAGGTACAGGTAATGAGGAGCAAAAGGATCAAAAAGACTTCTCAAGGCCCTCTTTTTGTTGATCTAGACAGTGATAATGAGGACCAAGGGATGAGTACAAAATTGCTCCTCTTAGAAAAGGATGCCTAGCTTCAAGAATGGGAAAAGGACTTTGAAAGGGCACAAAGGTTCATCTACTATTATAAATAGGAGCATAAACATTTCAAAGAGGTGAAGAGGGGCCTTTCCTTGCAGAAGAAAATGGTCAAACACTATGCAAGGAAGAGCATGCTTGCTAATGCCAAACTCAAGAAAGCCCTCATGGAGCTAGAGGAGCTAAAAAGACAAAAGTGCATGACAGCCTCAAAACCTTGGCTGATTCTTCTCAGTAGATGTATAAAACCCCTTGAGGGGTCTACACGCCAATTTTGAGGCAAATCCGGAAACTTTTTGTTTTTTCCAAATTTTGACCCCTAGGAGTGCAACACCCTAGGCGCTACGCACAACATTGGGGCATCTTCAGCTGCTAGAGTTTACATTTTTGGATTTTTCATCTCACCAATAGTCTACCCATAAAATTTCAGGTCAATTGGAGCATTTTTTCCCCCTCAAAAGGTCAAAAAACACCTCAAAAATGACCTTTCTGCCTCCTTTTTAGGCCTGGTGTTGCACACATAACAGTCATGGTAGATTTGGTTTTTGAGCAGGTAAATGGAAACCATTCAGCACAAATCAAGTATTTTTGGAAAGTAGACTCATCAAGCTTTCCAACGAACCATCACTGGGCCAAATCTGATGTCGGGAAGGGGTCCAAAAGTCAGCTGCAACAGACCCTATTTTTTGCTGAAATGGCGCTACACAGAGACAACTTTTTGCCAAAAAGTCAACAAAAGACACTGATTAATGACAAATTGGTTTTTAATGTTTTTTTTTGGACAAATCACTCCTGATTTGATTTGGGAGTTATGTTTTTATGTTTTTCATTTATTATCTTATCTCTTATGTGTCTTGGGCCTTGCATGGTCATTAAGCACATTTATGGCTAAATTAGGGTTTTTGGAATCCTCTTAGGGTTTCCACCTCAGCCTGAGGCTCTTATGTATTAGTTGGATTTTGATGACTTATGCTGAAGCAAATACATAGTCTCTTGGATTTTTTGATAACAATTTGATGTCTTGGAGCTCATGCATGCCCTGGTTTGCTTGTTGATGGAGAGAGACTGTTTGCAGGATCCATAAGCTTGGTTGATGGTGAAGTGTTTCTTATGTTCATGTTTTCTAGTTTTCCATTATGTTTTCCATATTTCTATTTTTCAGTAGGACAAAAAATTTAGATTAAGAAATGTTTTTTGATGGCACCTTACTTCTGTTTTTCCTTGACTGCCTCAATGTTTTCTTCTGTTGAGATATGTTAGGGAATCCATCTCTTGCTCTCTAAGAAGTTCTTAGCCTGTCCATTTCTTGAATGTTTCAGATGAGTTAGTGTCAACTATGATTTAGGGCTAGCCCTGCATATTGTGGCCACTGAAATACTCTGTCCTTGGAATCACCTCTTTAAAGCATCTTTTCCTAGGTTTGTCAAAGAAGTCTATTTGAGTCATGCTCTTTGCCTTTACTAGCTAAATTTGTTTCAAGGAACCTTCACAGCTATAACTTTAGATGTTCAGAGTTTTCTCTCCTTCTATGGTTATAGCTACTTTTGCATCCTAAATGTTTTTTCTGCTCTTAATAATGAAATCTATGAAAGTTAAATGAGTTTCTTGCCTTTCTATGTTTCATCTAAATGTTTGTCTTGGTTGATTATCTACTTTCAGTCTGAAATCAAATGGATTAGGTTTTTCTTATGAATTTGATTCTCTCGCTATGCTCATAATATTCTAACTCTCTCAGTTTACAAGTACATAAAGGATTCAATTTTTTGTCCTTTATTAACTTATTTGTTCCCAATCTTAATGTTCACCTTATGACCCTTCACGACCTTAAAATATCCACCAACCAAGTTAAAATTTCCCTGCAAATGCTCTTGGAACCATTGATGAACTTATCATGACCTTGTTAGACTCCATTGCCCAATGACCTAATAATCTCCCTTGTTTTCTATCTAAATCTGTCTGAGCATCATACCCAACCAAAAAACAATCAAAATACCCTGCACTTAACATCTAGCTTGAAATCAACCCTAATCAGCAAACAAGTTCACATCTTTGCACCTACTAGAGAGATCCCTCTCCAAATCCAGGAAGGCTAGGTCCTTGGATTCCAAAGCTTGGTTTGATGTTACCCTGTCCATTTTTATCTCATTCAATCTAGCAAATTACGGGGACCTAAATAATGGTGATCATGGTGGGACTGAGTTCATAGTAGCCTGGAAAACTCTTACAGACTCATAGACATCCCTAGTTTGACTTAAAAAATCAACTCATAGCCAAGAGTAGAAACTAATTGCTTCACCATCCTAGCAAGATGATGAATCAGCTAGAGGTTACTCATTGAAACCTTAAGGCTGCATAAATAAACTCAAAAGCCCAAAAAGTACTCCCTAGATTGATTTTTATAAAAATTGGTGGTGGACCATTGTATACATATCCTCAAAATTTCAAAAAAAAAATCCACTTGGCAACTCCACTAACCTCCAATAGGCCTTTTTTTCATCTCACTAGTCCCATAGGTTTTCCTAGGATTGTGTCAAATCAATCCAAATTAGTTTTTAAGGGCCTAGTCATACCTTGTGTGAGTAAAGCCTCTTTGATCTTCGAGTAAAGAGATCTAGCTTCACGAAGGATCAATACCAAATCACACCCGGACCCAAATCATCCTACCATAGTTGATGACCCAAAAAATATTTTGTGGAAAACTTCTAAAGCTGGAAACTCACCCACTATTAGGACCAGTCATAGAGCAAGTTTTGCACTAGAACACCTTACAATTTCACAAGATCCTCAGTTTTACTTTCACCATACCAAGAATCTATTCAGAACCAAGTCACAAAGTAGAGCTGACCAAACTGACCTTGTAGATTTGCAGCAAAGCTCCAGTAGAGAAGCTTCTCCTTCCACTCCACCTGACTTTCATCTTCTCCATCACTTAAGCCCTTTTCATCTCAAATCCACTCAGAATAAGTTCTCTGGTCCAAGTACCTCAACCACACCCATTCATACCACCTGTTGTGGACCATCCGCATATCCTTTTCTTTTCTATTTTGAAAATAAAATAAAAAACAAAAAAAAATCTGAAATTCAGAAAAAGTATATGCTATAGTATAATGTTTTTTATGCTGTAACACAAAAAAAAGGGGAAACATTTCCAAGAGTTCGATGCAAATCAAGTTTTACATTTAATTTTAGTTGGATGTATATTATATTTTATGTTTAAGCGTCGAGCAAGTCTCTGGGCGGAAGTAGCATATGTTGAAGATTATAATTGGATGAGGAAATGCGGAGGCGCAAAGAGCTCGTGAATTAATAAATCAGGTGCCCTCGCAGTTGACCTGTTTGACCGCGGGGAAAATGATGATCGACGGTGTGGATTCGTTGCGGGGGGACAAGCCAAATTTTTCCACCGTACTCCAGGAGACCCCTGCAATGACGTCATGAGGCCACGTGGAAGACAGCTTTAATCCACGATGGACCCTGTCAACGGATTTTACACGTCATCTCAGGCATTTATTGCGGATTTTCACGGCTTTAAATTGATCATTGCCATATTTTCAAATCATTTGTTGTTGTTTTCCCCTTTTGAGCCGTGTTGTCGCCACCTTTTCATTCTCCCTACTCTGCGGATTGCTTCTGTTGTCTGCACAGCCATGGCCAAGAAATTCTCACTACCTGGTTCGACTAGTCACATTCCCCTCATGGACAGTGAGAGAGACATCCATGAAACCTTGTCCTTCGTAAACCATCCCCTCTTTCATCATCAAGTAACCCTAAATGACAATAATTCCCCAGTTTTTCTGCCATGAAGAAATCCGGTGTCCTGTCTGCATGTATCCCAAAAGCTCATTTCTTTCCCGAATTTATCTATTGGCTGGTTTCTTCGATGTATCCCGGTAACTGCTTTATAATGAATTCGCAGGGGGATAATGTTCTATAGGTGTCGACGCAGCTGATTTGCCAAGCGTTTTGTTTCTCAGAAGACGAGTCATCACTTCAATTCTCAGAAGACTCATTAGAAAGTTATTTTGAAAACCTTTCAGGAGAAAAACCTTATCTCAGAATATGAAGAAGAGATCCTATCTGACAAGAAAAAAGCAATTAAGAGAGCCAATTGGGCTAGCAAGTTCATAAACTTTATTAATTCCAAGTCAGATGAGGAATTAGAAGACATTGGAATAGTGGATAGATATTTCTATGCTGTGGAGGTTAATAAGATGATAATTAGGAATGATCTCCGAAAGGTTGCAGAAAAAAGACTACTGGGATTTAAAGAGACAGTGAAAAATTTTGATATATCATTTGATAAATTGACAGGAATAGGTTTACCTTCATGTTGGACAGAGAAAGGAAACATTCTGTCATGGAAATTTTATGAATATTTATTAGTACTGGCGAAAAGCAAGGTGGATAACAGGCATGAAAAGACGCAGATTTTAAAAGGAGAAACAGTGTTTAATTTCTTGCAAAGGCATTTCAATTTGTTATGGATGGTGAAGACTCTCTTCACATAAATACCTACACACAATCAGATTGTTGCATTCAGGTTGGAATATCATAGTTTCAAGAATTCATCAACAACCCAAAGTAAGATATGGAAAAAGTGCAAAACATTCTCAATAGACTCAGCAAAAGGAATTCCCGCATCTGAACAAAAATTAGTCGTTGACTCAGTAATCGTGTCCGAAGTGGCTGTTCCTATAGATTAGGAATTTTCAATTTCACGTTGTGTTATTTTCTCAAAATCATGTAAAATGTAATAGGATCTTTTTGAGGCATGTACCTCCGTAACTGCAAGTAGTTAAAGTAGTTAGAATTAGTTTCACACCAGAAACTGTTTTGTTATATTGTATTTAAAGAAGATTCCAGGAAAGAAAGAGGGTCTGAGTTTTTGAACCTTGAAGCCAAATTTTTGTACTCAAGAATGAAAAATCAATGAATGAGTATGCAAGTTCCTATCATTCTGTTTATGCTGAAAATTTTTCTAGTTTACACAATGTTTTCTTATCTGTGAATAAAATAGAGTAACGAGCAGCCGGTCTCTTTATACATATGTATTTAAGAGTTAAACAAACCTTAATGTGCACTCCTCTGTTTTAGCTTTATCTCTACTTAATTATTCAGGGTTTTTAAATGATAGATTCTGTTTAAAACAGCATATCAGATTGAAATCCTTTTCTCTTTTTCTTCCGCTCATTCAATTCAGCATAAGTGAAATATAGCATTGCAGAACATGCATGGATTTGATATTTAAGGGTTACATAATCAATTTTTAAGGTTTTATAAGACAGAGACAGACATATATTCATTTGTGACATAATCAGATAATGTCTTAAGCACATTCCTTTTCACAGCTAAGGAATTGTCACTTAAGGTACAACATTAATTGGCGCCGTTGTCGGGGACGAAGATTCGAAGATTTTCCCTGGGTTTTATTTTACATTTCCTCTGGTCATTCAGAGAGGAGGAAATAATAAGTTGTGTTTGTTTTAACCTAGCTCTGGCTCCTAAGAAACCTCACACGAGGTCGGATACCTCTCAGCAAAAAGTTCCTGTTTTGTCTGATCCTGAGAAGCTTGTTTCAAAGAAGGGCCAGAAACTAAAAATATTCGATACACCTGAAGTTACACTGCTTGCACCAGGCAGCAGTTCACGCACTTTATCATCCAAGGGTATTTCCAAGAAACTCATTTTCTCGGAAAAAGAATCCCCACCATCACCCATCCATTTTCAAGAACCTACATTAGAAGAGCAATCTTTTGAGTCTGTGTCTTTCCCTCTTACAGAAACTCAACCTCATATAGTTGCCATCTCTTCTACAATCGTTCATACACCAATCCCTATATCAGTTGTTCCACCTCATTCACCCCCACCTACAACTGGTATTCATTTTACCCCCGCTCAAGGAGCAGTTAACCAGGGCATAAACATGTTGGCCCCTGCTTTCTTGATGAATAGATATGCACCATTAAATCTACCCCAACCATTGAATTCAATTCCTCAGGAGTATCTCAAGTTACTCCTTAGATTTACTGGTGAAGATGAAATAACTGCAGAACAGCACTTGCCCTTGTTTTGCACATTTGCTGAGAATTTAAATGTTGAGCATTTAGATGTTGTAATGAGACTTTTTGTTCAGTCTCTAAGTGGAGAGGCAAGGAAATGGTTCAAAGGATTGCCTAATGGTTCAATAAATGATTGGGATGGACTAGAAAGGCTTTTCACCGAGAAATGGGGTGAAAAAAGGGACCATGGTTATTCTTTGACAGAATTCAATGCAATAAAGAAGAAATCTGATAAAAATATGAATGATTTTGTGAAAAGATTTAACAAATTGTATAATAGATTTCCTATGGAAATGAAACCTCCTCCTATTGGAGCAAGGGTCGTTTTTGTTGGTGCATTTTAACCAGAGTTCAGTTTCACATTGAGAGAAAGAAGGTCCCCTAATTTGGAGCAGATTCAAACTGATGCTCTGGAGATTGAGGCTAATATGTCCGCTGCTAGTAAAGTTCAAGATAAAGGAAAAGCTAAAGAAGAAGCCTCATCTCAAGATCAGAGAATTGACGATATGACTAAGGTCATAAAAAATTTGTCTAATAAATTGGTGAAGTTGGAAATAGATAATAATAAGCCTGCAAGACAAAGTAGAGGGGTTTTTAATCCCCAATTTAAAAAACAGTCCTTGCATATTCTACAAAGAGAAAGGAAAGATCAAGATCAGGTGCAAGCACCTTTGTATATAGAGGCAGCTTCATCTCGTTCAGCAGATGATGATGATGGAAAAGAAGATGATGGTCAAATTTCTGCTGTCTACATGGAAGATGATGAAACAGAAGAAGAAACTGAGGAAGAAAGAGTGGAAGAAAATGAAGAAACTGATCTTTCATTTGATCAAGAAGAGATGGATGACTATTGCAGACAGTTCACGGCCTTCATGCAATCCGAATTACATAAAAAATACGATTTGAGGTCAAAGAAGAGGCTAAGAACTCAAGATGATGAGGAAAAAGAAACAGAATCAGTACCTGCTCCAATGCCGACTCCCTTACAGAAAAACCAGATTAAGAAATCAGATCAGGGGAAACAACCCATGAATGAAGAAAAAGGGAAGGAAAAACAGCAAGTTGAGGCTTCTCAAATGAAGATTAAGGATCCTAATATTTTGGAGAAAGTTGTTACTGTTTCTAATCAAAGTCTAAATTCCAATAAAAATCAAGAAGAACCTGAAAATTTGACAAAACAAAATCAAACTTTCAGTTTGTCGAAAGAGTTGGAAAAATTGAAAATTCAAATACCTCTTCTTGAGTTAATCAAAACACCTGGTTATAAGAAGGAGATTGCAGAATTTATCAATTTATCTCAGTCTGATGAAGTAGGCGATATAGTAAATCTGCAAGAAGAAAAACCAATGGTTACTTTTGGGCCTCATGTTAAAGAGGTAGATTTGTCTGTCCCTCCTTTTTATATATCACTTCTGTTACATGATTTTGTTTTACATAATTGTATACTAGATTCTGGTGCATCTCACAATCTGATGCCATTGTGTGTGATGAAAGAGTTAAATTTACAAATCACTAAGCCATACAGATACCTTTATTCTTTTGATTCAAAAAGGGTGAAGTGTGTGGGTCTTATTAATGACATGGTTGTTTCATTGGCTCAAATCCCAACCAAGAGCATTATGATGGACGTGGTAGTGGCAGATATTCCAGCCATATTTGGTATGTTATTATCTAGATCTTGGGGGGAAAAGCTTGGAGGAGTTTTGAAGCTAGATTTTACATATGCTATCATTCCTGTTTTTAATGGGGAAGAAAGGAGGTTGTATAGAGAAACTAGATTTCAAAAAACTGCTACCACGAAAGATGCAGGTAATTCACCTATTTATGGCCAAGAGAAGGATGACCTCTCTTGCTTCACGCTGCATGAAGACGCAGAGTTTGCTGAAGAATCACAAGGGCAGCTCCCTTTAGCCATTGTACATAAGGAGCTGCATTCAAACAAGCTTTGGAAGTGTTATTTTTATGGTGCGTTTTCTAAAGAAGGCACCGGAGCTGGTTTCATTTTTGT
Organism: Pinus albicaulis; assembly: GCA_034641835.2. Taxonomy (NCBI): domain Eukaryota; kingdom Viridiplantae; phylum Streptophyta; class Pinopsida; order Pinales; family Pinaceae; genus Pinus; species Pinus albicaulis. The sequence goes on along the minus strand of CM076579.1, from coordinate 1,595,498,935 downwards.
ATCTCCGAAAGGTAACCTTGTACCTTTTTCTTTCAAATTGGAGTTTGAGTCCACTAATAATGTAGCTGAATATGAAGCATTAATAATTAGTCTACAGATAGCTAAGAAAATGGGAATTTAGTCTATGACCGTGTTTTGTGATTCTGAATTAATCATAAGAAAAATTAAGAATTTGTGTCAAAATAAACATCCTAGGTTAAGAGCATATAGGAATGAGGTTTGGGATTTAATTGAAAACTACTTTGAAGCTTTCAACCTATAGTTTGTTCCAAGGGAAGAGAATAGAATGGCTGATTCTTTAGTAGTTGCAGCCAGTACATTCAAACCTCCGATCAATCCAAGACTAAGATATGAAATTGAGATGAGACATAGACCTTCGATCCCAGACAATATCAAACATTAGCAGGTTTTTGAGGATGATGAACAGATTAAGAAATTTTTGTTGATGATTGAAGATTTTGAAGATCATCAGATTGATTTGGAAACTGATGAAGATGACTTGGCTGATATGTTTAAGACTCTGAAAAAGAAGACTGGTGATCAGCAGATTATTCAGTTGAAAGACAATATTTTACCAAAAGGTTTGGTACCTCTCGAAAGACTGTTTGATGCTAATGATGTGGCAGTGAATCAGAAGAAAGCACATCAAGATGAAAATGTGGAAGACTGTAATTTAGGAACTCAGTATGAGCCTAAAATAGTCAAATTGTTCAAAGGTGTTCCGAAGGACTATAAACAAAGGTACATAGATCTGTTCAAACAATTTGAGGATGTATTTTCTTGGTCATATCATGATTTGAAGACTTATGATAAGAATATTATTCAGCATAAAATCCCATTGAAGGATGGAGTCAAACCACATAGATAGAAACTCAGAAAAATCAATCCATTGTTGTTGACTCCGATTGAAAAGGAAGTAAAGAAATTACTGTAGGCTAAAATAATTTTTCCTCTTAGATATTCAGATTGGGTTTCCAATCTCGTACCAGTCAGAAAGAAAAATGGAGAGATAAGGTTGTGCGTAGATTTCACGAACTTGAATAGGGCTTCATTGAAAGATAATTATCCTTTGCTGAAAATGGATTTTGTCTTGCAAAAAGTGACTGGAGCTTACAGATTATCTATGGTAGATGGTTTTTTAGGGTATAACTAGGTTGCTATGGAGAAGGAAGATCAAAAGAAAACTGCTTTCACTACTCCCTGGGGCACATTCATGTATGCCAAGATGCCATTTGGCCTAATGAATCCAGGAGCCACATTCCAAAGAGCAATGGATATTGCATTTGTAGGAGATGAGTTTGTGGTTGTTTATCTGGATGATGTCACAATTTTTTCGAACTCTGATGAGGAACATCTACAGCATTTGCAAAAATCCTTCTTGAAGTGTAGGAAAGATGGATTATCGCTGAATCCTAAAAAATATTTGTTTTCTCTGGAGGAGGGTGAACTGCTGGGCCATATTGTTTCCAAACAAGGAGTGAAGATTGATCCAGCAAGGGCCGAAGAAATACAGTCAATTCCACTGCCCCGAAGTAAGAAAGATATTCAAAGATTTCTTGGAAAAATTAATTTTCTGAGAAGATTTGTTCCTAATTACGCAGAGATCGTCAAGAAAGTAACAGACATGTTGAAAAAAGATGCTAAGGTGAAGTGGGACAAATAAGCAAGGGAATCTTTTCAAAGGATTAAAGAAGCTCTAAAGGAAGCACTTGTTCTAATTAGTCCAGATTATTTGAAGCCATTTCAAATTTTCTCATTTGCGTCTCCCTCAACAATTGCTGCTGTGTTATTACAGAGAAATGAAGAAAAGTGTGAACAACCTGTAGCATATTTCAGTAAGGTGCTTCGAGATGCAAAACTAAAATATAATATATTGGAGAAACAAGTATATGCTCTGGTGAAAGCATTGAAAGCATTCAGAACCTATATTCTTCATTCCCAAATTTTAGCATACGTTCCTAATTCTGTTGTAAAGGATGTTTTAGTACAGAGCAATGTAGAAGGAAAAAGAGGCAAATGGATTGCTAAAATCCAAGAATACGACTTGGATGTTAAACCAACAAAATTGATCAAAGGATTGGGACTGGAAAAATTATTAACAAAGTGAAATTTCCAAGCACTGGGAATTAATTTATTGGCACCTGTAAAGGAATTCAATGGAGAAACAGGTGATATTCAGTCAAGGTCAGCAATTAAATATAAATTCCTCTGCTTAGATTGGTACAAGGATATTATTCACTATTTATGCTTTCTTTCTTGTCCTCCTTCAATAAATAGAGCTAAATATAGAGCTTTAAAACTCAAGGCTCAACCTTATGTCATCATTGAAGCAAAGCTATATTGGAAAGATCCTGCTAGTGTGTTATTGTTATGTTTGACAGAGGAGGAAGTTTCAGAAGTAATTAAAGAATATCATGAATGTTTGTGCGGAGGTCACTACATCTGGAAGGTAACTGCTCATAAAGTTCTTAAATCAGGTTTTTATTGGCCCTCTGTATTTGCTGATGTATATAAAACAGTCAGAAGTTGTCAAAAATGCCAGGTGTTCGCAGAAAAGAAAAGGTTAGCCCCTTTACCTCTTCTTCCTGTTTTTGTTGAAGAACCTTTCAGAAAATGGGGATTATTTTACGAAATGGGTAGAGGCAATCCATACCAGGAAGGAAAATTATTTGGTTGTTATGAAGTTTCTAGAAGAAAATATCTTTAGCAGGTTTGGATGTCCAGTAAATATTGTGGCAGATAATGCCCAAGTTTTCAGCTCACTCAGGTTTATTAATTTCTGTCAGACTTATAATGTGATATTGTCTCATTCTACAACTTATCATCCACAAGGAAATGGATTGGCAGAATCTTCTAACAAAACATTAGTAAAAGTTTTGAAGAAGACAATAAATGAAAACCAGAAGAATTGGGATTCAAAGCTAGTTTTTTCTCTATGGGCAGCAAGGATGACCACTAGGAGATCCACTGGTAAGTCACCTTATGAACTAGTATATGGTACTCAGGCATTGTTTCCCACCCAGTTGGTGAAACCTGTGATTTCTTTCCTTCAAGATGCTCAAGCAGAACCTAATGCCATGATTAGAAGAATGAATAATGTAATGGAGCTAAGTGAAAACAGAAATAAAGTTCGGGAGAATTTGCTTACTTATTAGCAAAAAAATGAAGACAATATTTGACAGGAAAGCAAAAGAAATCATGTTTCAGAATGGAGATCTGGTATTGAGATGGGATACCCAGAGGGAGGACAAAGGGAAACATGGCAAATTTGATCCTTTGTGGTACGGTCCGTTCAAAATTAGTGAGGCCAGGATGAATAATACCTTCGTGCTGGAGAATCTTGAAGGAGAAGTAATAGATATGCCTATGAATGGGCAATATATAAAACATTATTTCCTACACTAAGAGCTATTTTACCATCATTGTATATAGCCGGTGTTATCATTGTACATTTTTCATTTAGCAATGTTTGACTCCATGCCCGAAGTGAAGGCACTAATCTGCAGGTTCTTAGTGTTTCGTGGCAAAAACACTATCCCCAGGTGGAGCCAGATGTTGTGGACCATCTGCATATTCTTTTCTTTTCTATTTTTAAAATAAATAAATAAAAAACAAAAAAAAATCTGAAATTCAGAAAAAGTATATGCTATAGTATAGTGTTTTTTATGCTGTAACACAAAAAAAGGGGAAACATTTCCAAAAGTTCGATGCAAATCAAGTTTTACATTAAACTTCAGTTGGATGTATATTATATTTTATGTTTAAGCGTCGAGCAAGTCTTTGAGCGGAAGTAGCACATGTTGAAGATTATAATCGGATGAGGAAATGTGGAGGCGCAAAGAGCTCGTGAATTAATAAATCAGGTGCCCCCGCAGTTGACCCGTTTGACCGCGGGGAAAACAATGATCGACGGTGTGGATTCGTTGCAGGGAGACAAGCCAAAGTTTTCTGCCGTACTCCAGGAGCCCCCCGCAATGACGTCATGAGGCCACGTGGAAGAAAGCTATAATCCACGATGGACCCTATCAACGGCTTTTACACATCATCTCAGGCATTTATTGCGGATTTGCGTGGATTTAAATTGATCATTGCCATATTTTCAAATCATTTGTTTTTGTTTTCCCCTTTTGAGCCGTGTTGTTGCCACCTTTTCATTCTCCCTACTCTGCAGATTGCTTTTGTTGTCTGCACAGCCATGGCCAAGAAATTCTCACTACCTAGTTCGAATAGTCACATTCCCCTCATGGACAGTGAGAGAGACATCCATGACATCGTGTCCTTCATAAACCATCCCCTCTTTCATCATCAAGTAACCCTAAATGCCGAGAATTCCCCATTTTTTCTGCCATGAAGAAATCTGGTGTCCTATCTGCATGTATCCTAAAAGCTCATTTCTTTCCCGAATTTATCTATTGGCTGGTTTCTTTGATGTATCCCAGTAAGTGTTTTATAATGAATTCGCAGGGGGAGAATGTTCTACAGGTGTCGACGCAGTTGATTCACCAAGCGTTTTGTTTCTCAGAAGACAAGTCATCACTTCAATTCTCAGAAGACTCATTGGAAAGTTATTTTGAAAACCTTTCAGGAGAAAAACCTTATCTCAGAATATGAAGAAGAGATCCTATCTGACAAGCAAACAACAATTAAGAGAGCCAATTGGGCTAGCAAGTTCATAAAATTTATTAATTCCAAGTCAGATGAGGAATTAGAAGACATTGGAATAGTGGATAGATATTTCTATGCTGTGCAGGTTAATAAGATGATAATTAGGAATGATCTCCGAAAGGTTGCAGAAAAAAAACTACTGGGAATTAAAGAGACAGTGAAAATTTTTGATATATCATTTGATAAATTGACAGGAATAGGTTTACCTTCATGTTGGACAGAGAAAGGAAACATTCTGTCATGGAAATTTTATGAAGATTTATTAGTACTGGCGAAAAGCAAGGTGGATAACAAGCATGAAAAGACGTAGATTTTAAAAGGAGAAACAGTGTTTAATTTCTTGCAAAGGCATTTAAATTTGTTATGGATGGTGAATACTCTCTTCACATAAATACCTACACACAGTCAGATTGTTGCATTCGGGTTGGAATATCATAGTTTCAAGAATTCATCAACAACCCAAAGTGAGATATGGAAAAAGTGCTAAACATTCTCAATAGACTCAGCAAAAGGAATTCCCGCATCTCAACAAAAAGTAGTCGTTGATTCAGTAACCGTGTCCAAAGTGGTTGTTCCTATAGATTAGGAATTTTCAATTTCACGTTGTGTTATTTTCTCAAAATCATGTAAAATGTAATAGGATCTTTTTGAGGCATGTACCTCCGTAACTGCAAGTAGTTAAAGTAGTTAGAATTAGTTTCACACCAGAAACTGTTTTGTTATATTGTATTTAAAGAAGATTCCAGGAAAGAAAGAGGTTCCGAGTTTTTGAACCTTGAAGCCAAATTTTTGTACTCAACAATGAAAAATCAATGAATGAGTATGCAAGTTCCTATCATTCTGTTTATGCTGAAAAGTTTTCTAGTTTACACAATGTTTTCTTATCTGTGAATAAAATAGAGTAACGAGCAGCTGGTCTCTTTATACATATGTATTTAAGAGTTAAACAAACCTTAATGTGCGCTCCTCTGTTTTAGCTTTATCTCTACTTAATTATTTAGGGTTTTTAAATGATAGATTCTGTTTAAAACAACATATCAGATTGAAATCCTTTTCTCTTTTTCTTCTGCTCATTCAATTCAGCATAAGTGAAATATAGCATTGCAGAACATGCATGGATTTGATATTTAAGGGTTACATAATCAATGTTTAAGGGTTTATAAGACAGAGACAGACATATATTCATTTGTGATATAATCAGATAATGTCTTAAGCACATTCCTTTTCACAACTAAGGAATTGTCACTTAAGGTACAACACCACCACTGTGCAAACCACCCCACTCCATCCTACTCCACCTCTCAGAAATCCTCCCCTTATAAATCAACCCTTATTTCCTTTTCCTCCCATCATGGTAGCCTGGTATGCTCCACTGGCTCTGCAACAACCACTATTACCTCTACCAAATGACTACCAGTCCAACATCCCTCACTTCTTGGGAACTGAATCCATCACTACTCAAAAGCATGTAGATAGAATTAATGATGCTTTTGACTACATGGAGATAGAAGAAGAAACCATTAAGATGAGGATTTTTGCTCAGAGCTTAGGGGGAGAACCCAAGAAATGGGTTAAAAAATTACCTCCCAACAACATACATGATCTCCCTACCCTCTACCAAACCTTTGTGGACAAATGGGAAATCAAGAAGAATCCCCTTCAAATTATTTCCAAATATAACAATCTTAAAAGGAATCCGGGAGAAAGTGTTCATGACTACTCCACTAGGTTTAATAGTGTTTACAATGCCCTCCCACCTCACATAAAACCTCCCCAAGGCTTAGCCTTAGTCAAATACCCCGAAGGCTTTGATGCTGATATGGCTTATCAACTTAGGGAGAGAGATTACCTAACTCTAGAAGACATGCAAAAAGGGGTTGTGAGTGTAGAGGCCAATTTAATTGAGAAAAGGGCTAGGATGAAATCAGAAAAAAGGGTGACTTATAAATATGACACTACACCTCCACCCTCCTCTTCTGACACCAAACTTGACTCCATAGTGAGGACAATGGAGAGAATGATGGAAAAAATCAGTTTGAATGAGAGAACACCTCCTAGGGAAAATCAAGCCAATCTTCAAAAAAGGAATAGGGATCAAAATTTTAGAAGAGACAATCCTCAAGTCAAACAAAGAGAGAGTGACCAACAAATCAGACCTCCTTTCAAAGAAAACTATGTAGATGAAGATTAAAGAGAGCCTAAGCAATTGGAAGAAGACCATGTAAATGTCGGTTCGAATGATGAGGACAACACCTTCCTTACTGAAGAAGAACAAAGGATGTTTTATTCAAAACCAAATGAGAAATCATATGAAGATTCTGAAGAATATAGACTAGGATTTGAGAATGCCATTATGGAAGTCCATAGGAAATATGACCTTAGGAGCAAAAAGAATCAAGATGTTCCTAAACCAAATCAGCCAAACACTGCTGTAAGAAAGACCTCTGAATATATTCCTAAAAAGACAGTATAAAACATAAATACTATGGCTAAGAAAGCTGACATAAACAAACCAAAGACTAGCCAACCTAGTAATGATTCAAGTTGTCCTAGTACTTCAACTAGTAGCCCTGAAAAGACATTGTTGTCCAAACCATCAAATCAGAATCAGCAAATCAAAAATGTAGAAAATTTCATGGATGATAAAGCTGATGTAAATACAATGAAGACACCTACGCCTTTCAGCTTTGAGGGGGAGATTGCTAAAATCAAGATAACCATACCCCTCACTGATTTGGTAACCCAAGACGTATATAGATCCCAGATTTTCAAAGTGTTAAATATAGGGAATGATACCGAAACTTTAAACTTAACTGATGATAAACCAGAGCTATTATTTGGTCCTGAAGTAGAGGGAAAATATCAGGAAGGAGTTGTCCCTCCTTTCTATGTAAGTCTGAACATACATGAAAAAATTTTGCATAATGCTATGTTAGACTCCGGTGCCTCACACAACCTCATGCCAAAGGTTGTGATGGAGAGATTGGGCTTAGAAATCACAAAGCCCTACAAAGACTTGTACTCTTTTGATTCCAGTAGGGTCAAGCATCTAGGCCTAATCAAGGATCTGTGTGTCAATCTGGCACAAATCCCCATTAAGAGTCTAGTCATGGATATAGTTGTGGCTAACATTCCCCCAAATTATGGCATGCTTTTATCTAGATCATGGGGGGCAAAACTCCAGGGAAGCCTTCAAATGGACATGACTTATGCCACCATCCCAGTTTTCAATCAAACAAGGAGATTATACCGGGAATCCCACATGAAATACATGGTGAGTAACATAGATAGGCCAAATAACACACCAGTTTATTCCATTCACTGAGACCTTGACTCCTTCATCCTGTACAATGAAAATGACATAAGTGAAAAATTGAATGACAAGGAGAAATAAATAAGCCCCTTAGACCAACCAAGCCAATCCTCTGACCAAGAAAATGACACCCAAAACTCTAGCATCCCCAAAGTGCAGAACATTGACAAAACTGAAATTGACACCCTTTGGCATATAAGCTTTGATGGCTCTTGTGGTAAGGCTGGTTCAGGAGTTGGGGTTTGGTTCCACAACACAAATGAAGGCCATTCCTATAGGCTAGATTTCCAATGCACCAATAACGTTGCAGAATATGAGGCTCTCCTTATTGGTTTACACCTACTCAAAGACCTTAAAGTTAAGAAGATATTTGTTCAAGGAGATTTAGAACTGATCATAAATCAAATTAAGGGAGAATATTCAGCCAATAACCCTAGACTAAGGGAATATAGGAATGCTTCCCTAGACCTTCTCAAAACCTTTGAGAAGTATGAGCTCACTTTCATCCCTAGGGCCCAAAATTGTCTTTCCAATGAACTTGCCTTTGTTGCCAGCAATTGTTCTTTACCTTATGAAAATAATCAATGCCTCATCAAAATAAAGAACATCCCTATTGTACTGGATAACTTGAACCATTGGCAAGTGTTTGACAATGATGACCAAATAGATGATTTTCTGCAATCCAAAAATAATTTTGCAAGCACAAAACAGAGTTTAAGATTTGAAAGAAATAATTTTGTTGAAAAAGAAACTCCCAAAACAGAGCTTCCCTTTGATGATGATATAAAACACATTCAAAACCCTTGTGTTGCAGAAGTATTTGATAAATTAAATCAAAGAGAACTTGAAATTTTGTATTACAAAGATGACACCTTACCAAGAGGCCTTACACCACTAGAAGAGCTGTTTGATTTTGATGATGTAGCAGATGGAATCCACTGAAACAAATATAGAAGAATGTAACATTGGAGGGATGAAAGAGCCCAAGATAATCAAGTTGTCCAAAACTCTCCCACCTCACACAAAACAAAAATACATTGAGCTTTTTAGAGAATTTAAAGATGTGTTTTCTCGGGGATATGAAGACTTGAAATCCTATGACACCAAAATCATCCAACATAAAATTCCTCTCAAAGAAAATCAGAAACCATTTAAATAAAAATTGAGAAGAATTAACCCCCTCTTGTTACCTTCAGTTGAGAAATAAATCAAAAAGATCTACGATGCCGAGATCATAGTCCCTGTCCGATACTCAGAATGGGTGTCCAACCTTGTGTCAGTTAGGAAGAAGACTGGGGAAATTAGGCTTTGTATTGACTTCATAAATTTGAACAAAGCCTCCTTGAAAGACAATTAACCCTTGCCTAAAATGGATCAAATACTCCAAAAGTTAGTTGGCTCACAAAGAATCTCATTACTAGATGGCTTCTCAGGTTATAACCAAGTTCTAGTCTTTCCAAGTGACCAACTCAAAACTGCTTTCACTACACCTTGGGGTACATTCATGTATGTTCAAATACCATTCGGTTTAATGAATGCAGGAGCTACTTTCCAAAGGGAAATGAACATAGTTTTTTCAGAAGACATAGGTTACTTCATAGTCATATATCTTGATGACATCAATTTCTACTCTAATATTGATGAAGAGCGCTTAGTCCACTGGAGAAAAGCCTTTGAAAAATGTAGAAATTATGGCCTGTCCCTAAATCCTAAGAAAACTTTGTTTGGCCTTCAGGAAGGAAAACTCTTAGGTCACATCATCTCTGAGGAAGGAATCAAGATACATCCCAAAAGAATAGAAGGCATCTTACAAATCATCCATCCTAGAAACATTAAAGAGCTGCAATCTTTCATTGGAAAGATTAACTTCCTAAGAAGATTCATCCCTAACCTTGCTGAGCTCCTAATAAATATCACAAATATGTTGAAAAAGGAAGTAGGAGTGAAGTGGAATATGGAAGAAAAACAATATTTTGAGCTGGTACAACAAGCACTCACACAAACACCAGTCTTAATCAACCCTGACTTCACCAAGGACTTTTACATTTTCTCCTTTGCCTCTGAACATACTGTGGCAGCAGTATTGTTGCAAAAGAACATCATGGGGCAAGAACAGCCCATAGCTTTCTTCAGCAAAGCCTTAAGGTATGCCCCTCTAAAGTATAACATTATGGAGAAACAAGCCTTTGCCTTAATCAAAGCTTTGAAGGATTTTAGAGTTTATATTTTGCATTCACATATCATAGCCTTTGTCCCACACACAGTTGTCAAAGATATACTTAATCAAGACCCTGATGGTAAAAGGGGCAAGTGGATAGCTACCATTTTAGAATATGATTTAGAAATTAGACCCACTAAATTGATTAAAGGACAAGGACTTGCAAAACTTATGACTGACTCAAATTTCTAAGCTTTAGACATGAATATGGTTGGTATGTTAGAAAAAACTGAAGAAAGTACAGCACCATACATTGAAGAAATGTTTTTAAATTCATCTTGGTATGCTGATATTATTTATGTGCTTCTTTATCTCAATGCTCCCCCTTCTTTGTCAAAAAACAAAGCTAGATTCTTAAAACAAAAAGCGTTAAATTTTTGCATTTTAGATGGAGTATTGTACTGGAAAAGTTTTTCTGGTTTGCTGCTTAAATGTTTGCTTGAAGATGATGCAGAAAAAATCATGCATGAATTACATGAGGGAGAGTGTGGGGGTCACCTTTATTGGAAGAACACAGCCAACAAGATCCTTAGAGCTGGCTACTATTGGCCTACCCTATTTTCTAATACTCACAAACTAGTCATGACTTGCCATAAATGCCAAATCTTTGATGGCAAAAGAAAGCTCCTACCTTTACCCTTGCACCCCATCAGTGTTGAAGCCCCTTTTCAGCAGTGGGGTTTGGACTTCCTAGGAGAGATTCATCCTACTTCATTTGCCCAACATAAGTGGATCCTCACTGCCACTGATTATTTCACCAAGTGGATGGAAGCCATCTCTTCTAGAAATGCCACCGACTCAGTCATCATCAAATTCCTTGAAACCAACATCTTGTCTAGGTTTGGTTGTCCTAAAAATATCATCACTGATAACATTGTTGCCTTTGCTTCTAAGAAAATGGTAGGCTTTTGTTACAAATATCACATCACCCTGGGCCACTCCACTGCTTATTACCCACAAGGTAATGGTCTAGCTGAGTCCTCTAACAATAGCTTGGTAAACATCATTAAGAAGCTCTTAGAACAAAATCAAAAAGCATGGCATAGAAAACTATTGCATGCACTATGGGCTGATAGACTGATCACCAAGAAATATATTGGTATGTCTCCCTATCAATTAGTGTATGGCATGGATGCAGTTTTCCCCACCTCTTTGGGAGTTCCAGTCATGAAGCTTCTTCAAGAAGTACAATCAAAATAAAATGACATGCAGAGGAGGCTGAACCAAACCATTCATTTGCAGTAGTCAAGGGAGTAAGTTTACAAAAGGACACAAGCTATAGAGGACAATATCAAGAAAATATTTGATAGGAGAACCAAAGAAAATGATTTCCAGATTGGAGACATGGTTCTGAAATGGGATTCAAGAAGGGAAGACAAGGGCAAACATGACAAGTTCGAAAACCTATGGAAAGGCCCTTACATCATTCAGTCAGTTAGAGGCAACAATGCTTTGTTTTTGCAAGAGCTTGATGGAACTGAAATGTTTGGAGGTCCAATAAATGGGAGGATGCTTAAACATTACTTTTGTCAAGAAACCTAGTTTTTTTTTCTCATTCATTGTACATACCACTGTTTGATGAAAAGAAAAATCACAAAAACAATATAAAAAGAAAACAGGGCAGAGTTTGAAAGAGAGGTACAACCCCATACCTAAAAAATAATAATGTTGAAGTGTGCAAGTCTAAATGCCACTACTTATTTCAAAATTCCTTGTTCAGTCATCTAGCCTAATCATGGCTGAACATGTTTTAAATTTATGGTTGATAAGTTAGTGAAAAAGAGTAGGTCAAAATTTTCAAGTTTGATTGATCAAAAGATAGATTAGGAATGAGAGATGTTGGTTCCACATGCCCAAACCTGAACCAATGAGGAAAATGGGGATGTTAAACAAATGACACATATTGCCCTCATGTTTCCTGAGCTTTGTCTGTACAAAAATAACACTTGTGTGCAACTTGTTTCAATGCCACAACTCATGGTGAGTCATATTGTCTAATCATGATTTACCATGCTTTCAATTTCATGTTGGTAGGATAGAGAATAAATTTTTTCAAACAGCTTAATCTTGAAAAATGAGTAGATTAGGTAGAAAATAAAAAGAGTTCATCAGCCTAATCTGAACTCTTGGAAGAAATCAGGGTACAATTAGATAGTTTGATTTTTGTTTCCAAAAAGAGAAATGTCAAGGGTTTTCCAGTTAAAGTGCACCCAAGGAAAGAATAATGTTAGACAAGTAGATTGGGTAGGCAGAAATGATGTTGATGTGAATCATGTCTTTTCAGATCTCAGAGATTACAGACTCAAAACAAACATCAGAAAAATGAAGAAAGGGCACATCTGCCCAATGGAAAAGGCACTGATCTCCAAAGGCTAGAAAATCTAAAGTTCTGGACACCTCCTGAGAAGGAGCTTCCCTCCCCAAGTGGAGCCATTGTTAGTCATCCATAATTTTCACTATCTGAAGATGACTAAGTAGTGGTCCTAGATTTCTAGAAACAAAATTCATAAATATTGTGAGTTCTAGAAATCTCACTGCCTTCATTATCCTGAGATAAAAAATTCCCTATTTTATCATCCTATCTAGTCATGACTGTCCCACCGCTCCTGGAAGACCCATCATGGGCTCAATCCATTTGTTTTAAACCTAACTTGTCACCCATTTTTCACCATGTCTTGCCTTTCTTCCCAAATTCTATGTTTTGCTTACCTACAGGATTCCCTACTATTACCCAAACCTACAAATCAAATAGCCTTGTTGTCTCTTCCATAATATTCTCAGACACTGATTGTATCTACAGGCCCTTTGGATAGTCAAGTATGCTAGATCTCAGGTCTTCAAAAAAACACTAAGCTTATCATAGGTCCTATCTTGTACTTGGTGATCCCTAAGTCTAAATATCTCTCCAAAGTCCAAGTCCAAAAGGTCCCCATTAGGTCACCTAAGGTTCCACTAAGTCATAGGATGAATTTGGTGGCCTACAAGTTATGCCTTCCTGTTGAGGAGATTGTACTCAAAGAGGAATAAAATCAAGCAATTTCATTCAAAGCCATTCAAGAAAAGCCTCCTTGGCTTAGAGCTCAAATGCTGCAAGGGACAGCCGCCCTTGTTCACATTTCTACAATGAATAGCCAAGGTGGCCACCAGCAATAAGAAGAGGCAAGGTAATAAGATATAATCATCACCAGGAGGCAGACACAAACAAGACAAAAGCAACAGGCCTATAGGTAAAAGAGTATCAGGGTTTGTTTGGTGGATTAACAAATTGGTTGATTAACAAAACAGTGGTGACAAGCAAAGAACCATCTCAGAGATTTCAAGGACAGATGCCTCCTCCTTAGGGTTTTGCCAACAATAGAATTTCTTCACCTGCACTGAGAGAAGAAAGGACAAAGAGTATTGGTTTAGAGGAGATCATTTTACCAAAGGGTAGAAAAACAGAGTTTTTGAAGTAAAAATTTGGGCATGAGTTATTGTCAAAATAGGCCTAAAAAGGAAAATTATAACCTTGATATGCATCTCAGCAATAGACTCCCAACAAAGGCCTCCATGTCAAAAATATTTTTCCACCAAGATGACAGAGGCATAAGTAAACTTTTTTTCCAAAAAATGTCAAAAGTATGTTCACAACAAATATTAGTCAAAAGCACACTAAAAGATAGGGGACATTAACTTTGCAAAAGTGGGTTTGGTCTTTTAAAATTTCCTTTTGAAATCAATTATAAAAGGTCACTTGAACCTTTTCCCATGCATCATTTTCCATTTCCGAAGAGAAGTAGCCATTGGGAGAATTGTTTTCGATTTTCAGGCCAAACTATGAAAAATTTCAAGCGCTACGCCCCTGGCCTTCGGCGCTACGCACGGGAGGGAGGAAAACAATGTAAAAATACACTGTGTTACGCGCTCACAGCCTGGCGCTGCGCACCTGGCCCAGAAAATACCAAAGGCACCTAAGACACTGCCCAGTCTGCCTGGTGCTACGCACAGGCACTATGCTCTGGCCAGATTTTTACATGTTTTCTCAAAGAGCTCCAAATTCCAAAATTTCAGCTTCAAAACTTCTGCAAGAAGATTCTAAGGTTGGTAAAACTCTTTCTCTTCCCAAGCTCTCCTTTTTCTAAAGACAAGGAAGTCATCCATAGTCCAAACTAGACCAAACCCTAGACTATATAAATATCAATTTCTTAGTCCTTGAGTTAGGGTTTTCAAGTGCCATTAGTTTTGAATATAAAAAGAAGATTGGGTGACTATAGGCTAACCTCTAAACCCCAAGTGCAAGCTCTAAAAAATCATTTTCCACTTTAGTTTTCATTTTGCAAAGAGTTGACCTAAATCCACTAAAAACACTTAGTTTGCCCAAAAAAACCCTAAAGAAAAGTCCAAAGGCCCTACTGTTGTTTTTAGACCAGTCATCATGTCGGAGGGAGATAGTCATACCAGTGGTGATGAGAGTCATAATCCCACCAAGCCAAAAAATCATGGAGGAAAAGCAAAAATATTTGAGCCCCTAAACACCACTCCACTCACTTCATCTCCTATGATCCTTTCATGCTTCCAGGATGTAGGGTGCTACAGATTTTGTGAGAAGGTCAAGCAAGTCAGCATCCATTCAAACTTGATTAGATTGTTTTTCTGTAGCTTACAAAACCATCAAGTCAATCTAGCAGGGGTACAATTTGAGCTCTCATCTGAGATCATTTCCAAAGCAACATGTATACTAGACATTGGTGAGGTGTGGTTTAAACAAAAGAGGCTGGAGTAGAGTTATTATGGGCCCTATTTGAAATCTAGCTATCAAAAAAATTGCAAGACTGTCTTCCCTTTTTCCCATTTGCTGAAGAGGTATGCTGCATTAATGAGGCATATTATCAGTTGCTTCACATGTGAGGGGATATACTCCCGGATCTACTCATATCATATAAGGCTGTTGATGAATTTTACCATGGTCAAGATGATGAACCTACCTTACTACCTTTTACGAAGCATTGATAAAATGACCTCAGTTGTCAAGAAGAAAAGCTATGAACACCAAATTCCAAGCCTCTTTCATCACTCCCTGATCAAAATGATTGTCCTATACCAGCTAGAGCAGCAAGGAATATCTTGGGAAAACTTCATCTCACATGATGTGTTTGCAAACCCCCGGGCCTTCATCCAGTAGAACTTTCCTTCCACTTCACAACCATCTACCTCCACACATCCATCATTTCCCCATGTGCCTTCTCCACAAAGAATTTCGCCTTTTACCTCCTCCCCTAAATTTCCAAGTGAAGGGGCTGACAGTAGCCCTAGTAAAGAACAAATAGAAGGAAACAATCAGGAGGAAACTGAGACATATAATGATGGACAAGGAGGGAGTAGTGGAGAAGCAGATGATGAAAATGTAGAAAACAATGAAGAGGGGGGAAGCAGCCAAGAGGAAAACAGAGATGAGAGCAGTGATGGAAATGATGAAGTTAGTGAAGGCATCCACAAAGATGAAGAAGCACAAAAAAATGATGAGGAGGAAGAGCAGCATGATGAGGAGGGAGAGTTGAAAGATGAGGAGGAAGATCATCAAGATGATGGGGAAGAGCAGGATGATGAGGAGGACAACCATCAAAGCACACCAGGCAGTCAAGGAAAGAGTCATGACAACAATCATGACTGTCTTGACAAAAATCAGTCCAAGCATGACAAAGAAATTCAGAGTGAGGCAAGGGTAGAAGATATCAAGAAAACTAAAGGTCAAAATAATGATAACACTACCTTTAAAAATTCCATTGTTACCCCTCTCACATCCACATATCACAGAGGGAGAAGAAATGTGTTTGTTGCCTCTAAAAGGAAAAGGGCCATCACTTCTCAAACAACCAAAATATTGGACAAAGGAAAATAAAAAGTGGAAAAGGTTGAACAGAAGGCATAGGTAAGAAGGAGCAAAAGGATCAAAAGGACTTCTCAAGGCCCTCTTTTTGTTGATCTAGACAGTGATAATGAGTACCAAGGGATGAGTATAAAATTGCTCCTCTTAGAAAAGGATGCCCAGCTTCAAGAATGGGAAAAGGGCTTTGAAAGGGCACAAAGGGTGATCTAATATTATAAAAAGGAGCATAAACATTTCAAAGAGGTGAAGAGGGGCCTTGCCTTGCAGAAGAAAATGGTCAAACACTATGCAAGGAAGAGCATGCTTGCTAATTCCAAACTCAAGCCAGCCCTCATGGAGCTAGAAGAGCTAAAAAGGACCAAAGTGCATGAAAGCCTCAGGATCATGGCTGATGATTATCATCAGGTGTCTAAAACCCCTTGAGGGGTCTACATGTAAATTTTGAGGCAAATTTGGAAACTTTTTGTTTTTTCCAAATTTTGACCCCTAGGAGCGCAGCACCCTAGGCGCTACGCAAACAATTGGGGCATCCTCAGCTGCTAGAGTTTACATTTTTGGATTTTTCATATCACCAACAGTATACCCACAACATTTTAGGTGAATTGGAACATTTTTTCCCCCTCAAAAGGTCAAAACACACCTCAAAATTGACCTTTTTGCCTCCTTTTTAGGCCTGGCGGTGCGCACAGAGCGGTCATGGGAGATTTGATTTTTTAGTAGGAAAATGGAATCTATTCAGCAAAAATCAATTATTTTTGGAAATTATACTTAGAAATCTTTCCAACGAGCCATCACGGGGCTAAATCCGATGCCGGGAAGGGGTCTAAAACTCAACTGCAACAAACCCTATTTTTTGTTGAATTGGTGCTACGCACAGAGATAGCCTTTTACCAAAAAGTCAATAAAAAACACTGATTAATTACAAATTGGTTTTTAATGTTTTTTTTTGGACAAATCACTCCTGATTTGATTTGGGAGTTATGTTTTGATGTTTTTCATTTATTATCTTATCTCTTATGTGTCTTGGGCCTTGCATGGTCATTAAGCACATTTATGACATTTATGGCTAAATTAGGGTTTCCACCTCCTCATTTTCTCCATAAATAGAGCCTCAGGATCTTATGTATTAGTTGGATTTTGATGACTTATGCTGAAGCAAATACATAGTCTCTTGGAGTTTTTGATAACAATTTGATGTCTTGGAGCTCATGCATGCCCTAGTTTGCTTGTTGATGGAGAGGGACTGTTTGTAGTATCCATAAGCTTGGTTGATGGTGAAGTGTTTCTTATGTTCATGTTTTCTAGTTTTCCATTATGTTTTCCATCTTTCTATTTTGAAGTAGGACAAAAAAATTAGATTAAGAAATGTTTTCTGATGGCACCTTACTTCTATTTGTCCTTCACTGCCTCAATGTTTTCTTCTATTGATATATGTTAGGGATTCCATCTCTTTCTCCCTAAGAAGTTATTAGCCTGTCCATTTCTTGAATGGTTTAGATCAGTTAGTGTCAAGTATGATTTATGACTAGCCCTGCATATTGTGGCCACTGAAATACTCTGTCCTTGGAATCACCTCTTTAAAGCATCTTTTCCTAGGTTTGTCGAAGAAGTCTTTTTGAATCATGCTCTTTTTATTTACTAGCTAAATTTGTTTCATGGAACCTTCACATCTATAACTTTAGATGTTCATAGTTTTGTCTCCTTCTATGGTTATAGCTACTTGTGCATCCTAAATGTTTTTTCTGCTCTTAATAATGAAATCTATGAAAGTTAAATGAGTTTCTTGCCTTTCTATGTTTCATATAAATGTTTGTATTGGTTGATTATCTACTTTCAATCTAAAATCAAATGGATTAGGTTTTTCTTATGCCTTTGATTCTCTCGCGATGCTCATAAATCTTCTAACTCTCTTAGTTTACAAGTACATAAAGGATTCATTTTTTTTTCCTTTATCAGCTTATTTGTTCCCAAGCTTAATGTTCACCTCATGACCCTTCACAACCTTAAAATATCCACCAACCAAGTAAAAATTTCCCTGCAAATTCTCTTGGATTGATGAACTTATCATGACCTTGTTAGACTCCATTGCCCAATGACTTAACAATCTCCCTTATTTTCTATCTAAATTTAGATGAGCATCATACCCAACCAAAAAACAATCAAAATACCCTGCACTTAACATCTAGCCTAAAATCAACCCCAATTAGCAAACAAGTTCACATCTTTGCACCTACTAGAGAGATCCCTCTCCGAATCCAGGAAGGCTAGGTCCTTGGATTCCAAAGCTTGGTTTGATGTTACCCTGTCCATTTGTATCTCAATCAATCTAGAAAATTACGGGGACCTAAAATAATGGCGATCACGGTGGGACTGAGTTCATAGTAGCCTGACAAACTCTTACAGACTCATATACATCCCTAGTTTGACTTAAAAAATCAACTCATAGCCAAGAGTAGAAACTAATTGCTTCACCATCCTAGCAAAATGATGAATCAGCTAGAGGTTACTCATTGAAACCTTAAGGATGCATAAAGAAACTCAAAAGACAAAAAAGTACTCCCTATATTGATTTTTATAAAAATTGGTGGTGGAACATTGTATACATATCCTCAAAATTTCAAAAAAAAATCCACCTGGCGACTCCACTAGCCTCCAGTAGGGCTTTTTTTCATCTCACTAATCCCATAGGTTTTTCTAGGATTGTGTCAAATCATTCCAAATTATTTTTTAAGGGCCTAGCCATACCTTTTGTGATTAAAGCCTCTCTGATCTTTTAGTAAAGAGATCTGGCTTCACGAAGGATCAATACCAGATCACACCCGGACCCAAATCCTCCTACCGTAGTTGATGACCCAGAAAAGATTTTGTGGAAAAATTCTAAAGCTGGAAACTCACCCACTGTTAGGACCATTCATAGAGTAAGTTCTACAGCAGAGCACCTTAAAATTTCACAAGATCCTCAGTTTGACTTGCACCATACCAAGAATCTATTTAGAACCAAGTCACAAAGTAGAGCTGACCAAACTGACCTTATAGATTTGCAACAAAGCTCCAGTAGAGAAGCTTCTCCTTCCACTCCACCCGAATTTCAGATTCTCCATCACTTCATCCCTTTTTATCTCAAATCCACTTAGAATCAGTTCTCTGGTCTAGGTAACTCAGCCACACCCATTCATACGACCACTGTGCAAACCACCCCACTTCATCCTACTCCACCTCTCACAAATCCTCCCCTTGTAAATCAACCCTTGTTAATTTTTCCTCCCATCATGGTAGCCTGGTATGCTCCACTGGCTCTACAAAAACCACTATTACCTCTGCCAAATGACTACAAGTCCAATATCCCTCACTTCTTGGGAACTGAATCCATCACTGTTCAAAAGCATGTAGACATAATTAATGATGCTTTTGACTACATGGAGATAGAAGAAGAAACCATTAAGATGAGGATTTTTGCTCAGAGCTTAGGGCGAGAACCCAAGAAATGGTTTAAAACTTACCTCCCAACAACATACATGATCTCCCTACCCTCTACCAAACCTTTGTGGACAAATGGGAAATCAAGAAGAATCCCCTTCAAATTCTTTCCGAATATAACAATCTTAAAAGGAATCCAGGAGAAAGTGTTCATGACTACTCCACTAGGTTTAACATTGTTTACAATGCCCTCCCACCTCACACAAAACCTCCCCAAGGCTTAGCCTTAGTCAAATACCCTGAAGGCTTTGATGCTGATATGGCTTATCAACTTAGGGAGAGAGATTACCTACCTCTAGAAGACATGAAAAAAGGGGTTGTGAGTGTAGAGGCCAATTTAATTGAGAAAAGGGCTAGGATGAGATCGGAAAAAAGGGTGACTTATAAAGATGACACAATACCTCCACCCTCCTCTTCTGACACCAAACTTGACTCCATAGTGAGGACAATGGAGAGAATGATGGAAAAAATCAGTTTGAATGAGAGAACACCTCCTAGGGAAAATAAAGCCAATCTTCAAAACAGGAATAGGAATCAAAATTTTAGAAGAGACCCTCCTCAAGTTAGACAAAGAAAGAGTGACCAAAAAATCAAACCTCCTTTCCAAGACAACTATGTAGATGAAGATGAAAGAGAGCCTGAGCAGTTGGAAGAAGACCATGTAAATGTCGGTTCGGATGATGAGGACAACACCTTCCTTACCGAAGAAGAACAAAGGATTTTTTATTCAAAACCAAATGAGAAATCATATGAAGATTCTGAAGACTATAGACTAGGATTTGAGAATACCATTATGGAAGTCCATAGGCAATATGACCTTAGAAGCAAAAAGAATCAAGATGTTCCTAAACCAAATCAGCCAAACACTGTTGTAAGAAAGACCTCTGAATATATTCCTAAAAATATAATAGAAAACACAAATACTATGGCTAAGAAAGCTAACATAAACAAACCAAAGACTAGCCAACCTAGTAATGTTTCAAGCTGCCCTAGTACTTTAACTAGTAGCCCTGAAAAAACATTGTTGTCCAAACCATCAAATCAGAATCAACGAATCAAAAATGTAGAAAAGTGCATGGCTGATAAAGCTGATGTAAATGCAATGAAGACACCTACGCCTTTCAGCTTTGAGGGGGAGATTGCTAAAATCAAGATAACCATACCTCTCACTGAGTTGGTAACCCAAGAGGTATATAGATCCCAGATTTTAAAAGTGTTAAATATAGAGAATGATACCGACACTTTAAACTTAACTAATGATAAACCAGAGTTATTGTTTGGTCCTGAAGTAGAGGGAAAATATCAGGAAGGAGTTATCCCTCCTTTCTATGTAAGTCTGAACATGCATGACAAAATTCTGCATAATTCTATGTTAGACTCCGGTGCCTCACACAACCTCATGCCAAAGGTTGTGATGGAGAGATTGGGCTTAGAAATCACAAATCCCTACAAAGACTTGTACTCTTTTGATTCCAGTAGGATCAAGTGTCTAGGCCTAATCAAGGATCTGTGTGTCAATCTGGCACAAATCCCTGCTAAGAGTCTAGTCATGGATATAGTTGTGGCCGACATTCCCCCAAAGTATGGCATGCTTTTATCTAGATCATGGGGGGCCAAATTCCAAGGAAGCCTTCAAATGGACATGACTTATGCCACCATCCCAGTTTTCAACCAAACAAGGAGATTATACCGGGAATGCCACATGAAATACATGGTGAGTAACATAGATAGGCCAAATAACACACCGGTTTATTCCATTCACTCAGACCTTGACTCCTTCATCATGTACAATGAAAATGACATAAGTGAACAAGTGAATGACAAGGAGAAAGAACTAAGCCCCTTAGACCAACCAAGCCAATCCTCTGACCAAGAAAATGACACCCAAAACTCTAGCATCCCCAAAATGCAAAACATTGACAAAACTGAAATTGACACCCTTTGGCATATAAGCTTTGATGGCTCTTATGGTAAGGCTGGTTTAGGAGCAGGGGTTTGGTTCCAAAACACAAATGAAGGCCATTCCTATAGGCTAGATTTCCAATGCACCAATAACGTTACAGAATATGAGGCTCTCCTTATTGGTTTACACCTACTCAAAGACCTCAAAGCTAAGAAGATCTTAGTTTAAGGAGATTCAGAACTGATGATAAATAAAATTAAGGGAGAATATTCAGCCAAGAACCCTAGACTAAGGGAATATAGGAATGCTGCCCTAGACCTTCTCAAAACCTTTGAGAAGTATGAGCTCACTTTCATCCCTAGGGCCCATAACTGTCTTTCCAATGAACTTGCCTTTGCTACCAGCAATTTTTCGTTACCTTATGAAAATGATCAATGCCTCATCAAAGTAAAGAACAGGCCTACTGTACCGGACAACTTGAACCATTGGAAAGCTTTTGTAAATGATGACCAAATAGATGATTTTCTGCAATCCAAAAATGACTTTGCAAGCACAAAACAGAGTTTAAGATTTGAAAGAGATAATTTTGCTGAAAAAAAAACTCCCAAAACAGAGCTTCCCTTTGATGATGATATAAACCACCTTCAAAACCCTTGTGTTGCAGAAGTATTTGATAAATCAGATCAAAGAGAACTTGAAATTCTGTAGTACAAAGATGACACCTTACCAAGAGGCCTTACACCACTAGAAGAGATATTTGATTTTAATGATGTAGCAGATGGAATCCACTGAAACAAATATAGAAGAATGTAACATTGGAGGGATGAAAGAGCCCAAGATAATCAAGTTGTCCAAAACTCTCCCACCTCACACAAAACAAAAATACATTGAGCTTTTTAGAGAATTTAAAGATGTGTTTGCTTGGGGATATGAAGACTTGAAATCCTATGACACCAAAATCATCCAACATAAAATTCCTCTCAAAGAAAATCAAAAACCATTTAAATAAAAATTGAGAAGAATTAACCCCCTCTTGTTACCTTTAGTTGAGAAAGAAATCAAAAATATCTACGATGCCAGGATCATAGACCCTGTCTGATACTTAGAATGGGTGTCCAACCTTGTATCAGTTAGGAAGAAGATCGGGGAAATTAGGCTTTGTATTGACTTCAGAAATTTGAACAAAGCCTCCTTGATAGACAATTACCCCTTGCCTAAAATGGATCACATACTCCAAAAAGTAGTTGGCTCACAAAGAATTTCATTACTAGATGGCTTCTCAGGTTATAACCAAGTTCTAGTCTTTCCAAGTGACCAACTCAAAAATCCTTTCACTACACCTTGGGGTACATTCATTTATGTTAAAATGCTATTTGGTTTAATGAATGCAGGAGCTACTTTCCAAAGGGCAATGGACATATCTTTTTCAGAAGACATAGGTTACTTCATAGTCATATATCTTGATGACATCACTGTCTACTCTAAGACTACTGAAGAGCACTTAGTCCACTTGAGAAAAGTCTTCGAAAAATGTAGAAAGTATGGCATGTCCCTAAATCCTAAGAAAAAATTGTTTGGCCTTCAGGAAGGAAAACTCTTAGGTCACATCATCTCTGAGGAAGGAATCAAGATAGATCCCAAAAGAATAGAAGGCATCTTAAAAATCAGCCATCCTAGAAACATTAAAGAGCTGCAATCTTTCATTGGAAAGATTAACTTCCTAAGAAGCTTCATCCCTAACCTTGCTAAGCTCCTAAGAAATATCACAAATATGTTGAAAAAGGAAGTAGGAGTGAAGTGGAATATGGAAGCAAAACAATCTTTTAAGCTGGTAAAACAAGCACTCACACAAACACCAGTCTTAATCAGCCCTGACTTCACCAAGGACTTTTACATTTTCTCCTTTGCCACTGAACATACTGTGGCAGCAGTATTGTTGCACAATAACATCATGGGGCAAGAACAGCCCATAGCTTTCTTTAGCAAAGCCTTAAGGGATGCCCCTCTAAAGTATAACATTAGGGAGAAACAAGCCTTTGCCTTAATCAAAGCTTTGAAGGATTTTAGAGTTTATATTTTGCATTCACATATCATAAACTTTGTCCCACATGCAGTGGTCAAAGATATACTTAATCAAGACCCTGATGGTAAAGGGGGCAAGTGGATTGCTACCATTTTAGAATATGATTTCGAAATCAGACCCACTAAATTGATTAAAGGACAAGTACTTGCAAAACTTATGGCTGACTCAAATTTCCAAGCTTTAGACATGAATATGGTTGGTATGTTAGAAGAAACTAAAGAAAGAGCAGCACCATACATTGAAGAAATTTTTTTAAATTCATCTTGGTATGCTGATATTATTTATGTGCTTCTTTATCTCAATGCTCCCCCTTCTTTGTCAAAAACCAAAGCTAGGTTCTTAAAAAAAAAAGCATTAAATTTTTGCATTTTAGATGGAGTATTGTACTGGAAGATTTTTGCTGGTTTGTTGCTTAAGTGTTTGCTTGAAGATGATATAGAAAAAATCATGCATGAATTACATGAGGGAGAGTGTGGGGGTCACCTTTATTGGAAGATCACAGCCAACAAGATCCTTAGAGCTGGCTACTATTGGCCTACCCTATTTTCCGATACTCACAAACTAGTCATGACTTGCCATAAATGCCAAATATTTGATGGCAAAAGAAAGCTCCTAACTTTACCCTTGCACCCCATCAGTGTTGAAGCCCCTTTTCAGCAGTGGGGTTTGGACTTCATAGGAGAGATCCATCCTACTTCATTTGCCCAACATAAGTGGATCGTCACTACCACTGATTATTTCACCAAGTGGATAGAAGCCATCCCTTCTATAAATGCCACCGACTCAGTCATCATAAAATTCCTTGAAACCAACACCTTATCCAGGTTTGGTTGTCTGAAAAAGATCATCACTGATAACGCTGCTACCTTTGCTTCTAAGAAAATGGTAGACTCTTTTTACAAATATCACATCACCCTGGGCCACTCCACTGCTTATTACGCACAAGGTAATGGACTAGCTAAGTCCTCTAACAAGAGCTTGGTAAACATCATTAAGAAGCTCCTAGAAAAAAATAAAAAAGCATGGCATAGCAAACTAGTGCATGCACTATGGGCTGATAGACTAACCACCAAGAAATCTATTGGTATGTCTCCCTATCAACTAGTGTATGGCATGGATGAATTTTTCCCCACCTCTTTGGGAGTTCCAATCATGAAGCTTCTTCAAGAAGTACAATCAGAAGAAAATGACATGCAGAGGAGGCTAAACCAAACCATTCATTTGCAGCAGTCAAGGGAGGAAGTTTACAAAAGGACACAAGTTATATAGGACAACATCAAGAAAATCTTTGATAGGAGAACCAAAGCAAATGATTTCCAGATTGGAGACATGGTTGTAAAATGGGACTCCAAAAGGGAAGACAAGGGCAAACATGGCAAGTTTGAAAATCTATGGAAAGGTCCTTACATCATTCAGTCGATTAGAGGCAACAATGCTTTCTTTTTGCAAGAGCTTGATGGGACTGAAATTTTTGGAGGTCCGGTAAATGGGAGGATGCTTAAACATTACTTTAATCAAGAAACCTAGTTTTTTTTCCTCATTCATTGTACATACCATTGGTTGATGAAAAGAAAATTCACAAAAAAAATATAAAAAGAAAAGATGGCAGAGTTTTAAAGAGAGGTATAGCCCCATACCTCAAAAAAAAAATGTTGAAAGTGTGCAAGTATAAATGCCACTACTTATTTACAAAAATGCCTTGTTCAGTCATCCAGCCTAATCATGGTTGAATGTTTTAAATTTATGGTTGATAAGTTAGTGTAAAAGAGTAGGTGAAAATTTTCAAGTTTGACTTATCAAAAGATAGATTAGGAATGAGAGATGATGGCTCCACATGCCAAAATCTGAACCAAAGAGGAAAATGGGGATGTTAAACAAATGACACATATTTCCCTCATGTTTCCTAAGCTTTGTCTGTACAAAAATAGCACTTGTGTGCAGCTTGTTTCATTGCCACAACTCATGGTGAGTCAGATTGTCTAATCCTGATTTACCATGCTTTCAATTTCATGTTAGTAGGATAGAGAATAAAGTTTTTCAAACAGCTTAATCTTGAAAAATGAGTAGATTAGGTAGAAAATAAAAGGATTTCATCAGCCTAATTTGAACTCTTGGAAGAAATCAGGGTACAATTACATAGTTTTATTTTTATTTTCAAAAAGAGAAATGTCAAGGGTTTGCCAATTCAAGTGCTCCCAAGGAAAGAAGAATGTTAGACAAGTAGATTGGGTAGGCAAAAATGATGCTGATATGAATCATGTCTTTTCAGATCTCAGAGATTACAGACTCAAAAAAAACATCAGCAAATGAAGAAATGGAACATCTGCCTAATGGAAAAGGCACTGGTCCCCAAAGGCCAGAAAAATCTGAAGTTCTGGACACTTACTGAGAAAGAGCTGCCCTCCCCAAGTGGAGCCACTATTAGTCATCCATAATTTTCATTATCTGAATATGACTAAGTAATGGCCCTAGATTTCTAGAAACAAAATTCATAAACCTTGTGAGTTTTAGAAATCTCACTGCCTTCATTATCCTGAGATAAAAATTTGACTGTTCTATTTTCCTATCTAGTCATGACTGACCCACCACTCCTAGAACACCCATCTTGGGCTCAAGCCATTTGTTTTAACCCTAATTTGTCACCCATTCTTACCATGTCTTGCCTTTTGGCCCAACTCCTCTGTTTTGCTTACCTACATGATTCCATACTACTGCCCAAACCTACCAATCAAATAGCCTTACTGTCTCTTCCATAATATTCTCAGACACTGATTATCTCTATAGGCCCCTTGGATAGTCAAGTATGCTAGATCTGAGGTCTTCATAAAATACTAAGCTTATCATAGGACCTATCTTGGACTTGGTGATCCCTAAGCCTAAATCTCTGTCCAAAGTCCAAGTTCAAAAAGTCCCCATTAGGTCACCTAAGGTTCCACTAAGTCATAGGATGGATTTGGTGCCCAACAAAGTTATGCCTTCCTGCATGAAGAGATTGTATTCAAAGGGGAATAAAATCAAGCATTTTGACCCAAAGTCATTCAAGAAAAGCCTCCTTGGCTTAGAGCACAAACACTGCAAGGGACAGCTGCCCTTGTTCACATTTTTTTTAATGAATAGCCAAGGTGGCCATCAGCAATAAGAAGAGGCAAGGTAATAGGATGTAATCATCACCAGGAGGTAGACACAAACAAGACAAAAGCAACAGGCCTATAGTTAAAAGAGTATCAGGGTTTGTTTGGTGGATTAACAAAACAGTGGTGACAAGCAAAGAACCATCTTAGAGATTTCAAGGACAGAAGCCTCCTCCTTAGGGTTTTGCCAACAATAGCATTTCTTCACTTGCACTAAGAGAAAAAAGGACAAAGAGTATCGGTTTAGAGGAGATAATTTTACCAAGGGGTAGAAAAACAGAGTTTTTGAAGTAAAAAGTTGGGCATAAGTTATTTTTAAAACATGCCTATAAGGGAAAAGTATAACCTTGATATGCATCTCAGCAATGGACTCCTGACAAAGGCCTCCATGTAAAAAATATTGTTCCACCAAGATGACAGAGGCATAAGTAAAAGTTTTTTTTCCAAAAAATGTCAAAAGTATGTTCACAGCAAATATTAGTCAAAAGCACACTAAAAGATAGGGGACATTAACTTTGCAA
This sequence comes from Pinus albicaulis, assembly GCA_034641835.2. Lineage (NCBI taxonomy): Eukaryota > Viridiplantae > Streptophyta > Pinopsida > Pinales > Pinaceae > Pinus > Pinus albicaulis. Next base: position 1,595,471,758 of record CM076579.1, on the reverse strand, counting down.
AAGTGGGTTTGGCCTCTTAAAATTTAATTTTCAAATCAAGTATAAAAGGTCACTTGAACCTTTTCCCACCTATCATTTTCCATTTCTAAAAAGAAGAAGTCGTTGGGAGAAATTTTTTCGATTTTTAGGCCAAACTATGAAAAATTTCGGGCGCTACGCACCTGGCCTTCGGTGCTACGCACAGGAGGGAGGCAAGCAGTGTAAACATACATTGCACTACACGCTCACAGCTCGGCACTACACACCTGGCTCGGTGCTACGCACAGGCCCAGAAAAGACCAAAGGCACCTGAGACATCAACTAGTTCGCCTGGGCGCTGCGCACAGGCGTTGCACACAAGCGCTGCGCACAGGTGTTGCGCACATGCGCTGCGCACAGGCGTTGCGCATAGGCGCTGCGCACAGGCATTGTGCATAGGTGCTACGCTCTGGCCGGATTTTTACATGTTTTCTCAAAGAGCTCCAAAGTCCAAAATTTCAGCTTCAAAACTTCTGCAAGTAGAGTCTAAGGTTGGTAAAACTCTTTCTCCTCCCAAGCTCTCCTTTTTCTAAAGACAAGGAAGTCATCCATAGTCCAAACTAGACCAAACCCTAGACTATGTAAAGATCAATTACTTAGTTTTTGAGTTAGGGTTTGCAAGTGAATTTGGTTTTGAGTACAAAAAGAAGATTGGGTGACTATAGGCTAACCTCTAAACCCCAAGTGCAAGCTCTAAAAAATCATTTTCACCTTAGTTTTCACATTGCAAAGAGTTGACCTAAATCCACTAAAAGCACTTAGTTTTCCCAAAGAAAAGTCCAAAGGTCCTACTATTGTTTTTAGACCAGTCATCATGTCAGAGGGAGATAGTCATACCAGTGGTGATGAGAGTCATAATCCCACCAAGCCAAAACATCATGGAGGAAAAGCAAAAAGATGTGAGCCCCTAGACACCACTCCACTCACTTCATCTCCTATGATCCTTTCATGCTTCCAGGATGTAGGGTGCTACAGATTTGTGAGAAGGTCAAGCAAGTCAGCATCCATTCAGACTTGACTAGATTGTTCATCTATAGTTTACAAAACCATCAAGTCAATCTAGCAGGGGTACAATTTGAGCTCTCATCTAAGATCATTTCCAAAGCAACAGGTATACCAGACATTGGTGAAGTGTGGTTCAAACAAAAGAGGCTGGAGTTGAGTTATTATGGGCCCTATTTGAAGCCCAACTATCAACAAAATCACAAGGTTGTCTTCCCTTTTTCCCATTTTTTGGAGAGGTATGCTGCATTGATGAGGCAGATTATCCTTTACTTCACATGTGAGGGGAGATACTCCTAGATCTACTCTTATCATATAAGGTTGTTGATGCATTTTACCAGGGCCAAGATGATGAACCTACCTTACTACCTTTTCCAAAGCATTGATAAAATGGCCTCATTTGTCAAGAAGAAAAGCTATGACCACCAAATTCCAAGCCTCTTTCACCACTCCCTGATCAAGATGATTGTCCTATACCATCTAGAGAAAAAAGGAATATCTTGGGAGACCTTCATCTCACATGATGTGTTTACAGACCCCCAGGCCTTCATGCAGCAAAAATTTACTTCCACTTCATAGCCATCCACCTCCACACATCCATCATCTCCCCATGTGCCTTCTCCATAAATAATTTCACCTCTTACCTCTTCCCCTAAATTTCCAAGTGAGGGGGCTGACAGTAGCCCTAGTGAAGAAAAAATAGAAGGCAACAGTCAGGAGGAAAATGAGACAAATCATGATAGACAAGAAGGGATCAGTGAAGAAGAAGATGATGAAAATGAAGAAAATGATGAAGAGGAGGGAAGTAGCCATGAAGAAAGCAGTGATGGCAATGATGAAGTTAGTGAAGGCAGCCACAAAGATGAAAGTAGTGGGAAAAATGAAGAAGTGGCACGGAAAAATGATGAAGAGGAACAACAAGATGAGGAGAAAGAGCAGCAAGGTGAGGAGGAAGATCAACAATATGATGGGGAAGAGCAGGATGATGAGGAGGACAACCATCAAAGCACACCAGGAAGTCAAGGAAAGAGTCATGACAGTCATGAAAGCAGTCATGACTGTCTTGACAAAAATCAGTCCAAGCATGACAAAGAAATTTAGAGTGAGGCAAGGGCAGAAGATATCAAGCAAACTAAAGGTTAGAATGATGATAGCACTGCCTTTAAAAATTCCATTGTTACCCCTCTCACTTGCACATATCACAGAGGGAGAGGAAATGTGTTTGCTACCTCTAAAAGGCAAAGGGCCATCACTTCTCAAACAGCCAAAATATTGGACAAAGGCAAAGAAAAAGTGGAAAAGGTTGAACAGAAGGTACAGGTAAGGAGGAGCAAAAGGATCAAAAAGACTTCTCAAGGCCCTCTTTTTGTTGATCTAGACAGTGATAATGAGGACCAAGGGATGAGTACAAAATTGCTCCTCTTAGAAAAGTATGCCCAGCTTCAAGAATGGGAAAAGGACTTTGAAAGGGCACAAAGGGTCATCTACTATTATAAAAAGGAGCATAAAAATTTCAAAGAGGTGAAGAGGGGCCTTGCCTTGCAGAAGAAAATGGTCAAACACTATGCAAGGAAGAGCATGCTTGTTAATGCCAAACTCAAGCAACCCTCATGGAGCTAGAGGAGCTAAAAAAGACCAAAGTGCATGACAGCCTTGGAATCTTGGCTGATGCTTCTCATAAGATGTCTAAAACCCCTTGAGGGGTCTACACGCCAATTTTGAGGCAAATCCGGAAACTTTTTGTTTTTTCCAAATTTTGACCCCTAGGAGTGCAACACCCTAGGCGCTATGCACACAATTGGGGCATCTTCAGCTGCTGGATTTTACATTTTTGGATTTTTCATCTCACCAATAGTCTACCCACAAAATTTCAGGTCAATTAGAGCATTTTTTCCCCCTTAAAAGGTCAAAAAACACCTCAAAATGACCTTTCTGCCTCCTTTTTAGGCTTGGCGTTGTGCACAGAGCAGTCATGGGAGATTTGGTTTTTGATCAGGTAAATGGCATCCATTCAGCACAAATAAAGTATTTTTGGAAATTAGATTCATCAATCTTTCCAACGAGCCATCATAGGGCCAAATCCGATGTCAGGAAGGGGTCCAAAACTTAGCTGCAACATACCCTATTTTTTGCTGAAATGGCGCTACACACAGAGACAACGTTTTGCCAAAAAGTCAACAAAAGACACTGATTAATGAAAAATTGGTTTTTAAATGTTTTTTTTGGGCAAATCACTCCTGATTTGATTTGGGAGTTATGTTTTGATGTTTTTCATTTATTATCTTATCTCTTATGTGTCTTGGGCCTTGCATGGTCATTAAGCACATTTATGACATTTATGGCTAAATTAGGGTTTTTGGAAGCCTCTTAGGGTTTCCACCTCCTAATTTGCTCCATAAATAGAGCCTGAGGCTCTTATGTATTAGTTGGATTTTGATGACTTATGCGGAAGCAAATACATAGTCTCTTGGAGTTTTTGATAATAATTTGATGTCTTGGAGCTCATGCATGCCCTGGTTTGCTTGTTGATGGAGAGAAACTATTTGCAAGATCCATAAGCTTGGTTGATGGTTAAGTGTTTCTTATGTTCATGTTTTCTAGTTTTCCATTATGTTTTCCATCTTACTATTTTGCAATAGGACAAAAAAATTAGATTAAGAAATGTCTTCTGATGGCACCTTACTTTTGTTTGTCCTTCACTGCCTCAATGTTTTCTTCTGTTAAGATGTGTTAGGGAATCCATCTCTTGCTCTCTAAGAAGTTCTTAGCCTGTCCATTTCTTGAATGGTTTAGGTCAGTTAGTGTCAAGTATGATTTATGGCTAGCCCTGCATATTGTGGCCACTGAAATACTCTGTCCTTGGAATCACCTCTTTAAAGCATCTTTGCCTAGGTTTGTCAAAAAAGCCTGTTTGAATCATGCTCTTTGCCTTTACTAGCTAAATTTTTTTCAAGGAACCTTCACAGCTGTAACTTTAGATGTTCAGAGTTTTGTCTCCTTCTACGGTTATAGCTACTTGTGCATCCTAAATGTTTTTTCTGCTCTTAATAATGAAATCTATGAAAGTTAAATGAGTTTCTTGCCTTTCTATGTTTCATCTAAATGTTTGTCTTGGTTGATTATCTGCTTTCAGTCTGAAATCAAATGGATTAGGTTTTTTTATGCCTTTGATTCTCTCACTATGCTCATAAATCTTCTAACTCTCTCAGTTTACAAGTACATAAAGGATTCAGTTTTTTGTCCTTTATTAGCTTATTTGTTCCAAGCTTAATGTTCACCTCATGACCCTTCACAACCTTAAAATATCCACCAACCAAGTTAAAATTGCCCTGCAAATGCTATTGGAACCATTGATGAACTTATCATGACCTTATTAGACTCCATTTCCTAATGACTTAACAATCTCCCTTGTTTTCTATCTGAATCTATCTGAGCATCATACCCAACCAAAAAACAATCAAAATACCCTGCACTTAACATCTAGCCTAAAATCAACCCTAATCAGCAAACAAGTTCACATCTTTGCACCTACTAGAGAGATCCCTCTCTGAATCTAGGAAGGTTAGGTCCTTAGATTCCAAAGCTTGGTTTGATGTTACCCTGTCCATTTTTATCTCAATCAATCTAGCAAATTACAGGGACCTAACAGGTACTATCACCCTTGTGCCGTTATTTTCAAACACCATGATTCTCTTTCTTAAGTTAATGATACCGCCCATGTTGATGGCCCAATCCAATCCTAGTAGTGCAGGGTAGGGGTATGCACCTTCTACAATATGAATGACTTCAAATTCAGCCCGGACCTTGACCCCTACGATATCTATCATAATCCCTGATAGCCTCCCTAAAGGTACGATCTTCTGTTGATTAGCCATGCGTAGCTGAATAGTAGACCATTCCAACTTTGGTTCGCCCATTCATTGCCAAGTCTGTTTAGGTAATACATTTGCATCTGATCCTATATCCAAAATAACCCGGTCTATCTCGTAGTTGTCAATCTGTGTTGTCAGTCGCATATCCCCCCCAGTGTGTTTCTTATATGTGTATAGTTTTTGCACATCCCTAATATCTGGGGACATGGTAGGGTGTGTTGTGCAGCTATCTATTAATGCCTGAAGGTTCTGCACAGATTTTGGGTTGCGCAGCAACTTCATACATGCCTGGAAGAAAGGTTTGACCTCCTCATTTGCGTTAAGGTTCGCAGGGAGTAGGGACGTAGGTGCCTCTGTCCCGATAAAGTCCTTACGAGCTGTTATAAACGTTTCTCTTTCTTTGTCTAGGTCCAGCCCTTCTTCTTTGCTAACTGCCTTGCGGATCAGAGGTTCAGTTTCAACCTTCTCCCTAGTTCCTCTGGTAGCCAATCCACTGCGCGTAACAACATTTACGCTTGGATCCTTATCTCGCAGCTCAACCTTAACCCTCTGCATATTATGCATAGGTGGTAGCTGCTTCTCTCAGATTTTTGCTATTAAGACTAGACAGTCTTCCAGCGTATGGTCCAATTGTCTGCAGTACTTGCAGGACTATCTTGTAGGGTTTGGACAATCCCTCACAAAGTGCCCTAAATCAGTTGCCCTTGGCCCCGACCTACACTTCCACCTAGGCCTCCTCCCCTGCTTCTTGAGGGAGAGCATCTTATGCCTACGGGCGTTTTTGGTGACACGGGGTCTGACCGTACCCTATACAATTTCCCTCGATCTATCATTAGATCATAGGTTCAACAGTTCTGCTCATCATGCCCTACTAATCGACAGAACCAGCACCATTGTTGCTTCTGCTCTGGGACATATGCGTCTTGACGGGGGCAGTGATTTGTATCATTTAGCCCTGCTACGTAGCAATCCTTGCACCCCAATGTAGGTCCACGTGAGCCTAGTCGTACTGGGCTAGGTCCTCCACTTGATCTAGGGCGCATTAGACTAGGTCCTCCTGTCTGTAGGTAGTCTGTCAGCAGTGGGCACAGATCCTTTGTATGTCCTGATACTCAACATCATATGCAACATAGATCTACCCTAGCTTCCCTCCCTTGTTCCTTTCATAGGTCCTAAATCTCCATGTGCATTGCCCCGAGCTTCTCCTGAATTTGTTGTACTCCTAACGAAGTATCTTCTCTGGGTGTAGCTTCTAGTTTCATAGCGGCTTCCAAAGCTTTGTCCTGTGATTCGAAATTTTGGTGACCCATAGGTACACGTAGGTGAGGTAGCAGCATAGCGATGAACCACTCTGTATGATGTCTGTCTTCATACTTAAATTCTCCTTCTCTGATAGTTTTTTGTAGGCGCTGATCAGCTTCCCATACAAACTCAGTTGTTCCTTGCTTGAAATCTTTCACGTCTGCTACGATCTGCAAATAGGACTTAGGCTTTCAGAATTGTTATTTCAGAGCGTCCTTAATATCTTGAATATATGTGCTTCCATTTTGAGATATGTATTGCATATACCAGTGCAGAGCTCTCTCTTCGAAGGCCAGGGATAGTTGCGCCCTTTTCACAGTATCACTTGCCACACCTTACGCAGTCCATACTGAGTCTGCAACAAACCAAAATCAGTCCATGTCCTCATCTCTCGCACCTTTGAAGATAGGTAATTTCAAGTGCACTGCCATATATTCTTCTGGAGGGGTTTCAGGCAGGGTTTTACCCTTACATGGTTCTTAAGATGGTGTAGCTGGAGGGCTTTGCTCAATTTTTCCTTCTAACGGGCTATTGATAGATCTATCCCCTTCTAGATTGGCTCGAAAGTGCTTACCATTCCGTGTTGTACTTTCGTTCAGAGTGGAGGTCATTCAACCGTACCTGCTCTTCTTTTCTTCTCAGGCTTCCACTACTTTTCTTGGCATTACCCGATCCCCTTCTCAAAATTCTCCCAGTCCCAGTAACAGAATTTTTTTTTTGGCTCGAGGGGTCTTGACCCAGGTTCGAAGGTTAAGGTTTGCCAACAAACCCCTATACTACTGGCCCTTTCGGTAGTGACCTGCTTGTGCAGGTCAAAGTCTCACCTGAAGCAGTATGGGTGGGTGTTGGAACCAGGTTTCCGCACCCTGAGAGAGGATAGGTAAGCCAAGCAGAGCTACGTCCTGCTTTATAATGACCAAATCGCCTATCTCAGAACTGGATCTATAGATCTCCTTCGCATCCACATGCGCAAGGTCAACTATACTTACTATGCTCAACAAATCATATACTTCTAAAACAATAGTGTAACATTGCATAAAACATAACAGAACAGACCCAGATGCAATAGAAACACTTAACATAGTACTTTCACAGCTTAACACAGAATATTCATAACACAGCAGCTATCAAAGATTCACATCAACAGTACACATATATTTAGTTACTCAAACAACCTTTCTCATTCATTATTCAGTTCCTTCTTACAATACCCAAACCTCACCTGCACACACAACAGCAGGGTCCGCACACAGCAGGACTTGGGATCTCTGCGCACACAGCCAGCATGATTCATTTCCCCAAAAACCCAAACAGATCTACTAAGCCACAATTCGCATCAAGATCTCATCATCATCTCGCCCTATAATTCAAAATTTCCCTCTATTTATAACAATCTAGCCTAATATTTCCTATGGTCCGCAAACCGTGGTTTGCAGACTCTAGGTCTACCCTTTGACCCACCCCAAAACCCCAGCGCTAGACTAAATATAATAAAAAATATACAAAATCGGACCAATTTTGCAGCTTGTAGGAAACCCTGTTCCAACAGATTTGAAGATCCAACTGTTCTCCAAATTCGACATGAAGGATCTTGGTGCTGCAAACTATATTTTGGGCATGGAAATTAAGAGATATCGGGTAAAGAGGAAGCTCTGGTTAAACTAGAGGAAGTATGTCGAGACTATATTGCAGAGGTTCAATATGTAGGATAGTAAACCAATGAATGTTCTGATTCCTCTAAGTGTAAATTTGTCTGCTGAACAATGTTCCAAGACACAAGAAGAAGAGGAGGATATGTCTCGTGTTCCATATGCAAGTGCAGTGGGTAGCCTGATGTATGCAATGGTCTGTACTAGACCAGACATTGCACATGCAATGGGAGTATTGAGCAGGTTTATGTGAAACCCAGGGAAGGGGCATTGGACAACAGTGAAGCGGGTTTTCAGATATTTGTGTGGCACTAGTGATTATGGCTTATGCTACTAGGGAAGACCAGGATTGGAAAGAGTGTTGGACATTTGTAGTTTTGTTGATGCAGACTGTGTTGGAGATCTGTACTAAATAAGATCTACAAGTGGGTATGTGTTTAGCCTATCTTGAGGTGCAGTCAGTTGGATGAGTAAAAGAGAGTCTGTAGTGGCTCTTTCAACTACAGAGGCAGAATACATAGCAGCCACTCATGCAAGCAAGGAAGCAGTTTGGTTGCAGAGATTGTGTTTAAGTATGGGGTTGGTGCAGCAAGCTATAAGGATAGACTGTGATAGCCAAAGTGCAATTTTATTGGCTAAGAACCTTGCTTATCATTCAAAGACAAAGAAAATTGATGTTCAATATCACTTTGTGAGATATATGGTTGAGGCTAAAAGGGTGTTGCTGGTAAATATGGACACCTTGAAGAATGTTGCAAATGAATTGACGAAGTCTATGAGCACTCAGAAGTTCTCTTGGTGTAGAGAAATAATGGGTGTTGCAAAGCTGAGCTAATGATTCAACTCTCCTGTGGCCCCCTGTGGAAAGAAAACAACAAGTGGGAGAATGTTGGGTATGTGTTATATTCTTTCCACGACTAGTCACGCGCGGGGGGGTAACAGGGGGGGTGATAGTCTCCCCTATATGTTGCATCGGGCGCAGTAGGGGGGTCACAGGGGGGGCGATAGCCCCCCCTGTTGGGGGCTGGGGCAGTACCCCTGGAAAAAAAATTTGGTCCTTATTTTCCAGTGGGCGGACCCGCCCATGGTTTTGTGCATGGGTTTGCACATGGTTTTGGGGCATGATGGTTTTCGGCTGGTATTTTGTAGATCCGGTCAAGGGAACTATGGTTATGTTCTAATCCAGGGTTAATGGATTGGAGTTTATGTATGCTTTAGCATGTATATATATGTTTTGTAACACTAAAAGGAATATAATGAAAAATCAAGCTGGTCGTCCCGATTCGGGATCCAGGGGAAAATCTTTGTGTATATCTGTTTTATGTTTTATGCTCTAGCTATTGTTTATTTTCTGCTTTAAGATTTGTTTGCAGATAATTTCTTTACAGGGTTAAAACCTACAGATATGTATTCAACACCCAACATCTTCAACAATTCCTTTTCTTCTTCACAGCTACTGGGCAAGACATTATCACTCGGAAGAACCTTATCTTTAAATAACCTATAGTTGGTGATCATGGAAAATATTAATAAATGTACATTAATTCCGATATAATTATTAACGTTCATAAAATTAACCATTTGTAATGTCCATTGTGTACTGATTATATTTCTCAAATTTATATAAGGGATGACTTTATGGTAACTTACCTCAAAATTTCTGAGAAACATGCATTCGACGAGTCAAACTTTGCTTTCAAGTTGTACAGTAACATCGTTGTCCCCAACTGGGTAGAATTTGACTGATCGCCAGGTCCAAAGAGAGGGGTGGTGGAAGCAAATTTAAGGCTTTCGAAAAAGGTGTCAGCGATATGAGCATCATCCCCTAGCTGATCATCGTTTTGGAATGCATCTAACAACATTGTCTCCATGGTAGTCGTATCCCTTAAGTAATCACCCATACCAACATATATTTGATTGCCTCCATTTCCAGCTTGTGAAGAACTACTATTGTTGTATTCATTCCTAATTGGTGAATCTGGACATAGTGAGAATTGAATCGGTGGTTGATTCAACCATTCTTGGTATCGTTCCTCTCCAATTTTTTCTCATAATTCATTCTTCTCTTGATTTGACATTGTCATGGGATGTAACAGAAGATGGTAGGTAGGTCGTTCATCATCATTAGAATCCTAATAATTTAAAAAAAAAAAAATTGAACATGATTAGTACAAAATATATGATATCAATTAGTAAGCACGTTGACAATATTGCATGATTAATTGGTTTGGCGTTGAAATAATTACATTAATCAATATACCAAACAATTATACTTATTACCATCATTATCCTAGGATTGTGACTAGAAGATGCAGTATTGTTACAATTGGCAGGGTGAAGCAGTTGTCCATTTTCATCTACCAAATGTGCCTTGCGGTATGCTGCTCCTGATAAGAGCTTCCAACGTTTTGGAGTTGTTTGAATATTTTGTGCACCTGAACTTGATTCTAAATATGCATGAACCTGCAATTTTTTATACATTATAAATTTAATTAAGTTGATTGACATGGATAAAAAACATAAATTCAATTAGATAATGCAAATATAAATAAAATATAAAGTAAATATTACGTCTCGAGATGGATAGGGAGAACTCCGCGATGGACTTTGAGAAATATTATGGAACGATCTGGATTTTGAAGAATTGTCCATTCGATATAATTATGATATTTTATCCCTGCATTTGAGCAAAATCAACAATAAATTTTGGTGTACACACCTAAAAGTAATTTCGGTGCCTTAAAATTGGACTTCCTGTTATCGGTGCTAATGTACATATAACCGCACTAGTGCATTTTAGTTATTGTGCACCACTGTCATGTTATAAACGAATGCATTGGTGCAGTGCTATTAAGCGACGCACCGGTGACGAATAACCGCGAAAAAAAAAGCGCAACCGTATTTTTTTAAAGTGAGAAAAAAAATTGCAAAAATTTTCAGCCAGAGATTTGCAGGAGACATCCCTAGAGCAAGAGAGCACGAGAGAACTGTGGAGCAGTGAAATACGTTCGAATAGAAGTATTCAGAAAATCATAATTCCAAACCTTTGGTGATTCAAACCCTGTAGCATAGAATTTCAAACAATCTCATGATTAAATTTTATTGTTTTTTTACTTTTTCTGCAGCTTATTTTATGGAGTAAGTAAAAAATTTCAATTTTTTTTTCATTTTCAGAAACAAAAACAAAAAAAAATCCATTTTACCCTAAACCCTTCATTCTTTTTGTTTCTGCCCTTTCTTCTCCTTATTTCTGTGATTTTAGAATTAAGGTTTTTCATTTTAGTTTTATATGGTTTGTATTTCTATATATAGGCCTATGACATCCAACCCACATGACAACTTGCATAGTCGAATCCCAATCCACGTCAGCCTTTGCGTGAATTTAAAAAAAAAACATTTTTTTTTAATCAGTGTGCCTGACGTACCCTAGTGCGCCAGTGCGCTGGGTCGCTGGATTATCCCAGCGCACCGCGTACGTACTGTTTGCTAAAAATTTTAAAAACAATTTTTTTTAATCTGTGCGCCTTATGTAAAATAGGGCATCGGTGCACTATTTCATTATAGCGCACCGCTCACATACTGTTTCACAAAAAGAATTTTTTATTTTTGTGTTATTCAGTGCACCATGTAACATATAACGCACTAGATCTCCTAGTTGACAAAGAGCATTGTACAATGGTCCCTTGTTTGCGTGGAGCATTTATAAGAATAGGCCGCACTGCCCCCTCCACGACACCATATGCTACGAAAACTAACACTAGACGATTTTTATTATTTTGTCTGTGTTAATCAGTGCGGTGGTTAACATGTAACGCACTAGTGCTCCTTGTTGCAATAGAGCATCGTACGATGTTTTATACTATTTGGGCGGTGCATTTATAAGACCACCACACACCGACGTTGGTGCGTACACCATGTAAAGCGCACCGGTTTCTTGATATATTTTTTTTTACCTGAAAAGTTGACAATTTATTTATAAAATATATTAATGAATGATATGGTACAGGTTTCGTATTGATAAAGAAATGGCTGACAAGAGATCAAATAACAAAAATACTGATAACACATCAAGAAAAGAAAAAAATTCAAGTTCTTTGTAAATTCTTTACAAAAAATATTATTTTTGAACTATCTGTAAGTTTAACTAATATGTATTGTTTACTGTGTATCATGTAGAGCCACAAATGACGAAGCTCAATAAGATTATTTTTGATCTAGGACCAGAAGAGCATAAAAGCTTGATGGTAAAATTGCAAAAGGATGAATCAGGTGAATGAAAAAATACTATCGATCCAATATGAGTTTCTTTTTTTAATTCTCATTAATAATATACTTAAAATTATTAGATAACATGTTTCAAAAAATCTATTAATTCACATATGTTTAATTTTCTACAAGGATCAACAACTCAGAAAAGGAATGTTGTTCTAAGAAAATAAAAAAATTGAACATGCAAATGAAAATGAATTGCTCCTTAGCTCATCTGGAGTGGTGCTGGAGGTTAATGAAAGGGGGAAAAAATTTTACAAAAGTTTGAGGGATCTAGTGGAATGAATGTATAGACGTTCTTTCCACTTAAAATACAAAAATCAATCCAATGATTCCAAGAACCAAATTTTATCTAAACTACAAGAAGAGTTTCCATAGAATTGGTCAATGAGACATGTCAGAATTTTAATAGCAAAAACGTACAACAACAAAAAAGAAGGAATGAAAAAGTAATATTACTTTAAATGTTTTTCTAGAATTATATTTGTAAATATCATTTATAAATATCACTTTTTTTATATTTACTTTTCATATATCAATATAAAAATTAAATAGTTTATTGTCATGTTACATTTTCAGGAAGATTATGAAAATCTCAAAAGATGAACAAGCTGATATCAGAAATATGCCAGTAGGAATGTCCAAAAAGGTGTACAAGGATATGGTCAAAGAAATGGACAAAATTGCATCACAGGAGGAGCCATATCAACAACAATGTGCTTCAAATGTAATATGTAATCATTGAGTTTTTCAATCATTAGGTACAATAAATAAACAATTTAGCATTAAGTATTAATTTTCAAGTATTCTCTTGCAGAAAAGAAAAGAAAATGGAACCTATTCAACACATAAAATAGGAAAAAAAGGGTTGATATCTAAGTTTGTGAGTATTTTTTTTTTTTTGTAATTTAGACTAATCCTAATCACCCACGGGTTTCGAACCGGTGACCTTGCAGACAAAGTGCCTTAACAGTTCACCCCATCACCGACTGCTCTACACCACGTGGGCTTAGTTTGTGAGTAATTGTTACTTCCTTATAACAACTTAACTACATTTCATTTTCGTATATTTTAAGTTATTTTACAAAAATCATCATTGAATGTCTTCAAACATGTGCTAACATACAAAGAAGAACCATCAAATGAATTGATTGACATTGGGTTAAATATGGGTTGTGAGTATATGTTGGCATATCATAAATTAATTGTGGAATCTGTAAGCATCTTTCGATCTTGATTTACTTAGCTTCGTCTATAATTAATAGAACAAAAAAATATTTTATATTAAATATATGATTTGTTATGGGGTATAAAACTTGCAGGAAACAAATTATGGAACTATGCCAACAGATGAAATCTTGAAAGATGGCATACTACATGGTTTTGAAAGAATGTGTATGGTTCATGAGTCAATTGTTGCTATGGTACATCATTTCTCTTTTATTTGCATTCATGTTTATTATTTAATATTGCAATTTTGATTATTCTCGCCAATGTATATACACTCATTACAGTTTATTTTTATGTTTGTAGATGGAAGATAAAGAAGAAGAAAACAATCAACACTGTGAACAAAACATTCCTGAAAATAACCCAAGTCATGGAAGTAGCTCTAGCAGTGACAACAGTTGAAGCGAAGAATGATGATCATTATGTTTGGGTATCAAAGCAAGGCATTGTATTTTTTGAAACATTTGTCTGTGAAATCAGACATTTTGTTTAATGTAATGGACATAGTGTCCCAATTGAAAGACAAAGGGATACCAATAACTGTCCCATTTTGTATGACAAAGACTGTCTTATTCATATATATATATATACAAATATGTTTTAATTTATTCTATTGTGTTCTCCATTGTCGCTGTGAAATGTAACACCACTGATTAAATTTATGGATGATTAAATATTATAATGAAGAGATGTGAAATTTGATGATATGATATAACAAATTAATTCAAACATCACATTCAAATGCAATAATAAAGATTTAATTGATATGAATATTGTTATAAGATATGTGTTGTATTTTGATAAATAATGAATTTTAAAAAATCACAATAATTATGATATGATATAACAAATTAATCCAAACATCACATTCAAATGCATTAATAAGAATTTAATTAATATGAATACTATTATAAGATGTGTCAACTTTTGATGAATAATGAATTTTTAAAAATCACAATAATTGCACTATCATAGGTCGATGTTTCTAAAAAATATAAAATGAACACCAGTGCGTTTGTATGATACAGCGCACTGGTGCGTTTCTACGACCTATGGGCACCGTACAAATACCAATACCAATTATAAATCTCAGTGCATTTGTGCGATACTGCGCACTGATGAGTTTATGTGAGACTACACACCGGTGCATTTGTACGACCTATGGGCACCGCAAAAATACCAATATGAATTAGAAAAATCGGTGCGTTTGTTTGATAATGCGCAATAGTGCACTTCAATAAGACTATGTACCAGTGCGTTGATACGACATATGGGCACCGCACAAATCCCAATACGAATTAGAACAATCGGTGTGTTTGTTTGATACTGTGCATCGGTGCGCTTCTATAAGACTACGTATCGGTGCATTGATATGACATATGGGCACCACACAAATCCCAATACCAATTAGAACGGCCTCGTGTGTTGTATCACCTATAGTGTGCCCAGTGTGGTTGTATACCCTTACAGCCCGGTGCATGCACCTTCGACCGCCATAGGCCATGACACGCACCAGTGCGTTGACACCTTAGTAGCGCACCAATGAAAAAAAACATTTGTAATAACCTCCGGCCACCTAGGTTTTTTAGTTGTGTTGAAATTCTGTTAAAAGCTCCGCCAAACCTCCATTACCAAAAACGGATTTTGTAGCAAATGTTTTTTTGACAATTTTGGCCAATTTTATAACACTAAAAAGCTCCTTTATAACCTCCGCTAGAGGGTCTTTTCCTTGTAGTGAATGTCGGATGTGTCTAGTAGAGGTGGAAAGTAGGGCTGAAGGAGGTCCACATTGAACACTGGGTGCAAACCAAGGAATGGTGGAATACTGAGCTAAAAGGCATTGTCCCCTGAGCGAGCGAAGCTTGCGGTGGATTCTAGCGAGGCGCTCCTTCTGCAAATGTAGCCACACTTTGTTTCCCACCTGGAAGTTGTGTGGCACCTGATATTGATCATGTCACTGCTTATACTTATCATTGGCTCTGTCCAATATGTCATGAACCTATTGGCGGATGTGTTGAATGCACTCAATGAATTTGTTCACCTTATCAACTTCAGAGTAAACATGAGTCAAATCTCCCTAAGTAGCCGCAAATGGCATGGCTACGTCAATGGGACCTAGTAGTTCGAATCCCAAGCCCACCTGGAAGGGGTTGTGACAGGTTTAGTTGTGGAGAGCCCGATTATAATTGTGATGTACATAGGGGAGGATCTCATCCCAATGGCGTGGATGCTTTGATTTGTACATGCACAGAAAGTGTATGATCATCCTGTTGATGACCTTTGTCTGGCCATCAGTTTGGGGATGGAAAGTTGTGGACTTGGTGAGCTTGGTGTACAACATAGACAAGAGGTTGGACCAAAATTTATTGAGGAACCTATTGTCTCGATTTGAGATGATAGACTGTGGGATACCAAAGTGTACCCACACTCATTCAAAGAAGAGTTTAACAATGGCTTCTGATTCTTGCAGGCTGCCATAATGGCCATCTTTGAGAATCTGTCGACAACCACAAAAAAACAGTCATGTCCATGCTTAGTAGAAGTAAGGCCCGACATTTAATTCATGGAGACACATTCCCAAGGTCGACTAGGGGTAAGCAGTGGAGTATAGAGGTCTTGCTTCTTGATGGTCGGTTTGGAAATGGCGTAGGAAGTATAAGACAGGATGTACTTCCCAACATCCTGTCGAAGGTTCGGCCAATAGAAATACTTCTGTAGTGCTCTTCCCAAATCCTCTTGGCACGCTTGCTTGAAGGAACAAAAAGGTTTCCCAAGTGACATAGCAGTGCATCCTAGACGTGAAAATCTGGAATTTGCTTACCCTCCAAGAGTGTCTTGTATGTGTGTTTGAATTCTGGATCGCTTTCATAGAGAAGCGGCCAATCGGAAGTCTCGTGCCCATAAGAGTTGAGCATGGTGGTTAGCGCCATGATCGATGGTCGGTTGCGGTAGTTTGAAACATTATTGGTGTTGCCCTTCTTGTACTTGATGTTCAAATGAAACTATTGTAGGTATGTGACCACTTTTGATGGTGATTGTTCTACAACTTCCCTTATGTCTGTATGAACTACAGGGGTTGGCGGCCTGTGTGGATGATCGTTTCCTTCCCCAAAATGTAATGCTTCCATTGTCAGAAAGCCTACACAATGGAATACATCTCTTTTTCATAAGTTGGATACTTCCAGACTGTGTCGAAAAGTGTCTCACTGTGATATGCCACTGGATGCCCTTGTTGAGTAAGAAATGCCCCAACATCATATTCAGAGGCATCTGTCTCGATCACAAATGGTTGTTTCAAGTCTGGTAATGTGAGCACTAGTGCAGAGCAGAGGAGATGTTTCAACTCTATGAACGCCTTCTGTTGAGATTCATACCAAAATAATTTTGAATTCACTCCTCCCTTGGTGACTTGACTCAAGGGCCAAGTGATATGAGAGAATCCTAACACGAACCTACGGTAGAAATTGGCAAGACCCAAAAAGATGCAGAGCTCTGTTAGAGTGGTTGGGGCTGGCCAATCTCGAATGACTTGGATCTTGGTTGGATCCACATGCACCTCCCACTCATCAATAATGTATCCCAGATACTGAACTTGGGTCATGCCAAAATTGCACTTCTCCAAATTGGCACACAACTTGTGTTGTCGCAGTGTTTGGAGGACCTTTCAGATGTGGTGGAGGTGCTCTTCCCAAGTCTGGCTGAAGATCAGGATGTCATCCAAGTACACCACTACAAAAGTGTTGGTGAATGGCCACAAGATGTCATCCATCAGCCTCATGAAGGTTGTGGGAGAATTCGTCAACCCCAAAGGCATGACCAACCATTCAAAAACGCCCTCATTGGATTTGAAGGTAATCTTCCACACATCAGAGGGTTCAATTGGTACTTGGTGATACCTAGACTTCAAGTCGATCTTGCTAAAATGATAAAAGTTGCAAAGATATTTTATTATTCAAAATTATAGGAACCCTTTAAATATTCCACCATTTGTGCCACATTATCATGCATGATACAATTGACATGTGGCAGATAATGTGGCTTCCTAGGTCCATGTGTTTCTCCGAGGGTGGTGTGGCACCGACGAAAAATCTTCAAAGGGCTCTAATTTGGCACCCTAGACATAGAATTCAATGAAATTTATATCTTGGGAAAACTCTTAATAAACATAGGATGTTTGTAACCTCATAAATGGGATTTTAAATAGAGGAAAGAAGTATACATTTATGACCCTAATCTCCCCAAGGTAACTTAGGAGGCCAAGTTTTTTATTACCACATCCACATTCCAATTGCTTTGGACTTTTTTGTTCTAATTATTGATTGTTTTATAAATTTATATATAATTATATGTCCAAGCAAACATTTTCCCCCCCAAAAATAACTTTATGGAATCCTTAACTATTACCCAAGATCAATGTGTGATTTGATGTTGCTATCTCTAAAATGCTAAGGACGGGATATGTGGTTGAAGAACTAGATCTACAACTAGAAACATGATGCCACAAACAATAAGTATTCAATCTTATTGATTTGGATCTTGGAGATGGAACAACCTACAAATATCTTTGAGAAAATGAAGTGGGGTTTGTAAAGGTTTTATCTGATACCATGAAGATGTTTACAATAATATCCCAAGAACATAAACTACTCTGAAACCCAAAAACACCTTATACAAGAGATAATGGAATTGATCTATTTGATTTGTTGTATCAAATATAAGAGAATGTCTACTATATATAATAAAGAAAAAGATCTAGTTTTCTTTGTTGAACATATAAGGATGCCCACTTAAACTTACAACCAATAATACTTGGTTGTATTTGAAAATTGGAAAATAACACTAACACTTTTTAGATCCCACTATACTATTGAAAGTAAAATTTCTTATGGTTAAAAAATTTAATGGTATGTTTCTTAGTATAAAAGAAAAGTGAAATTCATTTCATGCTTAACATAATGGAACTGTATAATTCTTTCAAATTGACAAATAACATGTTTGTCTGATATATAAAAATAACCAATATAATTATTTTTTTAACTCTAATTTTATCATAAACTAAAAAAATCAAATATATTAAGATGAAAAAAACTTTAAACATATATATATTTTCATCTCCAAATATTTGATTTAAAATAAATTTAAACTAATAATTATTTATCAAATTAAAGAATCGTTAAAATTATATTAATGTGAGACTTCATTGTCACCATAATCTTCACTAAGCATAGTATGGTTACGCGTATTATTATTATTGTTACGATTTTCCATTTGAAGAAAAATAGTTTTAACCTCATTATCATAAATAATTTTAACCACAGAAGTCCATGTACTGCGCTCACCCACACTTACTGACTATTGTCTTCATACATAAAATTCTTTAAACTTTCCAATATTCCACATATTTGTATGCCACGTCAGTCAATGGTTAAAGTTTGTTAATGGGAATGGTTAATGACTCCACATATAAAGAGTCTTTGAAGTCTTAGTTATAGAGAGTGACGTGCACCATGGGAATGGTTAATGACTCGACTCCGCTCTGTAAAAGTTTGTGGACAATCAATTATTCCATGCAAAGTCTTTGTATTATAATTATTGCACGCAAATGACTTCGCTCTGTAATCTGTAAAAGTTAGTGGACAGTCAAAGTCTTTTCATTATATAAAGAGTCTTTGAAGTCTGAATTATAGAGAGTGACGTGCACCATGGGAATGGTTAATGACTCGACTCCGCTCTGTAAAAGTTTGTTGACAATCAATTATTCCATGCAAAGTCTTTGTATTAATTATTGCACGCAAATGACTCTGCACCATGGGAATGGTTAATGACTCGACTCCGCTCTGTAAAAGTTTGTTGACAATCAATTATTCCATGCAAAGTCTTTGTATTAATTATTGCACGCAAATGACTCTGCACCATGGGAATGGTTAATGACTCGACTCTTGACTTCATTATATAAAGAGTCTTTGAAGTCTCAATTATAGAGAATGACGTGCACCATGGGAATGGTTAATGACTCCGGACTTCGCTCTGTAAAAGTTTGTGGACAATCAATTATTCCATGCAAAGTCTTTGTATTATAATTATTGCACGCAAATGACTCTGCACCATCGCGTTTGTGGACAATATGCAAAGTTTTTGTATTATAATTATTGCGCGCAAATTATATATGAAAATTGACTTCATTATTTAAAAGTATTTGAGTTATCAAATTATTTTATTTGAAATTCATGTATGTGCAGACATATATCTTGTCAACACAATATTAAAATTTATACAAATCCCTTTACAGGATAAACATCTGTCATTACGGGATGAATGTGAGTGACTATTGACTTCATTACAAGTAAAAGTCTTTGGAGGACGAATTATTCCTTTTAAAGTCTTTGTAGTGCATGACTGGTAAATGACTATTTCCTTCCCTGAAGTCTTTGCTCTCTCCACTATATATATATATATATTATATGGAATATGTGTCAGATGAGTAAATATTTGGTTAATATTTAATGTGGATTAAAATTATTTAATATTGATGGATAGTATATGCTTATCATTAAATTTAAATTTGTTTAAATTTAATAGTGAGCATATACTATCCACCAGTATTAAATAACCTAACAATAAATAACTTATGACTTGGGAAATAATGGTCGCCGCAGTGAATGACTCTGCTGTAAAAAATCCGTGGCCACTCATTCCATGCAAATTCTTTATATTATACTTATTTGACGCGAATGATTTATTACTATGGACTTCATTGTACCGCCCCAAAGGTTACTGACTATTGGCTTCATACACAAAACTCTTTAGAGTCTCCCATATTCCACATATATGTCTTTCACATTGGTTAGTCACTGTTGACTTGATTATATTCAATGCCCAGTGTGTCAATGGTGTTATAATTATATTCAAAAATAAATGAATATATCATATTTTTTATTTTAATTATTGTATTATTATTTGTTTTTTCTTCTAATAAATTTTTGAATAATTAAAATAAATGGTTATATTATTATTATTTTTATTTTTAGTAATTCAAAAATAAATGAATATATCATATTTGTTATTTTAATTTTGTATATATTTATATTTAATAATAATAATAACTTTTATTTAAATTGATATATGTGTTATAGCAAATATCTAGTCATTACTATTTAAAAAATATCTATAAGGTGTATATGGTTTATCTTTATCTAAATTATTAGATGAGCAACAATATATTATATGAATAAAAAATTTAACATATAAGCAACATTAAGCCATAGCATAAGAATATAGAGGCAAATCCACATATTTGTTGTTGTGATGTAAAGCAAGCACCCACCTCCCTTTTTACATTATCTTTTGGAGGTACCCACCTACACGAGGGTCCAACATATCTTCTATATTGCGAGCTACAACTTGTTGGAAGCACCCACTCCCACTTACATTAAATTAGCAAGCTTCTACCTACATGAGGCTTCTACCTCGATTTTCTTCTATAACCTACAACTTGCTAGGAAACTCCTACTCCCTCTTCTACAAGCTCTAACTTGCTCTTTTTCAGGCTACTACTGGAGAGGAGACACCAATAACCTGATAAGATTACAATTTTATTTTTCTAGTTAACTTACTCTTTATCTTTGTTTTGTACTTTGTCTCGGCCTCCCCTTACTCATCCTTGCTTCATATTTTCTCTTCTTTCTCTTTATTTCTTTGCTAAGAAATCCATTAACTTGGTCTCACAACAACTCAATCTTCAAAAAACTATCTCACCATCCAAATGAACATATTTGTATGTACATGACTTGTTGATTGTTAGTGTTCCATGTAGGGATCTGAAATGAAAGGTTGTCCCTGTGTATTCCACCTATTCATTTCACATTTTTATGATTTTGAATATAAAAACAAAATTAATAGTCCATCAAATATTATTTAAAAGAGTAACATCTGCCAATTGTAATGATTGCATAAGCCAAAACAATGTAGATTTATTTTTGCACATTGCAGTTTGCATACACATTTTTCTTAAAGACAATACACAATTATACATGGTATTTTCATTGAAAAAATGTGTATATTCTATTTCATTATGGTTTCTTTCCTTGCCATTTTTGTATGAACATATGTCAGTTTCATTTTTTAATGTTAATTATACCAACAAATTGCAAATAAAAACAAAATACTTCATCAATAATATCTTCAACATGTTATGCATCAGACTATTTGTAGTTACTAAATACCAAAAATATGAAACAATATACGAACTAAAGGTATCGAAGCATGAAATGATACAAGTTGCAAAGACATTTGGCTTATTCGCAATCAAATGCAATGCTGGATTGCTTCTCTATGAGGAACCTCCAACATGCCTGTTAGTTCAATTGACAATACGGTTTTAAGATGCTTCTTCCCTTCTATCTAAGACAATGACCTCCAAAACCCTAACTACTAGTGGTCCCTTGCATAACATAGGTTAAGCACTTTATTTATTAACTATGTCCTGTTTATAACTAATTGTGGTCCCTTTTCTATAATGCGGGTCAACCACTTACAATTATTATTAATGTGGATAACCGCTTACAGGCTTTATTGACTCAACTAACTAACTATGACTCAGACTAGTTCCCTTGGGCTTATTACATAACTAAAGGGGTTAGGGTTAGACCCTAACATGGCGTCCTCCATCAAAAGAAGCCTTTTCCTCAAGGTTGAAGCTGCTGAAACTACTGAAGAATAGTGGTCGGTTCCCATGCCACATCTTTCAGAGAGGTTTCTTTCCACTTGATGAGGACTTCCTTGATCTTACGACCGCGAAGATGTCTTGCGTGATTATCGAGGACCTGTTCTAGTTAGATCCAAAGTGATCCTTCGTCATCCAATTCTGATCTGAATGGGAATATTAGTTTTGTTGTGCTAAGATCCAATTCAAAATTTAAAGAAAGTGCTTGAGGATGATGAGGTTAATTGAAATTTTAACATGAGTTTTTATGTGTTTTTATGTGAATTTCATGAGAAAAATAACATAAATAATACATTGAACAACCCATATTTAACGTACACATGTAGGTTTTAACTCAAATTATAAATATTCACACACGAATCTTATACCGTAAAATAAAACTATAAAGTAAGAGCATAAAACATAAATGTATAAACACATAGATTTTTCCCCAGATCCCCAAATCTAGACTACCTAAATTTCGATTTTTCTTCATTATATTCTCTTTAGTGTTACAACACATATATATACATTCCGAAGCATACATAAACCCCAATCCATTAACCCTGGATTAGAACATAACCGTAGTTCCCTTGACCGGATCTACAAAATACCAGGGGCCGAAAACCATCGAACCTCAAAACCATGTGCAAAACCATGCACAAAACCAAGCAAAGGACCGCCTGCCGAGTGGGTCCGGCACAGCGCACCCGTGGGGATCGATTCGCCCTCGTGACCTCCCGCAAACACCGACGCAACATACAACACAGTGGGGGCTGAATCGTGGAAATAATATAACACATACCCAACATTCTCCCACTTGTCGTTTTCTTTCCGCAAGGGGCCACAGGAGAGCTTAGTCATTGGCCCAATACTTCAACATCCATTGTTTCTCTACACCAAGAGAACTTTTGAGTGCTCACAGACTTCGTCAATTCATCTGCAACATTATTCAAAGTGTCCACCTTTACCAGCAACACCCTTTTAGCCCCAACCATATCTCTAACAAAGTGATATTGAACATCAATGTGCTTTGTCTTTGAATGATAAGCAAGGTTCTTAGCCAAGAAAATTGCAGAGACTTCGTCATCAAGGTACTATCCTTATGTCATTTACTCAACCCCATACTTGAACACAATCTTTGCAACCAAACTCGCTCTCTTGCTTTCATGAGTGTCATGATATTCTGCCTTCCGTAGTTGGAAAGGAGCCAGCTGCGACAACTTGGCTTTTACTCATTCAATGGACCGCGCCCTCCAAATAAACACACCACTCGTAGATCTTCTTTGTCCGCATTCTGTACCCATCGCATCAACAAACCACGAATGTCCAACATTCTTTCCAATCCTCGGGTCTTCTCTCGCAAGACAAGCCATAATCACTAGTGCCATGTAAATATTTGAAAACCCGCTTCACTGTCGTCCAATGCTCCTTCCCCGGGTTTGACATAAACCTGCTCAATACTCCCACTGCATGTCCAATGTCTGGTCTAGTACATACCATTACATACATTAGGCTACCCACTACACTTGCATATGGAACACAGGACATATTCTCATCTTCTTCTTGTGTCTTGGGACACTACTCAGCAAACAAATTTACACCTACAGGAATAGGAACATTCATCAGTTTACTATCCCGCATATTGAACCTTTGCAATATAGTCTCGACATACTTCCTCTGGTTTAACCAGAGCTTCCTCTTTGCTCGATCTCTCTTAATTTTCCATGCCCAAAATATAATTTGTAGCACCAATATCCTTCATGTTGAATTTGGAGAACAGTTGGGTCTTCAAATCTTGGATAATTTCTTTGCCTTTTCCAATCAACAACATATCATCCACATACAAGACCAAATAAATAACATTATCACCAATTAATTTAAAATAAAGACAGTGATCCTGCTTGCTTCTGGTGAAGCCAAGTCCTCATATGTAGGTATCAAATTTCTGATACCACATCCTTGGTGACTGTTTTAACCCATACAGGGACTTCTTCAACCTGCATACCAGTTCTTTCTTACCCTTCACCATAAATCCTTCAAGTTGCTTCATGTAGATCTCCTCTTCTAGATCCCTGTGAAGAAATGATGTCTTCACATCTATCTGTTCTATCTCAAAACCAAATGCAGCAGCAATAGATAAAAGTAATCTAATAGAAGTAACTTTGGCAACAGGAGAAAAATATCACCAAAATCAATTCCCGGCACCTGGGAATAACCTTTTGCTACCAACCGAGCTTTGTATTTATCCACCTTGCCTTCTACATTCATCTTCTTCTTAAACACCCATTTGCTCCCCAATGGGCTTCTCTTCCGGCACTTAATTCCACCTTTCCACTGCATCCCATGCATCGTTTTTATGCAAGGATGCTATTTCATCAACCATGGCTTCCTTCCAGAGTTTTCCATCCTCTGAATCTACTGCCTCCCTGATGGTTCTAGGATCATCATCAGCTATAGTTAAAGAAAAATTTGAACATAAAGCAGATGGAATATACCTTTCTAGTTGTCTTCTTTCTCGAATTGATCTTCTCACAGTTGGAATTTGTGGCTCTTCCTCTTCTAAGTATTCTTCGGTTGTAGAGTCCGATTCATCCTCCTTTAGCTCAAACTCTATATTCTTAGGTTCCTTTCGTATGATTTCATTTTTAACAATATCTTTCACCTCTCTAAACACCACATATCGGCTGTACACAACCTTCCTTGTTTTCGGGTTCCAAAACTTGTAACCCTTTAAACCACCCTTATACCCAATAAATATACGTCGTTCAAATTTATTATCCAACTTGCTCCTTTTCTCCTTTGGAACATGTACATATGCATCACATCCAAATACCCTCAGATGTGAAAGAGAGGGTTTCTTACCAGTCCATACCTCATGTGGAGTCTTATCCTCCAACGCCGATGAAAAGGTGATCTGTTAACCAAGTAACATGTAGTCTCCACTACCTCTACCCAGAATTATTGTCCTAACCTGGTACCACTGAGCATGATTCTTGCCTTTTCCATTAGCGTTCTATTCATTCTTTCTGCAATTTTTTTTTGTTGAGGTGTGTATGGAGTAGTCTCCTATCGTGCTATACCACACTTCTTACATAACTCTTCAAATTCCTTCTAGCAGAAATCCCCCACCATTATCTGTCCTCAACACCTTTATCTTCTTCTCTGTCTGGTTTTCCACCAGAGCCTTAAATTCTTTAAATATCTCAAAGACTTCAGATTTATTTCTCAAGAAATATATCCATGTATTCCTTGAGAAGTCATCTATGAATGAAACATAGTACACAGACTCACCCAGTGATGGAACCGACATAGGTCCAAACACATCACTATGCACAAGCTCTAATATATTTTTCGCCCTCTTAGCACCAGAAGGAAAACTCACCCGATTATGCTTCCCATATACACAATGTTCACAGAAATTGAAATCCAGAGAGCTATTAGACATACCTTCTACCATACCATTTCCATGCAGTATCCGAAGGCCCTTCTCTCTAATATGTCCAAGCCTTTGATGCCATAGCATGGTCTTTTCTCCTGCAGACAAATATAGGCTTTCCGTCCACTTTCAGGAACCCACAATTGTTACACCCATCAATAACAAGATTATCCTCAGAGCCAGCGCAGTCTCCGTCCGAACTCCCCGCATTAATACCAAAGGTTTCCCAACCATCTTTGCAGTATCTTTCGAACATTGTTTTTACACCTCACATCATCCCCCCCCGCCATAAACCGGGGGGGGTTCCGGCCAATGCGTGAACATGGGAGAACACCAGGAAGTGTTCTAATCCTTCCACCTTGGCAAATTTCTTCAAATACCTTTCACGTCCGATGATTCGGCCCTCCTATCATCCTCAGAAGACATCACCACCATCATATTTCTCATACTCGCAGAACCACTCCCTATGGGGAGTGAACTGAAAGGATGCACCTGATTCAATCAACCATGACTCATGATTTACATGTGTATTTGAAGTAGAAGCCAAACACACATCCCCACCTTCATCCGAGGTGGTTTTTGCCTCTGTAGAAGGAGCATCATCAGATCCCTTTCCTTTCTTAGGAGCTTTAGATCTGCAGTCCTTTTTGTAGTGCCTTTCCTTTCCGCATTTCCAGCACACTTTTACAAACTTTCTAGGAGATTTAGATCTCCCACTCAAAACCTTATTCTTGTTTCTGTTTTGGGACCTTCCTTGTACAAATAAGTCATCTCCATTCTGACCCTCCATATTTCTCCGTCTCATTTCCTCTGACAGCAAGGCTGAGACAATGTCATCAAAATTCAAGGTAGTTGTATTGCTACCTATTGCAATAACCAGAATGTCCCATGAATCTGGTAGAGAACACAACAAACTGATGCACTTATCTTCATCCGAGATTTTAATATCAACAGATGACAACTGACTTACCACAGTATTGAAGGCGTTCAGATGCTCTGTCACTGAGTCTCCATCCTTCATCCTCAGGTTATACAACTTTTTCCGTAGGAACAATTTATTCACCGGAACAACTTATTCACCGTAGACTTAGATTGGCACAAACCCCAAGTTTTTTCCCACAAATTTCTTGTCGCAGCTTCCCGTACACCAACACCGAATCCGACACACAACCGCATTGTGCCCTCGGCCTTTCTCGATCCGCCTTTTCCAGTCTTCATCTGACATTGCCGTTGGTTTAGTACCTGGATCTACCACGATCCACTGATCTTTATCCACCAGCAGATCCTCCATCTTGAGCTTCCACAACTCAAAACTCCGACCATTAAATTTCTCGATCTCTATCTTTCCGCCGCTCGCCATATTCTTTCACCGCAAGAATCGATCCCGCAGATCTCCCACTGCACAGGGTCTACCACAGGCCCGAGCAAAAAACCCTCAACAGCAAAGGCGTCCCCTTGAAGCCGAAACAGCTCCGATACCAAATGTAGGTTTTAACCCTGAACAGAAATTATCTACACACGAATCTTATAACAGAAAATAAACAATAGCGAGAGCATAAAACACAAAACAGATAAACACTGAGATTTTCCCCTGGATCCCAAATCGGGACGACCAGCTTGATTTTTCATTATATTCCTTTTAGTGTTACAACACATATATATACATGCCGGAGCATACATAAACCCCAATCCATTAACCCCGGATTAGAACATAACCGTAGTTCCCTTGACCGGATCTACAAAAATACCAGGGGCCGAAAACCATCGAACCCCAAAACCATGTGCAAAACCATGCACAAAACCATGGGCGGATCCGCCTATGAGTGGGTCCGCACAAAAAACAACGGTGGGGACTGCTTCGCCCCTCGTGACCCCCCAACTACACCCGACGCAACATACAGCGCGTGGGGCCAATCGTGGAAAGAATATAACACATACCCAACAACATAATCATCACCTTAAACAGTCACGCAACATAATATGATGGAGTTCACCTCACCTGGGCTACGTCTCCTTGGTCCAGCTTCCAATGGCTTGGCCCTCTTCTATTATGCTCAAAAGTGTGATTACATGTGTTTATAATGCTCAAACAACTCTGAAACTTGTTCCATCAGCTCCAGAATTCCCAAAAATGCAATTTTTGTTTACACAGTAGCATTGGCAACTCTATTATATATAGTACATCCACATTGATTTGTCTTTCAGCACCCTTCTGCTTATCACAGAAGCGTTGAGCTCAAACCTAGGAAGAGTTAGGGTTTCCCCTTGATTTTCCAATGTGTCCTGGACCCTTAAAGATGCATGTAGAATCTCAGTGACCTCCTTTTTGTGTGTTTGGCTTACTTGTTTTCTCTGAGAAAGTATTTTCATCTCTTTGATTTCTTTGTAATTTGGGAGATTTTTCACCATTTCAAACACCTTTTGTCGCATTGTTCTTGAATTGATTCGAAGTGATTTGTCGTATGCACTAGTCATCACTGCATCCCTTATCTTACCTTCGATTTAGTGTCAAAAATAAGATCACAAATTGTTTGATTCACAAGTCTAGAAGAGTGTGTCCTTTGCCCAAATTCAAAATAAATTGAAAGTGATTTTCATTTTATTTTTTATTTGGTTTGTCTTCATCGTTTTGAAAAATAGGAGTGAAAATAATTTCATTCATGTGTTTTTAAAACAATTTTTATTTCCATTCAATTGAAATAAAAGTGAAAGGATTGTTATTGCATTTCTTCTTTCATTCGTTTGCTTTTCTTTTGATTGAATTTCAAAGTAAAAAATATACATATATATCATGTGCGCATGTCTTAAGTGAAAAAGAGAAGTATTTTCGTTTTTTCAATGAGTTGCATTTGTTTGGGAAAAAGTGAATTCGATTAAAAAGAATTATATTTCATAGCTTTGAGCTAGTTTGGGAGGCATTATTGTTGTTGCATTGATTTCAGTTTTTCTTGTATCTCTTCCCTAAATAGTTCAAGCTTCATCGAAATGGATTTTTTTTTTTTGCATTTATCTTACATCATATGATTCAGTTGACATCAAATTTGAGCCAAAACTGAAACTTAACTCAATATCAACATCAAAATCCACCCAATTTACCTTAAGGATCATTTGGAACTAACGAGAACATTTAGTGGTCTAGGCTAGAGAGGTGTTCCAGCATCATAAAACATAGGAATTGTCGTTGACGGTCAACGTTACAGCGTAGGGGTAATATCTTGTCCCACGTATGAAAGTATATTGATGTATGATAAGTATATTTGGGGTTCTCTCATCGAACGGTTACACATTAGACAACACTACAATGGACTGGACTTCCACGTATTGTCGCCTATATTTGGGGAGACACCATTAGGTTGCAAGTGTAACATAGGTAACTGAGTCGGCTGCATTGTAAATGTGATACACCGAACACAACATTAGGGGAGATCGGATGTAATACATAAGTACTTAGTCATTTTTCTCTCATTTATCACCAACGTGTACATTACAGTTCACGAATACTTGGTAAACCTTTATGCCTAGCACACCCTTTTTTATTTAATTTTTTTAATTCTAAAAGTAATTGCCCACGAAAACATCCTACCCGTGCAGTTCTCTAGCCTCATTATTGCTTGGTAAATTGTGAATTTTTTCACCTCTTCCTTCTTTGATGTTGCTTTGAAAGGTAGTCGTGGTTGAATCGTCGAATTCACCTCGTCCCTCCTCTAACGGATCTCAAGAACCTCCTCCTGAGATCCCTCGAGTTCCAGTTGGGCCCCTTGAAGTGTAAGGTGTTGAACTCGGGATTGTCATTAGTGTTCAACCTATTTCATCTCGACCACCATGTGAGGATTCTCCTTGGACGACATCGGGAGACTCTGAGTTGGAAAGCCCTAAACCGTCTGCACATTTTACTATCTTTCCTAAAAATCCACTCTTTGATCCGATTGTGGTCTCGCCTCAACAGGCTTATAGCGTTTTTTATCAACCCAGAATTCCCTTTCGTGCTTCTCCAATAGCATCTCACTCTACTGTCCATCGGTTATTTCCTAAAGAAATGGCATGCAATGCTGATGATGTTCCATTCGTGAGTGCTCCTCAAAGCACTCTTTAAGGAACCACTGGCACCTATATCTCAGAATTTGCTTCATCTGTGTTTCCCTCTGAAAGCAAGTTGTTCGGTTCCACACCTCACGATTCAGGCAGTGGGACCGAAATGCCTTTCAGTCATGTTGCGTCTACGCTTCCACACAATTATACCTCTTTGGGAAACCTTATTTCTGGAGCTTCTGTTGGTACACCTTTATTCCCAAATCCCGTTTGGTCAACGGGTATTCCTCCATCTTCCAGCCCGTTCATTTTGAATGTGGCTGCCGCGTCTCAACCTGTTGTTCGACCTACAGTCACTATTGGTCTAATGATTGTTTCGATCGGATCGTCTACCCCCTTCTCGCCATACACGATTACTGCATTTACACCATTATCCGTGTCTGGGGGGAAGTCTAATCCTCTTTACATACCTCCCCTATTGGGTGGGGCGCAGCCAAATTCCAGACCTATTCCTGGGGCAGGATAGCCTCACATTCAATATTTGTGGGTTCAACAGTGCCTTCAGCATCAGAACGTATCATATTCATATTTTCAGCAACCTAGCATCCCTTATGTTCAACAACTAAACGTACAATATCAATATGTTCCTCGACCGAACGCTTCTCAACAGTATGTCCAACAACCCGAGCTTTTCGAGAGTGTTGTTGTGACTAACCCTCAGTTTGGTTCTTACACCCAAGTTGGTCTGAATCTCCTTCTGGGTCAATCTGGTCTCTCTCCAATCAGCCTGGTACTTAATACCAGCCATTTCGTCAAGGTCAGTACCAACAACCCCAATCTTGGCCTCAGCCTGGTGCTCAATATCAACAGATTCATTAGTACCAGTAAGCCCAATCAAGACCACAGGCTGGACCTTATGTTCAACAAGGACCACAGGCTGGACCCTATGTTCACCAGGGAGCATGGGTTAGACCCTATGTTCAGCAAGGACCTCACCCTGGATCCTACATCCAGCAAGGTCTGCAACCTCAAATCCTGCAGGGGTCTTATCAACAACCCCGGCAAGGTCCTTATGTTCAATAATACCTACAACAAGGTCCTTACCAGCAATGGGGGCAGTATGTGTATCCAGGACAAAATCTTCCCTATTGGAGGAAGAATTTGCATCAACCATGTTGGAACCCCTCACCCTTTTCTCCTCATACGTTGGAATTTCTAGATGTGTCAAAGCTTACAAATGACCCCATCCAACATTAGTTGCATTGGCTGCCAATTCCAACTAAAATCCCAAGAGATTGTCCAAAATTTGAAGGAAAATCTGGGGAAGACCCCCAAACCCATGTTATGACGTATCACTTGTGGTTCTCTTCTAATTCTTGGGTTGGAGATTCTATTCTTCTTCGTCTTTTCCAACATACTTTGACCAATACTATGGCCAAATGGTATATTGAGCTCCCTCAAGGAATTTTCTTCGATTTCAATTCCTTGGATATGGCTTTCCTCATTGACTTCCAGTTACCTGTCTAGTATGAAACCAACACCCACCTTCTCACCTTATTGAAGTCGTCAAATGCTACTCACATTTCGGATCACATTCACGAATGGAAATATCACTGTCACCTCATAAAATTCGAGCTCCCTGATCAACTGTTGACTGAATGGTTTACGAAATCATTCGTTCTCAAGATTTCTAAATATCTTTCCATGGGTAGGTGTGTCACGGAAGAGGAATTTATAACCAGAGCTCAATCCCTTGATTTGGTTTATTCCCAATCTGGGGCTCTATATGAGTTATTTCCTGACGCGACGTGACCTTCAACTAGTCCTGCATCATCTCAGTCTCCTCCTACGCCTCCAATGGATGGTGTTATTGGGAAAATGGCTCATACTGATAGTAGTGTGCCTAAAAATTCTTCGAAGTCTAAATATCCTATTGTCGCTACTCCCCCCACTCCTTCAAGTAACCAGAAGAATCTTGGTAAAACCTCCAATGTAAATGTTGTTCAATCTACCGCATCAGATAAATCCTCAAAAGGTAAGAAAAAGGGTAAATGCAAGTCCAATCGGAAACCTAAACATGATTTGAAGAAGTCATCTGCTGACAATTCTTCAACACGTAAGCCTAAATATTCTTGTTTGATATGTGATGATGATCATTACACCAAGGATTTTCGTCAACATGCCAAAGTTGCTCATCTTCTAAAGGGCACACCCAGGACTCTGACTATTTTGAAAGAACCTTTCCCTTCTCAGCAGACACAAATGGTAGATCAAGCTTAATCATCTGGAAAATATCAAGTTTTCATTGCTGGAACAGAACTTATCACCATTACTACGACATCAAAAGACTACACCAATCCATCCAAGGCTCATATGGAATCGAAATTTACAAATCACCCTTCCTCTTCCATGCTGCCTACCTTTGGTCCTCTCCATATCAAGAGACCTAGTAGTGACTCCATCGTTCAACCACCCCCAAAAGGTGTTCTTCGAAAATCATCCTATAATATGAATGTGAGAGATGCACAACACTACTATATTATAGAGGATATAGCTCAAGTGCCTTTGGTGATTTTAGCTTTGGAGGTCCTTCAATCGTGTCCATCACAACTTAAGGCACTACTCTCCTCTATTGGAGGGATTGATCTAGTAGATTCTAATCTTATTACTTTCAATCTCAAGAATTTTTTTCCCCATCTCCCATCTCAGGTGGATTTTTTTATTCAAGTTACCGTCATGGGAAAGAATATTCATTGGACTATAGTTGATGAAGGCGCTTCAACTTGAATCATGTCTGTCACATGCTGGAAAGCCATCGGTCCTCCTTCATTAAGTCAGTCCCTAAATACCTTGGAATATTTTGATGGTAGAGGTTCTCGGTCTTACGGTATTCTCAAAGCATTACCCATCCCGTTGGAGGGATAAACAGTAACCATGAAATTTGAAGTGGTAGACGCCAACTTGAACTATAATCTTCTTCTTGGATGTAGTAGGGCGAACACTATGTTATGTGTAGTCTCCACCCTTTTTTGTATCCTACGTTTCCCTCATTAAGGAAATATTGTGACTGTCGATCGGTTGGCTTTCTTCTCCTTTGATTCTTCAACAGAAAACATTTTGTATGTTGGGAAGACCGCTACCCCCTATGAGAACATCGAGACAGGTCTATTCAAAAACTCTTCCCTTATGGGAATTTCTCCACTCCCACCTCATAATGTCACCTCCATCAATATGATTTCATCTGGTCATGATCCAACGATTGTTCCCAATCTCGACCAGCTCGAGAGTTTTGGTGACGTTATGCCTCTAAGCCCGGCTAAGCAAATGTATCAAAGTATTATCATGGCTTATGAGGTTGTGTCCAGAACCAATGATCATTTGGTTTCCTCTCTGGACACTTATGCGTAGTCTCCTTGGTTTGGTTCTTGGGCATCTGATGATCCCTTGAATGAGACTTTCCCCACCGACGAAATTATCGTGGAGGTAATGTCTCTCAAAGAAACTCCATGGGATGATGGACATCATCGTTCCTCATTTCTCCCAATCCCAGGTGACATCTCCGCCTGTCTGGAATCCCATCCTTCGTCTGTACCAGCTGACCCATTTCAGAATCCAACCTTAATTCATGAAGTGTTGTCTGAAGGGGACATGGGAACTATTACTCCAACCTTTCCAATTGACATCTATGGGATAGTCAAGAATGTATTTTTCCAAGTTTCTTGTTCTCCCCATGAGCTCAAGATTTACATTGTTTTCCTCAAAAAGCATGGCCCACCCACTCCCTTTGACCCTGTTCTTACCATTTTGTCACTTACCCTAGGGGGCATTATTTCCCTGCTTTGTAACCCTTACTCGGCTAGGGGGCATGGGAACTTCACTGCTGCTGTGAATTTTCTCACAAAATTGGTCGAGGTAATGCCTACACACGATACCAATGGTAGAACCATGGGTCTATTTCTGTTAGTCATGAAAGGAATCAGTCATCTGAGTTCATTCTTGAACTCTATCTGAAAAAATATTACGCTTAATCATAAGTGTGATACTTTGTACATTAGTGTTTTATTCATTAGTGTGCTTTGAGTTGATTTTTGGTGTGATTGTTTGCTTTGTAGACATGTTTCCTCTTCTCACCTTGTGTTCCACCTATTTTGCAGATGTCCTCAAATCATTATGTCGATTTTTTTATGGCGCTTGTTGTAGCACACGGAACTTGTCTTATGCAACATGAGCACTCTTTTCCCTTGATGGCGAGTTGATTAATTTACAAGGTATTTGTTTGGGTCGAACAACTAATAATATTGTCAAATATAGTGTGGTAATCGAGATAGTATCATATGTTATTGATCTCAAGATTAGAGATTTGGTTGTTAAGTTAAACTCACAACTTGTTGTGCTGCAATTAAATGGCCATTATTCTGTGCGAAATCCTCAAATTTTGCATATGTATTTGTGTGTTCCATTATTGGAAATACATTTTGATTTTATCACATATCAAAATATTCCAAGACATTTAAACACATTAACATATACATTATAAAATCATGTATTAGACAGACATTTGCGTAATATGTAAAAAACCAACACATCAGTATGATGTAAAAGTAACCGTAGAAACACACACACACACACACACACACATATATATATTAGGTTTGTCAAGTGTGTTACATATAAAATCTTAAAAAATATGTGTTCTCTTACAAAAATTACTCTCTAAGCCTACATCAGTATAAAAAATGTAAAAACAAGGTTGTTATCTGCCCACATGGTGCTCGTGGTAGCAGGTGACTACTCAAATCACTCGCCAGAGTGGTCGATGTAGTCTGCCCACAACCCTTATCGTATGCCTCTGGAGGCACAAAGGACTCTCATCAAAGGTAGCATACTCTAGGATGCCTCTCGTAAGTCTAACCAAGTTCCACCCCAACTCTGCTAGTATATCTGCTCCCTCCTCATAAGGAGCATCCTCTACTGGCGGGATACCCTCCACGCAATCAGAGACATACTTGGCGGTCTCTAAGGACCCATATCTGTAAAAACATCATAATTTCACATTTCAGAATACATAACAAAAACATTCGAAAAGGAAAAAAATGTTAAAAAAAAAAGTTTACCTTCATCAGTGCATTGTGTGACTAGTGGAATGGGTAGATCCGGATCTCCTCTGAAGTCGATGTCGGCATATGAGAAGTCCTCAACTATGATAAGTTGATGACGTAACCAACTGAAAAAGGCTGTCGAGAAGTGCATCTGTTGGCCCCCACCCTATTGTGGTATGATCTTGCACCACCTCATCAGCCTCGGGTCCCTCGGGGCTGGTGCATGGACCTCCAACCGTTGGTATTGAAACAATGGTGTTCTCACTAAGAAGAAGGTCACCAGAATGGACCCATACCCAAATTTTTACAACCGCCATGTCTTACACTTGGTTATCTAGCTCTTCATATTAGCCAGTAACCCCTCGCACTAGTTGAACATCGTCGGAGCCAGACAGTCCACTGCGTGCTTGAAATTGAGATTCTGTTGCCTCATGCAATGCCTGGGCTCCTGCAACTCTATTTATCTAATGAAGAACTGTGCGCAAGAGAAGCACTCTTATAGAAGAAATATCTATCTTCCCACTCTTAGTTTTTCGAGCCTTGTGAGAGTGTCTCTGGATGAGCATGTTAGTTTTCTCACCCCCTGCGTGAGCTCCAGAGATTTGGATTCTATCCCCTCTCCTGGACAAACCGGTAATGAAATATATGTCCATCACATCTAATTCAAACTCCTCGTCCCCAATGACAAATATTTTTCAGTCCATATCCCATAAACCAATCAAATATAGGAGCAGCTCTAGCTGAGCTCTCAGCCCTAATGTTTGGAAAATTTTCAACAAACCACAATCGTGCAATGCATTTATAGAATTTTGGTCTTGTAGTGCTTGGTGATATTCCACCTCGTCGCCTCGTTCTTTCCATTCAGTTGCCATCTTTGAGGAAAACACCTGCAAAACATGTTTAAAATGAATTTTAGGAGCTTTCACCAGAGTAATTTTGGAAATTATCCATAAAGATGGGTGAATTTCATGTTTCAAAATCCCCCCTACGTCCAACATGACTGTCTGAATTAATTCGGCACTGGTGGTGCACTGCCCTAACGCGCTAAACATGGCCAACGCGGATCTGTGAGCTCGAAACCGCATTGGTCGCGAGAGATTTTGAGGTTTGAAATCCTCCCCCAAATCTCCTTATATATAAAACTAAATGATAAACGAATGGAATTAAAATGAATAGGAGGCTTAGAGCTCTTACCTGATGCTAACGGATTGATGAATGGTGTCCTGGATCGGTCGCACCACTAATCTGAATTTCGGAGGGAAAATGGTTAAAATTCTCTTCTCAAAATAGAAAGGTGAAAATGAATTTACTTTTTGGTGTATTTATAGATTTTTGAAAAAAAATTGCCATTATTTTATTATTTTTCCTTGATATCAATAACGTTTGTTGTTTTTGTGCAGAGACGGGACTTTCACACTGTTGGTGTTTATCTCTAATGTAAACAAGCTGTATTTTATCTCTTTTTCAGGCTTGGTAAAGGTTTACGAAAAATAAACCCCCTTGGAGTCAACTTCAACTCTTTTATTACTCTTGAAAAATGAAAAGATTGTCATGTACTTGTTATTTAAGACACATTAAAGTGAATGAATTGATGTGATCTCAATACACGTTTATCCCTTTTTCGCACTGAGATTTACTATATACGAAAAATGAATACCTTGATCGAACATGGTCAAGAGGTTCTCTTGAATATTCTTTTCTACCTTTTCGGATTCGAGAGAAAATTTCTGAAAAGTGACATGATGTAGTTTTCTTTTTGTTTCTTTTCACACTCCTTAAACATGAAAATTCACCGAGTTATCCTTTCATTGGAGTCGTTAAAGATTAAACGACGGAATACTTGTCACCAAGACGAGACCAAGTTCCTCGTTCCTGGGGCTCGTTAAATTTACTAGGATGGAATCATTCGAAGAATGAACTTACACGCTCAGCATATGTTATCCTCTTCACTCTGGCTATAAAGAATAAAGAGGTACTCGTTAGCAATAACGGGGGAAAATTGAAAGTGAAAATCCTATGTGTATTTTGGGCAGCTTATTGCTCTTGAACATGACACTCATCTGCAGTTCATGTTTGGTTGGGGATATCCTACATTCATCACTTTTCCTCCATGGGTTTGGGAAATATGTTTGCCTCTCATCTGATTACCAAATTTTTTCAACATGACCTGTGATCCTATTTGAGTAAAATGCTACCACACTTCGGAGTCGTGTCACCAATATGTTTCAAAGAAGTTCTTTTTGTCAAACATCCTCTGCTTATATGGCCTCATCTGTTACAATCTCGAATCACTCCTATCATCTTAATATTTCTGTTGTTTCATGCAGATGATGTGGGAATCATCATGACCCTCCTTCGACGAATCACTTCCTGTCGACTTCAACTAATTATCCAGGAAGGTGATTTAGAAACTTCTTCTCAGTACCTTGGATCTTTCATGCCTCAATGACAAGTTCTTCGTATTCGACGACATGTTCACATCATTGGCCTTTGATCGAATGATTATGTAAGTGTTCGACTTCAATGCATTCATTCACACTTGTAGATTGTGTTGTTGTACCTTGAGGTCCATCATCATTATTGGTGGTCTCTCTCGTGCCTGTTAACGATTTTCATCATTGATTAGTAATCTGGTGGTTTCTACCATGTTCGACACCAACACATCTATTCGCATGGATAGATTCGTAAATTGGGTTGATTGTGATCACGATGAAGACCCTGGGTCACATATTATTTTTGATCCAGGCTACGAGGAGTTATTGAATATTCATGATTTTATACATGATCCTATCTATACGGAGTTGTTTGTTCATATCATTTACATCCATTTCTATGATCTCTTTAGATGAATGGATGTGACAATGGTTTTAGATTCATGTGTTATTTGATGGATAGTAAAGTTATGTGTTAGTTATATTAATACCGTATATTTCATATATTATAATATTTTTGATTTCCAAGTGTTTTTCCTGAGAGGAGGTGGTCTCGAGCTCTTTCCTCTTTTCCTTGTCTGTGTCACTAATTTCAACCATCACCTCGTTTTGCCTTCGTGTTTAGGGAATTTGTTACACAATGACTGCATTTGCGATCATTTTCCCATCCATCATTCGAAATGCCTAGTGACATCCTAGTAATAAGTCGAAGTGAAGAAATATCTTAAGACATCCCCTGAAGATTCAAATAAAACTGCCTTGGAAGATTGCTGAAGAAACTTGGTCAAATTCATAGTTTCCTGTGTCAACACATTTCATGGTTTCATGCTCACATTGATGTCATATTCAAAATTCTGGCTTAGTGCTGCCAGTGCCCTTATTTCTTAGAAAACTTCATTGATCCCTTTCTGACAGTGTTTCCTCAAATGGAGGAGCAGCTTCGACCTCTAGAAGTTCCAGGGCAACGAGTTGGTTGTTAAATGGTAGTGATAGAGTCAAGATTTTTGATTTTATAGCTTTGATCTCATCCATGGGGGTTTATCCTTTAGAAAGTGGACCTTTCTCCTCCTTTCATGGGCTCCCAACCTCTTCTCCCTTCCTATAAATTCATACCCCTCATTCCAATAATGTTAGTATGGTTGGTCATTATCGGGATAGTCTAAAATCTCGTTCCCTTTGCATCCTCGCATTGTGATAACACCTAAGTGTTCATGAGAAGGAATTATTTAGAGCTTAGGTGAAGGACCCATATTTTAACCAAAGAAGGCCTCCAATATCATGGCCTGGGTTGGAAGCTATTCCTTTTAAATTTATCAATAAATATTTGATGTTTTATTTATATATTTGTCTAAATGTTTATGCAAATATTCTGGTATTCCTTGGTCTGCTAGATAGCTAATGTTTATGATTATTATGCCTTGGATTACGTTTTTTGTTGCATCTTGATTATCTACGGGTATTCATGTGCCATCAGTAGCAGGGAACGAGCCTAAAAGGATCATGGATCAAGGTCATCATCAATGGATTCAAAACGTAGCATTGGAAAAAAGGTACTTCTATCTCTTTTTTCTGTCACATTGTAAACAGCATTTGTTGGTCGGTATGCAGTATATGATAATTCTGTTGCTAGACCCACTCTAGGGCTAGAGAGATCACCTTTGTCCGCAGAGGGGATTTATCTTGACAACAAGAATGTGAATGCATGGTATATGCATTTATTTATTTAGTTCATTTATTGTCATTGGCATGGGGTTTTCCTAGTTTGAAAGTGGTTTCAACCTTGTCTTGCCATTTCCTGGTTAGCCATGGTGTGATGAGATTCATTCTTGGCTGAGCTTTAGCTTGGCGGAAGGATTTAGATCTGAGTGAGGTGGCCTTAGGAAAATCCCAAGGGTTGGGGTGGAGATGGTTTTCTTCTATATGCCCTTAACATGTGGGTGGATACAAGAAAATTCCTCAAGGTATGGTGAAGGAATTCTAAGGCATCCAAGATTGTTTTGGTTTTGTGATCTCAGGATTAGTTTAGGTGAGATCATGATAACTTGAGGGTGGAGGTGCTTTAACCTCTCGAGTCCCTAGTTGGTTATGTCTTGGTTTATCCCATGAGATCTCGCATTCATGCTTGGAACATGGCACGATGGTGATTGGTTGAAAGAAATATTTGGTTCAACCCAATCTATGGTCAGGTGGTACATAGAAGTCCCTGACTTGGTTGGATTTTGCATATGTAACAATGAGCTATTTTCCTAATTTGATGAATGAACATATGTAATTGTTATTATGTTGATTTCCTAACATATTTTTCATGGTTTCTATTATGGTTATATGTTGGTTATATGCATGGTTATATGATGTGTTCTAGCTATGGATCTTGTTCATGAATTGATAAGTTAATAAATGGTTGATGAATGCATGGGCTAACAAGTGTTGTTTGAGTTAACTTGAGAGGGAATTGAGTCTTCCTAGTGATTCTCAGATGAAGTTCAGACTCTTATGACTAGATATGCATTCATGACCAGTAGCTTTTATGTTTACCATATGTTTGATGAAATGTTTGTCATGGATTATGAATGGCTAGGTCAAGTTCTTATTCAAGTTATAAATGGTTAGCATTATTAGCATCTTGTTTATGTTTCTGGAAAGTTACAGGAAATTCTAGGTTATGGTCTAGAGGCTAGCCTAGAAAAGTGGCTCAGATCTTAGAACCGTTGGCATCGAACTGGAGTTTTTGGGTCATATCTGTATGGAAGCAAGCCTCTGATTGTGGCTATAGCCTTCCAATTCCATGCATGAAATGTCAAGGGTGTGTTTATAGAGCTAGGTTAAAGAAAAATGAATCTCGCTTAGGGATTGATCACTTAGGGTGGATATTTGGATGTTGAGTGGTTTGTGGTCCTTAAGGGGTGTCAGAGAGGTTTTTAGTTTGTAGGCCCCACTTCTATCACGAGAACTTGGAGGTCCGATCAAGTCATAGTGACACTCAACTCATGTTTATCCTAGAGGTCTTGTAAAAGTGGGTAAATGTGGGGTGGGGCATTCCACCTTTCCTCCCCATATATCATTTCATTTATAAAGCAATATCATTTAAAATGCATATGTAAAATATAATAATAAAGTCAAATGAAACTAAAATCCATAAAATGGATAAAATGATCACAAGCCCATGATCGTCTTTAACAACAAACAACCCCTATCATATGAAAAGCACAATAACAGTTGTAGCAGGGAAATCACAGTGATCTGGAACTGAAATTTCATTGTTAATATTGACGACATCTCCATTCATGTTGTTATTTTTTTTTGGGTGGATTCTCTAGAAAGAAAAATTCCTTGGGAAACAAATAGGTTTACATCCTCATAACACATATCCTTTGTTTTTCTTTTTAGACATTCGAAACAAACTCAAAAATTTCCTTGCCTTTTGTAACTAAATTTCATTTAGAAGCCTCCAAATTATGGCCCGTAATTCCTTTTAAACCATGCCAGGTACCCTTTTGTGGCACCTTCTCTCCATTTTAGGGTAAGTTTTTACCATTTCCACCAATGCGACCTTCGTCAAACAGTTGGTGGGAAACCTGTAAAACCCTCAATCTTCCCCCCAAATTTGGCCTAATGTTGGAAACTAGGCTCTAATACCACTCGATAGTGTCCCCAACCTCACGCAAACAACACTACGCAACCATAACAAAAGAAATAATGTTTTTTCCATAAGTTACCATGTGCCTAGAAAATTATAATTAACTAATCATTGAAGTACCATCTACCACATACATATATTTTACATCGCACACAAAAAGATTGCATACAACAGTGAAAACATAAGGCACTTATCTGAGCACACATATTAGCATGATTACACAGTTGATAAATTTATAAAATTATGTGAAACCCTAGCTAGGGTTACAGTCTATACCCCACAAATTATAAGGTTGAGCACACACATACAAAGGTGAGATACACAAATACCAAAACTTCCCACCTTAGGGTTTACCATCAGAGCGTATAAAAACATATGAAAACACCTATAAATCATTTCAGGGCACATAACACACAACATCCATAAAAAAATATAAAGTATACATGACAAAATTACCAAATAATAACATACAACTAAGCACG
Source organism: Pinus albicaulis (assembly GCA_034641835.2). NCBI lineage: Eukaryota > Viridiplantae > Streptophyta > Pinopsida > Pinales > Pinaceae > Pinus > Pinus albicaulis. The sequence goes on along the minus strand of CM076579.1, from coordinate 1,595,430,597 downwards.
AAACCCTAGATTTAAGGTTTCTCTCTATTTTGGCTCAACAATATCAAGCATAAACAAATAAACTGATACGGGTAAATATGAGGCACTTATCTATATAAAAGAGGTTGACTAGTTATTGGATCTCCACGTTCCACCCAACCATAGACTTGGTGGTTCTTAAGCTCAACCACTGGGCCACCCTCAAGCCGGGACAACAAATTTAAAGGAAATGGTAACCGAAAATATCCACACATACGTGACCAAGGTTCCAACCCAACAATCATGTTTGTCCAAGGCTCCAGGCACCTTCTAGACTATTTTCCAAGGTTCCAACCCAACAACAATGAAACTCAAGGCTTAGGCACTCTCAAGGTGATAAACTAACACTGATTTCCCACCAAAACTCCATTGTCGTCAAGCTATAAACAAGACCATCACACCCTTGGAGCACCAAGCTGCCAAAGACAACGTAAGGGCTCACATTATAACCTGATGCATCTATATGGTATAGTTATCTTAATAATTATTTATCAAATTAAAGAATTGATAAAAATATATTAATGTGAGATTTCATTGTCACCATAATCTTCACTAAGCATAGTATGGTTACACGTATTATTATCATTGTTACGATTTTCTATTTGAAGAAAAATAATTTTAACCTGCAATTTCTCTCAGGAAGAAAAATAATTTTAACCGCGAGGTGAGATGTATAGTGTGAATGGGGTTTGATGATACAAGGAGAGTTGCCTACCAATGGAATAGGTGAAGTGATACTTTACCAATTATTCTCAATGACGTGCACCACGTGACACGTCAGTCAATGGTTAACCAGCGTTCTTTGAAGTCTGAATGGGAATGGTTAATGACTCGACTTCGCTCTGTAAAAGTTTGTCGACAATCATTTAGTGTCGTTGTCGCAACTATTATGATTTATTTTTTTTTTACTGCTGCTGTCTAAATCAACAGAAAACATTTTGTATGTTGGGAAGACCGCTACCCCCTATGAGAACATCGAGACAGGTCTATTCAAAGACTCTTCCCTTATGGGAATTTCTCCACTCCCACCTCCTAATGTCACCTCTGTCAATATGATTTCATTTGGTCACGATCCATCAATTGTTCCCAATCCAGACCAGCTCAAGAGTTTTGGTGACGTCATGCCTCTAAGCCCAGCTAAGCAAATGTATCAAAGTATTATCATGGCTTATGAGGTTGTATCCAAAACCAACGATCATTTGGTTTCCTCTCTGGACACTTATGTGTAGTCTCCTTGGTTTGGTTCTTGGGCATCTGATGATCCCTTGAATGAGAATTTCCCCATCGAAGAAATTATCATGGAGGTAATGTCTCTCAAAGAAACTCCATGGGATGATGGACATCATCGCTCCTCATTTCTCCCAATCCCAGGCGACATCTCCGCCTGTCTGGAATCCCATCCTTCATCTGTACCAGCTGACCCATTTCAGAATCCAACCTTGATTCATGAAGTGTTGTCTGAAGGGGACATGGGAACTATTACTCCAACCTTTCCAATCGACATCTCTGAGATTGTCGAGAATGTATTTTTCCAAGTTTCTTGTTCTCCCCATGAGCTCAAGATTTACACTGTTTTCCTCAAAAAGCATGGCCCACCCACTCCCGTTGACCCTGTTCTTACCATTTGGTCACTTACCCTAGGGGGCATTATTTCCCTGCTTTGTAACCCTTACTCGGCCAGGGGGCATTGGAACTTCACTGCTGCTGTGAATTTTCTCACAAAATTGGTCGGGGTAATTCCTACACATGATACTGATGGTAGAACCATGGGTCTATTTCTGTTAGTCATGAAAGGAATCAATCATCTGAGTTCATTCTTGAACTCTATTTGAAAAAATATTACGCTTAATCATAAGTGTGATACTTTGTACATTATTGTTTTATTCATTAGCGTGCTTTGAGTTGATTTTTGGTGTGATTGTTTGCTTTGCAGACATGTTTCCTCTTCTCACCTTGTGTTCCACTTAGTTTGTAGATGTCCTCAAATCATTATGTCGATTTTTTGATGGCACTTGCTATAGCACACGGAACTTGTCTTCCGCAACATGGGCACTCTTTGCCCCTGATGGCGAGTTGATTAATTTACAAGGTATTTGTTTGGGTCGAACAACTAATAATGTTGTCAAATATAGTGTGGTAATCGAGATATTATCGCATGTTATTGATCTCGGGATTAGAAATTTGGTTGTTAAGTTAAAATCACAACTCGTTGTGCTGCAATTAAATGGCCATTATTCTGTGCAAAATCGTCAAATTTTGCATATGTATTTGTGTGTTCCATTATTGGAAATACATTTTGATTTTATCACATATCAACATATTCCAAGACGTTTAAACACATTAACAGATACATTAGAAAATCATGTATTAGATAGACATTTGCGCAATATGTAAAAAACCAACACATCAATATGATACAAAAGTAACCGTAGAAACATGCATATATATATATATATATATATATATATATATATATATATATATATATATATATATATATATATATATATCAAGCCGAATATAAGTGTGTTACATCTAAAATTTTAAAAAATATGTGTTCTCTTACAAAAATTACTCTCTGAGCCTACATAAGTATAAAAAATGTAAAAACATGGTTGTTATCTGCCCACATGGTGCTCGTGATAGTAGGTGACTGCTCAAATCACTCGCCAGAGTGGTCGACGCAGTCTGCCCACAACCCCGATTGTATGCCTCTAGAGGCGCAAAGGACTCTCATCAAAGGTAGCATACTCTAGGATGCCTCTCGTAAGTCCGACCAAGTTCCACCCCAACTCTGCTAGTATATTTGCTCCCTCCTCATAAGGGGCATCCTCTACTGGGCGGGATACCCTCCGTGTAATCAGATACATACTAGGCGGTCTCTAAGGACCCATATCTGTAAAAACATCATAATTTCACATTTCAGAATACATAAAAAAAACATTCGAAAAGGTAAAAATTAAAAAAAAAAAAGTTTACCTTCATAAGTCCATTATGTGCCTGGCGGAATGGGTAGATCTGGATCTCCTCTGAAGTCGATGTCGGCATATGCGAAGTCCTCAACTATGATAATTTTATGATGCAACCAACTGAAAAAGGTTGTCGGGAAGTGCATTTGTTGGCCCCCACCCTATTGTGGTATGATATTGCACCACCTCATCAGCCTCGGGTCCCTCGGGGCTGGTGCATGGATCTCAAATCGTTGGTATTGAAACAATGGTGTTCTCACTAAGAAGAAGGTCACCAGAATGGACCCGTACCCAAATTTTTATAGCCGCCATGTCTTACACTTGGTTATCTGGCTCTTCATATTAGCCAGTAACCCCTCGCACCAGTTGAACATCGTCGGAGCCAAACAATCCACTGCGTGCTTGAAACTGAGATTCTGTTGCCTCATGCAATGCCTAGGCTCCTGCAACTCTAGTTATCCAATGAAGAATTGTGCGCAAGAGAAGCACTCTGATAGAAGAAATATCTATCTTCCCACTCTTAATTTTTCGAGCCCTGTGAGAGTATCTCTGGATGAGCATGCTAGTTTTCTCACCCCTTGCGCGAGCTCCAGAGATTTGGATTCTATCCCCTCTCTTGGACAAACCGGTAATGAAATATATGTCCATCACATCTAATTCCAACTCCTCTTCCCCAATGACAAATATTTTTCAGTCCATATCCCATAAACCAATCAAATATAGGAGCAGCTCCAGCTGAGCTCTCAGCCCTAATGTTTGGAAAATTTTCAACAAAACACAATTGCGCAATGCATTTACAGAATTTTGGTCTTGTAGTGCTTGGTGATATTCCACCTCGTGGCCTTGTTCTTTCCAGTCAGTTGCTATCTTTGAGGAAAACACCTGCAAAACATGTTTAAAATGAAGTTTAGGAGCTTTCACCAAAGTAATTTTGGAAATTATCCATAAATATGGGTGAATTTCATGTTTCAAAATCCCCCCTACGTCCATCATGACTGTCTGAATTGATTTGGCACTGGTGGTGCACTTCCCTAACGCGCTAAACGTGGCCAACGTGGATCTGAGAGCTCGAAACTGCGCTGGTCGCAAGAGATTTTGAGGTTTGAAATCCTCCCCCCCATCTCCTTATATATAAAACTAAATGATAAATGAATGGAATTAAAATGAATAGGAGGCTTAGAGATCTTACCTGATGCTGATGAAATGATGAATGGTGTCCTGGATCGGTCACACCACTAATTTGAATTTCAGAGGGAAAATGGTTAAAATTCTCTTCTCAAAATAGAAAGGTGAAAATGAATTTACTTTTTGGTGTATTTATAGATTTTTGAAAAAAAATCTCCATTATTTTATTATTTTTCCTCAATATCAGTGATGTTTGTTGTTTTTGTGCAGCACTTTCACACTGTTGGTGATTATCTCTAATGTAAACAAGTTGTATTTTATCTCTTTTTCGGGCTCGGTAAACATTTACGAAAAATAAACCCCCCTGGAGTCAAATTCAACTCTTTTATTACTCTTGAAAAATGAAAAGATTGTCATGTACTTGTCATTTCAGACTCGTTAAAGTGAATGAATTGATGTGATTTCAATATACGTTTACCCCTTTTTTGCACTGAGATTTACTATTTACGAAAAATGAATACCTTGATTGAACATGGTCAAGAGGTTCTCTTGAATATTCTTTTCTACCTTTTCGGATTCGAGAGACAATTTACGAAAAGGGACATGATGTAGTTTTCTTTTTGTTTCTTTTCACACTCCTTAAACATGAAAATTCACCGAGTTATCCTTTCATTGGAGTCATTAAATATTAAACAATGAAATACTTGTCACCATGACGAGACCAAGTTCCTCGTTCCTAAGGCTCGTTAAATTTACTAGGATGGAATCATTCGAAGAATGAACTTACACGCTCAACATATGTTATCCTCTTCACTCTAGCTATAAAGAATAAAGAGGTACTCGTTAGCAATAACGGGGGAAAATTGAAAGTGAAAATCCTATGTGTATTTTGTGCAGCTTATTTCTCTTGAACATGACACTCATCTGCAGTTCATGTTTGGTTGGGGACATCCTACATTCATCAATTTTCCTCCATGGGTTTGGGAAATCTTTTTGCCTCTCATCTGATTACCAAATTTTGTCAACATGACCTGTGATCCTATTTGAGTAAAATGCTGCCACACTCCGGAGTCGTGTCGCCAATATGTTTCAAAGAAGTCCTTTTTGTCAAACATCCTTTGCTTATATGGCCTCCTCTATTACAATCTTGAATCACTCCTATCATCTTAATATATCTGTTGTTTCATGCAGATGATGTGGGAATCATCATGACCCTCCTTCAACAAATCACTTCCTGTCGACTTCAACTAATTATCCGGGAAGGTGATTTAGAAACTTCTTCTTAGTACCTTGGATCTTTCATGCCTCAATGACAAGTTCTTCGTATTCGACGACATGTTCACATCATTGGCCTTCGATCGAATGATTCTGTAAGTGTTCGACTTCAACTCATTCATTCACACTTGTAGATTGTGTTGTTGTACCTTGAGGTCCATCGTCATTATTGGTGGTCTCTCTCGTGCCTGTTAACGGTTTTCATCATTGATTAGTAATCTAGTGGTTTCTACCATGTTCGACACCAACACATCTATTCGCATGGATAGATTTTCACATTGGGTTGATTGTGATCACGCTGAAGACCCTGGGTCACATATTATTTTTGATCCAGGCTATAGGGAGTTATTGAATATTCATTATTTTATACATGATCCTATCTATACGGATGGTTGCGTCCATACCACAGATCCATTTCTATGATCTCTTTAGACGAATGGATGTGACAATGTCGTGGGTTCATGTGTTATTTGATGGATAGTGTAGAGTTATGTGGTTAGTTATATTAATACCAGATATTTCATATATTATAATATTTTTGATTTGGCAGGTTTTTCGGAGGTGGTCTGAGCTCTTTTCCTTGGTTCATAAATAATTTCAACCATCACTCCTCGTTTTGCCTTCGTGCTTTATGGGGCATTTTTTACACAATAATTTGTCACCATGATCATTTTCCCATCCATCATCCTGAAATGCCTCGTGACAGATCCTGTGAAATGTTTCCTCCATGAAGAAATATGTTAATACATCCCCTGAAGATTCAAATAAAACTACCTTGGAAGATTACTAAAGAAACTTGGTCAAATTCCTAGCTTCCTAGGTCAGCACATTTCCTGGTGTCATGCTCACGCTGATGTCATATTCACAGTTCTGGCTTAGCGCTGCCAGTGCCCTTATTTCTTAGAAAACTGCACTGATCCCTTTCTGGTAGTGTTTCCTCAAATGGAGGAGAAGCTTCGACCTCTAGAAGTTCCAGGGCAGCGAGTTGGTTGTTAAATGGTGGTAATAGAGTCAAGCTTTCCGATTTTAGAGCTTTGATCTCATCCATGGGGGTTTATCCCTTAGAAAGTGGACCTTCCTCCTCCTTTCATGGGCTCGCAACCTCTTCTCCCTTCCTATAAATTCATACCCCTCATTCCAATAATGTTAGTCTGGTTGGTCATTTTCCGGCTAGCCTAAAATCTCGTTACCTTTGCATCCTCGCATTGTGATAAAGCCTAAGTGTTCGGGAGAAGGAATGATTTAGAGCTTTGGTGAAGGACTCATATTTTCACCAAAGGAGGCCTCCAACATCAAGGCCTGGTTTGTAAGCTCTTCCTTTTAAATTTATCAATAAAACATCTGATGTTTTCTTTCTATATTCGTCTAAATGTTTATGCAAATATTCTGGTACTCCTTGATTTGCTAGATAACTAATGTTTATGATTATTATGTCTTGGATTACATTTTTTGTTGCCTCTTGATCATCCGTGGGTGCTCGTGTGCCATCAATAGCAGGGAGTGAGCCTAAAAGGATCATGGATCAAGGTAATCATCAACGGATTCAAAAGTAGCATTGGGAAAAAGATACTTCTATCTCTTTTCTTGTCACATTGTAAATGTTAGTTAAGATCGCTTTGCGTTAGAAAGTATCTCGTGTTGCTAGACCCACTCTATGGCTAGAGAGATCACCTTTGTCTACAGAGGGGATTTATCTTGACAACAAGAATGTGAATGCATGGTATATGCATTTATTTATTTGGTTCATTTGTTGTCATTGGCATGGGGTTTTCCTAGTTTGAAAGTGGTTTCAACCTTGTCTTGCCATTTCCTGGTTAGCCATGGTGTGATGAGATTCATTCTTGACTGAGCTTTGGCTTGGAGGAAGGATTTAGATCTGAGTGAGGTGGTCTTAGGAAAATCCCAAGGGTTGGGGTGGAGATGGTTTTCTTCTATATGCCCTTAACATGTGGGTGGATACAAGAAAATTCCTCAAGGTATGGTGAAGGAATTCTAAGGCATCCAAGATTGTTTTGGTTATGTGATCTCGGGATCAGTTTAGGTGAGATCATGATAACTTGAGGGTGGAGGTGCTTTAACCTCTTAAGTCCCTAGTTGGTTATGTCTTGGTTTATCCCATGAGATCTCGTATTCATTCTTGGAACATGGCACGATGGTGATTGGTTGAAAGAAATATTTGGTTCAACCCAATCTATGGTTGGGTGGTATGTGGAAGTCCCTCACTTGGTTGGATTTTGAACATGTACTGAATGAGCTATTTCAAACTAATTGGATGAATGAACATATGGCTCACATATGTTTATTTCTTAACATATTTTTCATGGTTTCTATTATGCTTACATGTTGACATGCATGGTTCTATGATGTGTTCTACTTCATGGACTGTTCATGGTAACTGATAAGCTGATAGTCATTACAATTACCACAATAAATAATATAAATAAGTGTTGTTTGCTTAACTTGAGTGTAAATCGAGTCTTCTTAGTGATTCTCTGCATTTTGTGTCTTAATTTCTATGACCGTATATGCATCCATATCAGTGAGTTTTTATGTTTATTTATTATGTTTGACAAAATGTTTGTCATGGATTATGAATGGCTAGGTCAAGTTCTTATTCAAGTTATAAATGGTTAGCATTATTAGCATCTTGTTTATGTTTCTGGAAAGTTACAGGAAATTCTAGGTTATGGTCCAGAGGCTAGCCTAGAAAAGTGGCTCAGATCTTAGAACCGTTGGCATCGAACTGGAGTTTTTGGGTCATAACTATTTGGAAGCAAGCCTCTGATTGTGGCTATAGCCTTCCAATTACATGCATGAAATGTCAAGGGTGTGTTTATAGAGCTAGGTCAAATAAAAATGAATCTCGCTTAGGGATTGATCACTTGGGGTGGATATTTGGATGTTGAGTGGTTTGTGGTCCCTAAGGGGTGTCAGAGAGGTTTTTAGTTTGTAGGCCCCACTTCTATCACGGGAACTTGGAGGTTCGATCAAGTCATAGGGACACTCAACTCATGTTTACCCTAGAGGGCTTGTAAAAGTGGGTAAATGTGGGGTGGGGCATTCCACCTTTCCTCCCCATATATCATTTCATTTATAAAGCAATATCATTTAAAATGCATATGTAAAATATAATAATAAAGTCAAAAGAAACTAAAATCCATAAAATGGATAAAATGATCACAAGCCCATGATCGTCTTTAACAACAAACAACCCCTATCATATGAAAAGCACAAGAACAGTTGTAGCAGGGAAATCACAGTGATCTGGAACTGAAATTTCATTGTTAATATTGACAACATCTCCATTCATGTTGTTAATTTTTTTGGGTGGATTCTCCAGAAAGAAAAATTCCTTGGGAAATAAATAGGTTTACAACCTCATAACACATATCCTTTGTTTTTCTTTTTAGACATTCGAAACAAACTCAAAAATTTCCTTGCCTTTTGTAACTAAATTTCATTTAGAAGCCTCCAAATTATGGCCCGTAATTCCTTTTAAACCATGCTAGGTACCCTTTTGTGGCACCTTCTCTCCATCTTAGGGTAAGTTTTCACCATTTCCACCAATGCGACCTTCGTCAAACAGTTGGTGGGAAACCTGTAAAACCCTCAATCTTCCCCCCAAATTTGGACCAATGTTGGAAACTAGGCTCTAATACCACTCGATAGTGTCCCCAACCTCACGCAAACAACACTATGCAACCATAACAAAAGAAATAATGTTTTTTCCATAAGTTACCATGTGCCTATAAAATTATAATTAACTAATCATTGAAGTACCATCTACCACATACATATATTTTACATCGCACACAAAAAAGATTGCATACAACAATGAAAACATAAGGCACTTATCTGAGCACAAATATTAGCATGATTACATAGTTGATAAATTTATAAAATTATGTGAAACCCTAGCTAGGGTTACAGTCTATACCCCACAAATTATAAGGTTGAGCACACACATACAAAGGTGAGATACACAAATACCAAAACTTCCCACCTTAGGGTTTACCATCAGAGCGTATAAAAACATATGAAAACACCCATAAATCATTTCAGGGCACATAACACACAACATCCATAAAAAAATATAAAGTATACATGACAGAATTACCAAATAATAACATACAGCTAAGCACAAAACCCTAGATTTAAGGTTTCTCTCTATTTTGGCTCAACAATATCAAGCATAAACAAATAAACTGATACAGGTAAATATGAGGCACTTATCTGTATAAAAGAGGTTGACTAGTTATGGGATCTCCACGTCCCACCCAACCATAGACTTGGTGGTTCTTAACCTCAACCACTGAGCCACCCTCAAGCTGGGACAACAAATTTAAAGGAAATGGTAACCGAAAATATCCACACATACATGACCAAGGTTCCAACCCAACAATCATGTTTGTCCAAGGCTCCAGGCACCTTCTAGACTATTTTCCAAGGTTCCAACCCAACAACAATGGAACTCAGGGCTCAGGCACTCTCGAGGTGATAAACTAACACTGATTTCCCACCAAAACTCCATTGTCGTCAAGCTATAAACAAGACCATCACACCCTCGGAGCACCAAGCTCCCGAAAACAACATAAGGGCTCACATCATAACATGATGCATCTATATGGTATAGTTATCTTAATAATTATTTATCAAATTAAAGAATTGATAAAAATATATTAATGTGAGATTTCATTGTCACCATAATCTTCACTAAGCATAGTATGGTTACGCGTATTGTTATCATTGTTACGATTTTCTATTTGAAGAGAAATAATTTTAACCTGCAATTTTTCTCAGGAAGAAATAATTTTAACCGCGAGGTGAGATGTATAGTGTGAATGGGGTTTGATGATACAAGGAAAGTTGCCTACCAATGGAATAGGTGAAGTGATACTTTACCAATTATTCAATGACGTGCACCACGTGAAAAGGTTGGTGACTATTGACTTCATTATATGAGAGTTTATAGGAGTCTTTGAACATTGTGAGTAAAAGACTTTGGATGATCCATTATCATAAATAAAGACTTTTAACCTCATTATCATAAATAATTTTAACCACAGAAGTCCATGTACTGCGCTCACCCACACTTACTGACTATTGTATTCATACATAAAATTCTTTAAACTTTCCAATATTCCACATGTGTATGCCACGTCAGTCAATGGTTAACGAGTGTTCTTTGAAGTCTGAATTATAGAGAGTGACGTGCACCATGGGAATGGTTAATGACTCGACTTCTCTCTGTAAAAATTTTGTCGACAATCATTTAGTGTCGTTGTCGTTAAACCAATATACGTATTTTTTATTGTCGTTAAATCATATACGTATTTTTTTATTGAGAGATATCTCAACTATATACTAATAATTTCATCTTTACTTTTATGTATCGATTTAATTTTATAATTGTAATTTGAATTCCGTTCTATTTAAGTAAATCAATGCATTCTTCCTCATTGTTATACTTCAGAAAACATTCTCCCATTACGAGATGGACATCCGCCACGTTCCATCTCTTCTCTTCTTTTATTTCACTCTCTCTGTCACTCCTCACGTATTTTCCGTCGTTCGTGGGCATTCTCATCTCAGCAATGCTTCCGATCAGGAAGCTCTGCTTGGATTCATGTCTGCCATCACATATGATCCATACCAATCATTGCCCACTTCCTGGAAACCACACGTTTCTTCCTTCTGTGAGTGGACGGGTGTCAATTGCAGTCGGCGCAGACAGAGAGTGGTTTCTCTCAATGTTTCATCCATGGAATTACAAGGTACAATCTCTCCTCTGCTCGGCAATCTCTCCTTTCTTAGGATTCTCGACCTTAGCAATAACACTTTTCATGGTCACATTCCCTATCAATTAGGAAATTTGTTTTGCTTAAAGAAGCTTGTCCTGTATCTGAATCACCTCCAAGGTTCTATTCCGCCCACTCTTAGTAGGTGCCGTAGTTTACATAAGCTCTCTCTGTCCCATAACAATCTCACAGGTACAATCCCGTCCTGGTTGGGAAACATATCCTCTTTGGAATACATAAAACTTAATGACAACAAACTTCACGGGAGTATTCCATCCGAATTGGGCATGCTAAGCCAATTGAAACTTATATATCTGGGGACTAACAATCTCGCAGGACAAATTCCATCTCCCTTGGCTAACTGCACCAGGCTTCAAGAATTGCAGATGGTATTGAACCACTTTACTGGTAACATTCCCGCTGAGTTGTGTACCAAGAACACCCAGTTGACTATACTCGCTATGGGTGGTAATCAGTTGAATGGCGGCATTCCTCCTTCCATCTTCAATTGTACCAAGCTTCAAGTCATCGACTTAGCGTATAACCAGCTCAGCGGAGTAGTGTCCACCAAGTTCGGTAAGTTAACGCAGCTCCAATGGTTGAACTTAGGCCGTAATAAATTGGTTAGCGGCAGCGCCACGAGCTTTCCCATTCTTACTGCTCTTACTAACTGTTCCTCCTTAGAAAATCTATATTTATTTCGTAATGGTTTTAAGGGACGTTTGCCCTTTTCTATAGGTCATCTCTCTACTAAATTATACAAGATACATTTGGAAGGGAATCAATTAACAGGAGAAATACCTCCTCAGATTGGAAACCTAACTAGTTTAATAGAGCTTCTTTTACTATACAATAATTTTACAGGGCTTATCCCTTTTGCACTTAATACACTTCAAAACTTGCAAAAATTAGATGTAGCGTCCAACTATTTACAAGGAAACATCCCTTCCAATATTGGGCAACTCAAAAGCTTAGGGTATTTAGGTCTCTCTGAAAATAATTTTGATGGAATAATCCCTGATTCTATTGCTAACCTCCAACAATTAAGCTATCTAAATCTTTCTTATAATCAATTATCAGGTAATATAACTGCAGAGCTAGGGAAATGTGTGAATTTGCTAACGCTAGACCTATCATACAACAAGTTCACTGGGAATATACCTCCACAATTTGCAGGGCTTAAAAATTTAGCTATCTATCTCAACCTTTCCAACAATTTATTTCATGGACCTGTGCCTTTAGGACTAAGCAAGATGACTATGGTTCAAGCTATAGATATTTCTGCAAATCAATTGACTGGCAACATTCCAAGTGCACTCCAAAGCTGCAAAGAACTAGAGTACCTCAATCTTTCCCACAATGCACTTGAAGGTCCAATTCCAATTACACTCAATGAACTTCAAAGTCTTGAGGACATGGATTTATCCTACAACAATATATCGGGTGAAATACCCATGTCATTGGAAAAGCTCAAAATGCTTAGTCATTGTAATTTTTCTTTCAACAAGTTGTCAGGAGAAGTCCCTAAAGGAGGAGTTTTCAAAAATCTTAGTGCCATGGCATTCATGGGAAATCCTGATCTCTGTGGACCTTGGGTAAGCCTGCCACCATGCTATGCTCACAAACATCAAAATATTTGGCATACAAAAAAGGTTATCATACCTATGATTATTATTGCAGTGATTGTTGTATTGTGTTTGTTTTTGGGAATCTTGTGGATTCAAAATCACAAGAAACATACTCATATAGAGGTCAAGACATCCTTCACTTTGGGGCATCGAAGAATTTCATATGGAGAGATCATGGCTGCAACAAATGAATTTAGTGATGCCAACTTGCTAGGAGTTGGTAGCTTTGGAAAAGTGTACAAAGGGGTTCTAAATGATGGAACAATTGTCGCTATCAAGCTTCTCAATTTGGAAAATGAGGGGGCCAACAAGAGTTTTGACAAGGAATGCAAAGTTTTGGGTAAAGTTAGGCACCGGAATTTGATTAGAATCATGACATGTTATTCAGACCTCCAAAGGAAAGCTTTGATATTTCCATTAATGCAAAATGGAAGCTTAGAGAAATGGTTATATCCTAATGGCCAAGAAGAAAGTAATTTGAGCTTGTTTCAAAGGTTGAATATAGCAATAGATATCGCACAAGGCATGGCATATCTCCATCACCATTGTTTTGTACAAGTGCTCCATTGTGATTTGAAACCTAGCAATGTGCTTCTAGATGAAGATATGACAGCATATTTAACAGACTTTGGCATAGCTACTATATGTTTTGCAAATTTGAAGGATTCAGAGATCACTTCAACACATGCACTCAAAGGGTCAATAGGCTACATCCCTCCAGGTATTATGTGAACTAAATAGCATATCAAAAAGATGTTAGATATTATATGAACTAGATATCTTTACTAAGCAATGTTGGAAATGTCTTGTTTTTATTAAAATTTGTATATTATAAAACTTACCATGAGAATGTTTCAATGTAGAATATGGATTGGGTGGACGTGCCACAACAAAAGGTGATGTTTATAGCTATGGAATACTGTTATTGGAGATTTTGATTAGAAAGAAGCCCACAAACAACATCTTTGTGGAAGGAATGAACTTGCTGAAATGGGAGGGTAGTGATTTTCTAAACCGAGTAAAAGTTGTGGTCGATGGGACTCTATTGAGGAGGACAAGTATGAGCACTATAGAAGATAAGGAGTTGAATTGCCTCAGTCAACTCATAAGTGTGGGTTTGCTCTGCACAAAAGAATCTCCTGAAGCACGACCTACTATGATGGACATTGTTAGTACATTGCAAAGCATCAAAGAGACTTTTTTGGGAGCTGCAGGGATTCCAAAATTTCAATCAGAAATATCACATTTACTAGGCAGTACAAGTACTACTCATAACAACATTGGCAAAGGCCAAAGTTCTTCTAGTAGTGGTTGAATAATTGAACCATGAAGTAATTTGATTCATTTGTCATTACCTCCATCTAGTTAAGGCTTATTTTTCTCTTCTTCTCTATGCAACTTATTTTTAGTTCTATTCCCCTCTCCTTTATGTGGCATGTCTATTGTAACTTGTTAGGTGGATGAGCATAATTGAACCATGAAGTAATTCGATTCATTTGTCATTACTTCCATCTAGTTAAGGCTTATTTTTCTCTTCTTCTCTATGCAACTTATTTGTAGTTCTATTCCCCTCTCTCCTTTATGTGGCATTTCTATTGTAACTTGTTAGGTGGATGAGCATCAACAATAAAGTGAAATATGCCATAAATGGTATCTTGTAAATGTTTCTACAACTATAAAATCCCCTATAGAAAAACTTTATGTATATCAATCTTATTGTTCAATATTCTTCTACATCTATAGTAAAATGCAAATGTTCCAGATATAGATAGACCAAAGATTTTGTATTTGTTTTAAAGGATTAAAGAACAAATCAGCAAGCAATTTTGTTTCCACAAGCATTAACCAAACATGAACACGTTGACAAAAATGAAGCTTGGACTATTTTTTAGATGTTCCTCCTTTACACCAGCACTATGAAGCCACAGTTGTATCAAAAGATCAATCTGTACCAGACACGGTTCTACCTTATTCCCAAAACAGTTAAGAATTAAGTTGGATACCTAATTTCGATAGGAGGTAGTTGTAGGTTGAAATCTGTAGCACAATTATTATAATTATTTCAAGATTTGGACTTAAATTATGTTTAAAATATTATTGTGACGTCGGTTTTAAATAGGCCTGTTATCTCTGATATGCCATGAAGGTAACTCTTATGCTTTTCAACACAAGATATGATTTGCAACATGATAGATAGGATTTGGGGGCTCTGTTTGTTTATCAGCACGAACTCTTTCAGGCACGAACACTATGAATAATCCATTTCAGAAATATTCGATTGTTAATATGGAACAAAAGTACAAAAGTGCTAAGAATATACACAGGTGAATCAGATTTCTGTTTATATCCATAGATTGGACCCCAGTAATGTGCTGTTCTTCAGGAGTGTTGTATTAGCCAATTGGGAGATATGGTCATGATATGAGAAGCATGAACTTCCAGTATTTCACTAAGGCTAATCTTGTGTCTACTGTGACAAACACTTGGACTCATTAGTCTCCAGAAAAACATAATTGGAATACTTTTGAGACGCGATTTTAGCACTACTGTTGGAAAGTTTGCAGGAAACTTTGATGTCCAGTCAAGGGTACTACGGAAATTGTCTGCTGAGTTTGGAGATATTTTTCTATTTTCCAATTGCAGCAAGAGTGATATGTTGAGAGAGCCTTTCTAGAGGATTTGGCGGTCATGTCTTGACTCTCTAGATGTAGAGTCAGGGTTTGTAAGGCAGCAACACACATGCTTGCATCAGATCAGGGTTTGTAAGGCAGCAACACACATGCTTGCATTAGAAATCTGTTGCTATCAATAAGAAGTGGTTGTAACATTCGCAAATCTTGGAGAAGAAACCTGGAGCTGCTGCTGGGCTCGAAATAAACCTGGTCTGTGCTTATTGAGGTGCTGGGCACATGATTTTGTTTGCCATTTGTTCAGGCGCAATGAGGAAAGTACCTTTAGAATGAACAAATGGGTATGGCATCAAATGTGTAATAGCAGCAAACTAGCAATGGATTCAGTTTTTAAAAGAGCAAATTTCATCCTACGCATGAAGGTCTTGTAATCCTACACAAACAATTCTGGAGATTCGTATTTGTTGATCTAATCATAAAGGGAAGGCCAACCTACCTCAGCATACATTAGGGCTGACCTATATTTTGTTATTGGAAGAGCGCATATATAAACCTTGTGCGCCTTATTCAGGATAATCAAGAACTGAGTAAGGTTATTTAATATGACTAAAGCTAGCAGTGAGTGAAACTGTATAAGAAGCAGCAACAAAGCATACCTTTTGGCAGTATTTCTCCACACATAGAGGATACTTAAAAAAAAATTCCATGAATACTTCTGAGCTGTGCTTCATTTGTAAATAAATCTGTCCTTATGTGGCATGAAAACAATCTAATTCAGGCTATATATATGACAGCAAGACCATGAACTGGTTGGAAGTCAAAATTGAGATGTCCTCTGTCCTTTTCCGGGCAGCAAAAAAACTCAATTACATGAAGAGCACCTTTCAAGGGATATTACAAGCATCGAATTAGCATTTTCAGTGTAAAATCATTTAGAAATTATTTAGACGAGTTGAGCAACTCCCAGGCCATGCAGATTTGAAGAAAAATGTCTATGTTTATAGTATTTGTAAATATTAAAGACTATCCAATAAGATAATGGATGAGTTGACTTTTTACTTCTTAATATTTGTTGTATCCATCATTAACTCATCATTGGGATAGCCTCATATATGAACTTTGATTTGACCTCACTGCCCAATAGAAAGACATTAGCCTCTGATTTTTCCATTCATTTTATTTTCTTAATTCTTTGAAAACTCTTTTTGTTAAAATTGACTCTTCATATCACCTTTCCTCTCATTGCCTAAAATCTCAGCAATCCTATCCTAGGGAAGCCTCCCTTGAGTCGGGGAGAGGCAGCTTAAAGTGTAAAGGAGAGAGGATGAGCTGATAGTGGCCTCCCTCTTACTTACATGAAAGATTTGCTTGAGCTTTAAGACTTTATGGCAAACAATGAAGGTTTGTGTGATAAAAAGATCTAATGAAAGTGTTTCAACAATGCAGTTCTGGGGCATATATATATGTGTGGATCTATTTTATTTTTAGATAATTGTATCAATGCAAACAATTCTGCCTTGCTGAGCACTTTGTATGGTGGTTGGTTTAGCACCTATTCATTCTTCATTGATCTCAAACCCTAAGTATATGATGTCAAATGAGGGCTCTTTTCAACCTTTGATAGCTCTCTCAAAGCCTTTACTTCTATGATAGGTCTCTATCCTTGCAAGAATTCTGGTACCTGTAATGACTGCTAGAAACAATTTGCTGGAATTTTAATAAATCCTCTTTCATGGCTCTTTAAATCTTTCTCTGATGCTTTAGATTTACAGGAAGTCCGGTCAATTCTAGGTCTTCAATCCTCGTTTTCACTGCGCCACTCTGATTCCTTCAATAGGTCAGAGTTAGCCTCTAATTCCTTGTGCTCTGTTTCTATCTCTGTTTCTAGCTGTAGGGTGAAATTGGTAACACAATTATTATAATTTGTTCAAGATTTAGACTTGAATTATGTTTAAAATATTATTGTGACATTGGCTTTAAATACTTTGATGTCATGAGGGCAACGCTTATGATTTTTAAGACAAGATATGATCTACAACATGATACATATGGATTTTAGATGGATTTGGGGGTTCATAGAGAACATTCTGGTCTGTTTGTTTATCAGTACGAAATAAACAAACACATTCTTTCAGGCACGAACACTAGGAATATTTCTTTTCAGAAATATTCATTTGTTAATATGGAACAAAAGTGCTAAGAATATACACAGGTGAATCAGATTTCTGTTTATATGCATAGATAGGACCCCAGTAATGTGTTGTTCATCAAGAGTATTGTATTTGGCAATTGGGAGATATGGTCATGACATGAGAAGCATGAACTTCGAGCGTAGTGACATGAACTTCCAGTATTTCACCAAGGCTAATCTTGTTTCTACTGTCACAAACACTTGGACTCACTAGTCTCCACACAATATCCCTGTACCCAGAAAAGCATTGTTGGAATACTTGCGAGACGTGATTTTAGCATGATTGTCGCTACTGTTGGAAAGTTTGCTGGAAATTTGGATCTTCAGTCTGGGCCCTGGAGTACTACGCAAATTGTCTGCTGACTTTGGAGATGTTTTCCTATTCCAGCAAGAGTATTATGTTGAGAGAGCCTTTCCAGAGGATTTGTCGGTCATTGTTTCAGAGCAAGTGTTCCAGTTCTGAATCTCCAGATGCAGAGACAGGGTTTCTAAGGCAGCATTATAAATGCTTGCATCAGAAATATGCTGCTATCAATAAGAAGTGGCTGTAACATTCCCATATCGTCAGTGATCAAATGGAGAAGACACTTGGAGCTGCTGCTGGGCTCGAAATAAACCTGGTTTGTGATGATTGAGGTGCTGGTCACATGATTTTGTTTTCCATTTTGTATAACTGCACCAGTCTTCAAGTATTGAGTATTGACACTAACCAGTTTACTCGTAACATTCCCGCCGAGTTGTGTACCAAGAACACCCAGTTGACCAAAATCTTCATAGATGTTAATCAAATGAGCGGCACCATTCCTGCTTCTCTGTTCAATTGTACCGTGTACGAAGCTTCAATATATCGACGTAGGGTATAACGAGCTCAGCGGAGTAGTGCCCATGGAGTTGGGTAAGCTGACGCAGCTCAAATGGCTAAACTTAGGCGATAATAGATTGGCTAGCGGCACTAGGCAGCACCACCAGCTTGCCCATTCTTACTGCTCTTACTAATTGTTCCACCTTAGAAAATATATATTTATTTCCGAATTAATTTTAAAGGGAGTTTTCCCTTTTTTATAGGCAATCTCTCTACTAAATTATACTACCTAAACTTGGAAGTGAATCAATTAATAGGAGAAATACCTACGCAAATTGGAAATTTAACTAGTACTGTGCTTTTTTTGCTTTTTTTAGACTTGTTACAGGGGCTATCCCTTTAACACTTAATACCCTTCAAAACTTGCAAATGTTAGATATGTTGTCCAACTATTTACAAGGAAACATCCCTTCCAATATTGGGCAACTCAAAAGTTTAGGGTATTTAAATCTATTTCAAAATAATTTTAATGGAAGAATCCTTGATTCTATTGCCAACTTCCAACAACTAAGATATCTACATCTTTCCTATAATCAATTATCAGGTAATATACCTCCAAATCTAGGGAAATGTGTGAACTTATTAGACCTAGACCTATTATACAATAGGCTCACTCGGAAAATTTAGCTTTGTCTTTCAACCTTTCAAACAATTTATTTCATGGACCTATACCTTTAGGACTAAGCAAAATGACAATGCTTCAAGCTATGGATATTTCTGCAAATTAATTAATGGGCAACATTTAACTAGAGTACCTCAATCTATCCCACAATGCATTTGAAAGTCCAATTCCAATTACACTTAATGAACTTCAAAGTCTTGAAGACATGGATCTATCCTACAATAATCTATCTGGTGGAATGCCCTTGTCATTGGAAATGCTCAAAATGCTCCATCATTGTAATTTTTCTTTCAACAAGTTGTCAGGGAAGTCCCTAAAGGAGGAGTTTTCAAAAAACTTAGTGCCATGGCATTCATGGGAAATCCTGACGTCTATGGACCTTAGGTAAGTCTTCCACCATGCTATGCTCACAAACATCAAAGTGTTTTGGCATACAAAAGGAGTTATCATACCTATGGTTATTGCTCCAGCGATTGTTGTATTGTGTTTGTTTTTGGGAATCTCACAGATTCAAAATTACAGGAAACATACTCATACATACGTCAAGATATCCTTCACTATGGGGCATTGAAGAATTTCATATGGAGAGATTGTGATAGCTAGTAAGCAATGTTGGAAATTTCATGTTTTAATCAAAATTTGTATATCATAAACCTTACCATGAGAATATTTTGATGTAGAATATGGATTGGGTGGGCTACCACGATAAAAGGGGATGTTTATAGCTATGGAATAATGTTATTGGAGATGTTGACCAGAAAGAAGTCTACACACAACAACATTGTGGAAGGAATGAACTTGCAGAAATGGGAAGGTAGTGGTTTTCTGAACCTTGTAAAAACATGGTCGATGGGAGTCTATTGAGGAAGACAAGTATGGGCACTGTAGAAGATAAGGAGCTTAATTGCCTTAGTCAACTCATAAGCCTAGGTTTCCTTTGCACAAACGAATCATCTAAAGCACAACCTACTATGATGGACATTGTGAGTAAGTTGCAAAGCATCAAAGAGACTTTTTTGGGAGTTACAGGGATTCCAAAATTTCAATCAAAAATATCACATTTATTAGGCAATACAAGTACTACTCATAACAACATTGGCAAAGGCCAAAGTTCTTCTAGTTTATTGTAAGGGAGTAATGGTTGAAAAATTGAACCATGAAGTAATTGATCCATTGTGAATTGCTTAACTAAACCATGAAGTTATTTGAGTCATTTATCATTAGTGTCATCTAGTTCAAGGCTTATTTTTCTCTCCTTCTCTATCTAGCTTATTTGTAGTTCTATTCCCCTCTCCTTTATGTGGCATGTCTATTGTGACTTGTTGGGTGCATGAGCATGAACAATAAAGTGAAATATGCCATAAATGGTGTCTTGTAAATGTTTCTACAACTATAAAATCCCCATCTTTATTTTATTTTAGAAAAAAATGATGTATATCAATCTTATTCTTCAATATTCTTCTACATCTATAGTAAAATGCAAATGTTTTTGATATAGATAGACCAAAGGTTTTGTATTTTTTTTTAAAGATTAAAGGACAGGTCAGCAATTTTGTTTCCACAAGCATTCATGAAACATGTTGACAAAAATGAAGCTTACACTATTTTTTTTTAGATGTTCCTCCTTTACACCAGAACAATGAAGCCACAGTTGTATCAGAAGATCAATCTGTACCAGACACGGTTCTACCTTATTCCCAAAACAGTTAAGAATTAGGTTGGACACCTAATTTCCATAGGAGGTAGCTGTAGGTTGAAATCTGTAGCACAATTATTAGAATTTGTTCAAAATTTGGACTTGAATTATGTTTTAAAATATTATTGTGACATCGGGTTTAAATAGGCCTGTTACCTCTGATATGTCATGAAGGTAACTCTTGTGATTTTCAACACAAGATATGATTTACAACATGATGGATTTTATATGAATTTGGGGGTTTCATAGAGAACATTCTGGTCTATTTTTTTATTAGCACGATCTCTTTCCGGCACGGACACTATGAATAATCTATTTCAGAAATATTCATTTGTTAATATGGAACAAAAGTGCTAAGAATATACACAGCTGAATCAGATTTATGTTTGTGTCCATAGATAGGACCCCAGTATTGTGCTGTTCATCAAGAGTGTTGTATTTGACAATTGGGAGATATGGTCATGACATGAGAAGCATGAAATTCTAGTATTTGACAAACACTTGGAGTCACTAGTCTCCACACAATATCCCTGTACTCAGAAAAACATAGTTGGAATACTTTGACATAATTTTAGCATAATTTTCGATACTTGTTAAAAATGTGACAACAAAATGTAAATTTACTAATTACCTATGTAGTTGAAATAACGAAATGTAGGTTGAATAACGAGATGTAGTTAGAGTAACGAAATATGTCTAGGTTTAATAAGATGGCCCGAGAGGCTTGTAAAGGCACGTAGAATTTGATCAATAAAATTTTCCTTCAGTTGTCCAATTCAGTTATATCTCCTATTACATTTCTCCTATTTCCTGTCTTGTTTACTGTTTTTTCCCACAACAAGTGGTATCAGAGCTTGCAAAGGTGGCCTGGAGGACGCGTTGTAGGTGAAGAGCAACCCGCTGTGTTATTGAAAGTCTGTCCGCTGTTCGAAGTAAGAAAAAAAAGGCCGTGAGCACAACCGTGAGAGAGACGCGCTATAGGAGTAGAGCAACAAATCGGTGAAATTCAGCCGCAGTTGGAGGTCGACTGCTACACTGCCGCTGGAGAAAAGGAGCAGCCGCCGAAGAAAGAGGGAAGCAGCCGCCGTGAAAAAAGGGAGGCCGCAGTGAGAAAAGAATTAGCAGTCATCTAGCACTAAGAGAAGAGGAGCCATCAAGCAGAAGGATCAGGCCATCCAAAGAATCCGCCGTTGAAGCCAGACATTGACAAGGAGGGAAGCCGCCATTGAGTCTAGAGATGAAAGCGAACAATTGCTGAAGAGGAGCTACACCGTGAGAGAAGTCTGCCATCCGTTGCTGGAGAAACCGTTTTCTGGAAGAAAAAGAATCCGCCCAAGAAATTGTTTGCTGTGAGTAATCGTAAATCCAAAAATTTGAAGAAACATTAACTTTTTTTTTTTTTGCAGACAATGTAGAAGAAACAGAAATTTTTTTAGAGGATTCAGTGTGAGGGAAAGAGTTCGAACAGTTTTTTAAAAATAGGGTTTGAACAGTTTTTTAAAAACAAACTTTTGTTTTTGATAAGATTCTTTTGAATTTAAAAAGAGGCTCAGTTTCTTTTTCAGAGAAAAGGTTTTTTTTTTGAAAAAAAAATATTTTAAAGGGTGTAGAGATTTCGTGAAAGAGAAAATTTCTATTTGAAAGTAGTAGGAGAAAGAAGAGACTTCTTGATATTCTAGCAGAATAAGGGAAAATAGCTGAAACACTTGAAACCCTAGAAGAAGAGTGGAAATTTTTGATTTGTAGAAGAAGGGAAATCTGAAACCCTAGAAGAAGAATGGAAATTTTTGATGTGTAGAAGAAGGGAAATCTGAAACCCTAGGAGGGAGAAATGGAAAAAATGACAAACGCAAGATTTGAGGTGGAGAAATTCATTGGGAAAAACAATTTTTCTCTGTGGAAACTGAAGGTTAGGGATTTTCTAGTGCAACAAGGGTTGCACAAGGCATTAGACGGGGTATCTAAAAAACCAGCAAGCATGTCGAATTCGGATTGGGAGGACTTGGATGCCTGAGCTCTCAGTACCGTTCGGTTATGTTTGGCAGACGAAGTACTCTTCAATATTGTTGGAGAGAGTACAACCGCAGGGTTGTGGAAGAAATTGGAAACTCTCTATATAACAAAATCTTTGACTAACAGAATCTATTTAAAGAGACAACTGTACAGCCTTCGGATGAAGGAGGGTACGGAAATTGCAGATCACTTGAATGTTTTTAATACGCTTATTTGTCAGTTGTCCGATATGGAAGTAAAGATGGAGGAAGAAGACAAGGCAATAACCTTGTTGTGTTCCCTGCCTGAGTCATGGGATCACTTCGTGACCTCAGTCAGTTTGAGCACTACCGATTCATTAAATATTGAATTTGTCGTGGGTGCTCTCTTATTTGAAGAGGTACGAAGACAATCTAGCATTGAGACTTCTGCACCTGAAGCCATGGTAGCTAGAGGTCGGTCAAAGGAACGGGGGGAGAAGACAAGATGTTCTTCCAGATCGATGTCAAAGGGTGGTAAGAAGAGTAAAGCAAAATGCTGGTATTGCAATAAACTGGGACATCTCAAAAAGGATTGCAAGAAACGGAAGGAGGCGGAAAACAACAAGGAAGCAAATCAGGTCGATTCAGGTATGGATGATGAGGTTTTAATTGCTGAAACACTCCCTGTATGTAATATCTCACAAGATGTTGACTATTGGCTATTAGACTCTGGTGCTTCTCATCATATGAGTCCGCACCGAAATTGGTTTTCATCATATGAAACTGTAGATGGTAATTATGTATTCATGGGAAATAATGCATCTTGTCAGACTGTTGGGATTGGAAATGTGAAAATTAAAATGTATGATGGTACAATTAAAACCTTATATGATGTTAGGCGTGTACCTGATCTAAAGAAAAACTTGATTTCCTTGGGAGTTTTGGATTCGCATGGTTATAAGTTTACAGGTCAGAATTGAGCGTTGAAAGTCTCGAAAGGAGCCTTGGTTGTTATGAAGGTTGAAAAGGTAGGAAACCTGTACAGACTCAAGGGAAGTACTCAATTTAGTGAAGAAGGGATTGTGTCAAAAAAAGCAGAAGAAGTTTCTTGTCTATGGCATCAGCGGTTGGGTCACATGAGCGAGAAAGGTCTTCAGGTACTGATGAACCGCAAGCTACTTCCTGATTTGAAATCCTTGAAGTTGGATTTTTGTAAATATTGTGTGTTTGGCAAACAATGTAAACAAAGATTCAAGTCCGGAAATCATAATAGTAAGCAGATTTTGGACTACATTCATTCTGATCTATGGGGACCATCTCCTACTGTGTCCTATGGAGGTGCCTTATATTTTTTAATGTTTATTGATGATTTCTCCCGAAAAATTTGGGTCTATATGTTGAAAAAGAAAGCTGATGTGTTTAATGTGTTTAAACAATTTAAAACAATGGTGGAAAAGAAAGCAGGCAAATCAATCAAATGTTTAAGAACTGACAATGGCGGTGAATTTACCTCTTTAGAATTTGAACAATTTTGTAAGGATGAAGGGATAATTAGACATAAAACTGCTGTTTATACTCTCGGTAGGAATGGGTGTTGCTTGGAATGGATGAATGGACTCTTATGGAAAAAGCCGGAAGCATGATTATTATCTACTAATGCAAAAGTTATGAAGCGACGATGCTCTGCTTATTCATTTAAATTATGGTCATGGGTTCGCAGTATTGTAAATTCTAGAAGAAGTTGATCCGATGGTCTTATGATTACTACATTGAAAGATTTTTGGTTGTGATACCTATGTTCTTATTCCTAGAAATCAGCATTCAAAATTAGATCCAAAATCAAAATGTTGTGTCTTTGTTGGATATGATTATTCAGTGAAGGGATATAGGTTGTGGGATCCTACTTCACGGAAGATAGTCATTAGTAGAGATGTAACATTTGATGAATCATCTCTTTTAAAATCAGATGTTGAAAATTTTGAACAGAAGCAGGTATCGCCAGGTTAGCAGATTCAATTGGAGACTGTACCTTTTCCAGAAAGTCAAAAGGAAGGAGAGACTTCTGAAAAAGGTGGAGAAGCAGAGGAAACTGAAGAAATTCTAGAATCCAGTCAGCAACTAGTCACTCTAAGAAGGTCTACAAGAGAAAGAAGAACACCAAAAAGGTATGAAGACTCTGCTTCATCGTTTGCATTGATCAATGAAGATGGGGATCCATCTTGTTATCAGGAAGCAGTTGATGATGCAGATAGCAAGATATGGAAAAAGGCCATGGAAGAGGAAATGGACTCCTTAGCCAAGAACAATACCTGGGATCTTGTAGAACTTCTTGAAGGGAGAAGCGTTGTTGGGTGCAAATGGGTCTTCAAGTTGAAGAGAAAAGTTGATGGAAGTATCAAAAGGTATAAGGCGAGACTGGTTACAAAAGGGTATTCTCAGGTTGAAGGTATTGATTTTCATGAAATCTTTTCACCAGTAGTTAAACTTGTTTCTATTCGTACTGTGTTAGCACTAACTGCTTTACTTGACCTTGAGTTAGAACAGTTAGATGTTAAAACAACCTTTCTTCATGGTGATTTGGATGAATAGATATATATGGATCAGCCAGAAGGTTTTGTACAAGGTCGCAGCAGAAGATTAGTTTGCAAGCTCAGGAAATCATTGTATGGCCTAAGGCATTTGCCCAGGCAATGGTACAAGAAGTTTGATTCCTTCATGATGAGCCAGAATTTTATCAGAAGTGAGTATGATCATTGTGTATACTTCAAAAGTTTCAATGGAATATTCATTATCTTGGTGCTGTATGTTGATGATATGCTTATTGCAAGCAAAAGCATGGAAGAAATCAGCAGGTTAAAGGCTCAGCTGTCTAGGATGTTTGAAATGAAGGATCTTGGAGCGGAAAAACATATCTTGGGCATGGAGATACAAAGAGACAGGAAGAATGGTAAGCTTTGGTTATCACAACAGAAGTATGTGGAGAAAATACTTGAAAAGTTCGGTATGAACAATGTGAAAACTGTTAATGTTCCATTAGCTACCCATTTTAAGCTTTCTTTGGATTTGAGTCCTAGAACTAATGAAGAAAAGAAGTATATGTCTCATGTACCATATGCAAATGCGGTAGGCAACTTAATGTATGCGATGGTATCTACAAGACTTGACATTTCACATGCAGTTGGAGTTGTCAGCAGGTTCATGGCAAATCCGGGGGAAGAACATTGGCGAGCAGTGAAATGGGTGCTTCGGTATTTGAGAGGCACAAGTGACCATTGCATCAGCTTTGATGGTCGTGAAGGTACAGTCTGAGGATATGTGGGTGTTGATTATGCAGGTGATTTGGACAAAAGGAGGTCTACTGCAGGTTATGTTTTTACTCTTGCAGGTGGAGTAATCAGTTGGATGTCAAAGCTTCAAGAGACAATTCCTTTGTCCACTACTGAAGCATAGTATATAGCTGCTTCAGATTCCTGTAAAGAGGCAATCTAGTTAAAAGGTCTTCTTGATGAGATTGGAAGGACGCAGGAGAAAGTGAATGTGTTTTGTGACAGTCAGAGCGCTATTCATTTGGCTACAAATCCAACCTATCACAGCAAGACCAAGCACATCGATGTAAGGTATCACTTTGTGAGACATATAATCGAAGGTGGCAAAGTAGTCCTCAAGAAGGTCCGCACACAAGAGAATCATGCAGATATATTCACGAAGCCAGTGACAGTAGAGAAGCTGAGATGGTGTCTTCCTTCTCTCGGCTTGCAGAAAAGATGATGAATGGGCATTAGGAAAATTGTTGTCAAGGTGGAGTTTGTTAAAAATGTGACAACAAAATGTAAATTTAATAATTACCTATGTAGTTGAAATAACAAAATGTAGGTTGAATAACGAGATGTAGTTAGAGTAACGAAATATGTCTAGGTTTAATAAGATGGCCCGAGAGGCTTGTAAAGGCATGGAGAATTTGATCAATAAAAGTTTCCTTCAGTTGTCCAATTCAGTTATATCTCCTATTACATTTCTCCTATTTCATGTCTTGTTTACTATTTTTTCCCACAACAGTACTATTGTAAATTTTGCGGGAAACTTTCATCTCTAGTCTGGGGTACTACCCAAATTGTCTGCAAAGTTTGGAAATATTTTCCTAGTACAACAAAGAGGGTCGTGTTGAGAGAGCCCTTTTAGAGGATTTTCCGGTCACGTTTCAGATGAAGTGTTCCAGTTTTGAATCTCCAAATGTATAGTCAGGGTTTGTAAGGTAGCAGCGCACATGCTCCCATCAGAAATCTGTTGCTATCAATAAGAAGTGGCTGTAACATTCCCAAATCAAATAGAGCAGACACTTGGAGATGCTGCTGGGCTCGAAATAAACTGGATCTGTGCTTATTGAGGTGCTAGGCACATGATTTTGTTTTCCATTTGTTCAGGCGCAATGAGGAAAGTACCTTTAGCATGAACAAATGGGTATATCAAATGTTTTTTAATCATGCCTGAAACACCTCACAAACAGGATACATAGTCTGGTCCAGGATTAGACCACAAAATTCGTAAGATTAAACTTTCTTGCCTAACTATTGGATCACATTCCTTGGAACTATATATGACATTAGATGTTTAAAAATAGCAAACTAGCATTAGATTCAGTCTTTATAAGAGAAATATTCATAATATGCATGAAGGTTATGTACTGCTGTGCTCAGGATTCACCTTAAAACAAGAAATCTTGGAGATTCATATTTGATGATCTAAATTAAAAAGGGGGGCCGACCTATTTGAGGGCTGAACGCAGACATAAACCTGGAAGAACGCATATTCAGGGTCTATCAAGAATAGATGAGTGCGCCTACGCTGAGGGGGAATAAAAGGGTTTTCGGATCATCTGTTGTTATGAACCAGCGTCAAACCCTCCTTTTTAGTTTCAGCGCATGTGTGAAAGGGGAATTTTGAGAAAGAAAGAAAGTAATTTTAACGTCCACGAGGCTACAAATAGTTTATGGGACAGATTGCTTCTCTATCTGGCTCATGCGACTAGCTCTTTTCCTGTGGAGTTTTACAATAAGTGCTCCCAGCTTCTCGACAAACTCTTTGCTGAATAGATTATACTAGAAGCTAGCTGCCAGAATGCCTGTATAATTTTCCCTACTGTCTTTGAAGGCCTTGCATTCTAAAATGAAATTTTTTTTTTTTCCACTTTTCTGGAGGAGCAAAAAATACATACTCTTTCTTCCCACATTTCTTTTGGCCTTTTCCAACGCCTTGTTTCAGAACGGAGTTGATGAGAATTAGTCCTTAATTGAGCAATAATAATTTTAGATCTGCAAGAAATATTGGCACCTAAGTATTTGTTGATGATCATGAGTGGGGTTAAACTCTTCAATGTAGTACTTCTTCTTTTTCCCTAACTCTTTCTCCCAGGTACATTTGTGGAACTTATCCATAACAAAATTTTTTATCTCTTTACTGTTTGTAGGACACTTGCCTAAGAAAATACCCCATTTACTAAACCATTTGATATTTTGCCTCATCCAAGTCTTCTTTATTTTGCACAATCTATCATTAAACACAACATTAGGCCATCTACCCTCTTCCATTTTCTCAATTTTTTTCAAATACCTTATGACTCGCACCATAGCAATTGCTTCAATAGGATCAACCCCTGTTTCACTTAACAAGATATCATAAGAAACTGCACTCTTAATTTTGAATTTGTTTGTAATCAAGCACTTCTGAATTTTTTCAATTTGTTTCCATTGCATGTCGGTTGAGCTACTAGCCCACAACTCACAACCGTAGAGAATCACCAGAATCACTAGAAGCCCAAAAAGAGTTAGAGTGGTTTTCCAATCCCACAGTTCTGCCTCTCTACCCCTGTATTGAAGAGCATACAATGCTTTCCAACCCCCCAAAGTTCTTTTCTTTCCGCAACCATCCCAATTTAAATTTCTATTGAAGTCAATGCCTAGGTATTTGTAGTCTGCAACTTTTTCCAGAATGTTGCCTTCAAAGTAGAACTTATGCTGGTTATGCTTTCTTTTGTTAGAGAAAACCACTACTTTCGTTTTGCTAATATTGACTTGCATCCCCACCTTTCTATAGAAATACTCAAGGGAATGTAAGTGATCTTGCAAACCAAGAGCCGATTTAGCAATCAGTAGTAGCACATCAAAATGTGAGCAAGTATTGATCTGGGAGGTGATAAGATTTGTGGTCATGTTTCCAAACATATTTAGTCCGTCAATGAAAACCTATAGTAGCATCGATTAGAGGCATATGTAATGGTTGATCTGGAACTAAGTTGGGAACCACTTAATGTGGTTCATTCTCAAGGCAAGGTGGAGAGTAATAGATCTCAATGAATAAATAAAGGACATCATTGCTCAGAAATAACTTACTTAGTTAAAAATAAATAAATTAAAATAAAATTAATTAATTAATAAAATTAAATATATTAAAAAAGGTTTATAAATTACTATGTAATTACAATATAATAGATAATAGGGAAGGGTAAAGTTTTTAAATTAATAAATAAAATAAGATAAAATTAATTATTTATTTATTTAGATAAAAATAAAATAAATCAATAAATTAATAAATAATATTTAATATTTAAGTAAATCAATGCATTCTTCCTCATTGTTATACTTCAGAAAACATTCTCCCATTACGAGATGCACATCCGCCACGTTCCATCTCTTCTCTTCTTTTTTTTCATTCTCTCTGTCACTCCTCACATATTTTCCATCATTCGTGGGCATCCTCATCTCAGCGATGCCTCTGATCAGGAAGCTCTGCTTGGATTCATGTCTGCCATCACATATGATCCAACCAATCATTGCCCACTTCTTGGAAACCACACGTTTCTTCCTTTTGTGAGTGGATGGACGTCAATTGCAGTCAGCGCAGACAAAGAGTGGTTTCTCTCAATGTTTCATCCATGGGATTACAAGGTACCATCTCTCCTCTTCTCGCCAATCTCTCCTTTCTTACGATTCTCGACCTTAGCAATAACACTTTTCATGGTCACATTCATTATCAATTAGGAAATTTGTTTCGCTTAAAGAAGCTTATCCTGTTTTGGAATGAACTCCAAGGTTCTATTCCACCCACTCTTAGTAGGTGTCGTAGTTTACATAAGCTCTCTATGTACACTAACAATCTCACAGGTACAATTGTTGGAATTTCTGAGAATTCTAGAACAATACAGAGAGAATGATACTCTCCTTATAACACAGAGAAATTAAAAAAAAAATTTGCTTGCTGGTAGACTAAGATTGCACACACTTCAAATTCTATTTCATTAACTTAAAAAACTGTTACAAAAAATTTGTCTTCCTCCTCAAAGGGATTACAAAATGGACCGCTACACAAACACAGTGCCAAAACACTACTTCTCTGTCTCTGTTACAAAATGCACAAAACAATGCTCTATTTTTCTTACAATAGCCTTTGAGCTCTATACTCTGTTTTTAACACTAATACACTACTGTGTATATAACAATACATCACACTTACATTAAGCCTTTTCGGGCTTTTTATCTTTTTGACGCAAAACAGGTAATAACAAAAATATAACTAAAAACTTAAACAATGTATGGCCCACCGGGAAAGGCGCATATATAATATGTTAACAAAATGTGACTCCAAAGGTTTAAAACCTTTATCGTTGCGCGTTATAAAAACAATACAACACAAACCTTATAATGAAACATATCAAAAACATAACATAAACTTCCGCATTCGCAACCTTTCAGACTTCAAAAGAATTAAACCCAAATTCAACAAAAGTTCGCATTACAAATTCGGGTTGCTGACGTAAGCAGGTTTTGTAACGCGAAGATTTTATAGGGCACGGTTAAATAAGTTTCGGGTCCGGATTTGTGCTTTGCAAACCGGCTCAGAAAAAACCCGATGCAATCAAATTGCTTTGCATGTCCTCCTGTTGACTTGGTCTGTGGGACCACCGATCTTCAAACAAAACATACTCCCGCGTATACAAAACCTCTGTTTTCAGTTGTGAAGGACTGGTACCGAAAAACGAAAGCTTTGTTTTGTTTTCTTTTAAAGAACTTGAATTTGACTGTTCACCGAAATGGAAAGCGGCTACTGCTCCAGTCAAAAACAAAACTGGCTCCCTTACAACTTTTGAAATTCTAATTAATCTTGCACAGTTGGGTACAATTCAACATTGACCCTTCATGTTGCTCTTTATGTCCTTTGCGCAGACTTTGCATATGAATTTATAATTTCAACACTCCCCATTAAATTAAGCTGCTGGGTTATCTATCACACCCATGCACTTCCTCAGATATTCAAAACTCTTCTGCCCCAATGGCTTGGTTAGAATGTCTGCAAACTGCTCCTGAGTTCTGCAGTGTTTTAAAATAATTTCTCCATTGTTCACTAGCTCCCTGATGTAGTGAAACTTAGCATCTATGTGCTTTGTCCTTTTGTGAAACACATAATTTTTAGACAATGCTATGCATTTGACTATTCATCCTGATAAATCAACGTGCCCCTTTTGTGTTCTTGACCTCAACTCAATAACATTCTCCTCATCCCATCTTGTGACATGATCTTTGCTTGTGGGTTGCCACATACTACGCCTCTGTGTCGTTATTATACTACGAAAAAGGATTGTCAATTAGAAGCCACTTGAAATGAACTCCTAGTATGTGAAAAACATAACCGAAGTACTTTTCAGGTCATCTACATTCAGAAGCCCAATCTTGTCGGTGTATCCAGTCAATCTAAATTTTTTGAAGTAGTATACAAAGCCTACTTTTAGTTCCTTTAACATACCTCGGAAATTCTTTTACTTTTGTAATGTGCTTCTTTTTGGCCTCTCCCATGAATCGTGAAAGCTACGGCATGCATAGCCATCTAGGGCCTAGTTGCAGTCAAATACATGAGGCTGCCAACTATGCTCTTGTACAAACTAGGATCAAAATCCTTGCTGCTGTCCTCTTTGCTGAGTTTTAATCCCATCACTGTGGGAGTAATTGCTGCCTTGCAATCCTGCATGTTAAATCTCCCCAAAACTAAATTCACATACTTTTCTTGAGAAGTAAAAATTTTATTTTCATTTTTCTTTACTTCTATTCCTAAGAAGTATTTCAGCAAACCCATATCAGTAATTTCAAATTCATCTTTCATGACCTTCTTAAAATTTTCAACAAGGTAATCATCATTACCTGTAAAGATCACATCATCAACATATAAGACAACAATCAACATCTTACCATCTTTCTCCTTGATGTATAAGGTGGGTTCTCCCTCACATTTTTCAAATCCATTTTCCAGTAGATAGGAATCTATCCTATTGTACCATGCTCTTGGTGCTTGTTTCAGCCTGTGATCAGGTGATCATGTCTTTAATGGAAAAATGCTCAAAAAATTATTTGCTCAGAAATGGTTCAAACTAGAACAACATAAAAGAGCTCGAAAAGACGATCCTGTAGCCGTGAACGACACTAAAAACCGATGCTGTATGAGGAAGATATTCAACTTTGAAGTTTCTCAATTTTAGGCAAAAAGCTCAATTTGACTCAGTTTGACTTTGGGTAAAAAAATATATATATTAAAAAGAGAATATTCCATGGAATATTTTGGGAACAGAATATTCTATAGAATATTCTGTGAGGAAGAGCCAATCATCGAGCATCGCCACGTGGCCTGCCCGAAGGTCGCCACGTGGCCCCAGAATTTCAAATGAATGGGCAATGAAATTTTTTGTGAAAGCCACCGGAATCGAACCTGTGACTTGAGGTTCAACAACACCACATTATACCACTACACCACAGCCATAGAACTTGGTTATGAGCGCGAACGGTTTATATTTGAATTAACGTGGTCTATGCGTGGGGGTCGAAAGGAGTCCGGCCCCTAAGGGCCAACCCCCTAACCATGTAACCAAACCCCAGAACCTGAGGCGTAAAACTCCACGGATATATTTATTACAACCGGTTAACATGTGAACGGTTGGGCGAAAGTTTCGGGTTAGTTTAAAGTTTCGGTTTGGAAATCGTATGTTATAACTTTAATATCGGCTTGTTGGATGGTGGTCCATGTGACCCCGTCCACCCAACATTAAACCTAACCGTCAACCGTCCGGAATTTGGTGGAGCGCACCCGCTATCTTTGGAGAGTTGCTATTTTAACTGCAGATAACTCCAGTTCTCCACAATTAGTGGAGCTTTTCAAGGGAAAACTGGGCAAAACTTCTATTGGACATAACTTTTGCTAGGGAAGTCCAATTGGAATGAATTTTTTTTTGTTTTAGGGGTATTGGAACATTCTGAAGCTACTGGAATAGGTTACAGAGCCATCAGGGCATTATGTCAGAGGTTTTATCAGCGGATTAGCTTGAGGAGCCACTAGGGCTTTGGGAATGGACAGTTGTATTGGGCTATGTTCATCTGTTTGAGGTGAATTTACAGTCAATTTTTACTGTTTCTAGCACTATGATTCTATTTAAACAACTATTTCAGCCTATTGAGGCTTTCTTCATGATGTATAACTATTTTTGAGCATTATAAGAGAAGGGAAAAGCCCATTTGGGGGCTTTTGGACCCGGCAGATGTAGCCCAAGAGAGGGGTGAACTGCCTTATCAGATGCTTGTTAATATGCTGTGAATTCTTGCTGCTTATTTTCAGAGTTTAATACCTTAAACAGTAAATTGAAATAAGTCCTCTTAACCCAAAAAGAATTATACACTTATCAAAACATATTTGTTCCATTCCAAAACACTTTTCTTCCATTGTAGAACACCTTAACATGCTTGCACACTCATAATATTGGTTAATGAATACTTTGCAATCAGAAAAAAAATACTTTCATTACCAGATCGCTTTAGTATTTACTTCCTATTTCTTTAGACAGAGTTTGTAAGAGGGCCAGAAGCTTCTGGTTTCATCCTTTCTTTGAAAGGTGAAATAACCAGTAAAAGCCCCTACAGTCTATCTCTGTATAAGAAATATTTAGTTCACACATTTCAGATCAGATTGGTATCAGAGCTTAGGTTGTGCTCAAAAGTTTGTGAATTTTGTGCAAGGAAATATTGTGTTTTTTTACAAATTTGATGCTTACTAGGCTGAAATTGAAAAGAGGGGAAGGACAATTGGTTAGAGCACAAGATAATCCTCAACCAAGGAGGGCTAGGGTGCCATTATCTCCACCTTCCATTTCATCCTCATTAGCCTTAGAATCAGCCACAAACATGTCTTCAAGAGAAGAAGAAGTACATGAGGAAATGGATCCCAAGGAAGAAGAAAGAATCTTTAGAAAAGCTTTCTTGGATATGACTGAAATGGTTAGGATCATCTATCAAGAAAGAAATGATAGGATTGCTAGAGAAGGGTCTAGAAACCAAAGAGAAGAAGGAGATTCTTCAGGAGGGAAGAAAGACAATGAAAAGTCAAAGAAAGGGAATGGAGGAAATGGTGATCCATCATCTCCATCGTCATCCTCTTCCTCCACATCATCCTCTTCAACTTCTGTAAATCAGTCACATAAAACAAAAACAACTGTTAGAAATCCTTTGTTAAAACTTGATGTCAAATTTGAGTTGCCAATGTTTAATGGTGATGTTAATGCAGAGAAATTAGATAACTAGATTAGACAACTGGAAGTCTATCTAAGGATTCAGAATCTGCATGATGATGACACAAAAATACAATTAGCCTCATTAAGGATGGATGGAGCAGCTTTGGTTTGGTGGGAAGCCAAGACCAGGGAGGAAATCAAGAAGCATGGTAAGATAACTCTAACATGGATTGAGTTTATTACTGATATCAAGAAACAATTTTATCCTCTTGCTTATCTTCAGAAGGCAATAATGAATTGGAAAAATTTTAGACAGATTAAGGGACAAAATGTGCAAGACTATACCCAGCAATTTAGGAGAAGATCACTCTTACTTGGGGTAGATTTACAAAGCCAAGACACTTTGTTAAAGTACATAAGTGGTTTGCACAGTTACCTTCAACACACTATTCTTATGTTTAATCCTACCAGTTTAGATGAAGTCTGTGTATAGGCTACACATTTAGAAGCTAGAGGAAAGAATACTTTTGATGCCTTGAATGAGGATAGTGATTTCAAAAACAAAGGAAGAAAAAGAGTTGAAAATTCAAGAAAGGAAAAAGGAAAGTTATTTTGCAAGAATTGTTTAAAGACAAGTCATGATGAAGACCACTGTTGGAAGCTTCATCCTGAACTAAAACTAGAAAAATAGAGAAACAAAAACAAGACCAAAGAAAAAGGGAAAACTGTAGCAACATTTGAGCAAGACTTAGGGTCAGACTCAGGTGATGAGACAAAAAGTATCGCCATAGTTTTAAAGAAAATTAAGGGGAAAGAAGTGTTGCAAGACACAATTCCTAGTTCCATCTCATTAAATTGTCACAAAGATACTCAAGATGAAAAGAGGAGGATAGAGCTATTCCATGTGAGGGTAATCTCAAAACATACAAAAATTGACACATTGTTTGATAGTGGGTCACAAGCTAATCTCATATCAGAAGATTTGGTCAAACAGCTAAAACTTGAGACCATTCCACATCCAAAGCCTTATCCACTTGGGTGGATATGCAAGGATTCAAACTTGCAAGTCTCAAGAAAGTGCATATTGCACTTTGCAATAACTGCACATTTTATTGACACAGTTGAACTTGATGTGGTGCTGCTTGATATTTCAGGAATTGTTTTGGGAAGTCCTTACTTATTTGACAGGAAGGCCATCTTCTATTGCCATGAAAACAAGTATCACTTGTTCAAGGATGGGAAAGAGCATATTGTGAGAGCACACAAGAAGAAGCTGGAATCTTCTTTACTCCATGTAGGTTAATTGAAAACGCTGGTTAATGAAAGTCAAAGTCTAACTTTGTTGATGTTGAAACGACAAGATTTTGTGCATTTACCTTTTCATGATGTTGCTAATGATATGTCTCAGTTTGATAACAGTTTATCTTTGAAAGAAGATGACATTATGTTTCACAAGTTACCTTTGGGGTGAGTCAATGCAGTGAATGAAGTGTCAAAGCAAAGTTGTGCAAGCAAGGAGGACACACAATTTAGCATGGGACAAAGTTGGTTTCAGAATGGTAGAATTCGCCATGGGAAAAGTTTGCAAGGTGAACGTTATTTTAATTCTTCCTGGAAGTTTGATCAGTGTAGAAACAATTTGTTTTCGGCAAATTACAGTTGCTATTCTGCAAATTTTAAGAATTTGCATCATGACTCAGTCAATCTTAGCAAAGGTCGATCAGTTAAATCCAGAGACAATTTATCATTTTCTGAAAAGCTCCATTTGATGAAATCGGGTAGATTTCAGTTATTCAAGGGTGGAAGAATGGAGATTCAGTCTCCACATCATCAGTTTCACTAATCAGAGAGATTTTGTGGGTCCAAAAGTTTCCCATTTGGGAGGTGTGATCAGGTGATCATGTCTTTAATGGAAAAATGTTCAAAAATTTATTTGCTCAGAAATGGTTCAAACTAGAGTGACAAGAAGGAGCTTGAAAAGATGATCCTGTAGCCACGAACGGCACTGAAAACCGATGTTGTATGAGGAAGATATTCAACTTTGAAGTTTCTCAATTTGAGGCAAAAAGCTCAATTTGACTCAGTTTGACTTTGGGTAAAAAAAAATATTAAAAAGAGAATATTCCACAAAATATTTCAGGAATATTCTACAAAATATTCCACAAAATATTCTATAGAATATTCTGAGAGGAAGAGCCAATCATCGGGCGCCACGTGGCCTGCTCGAAGGTTGCCACGTAGCCCTAGAATTTCAAACGAATGGGCAATGAAAATTTTTGTGAAAGCCACTGGAATCGACGCCGTGACTTCAGGTTCAACAACGCCACATTATACCACTACACCATAGCCATAGAACTTGGTTATGAGTGGGAACGGTTTATATTTGAATTAACGTGGTCTACGTGTGGGGGCCGAAAGGGGGCCATCCCCCTAACCATGTAACCAAACCCTAGAACTTAAAGTGTAAAACTCCGCGGATATATTTGTTACAACCGGTTAACATGTGAATGGTTGGGCAAAAGTTTCGGGTTAGTTTAAAGTTTCGGTTTGGAAACCGTATGTTATAACTTTAATATCGACGGGTTGGACGGTGGTCCATGTGACTCCGTCCACCCAACATTAAACCTAACCGTCAACCATCCAGAATTTGGTGGAGCACACCTGCTATCTTTGGAGAGTTTCTATTTTAACTGGAGATAACTCTAGTTCTCCACAATTAGTGGAGCTTTTCAAGGGCAAACTGGGAAAAACTTCTATTGGACATAACTTTTGCTAGGGAAGTCCAATTGGAATGATTTTTTTGTTTTTTGTTTTAGGGGTATTTGAACATTCTGAAGCTACTGGAATAGGTTACAGAGCCATCAGGGCACTTTTTCATAGGTTTTATTAGCGGATTAGCTTGAAGAGCCACTAGGGCTTTGGGAATGGACAACTGTATTGGGCTATGTTCATCTGTTTGAGGTGAATTTACAGTCAATTTTTACTGTTTCCAGTACTCTGATTCTGTTTAAGTAGCTATTTCAGCCTATTGAGGCTTTCTTCATGATGTATAACTATTTTTGAGCATTATAAGAGAAGGGAAAAGCCCATTTGGGGCTTTTGGACCCAACAGATGTAGCCCAAGAGAGGGGTGAACTGCCTTATCAGATGCTTGTTTATATGTTGTGAATTCTTGCTGCTTATTTCCAGAGTTTAATACCTTAAACAGTAAATTGAAATAAGTCCTCTTAACCCAAAAAGACTTGTACACTTATCAAAACATATTTGTTCCATTCCAAAACACATTTGTTCCATTGAAGAACACCTTAACATGCTTGCACACTCATAATATTGGTTAATGAATACTTTGAAATCAGAAAACAAATACTTTCATTACCAGATCGCTTTAGTGTTTACTTCCTATTTCTTTAGGCAGAGTCTGTAAGAGGGCCAAAAGCTTCTGGTTTCATCCTTTCTTTGAAAGGTGAAATAACCAGTAAAAGCCCCTACAGTCTATCTCTATATAAGAAATATTTAGTTCACACATTTTAGATTAGATTGGTATTAGAGCTTAGGTTGTACTCAAAAGTTTGTGAATTTTGTGCAAGGAAATATTGTGTTGTTTTACAAATTTGATGCTTACTAGGCTGAAATTGAAAAGAGGGGAAGGACAATTGGTTAGAGCACAAGATAATCCTCAACCAAGGAGGGCTAGGGTGCCATTATCTCCAACTTCCATTTCATCCTCATTAGCCTTAGAATCAGCCACAAACATGTCTTCAAGAGAAGAAGAAGTACATGAGGAAATGGATCCCAAGGAAGAAGAAAGAATCTTTAGAAAAGCTTTCTTGGATATGACTAAAATGGTTAGGATCCTCTATCAAGAAAGAAATGATAGAATTGCTAGAGAAGGGTCTAGAAACCAAAGAGAAGAAGGAGATTCTTCAGGAGGGAAGAAAGACAATGAAAATTCAAAGAAAGGGAATGGAGGAAATGGTGATCCATCATCTCCATTGTTATCCTCTTCCTCCACATCATCCTCTTCAACTTATGTAAATCAGTCACATAAAACAAAAAAAACTGTTAGAAATCATTTGTTAAAGCTTGATATCAAATTTGAGTTGCCAATGTTTAATGGTGATGTTAGTGTAGAGAAATTAGATAACTGGATTAGACAACTGGAAGTCTATCTAAGGATTCAGAATCTGCATGATGATGACACAAAAATACAATTAGCCTCATTAAGGATGGATGGAGCAGCTTTGGTTTGGTGGGAAGCCAAGACCAGGGAGGAAATCAAGAAGCATGGTAAGATAACTCTAACATGGACTGAGTTTATTACTACGATCAAGAAACAATTTTATCCTCTTACTTATCTTCAGAAGGCAATAATGAATTGGAAAGTTTTTAGACAGATTAAGGGACAAAATGTGCAAGACTATACCCAACAATTTAGGAGAAGAGCACTCTTACTTGAGGTAGATTTACAAAGCCAAGACACTTTGTTAAAGTACATAAGTGGTTTGCACAGTTACCTTCAACACACTAGTCTTATGTTTAATCCTACCAGCTTAGATGAAGTCTGTGTACAGGCTACACATTTAGAAGCTAGAGGAAAGAATACTTTTGATGCCTTGAATGAGGATAGTGATTTCAAAAACAAAGGAAGAAAAAGAGTTGCAAATTCAAGAAAGGAAAAAGGAAAGTTGTTTTGCAAGAACTGTTCAAAGACAAGTCATGATGAAGACCACTGTAGGAAGCTTCATCCTGAACCAAAACCAGAAAAATACAAAAACAAAAACAAGACCAAAGAAAAAGGGAAAACTGTAGCAATAGTTGAGTAAGACTTAGGGTCAGACTCAGGTGATGAGACAAAAAGTATTTCCATGGTTTTAAAGAACATTAAGGGGAAAGAAGTGGTGAAAGACACAATTCTTAGTTCTAGCTCATTAAATTGTCACAAAGATACTCAAGATGAAAAGAGGAGGATAGAGCTATTCCATGTGAGGGTAATCTCAAAACATACAAAAATTGACACACTGTTTGATAGTGGGTCACAAGCTAATCTCATATCAGAATATTTGGTCAAACAGCTAAAACTTGAGACCATTCCACATCCAAAGCCTTATCCACTTGGGTGGATATGAAAGGATTCAAACTTGCAAGTCTCAAGAAAGTGCATATTGCGCTTTGCAATAACTGCACATTTTATTGACACAGTTGAACTTGATGTGGTGCCGCTTGATATTTAAGGAATTGTTTTGGGAAGTCCTTACTTATTTGACAAGAAGGCCATCTTCTATCGCCATGAAAACAAGTATCACTTGTTCAAGGATGGGAAAGAGTATATTGTGAGAGCACACAAGAAGAAGCTAGAATCTTCTTTAATCCATGCAGGTCAATTGAAAAGGCTGGTTAATGCAAGTCAAAGTCTAACTTTGTTAATGTTGAAACGACAAGATTTTGTCATCTTTCTACTTCATCTTTCTACCTTACCACTTCATCTTTCTACCTTACCTTTTTCATTGCCATATCATTGTTTTCACTTACCATCTGCCTTCCTGATTCCTGATTGCGATTAAAGTGGGGCCATTTCTCCCTAACACGTCACCCTTTCACCCACCATCCATCGCATCTTGCTAAATATAAACTTCGCAGATCGGCGATTATAACTTTTCGCACTTCACACAGTTTGTAACTCACCTTTTAAGCGCCCGTAAATTATTCTGTTTAAATTGCGATGCGGGGTTCCAACTCCATCTGCCATGTCACCTTCCCCACTCCCGCACTTCGCACTTCCCAAGTTTTAACGTTTAACCTCCGCCAATGCAGTGGGGTCCACCCTCCACATCACCTCCTTTCTCCCCACGCTTCACACTTCGCGGATTTAAGAGTTTACCTCCGTGCTTATAAACTAAAACTTAAAGT
The DNA here is from genome assembly GCA_034641835.2 of Pinus albicaulis. Lineage (NCBI taxonomy): Eukaryota > Viridiplantae > Streptophyta > Pinopsida > Pinales > Pinaceae > Pinus > Pinus albicaulis. Next base: position 1,595,390,367 of record CM076579.1, on the reverse strand, counting down.
TTGTGATTTGCAGGCTGCGATCGGGTCCCACTTCCCCTCCTTCCTGTGCTTCGCACTTCATGGATTTAAGAGTTTACCTCCGCGCTTATAAACTAAAACTTAAATTTTGCGATCTGTGGGCTGCAGCTGGGTCCCACTTCCCCTCCATGTCACTTCCCTTATTCCCGCGCTTCACACTTCGCACCGTTTAGAGTTTACCTCTACTGTTTCATGTTACAGTTTGCGATTTGAGATGCGGTCAGGTTGCACCTTCCCTCCACGTCACTTACCTCACCCCCACACTTCGCACTTCGCATTTTTTTGTGTTTACCTCCTCCTCACTTATAAAAACAACTTAAAGCTTGCGAATTGCGATGCAGTTTGGTCCCACCATGCCTTCTGCCATTTCCATCTGGTCTTCACACATCCCATCACCACTAAGCCCTCCGCATATCTCCATCAACTCCACTTCACCCCAATGCATCTGACGGTCCTTAACACATTTCGGTAACCTTCTTATCTTTTATGTGCACATTTTCATTCTATAGTTTCTTACCAATATTTTCATAAGGGTCTTGTGAATTATAAATTATTATTCCTCAAAAGTGTTTGGTTCTTCTACAACTAACTACTTTACTATCTTCTGGTTCTCAAAGAAACATAGTGCTACCTATTCTGGAATTGTGGCACAAGCCACTCCCATATTAGTGGGCCCTTCTGCGTGTTGTGACCCTCTTTTACTTGAATTTGTATTAATTATGGTAGAAGTAAAAACAACATGGGACCTGTCCAAGATACCATGAGGGGATGATTCTTCTCCATCATCTCCACCTAATCATCGTTAATTATTCTCTCCATGGTTTACAATTGTTTCTTTTTTTCTCAAGGTTGAGGAGGAACTCTAATGGGTATATGGGGCTAAAAAGGGTCATGCAATAATATGGTTATTTCGTCTTTGCTTTTTCTTTTCTTCTATATTCGTGCTGCAGTCAATAAATCATCATTATGTACTATTATTTCCTTTTATTTAAAGTTTCTACTTCATTTTCTCCACTTCCTTCTATAATTTTTGTGAACAAGTTTCCATATCACACCAATGCCAAATTTCTTGAAAATACGCCCTTAGGATCAAATCCTTGGGCAATTGCAACCTCGCTCAAGTTAAAATGATTTAATGTTTGATACAATTTTTCTAGATATGCATAATTATTCACCATAACCCATCCAATTCTAAATGGTAATGAAATGAATTGTTTCTTGTTTTTTCCAGTCAAATAGAATTCACCAGAAGTAATACTACCTATAAACTTCTACAAAAAAATATTTATTAAAAAAAAAACATGGAGAGTAACAATGATCTATTGTCACACCCATAAAGCCTTATATATGTGTGTTGTCTTTTTCTACATGCACTCATTTTCCCTTTAGGAACTCCCATGCTTAAGAAGATATCCTTTGTGGTTCATTTCTTAAAAATATATATAAAACAAAATTAATAAACCATCCTTGGAAAATGCATAGGTGAAATGGAGCCTTGTGTCTCCACAAAACAAGATACTAAAATTGTATCAGCTCTAATCCATTGTTCATGTTATTTTTTGGGGTAAGATATTGAATAAATTACAAACTATAGACATCAATAGGTAGGTCATCATGAAGAACCTCTGGGTCTTGTAATAATTTTCTAATTGAAAAAAGAAATCTCATTGTTGATGACTCCACCTAGTCATATATGGTATATTTTCTGAAAGAAAAATGTAATATATACAAAATTGACCTAGATACATGAGATATTAATTTGTGTTCAATAATGTAGGAAAAAATTACCAAGAAAAATATCTATAAGAGAAAGGTTGGTTGGAATATATTCAATATGGAGCATCAAGTCTTGAATGCCATTAATTTTCCACCATAAGTGCTGAGGAAGGCATCAAATTTAGGAAATTTGATTTACCTATTCAAGTTTGGTAACTTAAGCATATTTCTAAAAAATTTAGGAGTTAAAAAAATTGTATACTTCCCTTGTAGAGAAAGCTTGATAGTGTTAGTCTTAAGGTTGAAACAATGAGAAAACCAGCAAAAAATATATTTAAAATAAAAATCATATGGAACACATGTGGCATTAGCAAGCCCTATACTCCAAATTTTGTTGTTTTGTTTCTCTCCGGGAATTAATTTTAAATACCATTGATATGCTATTAACTAATGGAATCTCATGTTCTATTGCACAAGTGAATTAGTCATATCCCCGAAACGGGCTCCTTCTTCCTTTAATGCGTGATATTGCTTTATTTTTTCAATCACTTGGATATATGTGATAGGTCAAATGAGGCTTTAAAAATATCTTAGTTGTTTAAAACTCAATTTACAATAACATTTAGTATCAAATCTCGTCATCATATACCACATTCATCAGGCCATATGAGAATAATAACAAGAAGTTAATGACCTTTGGCATGTCTTTAAGTGGTACCTTATTGGATAATTCAAGTAAAACAATATTAATGGCATTTCCACCTTGGAGATTTGACTTTCTTAACTTATTTTTCAATTGGCCTCAAAAAGATAAAATCACTATTTTTCACCATTTTTAAAAAATATGTCTTGTAAGAAGAGAAGTCATTTGGATATAGTATATATTATTCCTTGTGTGGAAGATTTATGTGTGTCAATAAATAGAAGTGTAGAGGAAAGCATGTGCTGGAGAATGAGATGTGTGAAGGCTCAAATGTGCAAAGAGGTGGATGGACATGGTTTGCTACACACTTATGAAAATGGCTAAGTATAGAGCAATGCAGGGTGCACTATCTTCAAAATTGAAATTGTGGAGAAAGTGCGAGTTGTATAGAGTACATGACTATACTTCAAGTTTCAAAAGTTGTGCACATGACATTCTAAAAAAATGAATAGTTATGGGACTTATGAAAATGAAATGAAAGAGTAAGAAAAACGTGATGATGACAATGATACATGGACATGGATCCACAATACTCTTTTCTAGATTCTTAAATAGTGGTGACTTTAATTTTCTCATTTAAAATCTAGCCTTATCCTTATTATTCCAAACCTTATGGGACTTCCATCCATAATTTGATTTCTTATAGCATTATTTGGTCTTCTAGATGGTGTAATCGAGTATATTAGGTTCATCAAACTCAATTATATTATAAAAGGACTATGGTACTCCATTGAGAAAGAATTGTATCTTCACCTTCTCACCTTTAATGTATCTTACATACCTCAATAGTTCTAGACCCTGTTGACATAATCATTCATGGTGAGTTTTCCCAACTTGAGCTCATGGAACTCTCTAATTTTTCCATTATAATCTATTTTTGATAAATACTCCTTCTGAAGTACTTCTCAAATTGATTTCAACTCATCCTTCTTTTATTGATTATTTTAACATTCTTAGGGCCTTCCCACCAGATGGAAACCCTTCCACTCAAGTTGAAAATGGCCACTATATCCTTTATGTTTCCTGAATATTTGAATGCGTAGAAGCATTTCCTCAATCATAGAAACCATGCTTCTACTTCCTCACCTTTCTTAATTTTATCATTGAATGTATGTGAATTTTTCTTCTTGAACTCTTTAGGTAATGAAATCCTAGAATGTATCTTCCTTATTTTCTATGGGGACTTAATGTCATATCATTATTGATAATCATTATAAAGTGGTTTTCTTCTCACTAGAGGATTCTACCGAAGTGTCAGCACTTGTGCCTCTTGTTACTCCTATTCCTTTTTCTTCATAAACTTCTCCCTATGTTACTATTTTATAGCTCGTGCTTCTAAATTTGTAATTTCCTTTATACCTCTCTTTTCTTGATGCCGCTTTGTATTATTAGCAATTGGTCCTTGTTGCAAGTTCTTTTTTATTTCAAACAAACTCTGCAACAACACTATTTTCAGTTTAGTCTATTTCTCCTATCTATAATTAACCTTTCATTATCATGTCTACAACTCTAAAGTTCAACCTTAAAAATTCTCATTGCTTCAACCAAATATAAAGGAGTTTCTATCAACTACATCTCATCTAATTCTTCATCTATGATATGGGAGGTCTCGTCCATATTGTGTTGTGTCATTTTTCTGATATTTCTTTACTTCATGGTATTCTAAGTGCTAAAACAATAAGTCACCATTAGCCAATCACATCATTCAAAATGCTTTTAGAAAATTAGCCTTGATAATGATTTCATTGGCCTCTATAAGTACAAAACTTGGACTATTCTTGCTACAATTCACACCTTGAAATTTTTATTAGTATATCAATATAATTAAATTTCTTGTAACATTCAAGTTATTTTAGCACTAAAAAAATATGTTGTACCTTAATTTATTTATAGTTTTAGACCCAAAGTAAGGAAAAAAAGATAAATATTTTGTTGTGAGAGATTAAGGAAAAATTATAATTTGTCATTTTTTCAATTACAAACTTCAATCATACATTATCTCAACATACTATTATCTCAACATACTGTTTTTTCTTTTTTTTAATGACTAGAGGAAACATCAATTGGGTCATTTTTATGCTTGTTTGGCAAGATGTTAGTTCTAATCGTTACCACTATAACCTTTAGGTTCATAATGTATGCCCCTTCCGTAGACACAGGTAAATCGAGGGGATTTGAATCTCAAATGTCATGGTACATAATGCGTTGAATTACCATGATGATAACCAATTGGGCTTCCCAATAGGGGCTTATCTCAACATTCTAGTTACCATCATTGACAATTCCATTCTCCTAAGCACATATAGATAAGTCTTATAACATTGCTCTAATACCACACTATAACACATCTAACCTTCCAAGTTACCTTGAGGAGATGGGAGTCATAAAACATTTCTTCTATCTTAAATTTTGAAGTCTATTTCTTAGGTTATCAACATCCTCTACTCACCAAGAGATTTTTATGATATAAATTTCATTGAATATTAAGTTTAGGGCGCCACATTAGAGGACCCCTTTGAATATTCTACCATTTGTGGCACATTATCGTGCATGACACAATTTCCACATGGTAGATAATGTTGCATCCCAATTCCATGTGTTGCTCTAAGGGTCATGTGGAACTAATGGAAAATCTTCAAAGGGCTATAATTTGGCACCACATACATAGAATTAGATGAAATTTATATCTTGGGAAAATTTTAATGAATAGAGGATGCAGATAGAGGCGATCCCTCTAGCTCTAGGGCAGGTCTAGCAACAAGGGAACATGCTGTACTTTTAGACTCTTAGCTTATAAATGAAAGATGAACTGGAATAGATACCCTACTTCGGTCCAACCCTTTGTCGTGGTTTGCAACAACGATCCTCCATCCTTTACCTTCACACTTCATGGTTTGTTAGTGATGATATTCATGTACCTGCACAAAGATCAAGTGAACGATGACATTATACGAGAATATACCTTCATTTATAGCTATTCGATTGGTCAAGAAGAATCAAACATTTTGCATATAATTAAACACAAAATTGGAACAAAAAAACCAGTCATGTATTATTGATAGAGAAAAGAAGTTTACAACCTTAATGCCTTGACGTTGTAGATCTCCTTCAGCGGGTTTAGTTGGGCATGTCTCAAGCATTCATTCGGGATCAAATTCAATGAGACAATGGGTCTAAACTCTCTCTCAACAATGGATTCATCTCCACCTTATTCTACACACTAGCTATAGTAATGACTGTTTAGCTAGCTGAATCAATATGAGAAGGAATTATTTATAGGAGAGGAGGAGGTGGTTTGGGATCCCTCATAAGGTGTAGGAGAGGTCTATCCCTTTGGGGAGTTGCACAATTGTAGGAAACAAGAAGCCAAAGGGAGGAATTTGATGTTATTCAATTGAACAAACCATGATGACTCTGCTCACAAAGCTGTTAAGCATGGAAAATTCGTTTCTATTTTAAAAAACTTTCCAAAAACAGTTCAACGTGGGTGCCCTTCTGAGACAGAGCCCTGATGGGCACGAGGCTCAGAGTTAATTTCTCCATGGGTGTGAGGCCATAACTGCCTACCAGCGCCAACCCAAAATCACATGTTTTTGAAGGTCTTCTTGAGGAATTATCAACAGAGGAAAAGTTCTTGACATGCCAAGGGATGCAATGACACTTATAGCAAGGTATGACAATACACAGAAGTCACTGAAATGGTCCTCCAATTTTTTGGATGGGGATTGTAGGGATGGTGACAAAATACTGTGTAACAGATGCCCCCTAAATCATGAGGTCCGAGAGAGGGGGAGGGGTGAAATGATTTATGAGAACATGCCCAAACCAAAACACTGTCGTCAAAAGACCTGCAAGAACAAGTACAACTAATATCTCTGATACATGAATATGTGGTATGGGCGGAGCCATCCATAATGGAGTACATCCAAGAATAAGATCTGAGGCATGGAAACAACCATCCAGTAGGAAGGATCATCAAATAGACTCAAGTATGGTCGCATCCATCCAATCATAAGAGTCATGCATATAGTCATGATAAACCAAATTGTCTCGTAGCCAGGATTTCATCAGACAAAACCCAGGGTCTTGCGCTTCATCTTGACCCAAATAAGTACAAATTCAAGCATGCAAATGAGTGAGCTGAAGTCGAACATGCAAGAAAATCACTTGATTACCAGCCAATGATGAAAGTTGTTAACAGGCACGAGAGAAACCACCAGTGATGACAATGGCTCTCAAGGTACAACTAGTACAATCCGCGGAATGTGAACAGCGATCTGGAGACAAACACCCACGAAATCACTCGATCGAAGGCCAATGATGAGGACTTATCATTGAATGCGAAGAACTTGCCATTGAGGCATGCAATCTCCAAGGTACCGGAAGGGAATCTCTGGATCAACTTCCTGGATAATGAGCCGAAGTCAACAGGAAGTGACTGGTCGAAGGAGAGCCATAATGTTTCCCACATCATCGACACAAGATATAGGAATAATATGATAGTGAATCAAGACTAATTAGAGGATCAGTGGTTGAAAAATACAGAAGGAAACTTCTCTTGAACAGATCGGCGACACGACTCCAAAATTTGGCAGAATTTGACATCAAGCGATCTAAGGTCATGGTGACGTGGAAAAGAGAAGATGAGAGATCAAAAAAGATAACCCAAATTCATGGAGGAAAAATGATGAATGGGATGCCTCCAACCCGACATGAATTGCAAACAAGTGTTATGTTCAAGAGCGACATACTGCCGAAATGACTGAGAACTGGTTCCATTTTCCCCCACCATTTCTGGCGAGTACCCTAATTATTTTTGGAAACAAGCTTGAAGGGGATAGCATATGCTTGTCATATAAGTTTGTCCTTTGGACAAATCCATCATAGTAAATTTTACGAGCCTTAGGAAGGAGGAACTCGGTAACGTCATGGTGATGATTCCTGATATCTTATAGGTTTTAATGAGTCTGAAAAAGGAAGAAATTGACATCTTTTCATGTTTAGAGAGTTTGAAAAGAAGCGGAAAATAAAAATCCAGCATGTCCCTTTTCGTAGGTAGTCTCACAGATTCGAAAAGGTAGAAAACAATATCTGGGAGAACCTCTTAGTCATAATCGGCTAAGGTATTCCTTTTTCGTAAATAATCTGTCCTGACCTGAAAAAGGGGTATACGTATACTGGGCAGATGACGTTTCGCATCCTTTAATGAGTTCAAAACGACAAGAGTCTCGGAAATATTTTCAATTTTAGAGAGTCAAAAAAGAGCTGAAAGATGACTCCAGGGGGTGACTTTTTCGTGTTTTTACTGAGTCCGAAAAAGTAATAAAATACAACTCGTTACTTCATCATAATCATGCTTAGGACCTATTGCTGCATAAGAAACGCATGCAAAACCCATTTTTTGAGATAACACATTAAAATAATAGAAAAATAAGTTTAAAAACCTAATTAGGGTTTTGAAAAGGTTATGAAATGACATAAATAGTAAAAATAAATTACTTTTCACCTTTTCACCTCTTGTGAGAATTTTACCATTTTCAATTGTGATCTTGTGGAGCTAGCAATGGAAAATCTAGGATACCAATCGTAAATCTGTTTTATCCAGTTAAGAGCCTTCATCTTTGCTTGCATTTTAAACTGTATTTCATTGCCTGCATTCTTAGTTTTTTATGTATTTGGGAGTATATGGTCCAAGGTTGGGCGCGGAGGTCGACGCGGGTTCCGGGCATGGAGTCACGCCAACCCACCTAGAATTCTAACGAGGAGGTGCCAATCAACACTGATGTTTATAAAAATAGCCGTGCCAATCATCGTGACCATATTTGCACAAAAATTCTATTAAATAGCTCATTTTAAGCAATTCAAAAGTTAATCATTTGACTAATGAAAGCCCCAATGATGGTTTTGTGGGTGATTAAAAACCAAAATGGTCATTGAATGGAAGGAAAGAGAGCACGGGGAGGAAGATGAGATAGCCATGAGAAATGTGAGATGCATGGATGCCATGAGAGACTGTGTGCTCTTGAAATTATTCATGGCACCGTGTCTTCGAGCTCAGCTGGAATTACTACAGTACTTAATCAATGTATGGGACATCGATCGGGAAAGGTTTATGATTCACAATCAAGATTTGGAGATAGAAGTCTCTGACATATATTTCATCACCGGATTGTCACATGGGAGCAGCACCGATCCTAACATGTACCCATCCAATGGGTGATAGCATGGGTATGCTCATAGACAGAGTTTTCCGAGGAGCAAAGAAAGGATCAAAGAGCAGAAAAAATAGATATATCCAGCCAGAAAATACTCAATTTGGCACTAAAAGTAGTGTTGCATACTATAACACGAGCTGTCGGATCTCAAGCCCTTCACGAAGCTACAAAAGCATAGCTTCAACTTGCCGTGGATTCTATGACTCCAACCATTTTCTATTGGGCGAAAGCTGTGACAATCAACCTGAAGCGCTAGTTCCATCCTGGTACCATTCATCCTAGAACAATTTCAAATATTTCAACATTAGGAGGTAATAATACTTGCACCACCAGCTCGAGAGCCACAGATGGTCTGTTGGGCAGAGTTTATGCCTCGATCGAGAGGTGGTAAACATATTTCATGGAAGCCGAAATTATTTGACTAGCTTCACCGACAACTCATCGTCGTAGAGGACTGGCCCTATACCAGCACCGACTTCATGGGTGATCCAGACCTTCCACTCCTAGAAAGAGAGGATTGGTATGAAGCATTGGGTAAAAACTCATTTTTTTATTTTGAGGAGTATTATGATTTTTTTGTTTATATATGTTCTGATTATTTATCCTTGCCATGCAGGTGTTGGCCCAGAAATACTTGCAGGTATGTCCCCCATAGCATGGAGGTTCCCACGTGATTTCGAGGCGGCCCCTCATGGTGAGCGAAGCAAGGAAGAGGAGATCACACGCAACTTGGAAGGACTCACAAGCGGGATCCGAGATTATGTGAGATTCGAGGATGTTCCTTGTGTGTATCAAAGGCACACTGCAGGGGTGTCTAACTAGATCCATCGTTTACTAAGGCGGCTTGTGTGTGCAGTGACATGCTATCATGAGCATAATTTTGATTAGACGCCTAGGCTTTATTTCTACATATTTTTGAGAGACGTGATGTCTCAGGATGTAACCAAAACACACGTATTTTTTGAACTTATGATGCATGTGCATGCAAATAATCGATATATGTGTGTGTGTGTTTGTGTGTGTGTGTATATATATATGTGTGTGTGTGTGTGTCTATATATATATATATATATATTTGTGTGCACACACACACACACACACACACACACACACACACACACACAGATATATAGAGATGCATATTTTCCTGTCTAAATTTTATTATGTGATTATGATGATTTTACAAATTATGAAAATTTCTATCTAATACAATATTGTCTACTGCATCAGTTAACACATTAATTCTTCTAGGAATATGCTACTATGTGATATAATCAAAATTCCTTCTAATAAACAAACCCACAAATACAACCTTAATATTTGAGGATTTATAACAGAGTAATGCCCGTTAAGCTGAAGAAGAAAAATCTGAGAGTCTAGGTTCACAATTAATGCACAAATGTCGAGAGAAATGGCCTCGGTTAAGAGTTCGATGACATCACTACATTCAGCGACATTGTTTGTTGTTCGTCCTAGAAAAATACCTTGAATATCTATCAACTCACCATTCGGATTATAAATCACCCAGGCTGCGAAAGACAAATTCTGGGTACTGCAGGAGGAACCATCAGCGAAACCAACATAAGGAGTGACAGACATTTGCACAGTAAGAAACGACATAATAAGTAGGAAAAACTACTCACAAAGCACACCAAGCCAAAAAATGTACAAAAATGAAAAACACACTTATGTAAAAAAGGACATCCACGAAAACTCATGCATAGTATTTTTCAAGGTACATCCCATTTCTAGATTGATTCGAAGGATATTGTTTATATTCAATTAGCTCATAAGCCTCGTTCTGTAAAAATCGCTTAAAGATATAGGGCCCATGCCACATGGGTTCAAATTTTCTTGCCCTCAACTTATCATGAGCTTAGTCATACAAAAAGACTAGGTCTCCTTATACAAAGGTACGAGGGGAAACTATCTGATCAAAATGAGCTTTGACCCGCTTTTTCTCTGCTTCTATGACTAGAGAAACAAAGTGGCGAGTTTCATCAAGCCTCTCCAAATATAGAAGGTGCTCTTCCTCTGGCGAGGTATTAGGCAGTAATTCAACAACTATTTTGAGAGAAGAGATTTCGCAATCAATCGGAAGGGTAGCTTCCAGACCATAAACAAGATGGAATGGGGTAAATCTGGTTGCATCCTTCACCGAGGTTCGGTAAGCCCAGAGAGATGGAAACAACATGAGATGCCAGTTAGACTTGTGCATTCCAATCGTACGCTGAAGCATAGTGACTAGAACCTTGTTCACGACTTCAACCTAGCCATTGGCATGAGGGTAGTACGACGTTGAGCTGTCGTGACAGAGACCCAACTTAGAAGTCAACTCAGCCATCATATAATGGCAAAAATGAGAGCCATGATCAGTGACAATGGCTTGAGGGACACCAAACCTGGTAATGACATGATTGAACATAAATTGTGTAGCCGTCTTACCGTCAGCTATGAGTGTATGCATTGCTTCAGCCCATTTAGTGAAGTATTCCATGGCTACGATAATATAAGCATTCCCCCCAATCGAGTGAGGGTTATACGTTATAAAATCGATGCCCCACTTTGAAATGGGACCAATGATAATGGTAGGATGGAGGTGAGTGGGTGGCTCATATATCTTGCGCTGGTAAATATGGCAATCATGACACTTACGAAAGCAACAATGCATCCTTTAAAAATGGTAGAACAGAAATATCTAGCACGAAGGATTTTTTGTGCAGTAGCATATCCAGACATGTGACTGCCACAGTCACCAGAATGGTTGTCATTGAGGACTTTTTCAGCCTCCTCGAGGGTTGAAAACAGGTGAAGAATAGAATCAACTATGATGCAATATAGATTATCTCCGACTATGCGATAAGGTTGTGAATGATGGCGGATGCGTCGATGAGCATCCTTTGTCAACTTGGATCGGAAGGTGGAAGTCTAGAGATAGACGATGATATCATCGTCCCATGGATCGAGGGTGCTAATGAGAAAAAGGGTGTCGTTCGGAATGCGTTCCTTAGAACCAAAGGGAGCAGAGGCAGACGATAAAGAGAAAATCAAATCGGCAAAAACCAATGATTTCTTCGATTTGGCAGTAGTGAACTCAAAATCAAAATATTGGAGGATAACAATCAACTTTGAGTATTTCCCCCCAGCAATTTTCAAGTCAATATATAGGTCATGGGGTTGCAATTAGAAATCAAAGTTACTATGCGAAGTAGAATATAATGGTGAAAACATTGGATGGCTTGAACAGCAGCCAACGCCAATTTCTTGACGTGTGTAACGTGTTTTGGTATCAAGAATATTGTGGCTCAAATAATAAATGACATTCTCATCACTGTCGTCGTTGTATTGTACCAGAACCATGGCAATAGTGCTAAATGCAGCAGCCAAGTAGAGGGAGTAGTCACAATGATAATTGGGTGGACACAAAAGAGGAGCATTGATAAGAAATGTCTCCAGTGCATCGAAATATTTTTGGGTGATCTCATCCCAGAGGAACGGAATGCCTTGCTTAAGAAATCACGTGAATCCTTTGGCTACTTCAGCACAGTTTGGTATAAAATGGCGTAGGAAATTAGCTTTCCCTTGCAGACTCTGCAATTGATGTAAAGAGGAATGGGAGGGGAGATTGACAATAACTTTGACCTTAAGAGGTTCGAGATGAATTCCGTCTTTAGAAACGATAAACCCAAGGATTCTACCAAATTCAACATAGAAGACACACTTATGCAGATTAAGTCGAATGTTATAGCATCTACTGTTTCAAGAAATTATACCCTAAAGGTCTTGGGTTGATAACCTTCACAAATCAGGGCCATGCCATTACACAAAGGACTCACTTAACCAAATTTTATGATAATAACTAGAAACTACAGGTTTCCGAACTTACTCGGATATCCCTCGGTTGAAGTAGATCCCACGGGGTGCAAACCCCCTGTAACTCTTTGTGCTCCAAAATCTATAAACCAGCAAATAACAAACAAAAAATCCTAGTTGTACAACATATATATGTTCTAGATGTTAGTGAAAATCATGCATAACATCATAAAAACAATTTTAAACGTTCAATTAATGATCATTACACATATAAAATATTATTGACACGTAAACATCAGGAACAATATGGCTTCTTCTATTATTAACGACATGTATAGTAAATAAACGGGGAGATATCACCTAAAATCTGCCACGACCTTCGAGCATACCGTCCTCTAGATCCACCTAGCCCTAGCCTCTCAAGATTTCTTCTACGATGAGTGCACAATGGATGTCATATAGGTGATGAACATCTAAAGGAAATAAGGGTTTCCGGAATATATCTAGGAAGTGCAGGAGGCACGGGAATATATCAGACTTGGATAGGGCTCCAACAGTGTATAATATCTATATTTCTCTCTCTCTTCCTCCCTTAGGCCATTCCCTTGAGGGGATTTTATACTCCCTCAAATTAGTTTTTTATAGTTGGGAACAGTTGGGCCATGGGATGTGGTGGTTAAGTTACTGGAACAACTGTAAAGCCCACCTAAAAATAGGGGAAATATATATTTTTAATGATTAAAATGGCATACGTGGTTCTCTATAGATGGACTCGCGTGTATAGGTGAAAAAGTCTTGGCAGAGTCATGTATGGGTTTTAAGATACTGTTTTTTGAGAAAATGTCCAAGTCTGAAGGGAAGGGGTGCCCAAGGCAAAATCATAAATTTTCAAGTATGAGCTAGTGATAAATGATGCTATAACATCTAGAGTGAAGAAATATTTGGCGGAGGTGATCTGGGTGGTCTTTATGCTTAGGAGAATGAGCCGGAAGGTCATCCAGGTAAGGTTGAACAATGCGCTTAATATCATGGAAATTGTATGACATTGATCTTTGAAATGTAGCCCCAACATTATTGAGACCAAAAGGGAGATTCTTGTAGGCAAAGGTCCCCCAAGGACAGATAAAGGCAGTCTTGTGTTGATCAGCCAGAAGAATATTGATCTAGTTGTAACCAGAAAACCCGTCCATAAGGGAAAATATCTCACTCCCAACATATTCGTCAATGATCTGGTCAATGAAAGGAGTGGGATAGTTATCCTTAGGATAGGCACGGTTGATGTCACGGTAATCCACATAGACACGAATAGTACCCTGCTTTTTATCCATAAGAACAATGTTAGAAACCCATTCTATCAAGGGAATCGGATAAATGAAGCCAAATTTAAGAAGTTTTTCAACTTCTCCCTTGATGGCAGTTGCCTTTCTAGGGTGCATGGCACAAGGATGTTGGCGAAGCAGCTTCGCGTCAAGATAAGTAGGGATCTCGTACACAACTATACTTGGATCAATGTTGGGCATTTCTTCATAGGACCAAGTGAAAACGTCTCGAAACTCTCGGAAGAGACTAGTATAGACCTCGATCTCATTAGGAGAATAGGTCACCCCAATGTGGATGTTCTCTACAACCCCTAGTTTAACGGAGATGTCAATAGGCATTGTTTGCATAATGTTTCCCAAGTTACCTTCCGCGAAAATTTCATGTGTCAAAATGGGCGTTTGAAGTGGATGGGAAGGAGTTTGGGAAGTGAATTTCTCAAGACAAGTAGACATGGCCCCAAGGCCAGGCATAAAGGAGGAATGATGATGCCTATCTTCCCAAGGAGGATCCTCAAGGTACATGGTTTCCACGATAGCCTCATCAGTGGGAAAAGTCTCATTCAACAGATCAGGAGAATCCGAAGTGCTGAGCCAAGGGGATTGAGAATATGTGTCAAGAGACACACTCAAAGGAGTATAATCAGAGGGAGGAGGAGCCAAAGCCAAAATAAGTTCACAATAATCAATTTCTATTGGGCTTAACGGTATTGTGTCACCAAACGAATCAGCCTACTCAGGCGTAGGGATGAAACATGGATCAAAAGACGTGGAAATCATGTTGACCTGAGTAGTGTTGGGTGGAGGAAGAGAAAAAAGTCCCATAAGGGAAGGATCTTTTAAAAGACCTAGTCCTATGCTCTCATAAGGCATAGGAATACGATCTACATATGGAATGTTTCTCTTGGAAGACGTGGAAGTGAAAAAGGACAGTTGATTGAAAGAGATGATCTTTCCTTCGTGCGGAAATAGAAGCACACGAAAGAGAGTGGATGGGACGCATAGTATGGCGTGAGTCCAACTGCGACCAAGGAGAATATTGTAACTAAGTTTGGCATCAATGACTTGAACCTCAACATTAACCATTTTCCCTTCTAACGTAATAGGTAAACTGGAGAAAACACCAAGAGGGCGAGATTCCCTTCCATCAAAAGCTTCTAAAGCATTTGGAGATTGATTGCGGGCTGGAGAACCAATGGATTTCCAACATGTAGAAGACATGATGCAAGTAGATGCACCCTCATCGCAACTTCTCGATGGATATTCTTTCCATTAATCCAAACTTGGATAATCAATGCAAGTTGGTGAGGAAGACGCAGGATGAAATTTTCCAAATTGAAAGTGATAAGGCTGGAATCGGCAGGGTCAACCCCTCTGATGGTAGATAGCAAAGCCTTCCATTGTGATGGACAGCTCTAAAGTACTTCCAACACAGACATAGTGGATGGCGCTTGAGCCAAATCCTTAACAATACTGTAATGTTGAGCGGCACGAGAATTTGGGTTATACGAAAGCTTTAGGAGTACACCTTTAGAAGTTGGTCATACAACGGGCTCAGTACTGGGCCTTTCAATGTGAAGAGGGCCAGAAGCAGGTGGGGGAGGAGGACCATCAACGATCTCTTTCCCTACTGCCTGATGCATTTCGGTATAATATTTCGATTGGGTAGCAATAGAGGTGGGTTGTTAGGTCCCTATATTACTAGTATAGTCCCTTATTGTTGTTAGTGTAACCCCCTTATTGTTATTATTGTACCCTTGTAACCCCCATTTTGTTATAATTGTGCCCTTAAATTATTATTGTTAGGTCGGCTAGGATTACATTGTGGCCCACTAGGATTACATTATGGCCCCATGGACTCCTATATATAGAAAGGAGGTTTTGTGAATTGTATCATCCAAGAATTGTTCATTAATGTAATGTATTGGAGGTTGCCCCCTCGAAGTGGCTTATTTCAAGGCGTTCATATCCCTTTTCTTCTCTTTTTGGAGCTGTTAGAGACAATATTTGGTATCGTAGCTTTGGATTCTAGGTTTCAAGTACCCAAATAGGTCATCGTGGAATTTTCGCTATAACGTTTTTTATACGAAGCTTAAAAAGCTGAAATTTTTAGGGTGCGAAGCCGAAATCTAGAGGAACATCGTCAAAAAATTTCAGAGTTTTGTTCGCAATATTTTTGGAGATATGATCTGTGGAAGTTAGGTCTTGTTTTAGGCTCCTAAACAGGTCATCGTGGAATTTGCGCTATAACGTTTGTTCTACAAAGGTTCAGAATCTGAAATTTTTAGGGTGGGAAGCTGAAATCCTGAGGAAACTCGTCAAAAAATTTCAGATCTTGGTTCACAATATTTTCGGAGATATGATCTATGGAATGTAGTGCTTTTTCAGGCTCCAGAATTTCATCTCAAAGAGGTGATCGTGGGAAAATATTCATAACTCTCTCTCTGAGCATTGGATTGGAGTGCTGTAAAAAGTGGTCGCAATTAAACGGATTGTAGTTTCTTGGCTATAAATTTTAGAGCTGAAGGACGAAAAAGTGACACGTGGCAAGTCATACAAGTTCACTCTACTGAAACAGTCCATAATTAGGTCATTGTGGGAGATTGGACACAACTTTGTCTTGGAGAATCCAAATTAGGTCAAACCTGTGGCATTCAAAAGATAATTCAGAGGGATATGTTGGTACTAAAATTCAAATATTTAAGTAATGCAATCACAGATATAATACAATTTCAATATCGAGCTCCTCAAAAGCAAGAAAAAGGTGTGTATTTTTTTTCCAAATTGCATAAGTCTTGTTTGAAGAATCAATTTGAATTGATTTGAAGGGCATATTGTAGAATAGATATCAGTATTGGGTTCTAAAAGATGCCCCATAAAAATAATTCAACACCCATTAAGCCTTCAGAAGGCTCTTCTATGATTCATGAAGATGAAGAATTGCAACATGATCTATCAAAATTACAAGAGCAAGTGCAACAAATTTCACTCTCGCAAAGAGCAACAAAAAATGAAATGGAAGTTTTGAAGAAAGGCGTGGAAGTGAAGATGGACGGTTTGAAGAAAGGCGTGGAAGCTAAGATGGATGGATTGAAACTTTACCAACAGGAAGCTGGAAGATGGAACACATGAAACACAAATATGGAAAACATGAAGAATGATCTAAAAGCAGTATACGAAGGCTCGGGTATGTAAAGTTGATACAAAAAATGTTTCCTAACGGTGAAAAGATAGTAGAAGAACCTCATGATGAGAACAAAATAAATGTTAATCGTGATTTCATAAACTCTAATGTTGGCGGGAAGAACCACCATATTCCAAAAATGGATATGAGGAAGTTTGATGGAAAGGATCCTGTAACATGGATACTACAGATGGAGCAATATTTTGATCTCCATAACGTGCAAAACACACAAAAATTACGCATTGCAACTTTACATTTAGAACAAAATACATTTGTATGGTATCGATGGCTTTGCTCCCGTAAAAAAATTGTCACTTGGTCAATTTTTACGGAGGAAATGATAGCACATTATGAGGATACAAAGAGCAACACCTTCTTTAGCCAATTGATAAATCTCAAACACAAGGGTTTAGTGGGGAAGCACATTGAGGGCTTCCAAAAATTGAATATAAGGGTAACTGATATTCCAGAGGAACACAGGATTGATCTCTTAATAGGCACTTTAAAGGATAACATCCAACATGAAGTTCACGTTCTAGAACTTGATTCATTGGAGAAGGCATTCAGGTTGGCAAGAAAAGTTGAATGTAAAATTATGGCAACAAGGAAGCCTACCACTCAATTCTATAAAGAAGGAAGTGTGGCTACGCCTAGATTTCCACAACCTACAAGGCTGACACCACAACAATTGGAAGAAAAAAGAGCAAAAGGGCTTTGCTACAGTTGTGATAGCAAATACACTAAAGGTCATAAGTGTGCTGAGAAGAAACTATTTTACATAGATTGTGAAGAGGAAGAAGAAAATGAACAAGAAGAGGATATACACCAGGAACCAGCCCCAGAAGAGGAAGAAATGAATCCAACCATATCGTGTAATGCACTGGCAGGAATTACCACTCCTCAAACTCTCAAGATAAAAGGACAAATCAAGAAGAGAAAGGTAATAGTGTCGATTGATTCAGGTAGCACCCATAATTTTATTCATTGTAAGGTAGCCAAGGAATTAAATTGTTTCCTATACCCAGCACCAGAATGTCAAGTGATGGTTGCAAATGGAGGAACTATAAATTGCTCTGGAAAATGCCATATTATCAAGCTAACCATGGGGGAATATGTATTGAATAGTCCAATTCTTTCCATTCCTATGGGAGGTGTTGATGTTGTACTAGGAGTACAATGGTTACAATCATTGGGGACGGTAGCTTTTAATTTTCAAGAACTTTTCTTGAAATTTTTTTCAGAAGGAAAGGAAGTCGAATTACGGGGTATTGAAGGGAAGCCAGGAAGGATAATAAGCTCTAATGTCATGACAAAGCTTCTAAAGAAAGAACAACGAGGTGTAATTTCACAATTATGCTCACTAGAAGTTCCGACATCAAAATCATCTATATCTGCAGATCTCCAACAAGTCTTGGACAATCATTCCAAGGTGTTTGAAACTCCCAAAGGACTCCCACCTATTCGTGATCATGATCATGCTATTCATTTGATTCCGGGAAGTGTTCCTCCAAACATCCGGCCTTATAGATATCCTTACTTCCAAAAGAGCGAAATTGAACGCATGATTGCAGAAATGTTAGAGGCGGGTACAATTCAACCTAGTCAAAGTTCTTTCTCTGCTCCTGTAGTATTGGTACACAAGAAGGATGGATCATGGCGAATGTGTCCGGATTATAGGGAGCTCAATAAGCTCACCATTAAAGATAAATTTCTCATTCCTATGATTGATGAATTATTGGATGAATTACATGGAGCAATTTATTTTACCAAGTTGGATCTTCGTTCAGGATATCATCAAATTAGAATGAAGACTCAAGATATTCCAAAAACAACATTTCAAACTCATGAGGGTCATTATGAATTTTTGGTCATGCCTTTTGGCCTTACCAATGCACCTTCTACATTTCAAGGGTTGATGAATTCCATTTTCAAACCCTTCCTTAGAAAATTTGTGCTAGTATTTTTTGATGATATACTAATCTGCAGCAGGTCTTGGAAGAATCATGTTGAACACGTTGACAGGGTGCTCAAACTATTGCAGGAGAAACAATTATATGCAAAAACATCCAAATGTTTCTTTGGAGTACAAGAGGTGGAATATCTGGGTCATATTATATCTCACGAGGGTGTTGAAGTAGACCCTAACAAAATTAAAGCCATTAAGGAATGGAAAGTCCCCACGACCATAAAGCAGTTGCGAGGATTTCTCGGGTTAACAGGGTATTATCGCAAGTTTGTTAAGAATTATGGGAGAATAGCAGCACCTCTAACAACATTATTGAAGGAAGATGCATTTTCATGGACTCCTGAAGCAACTAAGGCCTTTGAACATCTTAAAGAGGCAATGTGCCTAGCACCGGTCTTAGCTACGCCAGACTTCACAAAAACCTTTATTGTGGAATGTGATGCCTCAGAAAATGGAATTGGTGCAGTTTTAATGCAGGAAGGAAGACCCATTGCTTTTGAAAGTCGTCCAATCAAAGGAAAGTATTTACAGAAACCTATTTATGAGAAGGAAATGTTAGCAATACCACATGCACTAAAGAAATGGAGAACTTACCTAATGGGAAGACACTTCAAGGTAAAAACTGATCATGATAGTCTTAAACACTCTTTGGAACAAAGACTATCTTCAGAAGAGCAGCAAAAATGGGTCACAAAGATGTTGGGTTATGACTTTGAAATAATCTACAAAAAAGGAAAGCTTGATGTTGTTGCAGATGCACTCTCAAGAAAGAATGAAGAGGTGGAAGCATTGCTTTGTGCCATTTCTATTATCCAACCAGATTGGATAACCGAAGCAAGAGATCAATGGAAGAAGGACAAAGATGTATGGACACTCATTCAAAAGTTGCAGCAAGATCCTAGTACATCTGATACATTTAGTTGGAAAAATGATTCCTTATGGTACAAAGATCACTTATATCTTTGTAAGAATTACCAACTAAAACAAAAGATTCTTCTGGAATTGCACACTTCTCCTTTAGGAGGACACTCAGGATTTTTAAAAAATTACCACAGGGTGAAGAAATAATTTTTTTGGGATGGACTTAAATCTGATATTCAAAATTTTGTGGTGGAATGTTTGGTTTGCCAGCAGAATAAAGTGGAAACAATTGAAACCCCGGGACTTCTACAACCTTTATCCATTCCAAGTCAACGTTGGGAGGAGATTTCAATGGATTTTATCACAAGTTTACCTAAGTCCAAAGGAAAGAGTGTCATCATGGTGGTAGTTGATAGACTTACCAAGTATGCACACTTTTGTGCATTATCTCATCCATTTAAAGCAAGTACAGTTGCTACTACATTTATGGACAACATTCAAAAGCTACATGGAAGCCCAAGGGTTATTGTGAGCGACAGAGATCCCATTTTTACTGGAAATTTTTGGACGGAGTTATTTTCTTGTTTGGGTACTCAATTAGCTCATAGATCATCTTATCATCCTCAATTTGATGGTCAAACCGAGATCGTAAATAAATGTTTGGAAGGATATATCTTCGTTGTTTTGTATCTGATAAACAAACACAATGGGTCAAGTGGTTACCTCTTGCTGAATGGTGGTATAACACTTCCTTCCATACTGCAGCAAAAATGACCCCATTTATGGCACTTTATGGATATCATCCACCATCCATCACATCATCTTTAAGGGAAAATTAGAAGGTTCAAGCAGTGGAAGATCACATCGAGCATCAGCAAGAAGTTCTCCAACTCTTAAAAGATAACCTGAATTTGGCACAAAATTGAATGAAATAGCAGGCAGATCAACATCGCAGCGAGAGAAATTTTGATGTAGGAGATTGGGTATTTTTACGGCTATAACCATACAAACAAATGTCCCTCAAGCAATCTAAGAAGGATAATAAATTATCTCCAAAGTACTATGGTCCTTACAAGGTGTTGAAAAAGATTGGTACTATGGCATACAAATTGGAGCTTCCTTCTTCTTCGTGAGTACATCCAGTTTTCCATGTTTCATGCTTAAAGAAGGTTATAGGTGAAATTCTTCTAGTTCAAACAATATTGCCAGAACTTGATGAGGAAGGAAACATCATATTGGAATGTGAAGCGGTCATGGACACAAGAAATCGACAACTACGGAATCAATCAATTTCAGAGTATCTCATCAAGTGGAAGAACTTACCCACTGAAGATTCTACATGGGAGGATGATAATTTTATACAGAAGCACCTAGCGCTACTCAAGCGTTGAGGACAACACCTTTTTGAAGGAGAGGGGCATGTTAGGTCCCTATACTACTAGTATAGTCCCTTATTGTTGTTAGTGTAACCCCCTTATTGTTATTATTGTACCCTTGTAACCCCCATTTTGTTATTATTGTGCCCTTAAATTATTATTGTTAGGTCGGCTAGGATTACATTGTGGCCCACTAGGATTACATTATGGCCCCATGGACTCCTATATATAGAAAGGAGGTTTTGTAAATTGTATTATCCAATAATTGTTCATTTATGTAATGTATTGGAGGTTTCCCCCTCGAAGTGGCTTATTTCTAAGGCATTGATATCTCTTTTCTTCTATTTTTGGAGCTGGTTACACGACATGGGTGCAGGACCGTTCATCATGAAAACCTGAGAGCCAAATGCGGTGGAGGACTGGGGTTTCTCCACCATCTGAGTTTTTTGTGATGGGAATGGTTCTTCAAGAAAAGCTGGAGTGCCTTGAGTGCCTTTGATAAATCGACTCGCCTCGTCCCATCGTGGACAGTCTTTGGTGTAATTTTCATCGTCACAAATCAGACAAGGGTACTTTGATTTGCGTTTCAAACCATCATCAGTACTAGGTTTCAGAGAATCCTCTTTGGGGCATCAACTTTGGCCTTACCTTTACCCTTTTTCTTACCCCTTGAAGGTTTATCCACCAGATTGGACTGGACAACATTAACTTCTGCGGTCTTACCAGGATTTGAAGGTGGCTAAGAAGAAGTATTAGTGGAAGAAGTAGATTTTTGCTTCATAGGATCTGGATAAGAATTACGAGAAGTCTGAGACACATAACCAATGATACCATCAACATATGGTGTCGCTGGTGCTTTGGTAGTCCCATGTCGTGGAGCATCAGGCAAGAGTTCATAAAACGTGCCAGATTGAGAGTACACGAGATCAAAGTGTTGGGCACGAGCGATGGCTTTTTCCTCAGTAACACATGCCCCCATAGCAATGTCCTTAGCAATCTGACCAATGAAAGAGGTAGTGAACCAATCAGTAAAAATTTGATTAGGAATCTCACACTTGATCAAATGATGATGCCACCTCCATTCATGAATATGGTTGGAGATATGAGTAGCCCGATCTTGTTTCAAGGATGTGAGCAAGTGTGTCCTAGTTTCATAACGAATTGGTAACTGAAAGTGCATGAGAAATACCATGGAAAGAGAGTTGAAATCTTGAAATATGCCACGAGAGAGTTCAATGTACCACTTGGCAGTAGCACCAGTGAGAGTCCTTTGGAAAATACGTAGTAGAATTGTGTCGTCAACCAAAGAGTTAGAGGAGCACCAAAGATGGTATGTCATAACATGCACTTGGGGGTCTTCTCCGGACTTGCCTTCAAATTTTTGACAATCGCCAGGGATTTTAGTCGGAACTGGAGGCCAATATGGATTATAAAGGATAGTATCATTTGTCAACTTCAACACATCAGTCAATTCTAGTGTAGCAAGAAAGGGAAATTGCAGATTAAAAGGCATTGCAGACCTTTGATAAAGACCAGTATTGGGATTCCAACCAGGTTGGGAAAAGTTCTGACCCCATATGTTTTTTCCTGGAGGATTTTGTCCATAGGGGTTATAATTCTGATAATTCTACCCACACACCGGTTGAGGACCATCATATTGATTCTGAGTGAACCACTAAGGCCCTATCTGAACAACATATGGATTTTTTTGTGGAATGTAAGTAGTGCCTTGGGGCGGACCTTGTACCATCTGAGATTGACCTTGAGGAACAAAAGGTGGGCCTTGAGGTTGCACGGGTTGCCCCTTGGGTGCAGGTTGACCCGGATGCTGTGGTTGAACAGGTTGTCCCTAGGGTGCAGGTTGGCCTGGATGTTGGGGTTGGACAGGATGTCCCTGAGGTACAGGTTGGCCTGGATGTTGAGATCCACCAGGATGTCCCTAAGGAATAGGTTGGCTTGATGGTTGAGATGAGCCAGGTTGCCCCTGAAGACCAGGTTGGCCCGACTGAGCAGTAGAGGGTTAACCTTGCTGTACAAAAGTTGGGCCTTGCTGAACGTAAGGCTAGTTCTATTACACAAAATTTTGTCCTTGAGATGGATAGGTTTTCCCCTGGGGAACGTAAAACACTCAATGTTGAACATGAGGTTGACCAGCAGGACCATAGGGTTGTCCCTATTGGACCGAAGGTTGTCCCTAAAAGGGCTCTCCTTGTGGACCATAGGGTTGTCCCTGTAGGTATGTAAATTGGTTGGGGTAAACTGACATTTTAGGTGTTTGAACATACAATGGACCACTGTGTGGAATGGGCCCATGGTAATAGATGTGAGTTCCATGCTCATCATAGTATTGTGGTTGATCAATGGGAGATGGCATCTGCTAAGAACCCTGGGGGAAGTAATGTTGTTGCTGAATGGCCATCATATACTGGTCGTATGTGAAACCTTTAGGAATCGGATTAGAGGCAACATGCACACTACCTGCAGGTTGATGGACTCCTGATACGTGAGGCTGTGATCCACTCACGGCGGGCCCAACGGGTATCATGGAAGCAATGGGAGTCATCCCATGAACAATATAAGATGGTGGTAATGACAGAATCACACTAACAGACAGATCAAATGAAGCCACACAAATTGTGGGCTTGGTTGGGAAAAACGTAACAATCGTCGACATGATGGGAGTCGAGGGGGATGGACCCGATAAAATTGACACCTCTGAGGGAGCCGATGTACTTGACCATATTGGATTCTGATACAAAGATGTAGCACCAAAAATCATCTGACTCAATGAACGATAACCAGCCGAGAGAGTGGAAGGCTTTGAGGAAGGTTGACCTAAAACATAAGGAAAATTCTCTGCAGGGAACAAATATTCTCCAGTAGAAACATAAGTCGCTTCACTACTAATGGGAATCGTAGCATCCATTTTGGATGAAGACATGTTGTCAGCGAAAAGATGACGAGAAGTGGCAAGTAAAGCATGTGTTAATGGCGATTCAAGAGGTTCTGAGGCAAGCGGTTCTGAGGCTAAAGGAGGATCTTCTTATTCCCTAAAATGAGCCCAAACATCTAGAGTTTTCCAATTAATATAAAATGGTTCCTCAAGAGGAGATCGAGTAGCAAGAGGTTGAACACTCGAAATAATAGAATTCCAATAACCTAAATTCCTAGTAGACCGAGATCTCTCTCAAGAAACTTCAGGAGAAGAGTCTTCACTACGAGGTAATGAAGGGGATGACGAAACTGGTGGTTCTGCCACTGTGACTTTCTCTCGAAAATAGGAGAGAAAAGAGATGATCAATTCGGGGCTTCAAGACCAATCACTAAGGAATTACTTATGAATAAGCCAAGAAAATAACTTTGATGGGCATGTGATCATAGGTAATCAATTTTATGACACTAAAACAAAACTCTACCTTTTCATATTTTAAGACTCTAGTGACTCTAGTTTCTTTCAGGTTAGAGAAGCTTGAAAGGACAAGTGCTCGATGATATTTTCAATTTTAGGGAGTCACGGAAAAATCAAAATGACTACTCAAGAAATCTAAGCAAGAGGGTGTACCAAGATCCCATGAACTACAATATACACCTTAGTGATCAAATGAAAGAGAAATGACCAAGGACTTAACATATGTGGAGGCAGTCTCCCTGAATGCTGTGTTTGGTGTATCACAGTTACAGGGTGGCAGACTCAGCTTCTTATGGATAAAGGATTGCAACCTATGAGGGTCTCCCATTATATACTCGATGGTAAGAGGAGCACAAGTTCGTGCTAGCGCTGTCTAATGCCAGATGGTGAACAACAGCTACTAGGCTTAACAACACCGGAACACTTCACTAGCCTAGACCTCTAAATATGAGCGTTAAGTTTCAATTATTCCTTAGGTTGATTGAGTTCATTTTAAATTTGATCTTGATATTATGTTTCAGTTTTAGGGCCTTACTGAATGTAATCTCGAATCTCTAATGCAGAACTACATGCGAAAGAAAATCATTCCAATTCGATGAATAGCTAGCTAAGAGAGATTTAGAAATTCACAATGAAGCAGAAAGCAATAAAAATGCAAGAAGAACTTTTCCTAATGCTCCTAAGACAACCAAAGAAGAAAACGAAAGGTTCATATCTTGTTATTCACTTTTTATGAGAAAGCTACTAATGCAAAAGAATTCTTTTCATTTTCAAATAGAGAGAAAGAATGCAAATTTTGTTCTTTTAGATGAATGAGAAGAAATAATGCACTGTTACACTAAAAAGACAAAATAAATACTAGTTTTGAGCCACTCAAACGAAATTATCAAAGACAAAGAGACCAATCCAATGCGAATGTAAAACACACTCAAAACATAAACACATTTCGTCAAGAAAAATAAAGGACTTTCAAACCGACTTAGTGAGCAATGTAATCTATGCTCAAGGTGACAGATGGAAGGTCAAACTAACACCAAGATGACATTTCAACAGCCCAACAACACGTAGAATCAAAATAAAAGATCGAAAAATCAGTCAACAAGATGAAAAGATGAAAGACTAGACTGACTAATACTCAACTCAGAAGCTTAGTGAGGAGGTGGTGGAACAAGCAACATAAGACACCTAGAAACCCTAGGATGATGGACCACACTGATCAGATGAGGGACAAACAACTGAAAGGAATGAGATAGGAAAGTCAAATTAATTCAAGTGGACTAATTCATGAGGGAAAAACCAATCTAGAGGCAAGATCATACTGGAAAAAATCAAGCAGAAGGCCCAAATCCAAACCTATAGGATTCGGCGCGACTGTTCAGCTGTAATCCACATTGAATAGGGTAAATCACACCTGTAAAATAGGCAAAACGCACCAATCAGCGTGACTTTTAAGGAAACAGAAGCACTAAGCGAGAAAACTCTATAAAGAAAAAAATCAGTTGAAGAAAATCGAGGCTTAACACTCTGAGAACATGTATGATGGCTGGAAACAATCAAATAAGAAAAAAAAAGCAGAAAAGAGGCAATACGACCAAAGTCGGACAGACAAGAAAAACACTAGACGAACAATGAGAGACGAAAAACAAATTGATCCCCAGTATGGTCACCAACTTGTTGAGTAGGAAAATCCCCTTGGTGGACAGAGGCAACCCCTCTAGCTCTAGGGTGGGTCTAGCAACAAGGGAACATGCTAGACTTTTGGACTCCTAGCTTATAAATGAAATATGAACTGGAATAGATACCCTACCTCGGTCCAATGCTTTGTCTTGGCTTGCAGCAACGATCCTCCAACCTTTGTCTTCACACGTCATGATCTATCAGTGGTGATATTCATGTACATGCACAAAGATCAGGTGAACGATGATAGCATACGAGAATATACCTTAATTTATAGCTATTCGATTGGTCAAGGAGAATCAAACATTTTGCATATAATTAAACAGAAAAGTGGAACCAAAAAACCAGTCATGTATTATTGATAGAGAAAATAATTTTACAACCTTAATGCCTGGACATTGCAGATCTCCTTCAGCGGGTTCAGTCAGGCGCATCTCAAGGATTCGTTTGGGATCATATTCGATGAGGAAGTGGGCCTAAACTCTCTCTCAACAATGGATTCCTCTCTGCCTTATTCTACACACTAGCTATAGTAATGATTGTTCAGCTAGTTGAATCAATGTGAGAAAGAAGTATTTATAGGAGAGGAGGAGGTGGTTTGGGATCTCTCATAAGGTGGAGGAGAGGTCTATCCCTTTGGGAAGTTGCACAATTGTAGGAAACAAGAAGCCAAAGGGAGGACTTCGATGTTATTCAGTTGAAAAAACCATGATGACTCCGCTCACGAAGTTGTTAAGCAGGAAACTTTGTTTCTATTTTAAAAAACTTTCCAAAAATAGCTCGGCGCGGGTACCCTTCTAAGACAGAGTGCTGGGGCTCAGTGTTAATTTCTCCATGGGCACAAGGCCATAACTGCCTACCAGCGCCGACCCAAAATCACATGTTTTTGAAGCTTTGCTTGAGGAATGCTCAACATAGGAAAATTTATTGACATGCCAAGGGATGCAATGACACTTATAGCAAGGTATGACAATACACAGAAGTCACTGAAATGGTCCTTCAATGTTCGGGATGGGGATTGCAAGGATAGTGACAAAATATTGTGTAAAACATCCAAGCTTTTTTTGGTTTTGTGATCTTGGGACCAGTTTAGGTGAGATCACGATAACTTGAGGGTGGAGGTGCTTTAACCTCTAGAGTCCCTAGTTAGTTATGTCTTGGTTTATCCCATGATATCTTTTCTTGCAATATGGCACGGGGGTGATTGGTTGAAAGAAATATTTGGTTCAATCCAATCTATGGTCAAGTGGTACGTGGAAGTCCCTGACTTCATTGGATTTTTAATATGTAACAATGTGTTATTTTCCTAATGTGATGAATGAACATATGTACTTGTTATTATGTTGATTTCATGACATATTTTTCATGGTTTCTATTATGGTTATATGTTGGTTATATGATGTGTTCTAGCTATGGATCTTGTTCATGATTTGATAAGTTAATAAATGGTTAATGAATGCATGGGCTAACAAGTGTTGTTGTAGTTAACTTGAGAGGGCATTGATTCTTCTTATTGATTCTCAGATGAATTTCAAACTCTTATGACCAAATATGAATTCGTGACATGTAGCTTTTATGTTTACCATATGTTTGACAAAATGTTTGTCATGGATTAGGCATGGCTAAGTCAAGTTCTTGTTAAATTTCTAAATGGTTAGCATTATTAGCATCTTTTTTATGCTTCTGGAATGTGATAGGAAATTCTAGGTTATGGTTATAAGGCTAGCCTAGAAAAGTGGCTTAGATCTTAGAATTGTTGGCACCGAACTAGAGTTTTGGGGTCATAACTACATGGAAACAAGTCTGTGAGTGAGGTTATAGCTTTCCAATTACATGCATGAAATTTCAAGGGTGTGGTTACAGAGCTAGGTTAAAGAAAAAGGGTTTTCACTCAGGGATTGTTCACTTGGGGTGGATATATGGCTCTTGAGTGGTTTTTGGTCCCTAAGGGATGTCAGATAGGTTTTTAGTTTATAGGCCCCAATTCCATCATGGGAACTTGTAGGTCTGATCATGTCATAGTGAGAATCAACTCATGTTTACCCTATAGGGCTGTAAAAGTGGGTAAATGTGGGGTGGGGCATTACACATTTCCTCCCCATATGTAATTTAATTTATAAAACAATATCATTTAAAATGCATATGTAAAATATAATAATAAAGTCAAAAGAAACTAAAAGCCATAAAATGGATATTAAAGTGATCAGAAACCCATAATCATCTTTAACAATAGACAACCCCTATCATAAGAAAATCGCAATGACAATTGTAGTAGGGAAATTACAATGATTCGAAACTGAAATTTCATTGTTAATATTGATTACATCTTCATTCATGTTGTTCTTTTTTTTGGTGGATTTTCCAAAAAGAAAATTCCTTGGGAAATAAATAGGTTGAAAACCTCGCAGCACATATCCTTTTTTTTTCTTTTTAGAAATTCGAAAAAAACCCAAAAATTTCCCTACCTTTTGTAACTAAATTTCATTTGGAAGCCTCCAAATTATGGTATGTAATTCCTCTTAAACCATGCCAGGTACCCTTCTGTGGCACCTGTTAGTGTCAGTCTTGTCATACTTCCATCAGTGATCAAACTTACTCTTTTTCATTTGCATATTAGGAGTCCCATACCATAAATTTTCATCATTCAATTAGGTCATGAATTCATTGATGGTAGTGGTATCTCATCAGTTTTCCCTCATGTAAAACTTAATGATTCTCCTCTCTATGGTCTTCAGTCATGATTCACTTTCACTCCCCATTCATATTATTAGGTCATAGGGTTGGTCTCATTAGGTCCTAGGGTCTCATCATAGTCAAATTAATAAGTCAAGTGTCAATAAATATCAGCAAGGTCATGAGGAGGTCAAATAAACTTAAAGGCACAGTATCTGGAGAGATCAAAGAATTTTTCTATTGAGCTTGATGTAATTTTCACCTCAAAACCATGTTTTGAGGTGAAAAGCATGGTACTTTTCTTTTATTATTATTCCTTATGTACTTTTATGTCTACTTATGTAATAAGTTGAACTTCAGAAGCCGCCATCTCCACAAAGCCACCACTCTACCTTTCAGAGGTTTTTTCCACAAAATTTTTAGTGTAAAATCATGTTCTAAGTATGACCATCAGAAGGAGCCCGGAAAGAGCTTTCCAACGGTATATTATACCCTCAAAACTGACTCCTAGATTGAAAAATATGCCTAAGTGAACAAAGGTCCTCAATAGCCTAACTTTACCCCTTTTCTCATTTGTCCCTTGGACTTTATTTCATATAATTTTGAAGTTTTTTATTATAAAACCCTTTCCCTCCAATCTGATTGCAACTCCTTTTCTTCTGATCCGATCACATCATCGCAATCACATACTCTCGATTGACCCACCTCTGACTGACTATCTCCGATACGATTAAGTCCCTTCGATCCGATCATATCAAGACCGTTGATATTTTCAACGATCCGACTACCAATATGTAATCGCATCGCCTGATTGCATCGCAGCTTCACAGTGTCCCCGCACCCATAATTCTTCCGATGCGATTGAATCCCGACGCGCTCCCCCGATTGCATCTCCACCGTCAATCCGCCCTTCCGATCGGACGGCTCATAAGCCCTCGCACCATTGCAATCGGCATCTCTCACAGTTCAACTCCCGTCCCACTCCTCCGCCAATTTGTGATTGCGATTGGCCTGGGTCCCACCATAAACCCTTCCACCTTTTCCAAACAAAAATGGTTTTTTCCTTTGTATTCGATTATTATAATTTCATAAGTTGTTTCTTCGCAAAGTCTGAATCACATCACACTATTCCAAGTCTTCGCCTATCCCTTAAAACGCCTCCTCATTTCCTCCGACGTGATTAATCACCAATCTCAATCAGCAATTTCCACAGTCCTTTGCTTTCACCCCACTCCCATTCTGATTCCCGATTGTGATTGCGATCTACTCCCCCGGTCCCACCATAAACCCTTCACCTTTTCAATGAAAAATTGGTTTTCCTTTGTAAAAGCGCAAAGTTTATTTTAATTTGTTTTCAAAAGGATTTACCCCATTACTCCTTTGGCTTATCCTTTTACCCCTATTACACTTATTCCAATTGCATCGCAAGTTTCATTGCCTCATTCCAATGTGCCCACTCCTCTCCCACTACCATTCCCTATTGCGATTGCAATTATCCCATGCGACTCCCCCTATACACTATCGCATCGCAAACTCCAATCGTATTCACTCCATTATGTGATACAACCCCTCTCCTCTTCTAATTGCGATTTGCGATCACATATGGGCCCACCATCCTTTACTTTTCCCTTTTTCACCCAGAAAGAGGATTTTTCTTCATTTAAATAACAAATATAGTTTTTCATCATTTTTAAAGGCATTTTCTTCGACAATTGGTCTTTCTTCAAAGGATAAAAGGTCGTGAACTAATTATGAAACAGAGGCACGACAGCAATGATAAAAAAGGAGGAATGGTTTCAAAATTTTTCTTTCTTTTCCTCTGTTTGAGCAACAGTAAACCTTCCAGATGTTCAAAAATGTATTGTTTCCCCTTTTTTTCAGGGGCATACTGTTGGTCTTTTTCCTATGTTCAGATTTTTGTTGCTGAGCTGGTGAAATAGCTCCTTCTTCTATGGATCTACTCCCCTCAAATTTTGTATATTTAATGTAATTCTTCATCATTGTAAAATGGGGAATAAAGTGTGGAATAAGTTGGAAATCATTGAGGACGCTCTGCGCTCCATTTGTAACAGTTTGACAGGGAATTAATAAAGATATGCAGCTCTTATTTGTGGGATCCCTGTGGTACGGATTTTAGCATTGTTTTTTCCTTTGTGTTCATCCTTTAATTGTTATGTTTTCCATTCATTTCATTCACATTTCTGGTTGAATTCTTCCAAGATAGATAGGTATAATCCATTGTATAATGCTCTTCCTTGGGAAATCATTCAAAATTCTATGTTTTCTACTGTTTGAAAGGGATCCATCTCTTATGCCCTTTTCAGCTCCTCACCAGTCTTAATCATCTCATCATTATTTAAACTAAATTGTTAAAATCCCTACCTACCTTGCCCCATGAAATACCCTGTATCTCTGATTTAACTCCCCAGATTCAAACTGCCCCATCTGCTCCATACAACCCTGAAAATTTATAAAAAGAATTTCCTATTATTAAACCTAGCCTAAAATCAGTTTATTGTTATACTTCATTGAATATTTTTCCTGGAGAGAGCCCTCTCCTGACCTTGTAGGGCTAGCTACAAGGCTGAGCATGGTTTGAGGTTACCCTGATTTTCCTTCTTTCAGCCTAAGGTTCAAATTAGCTGCTAACAGCACCTTCTCTCCATTTTAGGGTAAGTTTTCACCAGTTCCACCAATGTGACCTTCGTGAAACAGTTGGTGGGAAACTTGTAAAACTCTCAATATGCCACCAAAATTTGGCCCAATGTTGAAAACTAGGCTCTGATACCACTCGATATTGTCCCCAACCTCACGCCAACAACACTACGCAACCATAACAAAAGAAATAATCTATTTTCCATAAGTTACCATGTGCATAAAAAATTATAATTAACTAATCATTGAAGTACCATCTAGCACACACATATATTTTACATTGCACACAACAAATATCACATACCATAATGAAAACATAAGGCACCTATCTGAGCACACATATTAGCATGATTACACAGTTGAGAAATTTATAAAATTATGTGAAACCCTAGCTAGGGTTACAATCTCTACCCCACAAATTATAAGGTTTATCACACACATATGGAGGTGAGATACACAAATACCAAAACTTCCCATCTTAGGGTTTACCATCAGAGCGTATAAAAACATATGAAGACACCCATAAATCATTTTAGGGCACGTAACACACAACATTCATAAAAAAATATAAAATATACACAACGAAATTACCAAATAATAATAGACAGCTAAGCACGAAACCCTAGAATTAGGATTTCTCTCTATTTTAGCTCAACACTATCAAACATAAACAAAAAAACTGATACAGGTAAATATGAGGCACTTATATATATATAAAAGGTTGACTAGTTATGGGATCTCCACGTTCCACCCAACCACACACTTGGTGGTTCATAAGCTCAACCACTGAGCCACCCTCAATATGGGACAATAACTCCAAAGAAAATGGTAACCGAAAATATCCACACATCCATGACCAAGGGCCCAACCCAATGATCACGCTGCTCCAAGGCTCCAGGCACCTTCTAGACTATTTTCCAAGGTGCCAACCCAACAACAATGACACTCTAGGGCTCCAGGTACTATCTAGGCCATAAACTGACATTAATTTCCCAATAAAACTCCATCATCACCAATCCATAAGCATGGTCATCACACCCTTATAGCACCAAGCTCCCAAAGACAACATAGGGGCTCACATCATAATGGGATGCATCCATATGGAAAATTTAACTTAATAACCAAAACTCATCCAATATAGAGTCCAACCCCAGGACTCACTCACCATTAGGAAGTCTTAGAGTCCACCGCATAACTCATTAACTAATTCCCCCTCTAACCATCCCTTGGATCAATGGATGAATTTGTAGGAAAACATAACATTTTATAACTACATCGCCCTAAATAGCCAAGTGGCAATCACTTGAGCCCCATGGGCCCTAGGGATCACTTTTCACCAAAAGAACACTATCATTCATGTTTTTCTAAAGTTCCACCCCTCAAACTCATTTTGTGGAGTGGTCTTTGTAGCTAGCCTTATTTTTATTTTTATTATAATATTTTATTACATTAATGACACATCATGCTCTAAGGCCTCACAACCTTTCCAGGCTTATAAATAATTGGGCACATTGGCCCCAAAATATATTTAACTTCATTACATGGACACATTGGCCTCAAAATATCATTCCAACTCACAAGCCTAAATAATAATATTTAATGAAATTATGAATGGCGAGGGTATTACAATCCTTATTTCATTGATTCTTTTGACATTTTTTGGAGCGGGGTCCCCTGGGATACACTTTTTGGTATCTTTTAATTGGTCCAAGGTGGCATTAGGGTTTGCTTGAACATACCTAATGTAACAATCTAATGCGCGATCTTGGAAAGTAGTGGCTAGTTGTGCTTTCCTAATATCATTATTATTAACCTACTGAGTGTGCCATACGGCCTCAGTCACAAACCAAAAGTTCTAAGTATGTTTGTTTCCAGTGCCTCTGAAATTAGATAACTTCATTGATGCGACCATATATGCTTCTAGGGAAGTTGGAGGTGGCCCGTGGAGATGGACTGCGCAGTGGAGTGGGTGTTTTGTGATATGCATGTAGAAGTGGAGTGGATGGGGTTGGAAAAAGACTCAATGGTTACTGGTTTGATGAACCTTCTTCTTCAGAGTCACTAGAGCTACTAACTTTTGGTTCACCTTCACTATCAGATCTAGGCTTTAGAGGGCTATAAATAATTTTTTCTAGATCTTCACAGTAAACTTTTCCACTGCGCGTAGTTGGGCCCCTTTGAGGCATTCAAGAAATATGTTCACACACATAGCCATGTTCACATAATAGAATTTTCAAAAACAACTTCAAAGAATGCAGGAACTTACCTCTAGGACCTTTGAAAAACCTCCTTTCTGCTTTTGAATAGGATACAAATTGATCAATTGCAAATTCAGTCAGAAATCCTCCCAAGAGGCGATCAATCCAATGATCTATTGTGCGGGTGATCTTATTGTCAGAAATCCTCCCAAGAGGCATTCCTTTACATGAGGGAAATATTCCTCCTGTTGAAAATTCCCTGAGAAGAACTGTAAAAACCCTTGTTTTTGCCTCAGTGCAAGTAGCCAGTTACACTCCCGCGCAGAGTTGGAAAATTAACACTGAGCCTACGCTAGTTGACGCTCTGTCCCAGTTAAGTGCCCGTGCCAAGTTGTTTATGGAATGTTTTTTAAAAATAGAGGTAGAGGTTCCTTTCCAACAACCTCGAGGATGAGTCATTGGGAGTGGTTGAACTGAGAAACCATAGACTCCTTCCTTTAGTTAATGGTTTCCACCTCCCTTGGAACTCTCCTAAAGGATAGGCCTCCCTCCCACCTTTGTAGTGATCCCAACCTCCTCCTTTTTCTTTATAAAAGAATCTATCTCTCTTTGCATCAACTAGATGAACTTGGAGAATTAATACTATAGCTGAATAACCGAGCATAGATTGAAGAGTTGCATTGTGAAAGAGATTGAGCAAGGAGGAACTACGTTGAGACAACTTTATTCCATGCCCTCATCCCGTCCGAATCCATTAACAAGTACTGAGACGCGCTTCGGCTGAACCTCGCTGGAGGAGACTGTGGTGTCAAAGCATTGGTTGTACCTCTTCCTTCTACTTATATATATACATGAATAGCATTTGGGTTCCTGTTTTGTGTTATATTTGTTTGATTTAATGCAACATGCCTATCCCTCTTTGACTGGTTAGTAATTTCAAATGAAATTATTATATTGTATGCTTCTCTTGTGTACTGTGTTATGTGCAGGTATCTGAGCGTGACTGTGAGCAGATTGTGACTTGCCAAGACAAGAGCGAGAGGTCACCACCAATACAACTGCAACAACGACATTGGACCCCAGGTAGGTCAATCTACCATGTACTCTTTCATTCTGTAGTTAGGAACCTACATTCTAGCATGTCTCTTTGTTTCTAGACCCACTCTAGGGTTAAAGGGATTGTATCTGTCCGCAGAGAGGATTTACCTGCTTAAAAAATTGGCGACTCCATTGGGGATCAATGTGAGTTTGTTGTCTTAGCTTGTTGTGTTAGTTTTCGGATGATTAGTTTGCTTGTTTGTCTTTTTTTTGTTTTTCAGCTTGCTTGCCATCCTCTGTTCAGCTCAAGAGTGTCAGGATTGACCTCTGCTCATTGGATTTACCCTTTTTCTATAGTCATCTAGCTTGTCGCTCTTTTCATTTGAATAGTCATGCCAATTGGTGCAAGTTGCTCTTGGTGCAGTCGCGCCAACCCCTGTTGGCGCTGAATACAGCCTCACAGTCGCGCCCATCCCTGTAGATTTAGGTTTACCTTTGTTTGATGATTTTTTGGTCATTTTTCTTGCCTCTGGGTTTATTTATTGTGTGTAATTAAAACCTTTGAGATTTTTTTTACTACTGTAGACTTTAATTTCTCAATCGTTTGTCCATCTTCCTGTCAGTGCAGTTTAAGGCCATAGGGTTTCTACATGTCTTTTTGCACTGAGCCTTCTGCTTGAAGATCAAGCCTCTTTGATTGTCGTCTGTCTCGTTTTGGGTCGATTTATGCTGAGTTTTCTTGATCCTTTTTTAGTGTTTATTTTGGTTGAATGGTATTTTCGTTTTATCAATTGATCCTTCCCCTTATTGCTCCAAGAATCGATTAAATTGCTTGTGTTGGGTTGTTGAGGAAAACTCTTTCTTTTTTATTGAAAGATTGCAGCATTCGTTTGAGTGTTCTTCTGTGTTTGTTTAGTGTATGATTGAGTCATTCAATTCCAATTCCTACATTCACATACTCAATCTCATGCTTATTTTTCATTTGGATTAGTGCATTGTGTGCCTTGTTTCATATGAAAATTTCAAAAAAATATGTTTTTCATTCTTTCTTTGCATTGAAGTTGAAAGGTTCTTTTGCATAACTAGAATTTGTTAAATCTAGGAAAAAGTTTCATTTTCGATTGATTGGGTTAGCATTAGAAGTTTTTATTCGTATACTTTCTTTGCTTGTTATTGTTTGAAATATTTCTATCCTTCTCATAACTAGCATTCATCGAATTGAAAATGATGTTCATTTGCATATAGTTTGCATCTAGGAATTTGAGCTCCAAATTCGATAGGGCCTTAAAATTGAAACATAATCCAAGATCAAATGTTAAAATTAATTCAATGAACCTAAGGCAAAATTGGAACCTAACGCAACATTTCTAGTGGTCTACGCGAAAGACGTGTTCCGGCATCTTACGGCGTCTTAAAACCTAGTAGTTGTCATTCGCCTTTTGGCTTTAGATAGCGCTATTATGGACTTGTGCTCCCCGTACCATCGCATATATAAAGGGAGACCCCTCTAGGTTGCAATCCTTTATCCATAGGAAGCTGAGTCTGCTGCCTTGTGACCATGATACACCGAACACAAAATTCAAGGAGACTACCTACACGTATGTCAAGTCCTTGGTCATTTCTCTTTCATTTGATCACCAAGGTGTATATGGCAGTTCACGGAAACCTAGGCCACCCTCTTGCTTAGAATATTTGAGTAGTCATTTCGATCTTTTCGTGACTCTTTAAAAAGATAAGAGATCGTCGAGCACTTGTCCTTTCACACTCGTTTCAAATTGAAAGTGACTAGAGTCATATTTTTCCTGTTTCTTGACTCTTAAAAAATGAAACAACGAATTTTGGTTTCAGTGTCATAAAATAAATCACCTACGATTACACAGCTGTTAAAAGTTTTGTTACTTGGCCTGTTCTTGTTTTCCTTAGTTTTGATCTTGGAGCTTTCAATTGGTTTTCTCTTTTCCTTCTTGTTTTGATATAGGGTCAAAGTGGTAGAACGTCCAGTTTCATCGTCCTCACTGCCTCCTAGTGGTGGTTCTTTTCCAGACGTTTCTTTTGAAACCCCTCAGTCCACTAGGTCTACTGAGTTTTCGTAGCCTATTCTCCTATCTGTCCAACCTCTTGCTACTCGATCTCCGCTTGACGAGCTAGTTGAGTTCAATTTGCCTCCTTCAAGAGCTTGGTCTAGTTTTGTAGAAGAAGGAGAATTTCCTCCTCTTACGTCGGGAACACCTTTTATTTCTACTACGATACCTCCTGGTCCCTATAGTATTTTCAAAGATCTTACGGTAGAGTCAGATATGGATTCCTCGTGTCCAGTTGGTAGTGAAAAAATGCCTGTTTCCTCAAGAGAATATCATCTTTTTCCCAAAGATCTCCCCTGTGTCTCTATCCAATCTTCTCCACCATCAATGTCACTACCGCTCGGATATAGGTCATTGAGTCAGATTATGTCTGGTATTGCTTCCATAGCACAATATAGCATAGTAACTCCTCCTCGGAGTTCGGTCCTCCCTTCATTAGGATTGTCACCTTCGGCATCAGATCCGTCAGTTACTGTTACGTCTATCCCAGTACAACCTACTGTCTGTGTGGCTTCATCTACATCGGTTGTTACATCTCAGTCATCTAGATATTTTCACATTCACAGGTCCATTGTTCTCAATCCCACGTGGCCTGTTAATCCCGGCTCAGGTAGATCACAACCCTGCGCCATAGAAACCCCGCTTGCTTCTTCCACGCCTACAGTTTCTACCTATATGTTTGACGAGAAGATGTTAGATATTCACCGACGTTATGCTCCCTCCAATTAGGCCATGCCTTCTTCTAGTGTTGTTCCCACTACCCCAGCGATTCCTAGTAGCCTTAATTTTGAAGACTATCTGTTGGTCGTTCACTAGCAGAGCTCTCAGGGTTCTCAGAATCCTCTTTTTCATCATTATGATGTTGTTGGTAACCTTTTTTATTCATTTCCACCTCATTATGATGAGTGTGGTTATCCTGTTAGTTTGCCTCCCATTGATCCTCATCAGTCCAGTATTCATCAAGGACCTTTGTTACAAGGAAAACCCTTACAGGAACAACCTTTAGCCCAGCAGGGACAACCCTCTAGTCCTCAAGGCCAACCTTCTAGTCCACAAGGTCAACCTTTGGTCCAACAAGGACAACCTTCTAGTTTATTTAGTCAACCTTTGAATCAACCAGGTCCATCCTCTGGTCCTGGGGGGGAAATCTATCCACCACAGGGACAACCTGTTGCCCCTCAATTGTAGCAACACGTTCAGTATGGCCCCAACTTTGTGCAACCAGGACAACCCTACGGTCCTGCTCCAGGTCAACCTAGTTATCAGGGACAACCTGGTCCATCGCAACCATCTAGCCAACCTTTCCCACAAGGGCAACCCGATGGTCCTCAATATATGATTCAACAATCGGTTCAACCAGCTCAACAATTGTTTCAACCTACCCACCAGCAGATTCCTTTGGTTCCGTAGCTGGTTCTACCTATTTACCTTATTTAGCCAGGTCTAGTTGCTCAGCAGCCTGCTCAACCTGCTCCACAAAGTCAGCCTGCTTAACCGAAAGGCATTTATTACCCTCAAAGTCAATATCAACTGGTATATAATGCGCCCCATGATTTTTACCTTGTAAATCAACCTCAAAGCCATGGTTAAATTTCGCAAAAAA
Organism: Pinus albicaulis; assembly: GCA_034641835.2. NCBI lineage: Eukaryota > Viridiplantae > Streptophyta > Pinopsida > Pinales > Pinaceae > Pinus > Pinus albicaulis. The sequence goes on along the minus strand of CM076579.1, from coordinate 1,595,351,865 downwards.
ATCCATACGTTTCTCAACCAGGGCCTTAATGGTCTCCTTAGACTCAATATTCAGGTCCTCAACCCTAGTATCAATAGACTTATCCTGCTTCCAACCCTTATGGTCATAATCCTTTGGGACAGAATATCTGGGGGAAAAATTTCTCTCGAACTGGGTGGAATGTGAACACGGGTCCTTATTAGAGACCCCCCATGACTTTCAATCCTCAATTACCATTTCTTGCCATGTTTGAATTACCGGATGTGTCGAAGTTAACAAATGATCCTATTCTCCACAACCCATATTAGCCTCCAGTTCCGACCAATATTCTTGTTGATTGTCCTAAATTCGAGGGCAAGCTTGGAGAAGACCCCCAAGCACATGTTATGACTTACCACTTGTGGTGTTCTTCTAACTCTTGGGTTGATGATTCTATTCGGCTCCGTCTTTTCCAGCGAAATCTTACTGGTGTCGCTGCAAAGTGGTACATTGAGTTGTCTTGTGGATTTTTTCAAGATTTCAATTCCTTAGCCATGGCGTTCCTTACACATTTTCAGTTACTGATCCGCTATGAGACTGGGACGCATCTCCTCACTTCATTGAAACAAGACCGAGCTACTCATATCTCGGATCATATTCATGAGTGGCGGCGTCATCATCGCATGATCAAATTTGAAATTCCAAATCAGCTTCCGACTCATTGGTTCACTACCTCCTTTGTCAATCAGATTGCAAAAGACATAGCAATGGGGGCATGTGTAACCGAGGAACAAGCCATTACTTACGCCCAGTACCTTGATCTTGTTTACTCTCAGTCTAGTGCATTATATGATATCTTGCCTGATGATACTCAACCTAGAACTTCTAAACCACCAATGACTCCATCCGTCGACGGTATTATTGGTTCTGTATCTCAGAATTCTCAGAATTCTTCTTCATCCAACTTTGGGAAGCAGAAGTCTAATTCTTCTCATATTTTTTCTTCTCAGCCAACCTCGAATTCTGGTAAACCCACAGAGGTGAATGCCGTTCAGGCGAATCCTACGGATAATGCCTTTAAAGGTAAGAAGATGGGTAAAGGTAAGGCCAAATCCGATACCCCGAAACGGGATTCTCCAAAACCTCGTACTATTGATAATTCTCAACGTAAATCGAAGTAACCTTGTTTGATTTGTGATGAAGAGCACTTCACCAAAGACTATCCTCGACAGTTTGAAGTAAGCCGATTGTTCAAAGACACCCAAGGATCTTCGGCCATTCTTAAAGAACCTTTTCCATCTCAGTAGACCCAGATGGTAGAGCAACCTCAGTCCTCTGCCCCATTTAGCTCTCAAGTGTTCATGATGAATGGTTCTGCACCCGTTTCCATTGCCACTCAATCAAAAGATTATTCTGGCTTGCATCAGGTAGCGAGGAAGGAAGTCACTGATGATCCTCATCCTCCACCTGCTTCTAGCCCTCTTGAGATTGAAAGGCCTAGCACCAAATCTGTTGTACGACCACCTTCTAAAGGTGTGCTCCGTAAGTCTTCTTATAATCCTAACGCTCGTGCTACTCAGCATTACAATATTGTTGAGAATTTGGCTCAGGTGTCATCTACTATGTCTACTCTAGAAGTACTTCAGAGTTGTCTCTCTCAACGAAAGGCTTTGTTATATTCTATAGGTGGGGTCGATCCTGTCGATACTAGCCTTCTCATTTTCGATTTAGAGAATTTCGTCCTGCGACTTCCGCACCAAATTGCGCTCATTATCCAAGTTGGTATCAAAGGTTTGAATATACACCGGGTAGTTGTGGACGAGGGTGCATCTACCTATGTCATGTTGTCTACTTGTTGGAAAGCCATTGGCTCTCTAGCTTTCACTTCTTCACCCAATGCCCTTGAAACATTTCATGGAGGGGAATCTAAACCTCTTGGTGTTCTCGCTAGTTTACCAATTACATTAGAAGGGAAGACAGTCAATGTCAAGGTTGAAGTCGTTGATTCTAAACTCAATTATAATCTTCTCCTCGGACGCAATTGGACTCATGCCATGTTGTGCATTCCTTCCACTCTGTTTCGCATTTTGAAATTTCCACACGAAGGAAACATTATTACTGTTGATCAATTATATTTTTTCATTTCTACTTCTGAGAACAACATTTCATATGTGGATAAGATTCCTACTCCCTATGAGAGCATGGGGCCGGGCCTTTTTAAGGACCCTACCCTCATGGGTATTTTTCCCCTTCCACCACCAAATACTGTTCAAGTCAACATGATTTCTGGCACCGATGACCCATGGGTTATCCCTTCGCCTGAACAGATTGATTCCTTTGGAGGTTCGATGCCGTTGAGATCGATTGAGATTGATTATTTTGGAATCTTAGCAGCTTAGGAATCTCCACCTTCTAATTGTGCTTTGTTGAGCATGTCTTTTGACGTTTATTCTCAATTCCCTTGGCTTGGTGATTCTGATTCACCTGATCCTTTGAAAGAAGTGTTTCCCTCCAATGAGGCCATCATGGAAACCATGTCTCTTGAAGATCTACCATGGGACAATGGTCATCATTGTTCCTCATTTCTGCCAAGTCTCGGGGCTATGTCTACCTGTCTTGAGCAGTTTGCTTCTCAGGTTCCCTCTCCTCTGCTTCAAACACCTATTCAGATACATGAAGTCTTTTTGTAAGGTAACTTGAGAAACATTACATATATGATGCCTATTAAAATTTCCATTAAACCAAGAATCGTCGAGAACATCCATCTTGGGGTCACTTATTCTTTAGATGAAGTAAAACTTTATACTAGCCTTTTCCGTGAGTTTCATGATGTCTTTGCATGGTCCTACGAGGAAATACCCGGCATTGATCCTAGCATTGTGGTACATTAGATTCCTACTTACCCTAGTTCGAAACCTGTTCGTCAGCGTCTTCATCTGGTGCATCCTTGGAAAGATGCTGCCATTAAGGCTGAAGTTGAAAAGATTCTTAACATTGGTTTTATTTATCTAATTCCATTGACAAAATGGGTTTCTAATATTGTTCCTATAGATAAGAAACATGGCACTATTCTTGTTTGTGTTGATTATCGTGATATCAATCGTGCTTGTCCTAAGGATAATTATCCTACTCACTTCATCGATCAAATCATTGACGACTGTGCCGGAAGCGAGAATTTTTCCCTCATGGATGGTTTTTCTGGCTATAATTAGATTAACATTCTCCCGATTGATCAACACAAGACTGCTTTCATCTATCCTTGGAGTACTTTCGTATATAAGAAGCTTTCTTTTGGTTTAAAGAATGTTTGGCCCACATTTCAGCGCACGATGTCTTATGCCTTTCATGATATCCATCACATCATGCAGTCTTATCTAGATGACCTTCCAGCTCATTCGACTAAGCATAAGGATCATCGTGACCATCTTCGTCATATTTTTCTTCGTTGTAGATGCTACAATGTTCAGCTTAATCCACACAAGTGTGTCTTTCACATCAATACCGGTAGACTCTTAGGGTTTATCGTGTCCAAATACATAATTCACCTCGATCCTCTTAAGGTTGAGGCTATTGTCAATCTCCCCTCTCCCTCCTCATTGCATCAGTTGCAAAGTCTACAATGGAAGGCTAATTTTCTACGTTGTTTTATACCTAACTATGCTGAAGTAGGTAAAGGATTCACACAATTGTTGAAGCAGGGTGTCCCTTTCTGTTGGGATGAAATTGCTCAAAAATATTTTGATGTGTTGAACACATTTCTTGTCAATGCTCCTCTACTTCGCCCTCCAAATTATCATCGTGATTTTTTCCTCTATTTAGTTTCCGCTTTCAATACGATTTCCATGGTCTTGGTACAAGATGATGATGAGGGTCACGAGCATGTGATATATTACTTGTCTTGTAACCTTCTCGACCCATAAACGCATTATGCTCATGTCGAGAAGTTAGCATTAGTCGTTGTTCAGGCAGTCCAACATTTTCTTCATTACATTCTTTTACGTACTGTGACTGTGAATTCTGATTACAACCTTATGACCTACATAATGTCTTGAAAATTTCTAGGGGGAAATACTCGAAGTGGATTTTCATCCTCCAAGAGTTTGATTTGGAATTTAGTGCTGCCAAGTCTAAGAAATCATTGGTCTTTGCTGATTTAATTTGTTCTCTCCCTTCTGACTCCGCTCCTTCTCGTTCCGAGGAGTAAATTCTAGACGATTTTCTTTTCTTGATTAGCACCCTCAATCCTTGGTATGGTGATATCATCGTCTATCTCCAGACTTCATCTTTTAGATCTGACTTGATGAAGGATGCCTGTCGACGCATCCGCCATCAGTCGTAACCTTATCGTATAGTTGGAGATACACTCTATCGCATCGGAGTCGATTCCGTACTCCGTCGATGTTTGACTCTCGAGGAGGCTAAGAAAGCCCTGAATGATTGCCACAGTGGCGCCTATGGTGGTCACATGTCTGGTTATGCTACTGCACAAAAAAATTCTTCGTGCTGGTTATTTTGGCCTTCTATTTTCAAAGATTGCATTGCTGCAGTTCGTAAATGCCATGATTGCCAGATTTACCAACGCAATATGCATGCGCCACTAGTTCCTCTTCACCCTGTCATTATATTTGGTCCCTTTGCGAAGTGGGGCATCAATTTTATGACATGTAACCCTCACTCGGTCGGGGGGCATGCCTATATTATCGTAGCCGTGGACTACTTCACCAAATGGGCTGAAGCAATGCCTACACTTTCCGCTGACGATAAAAAAACTGCTCAATTTATATTCAATCACATCATTGTTGGGTTTCGTGTCCCTCAAGCCATTGTTACCAATCATGGTTCTCATTTTCGATGTTATATGGTGGCGGAGTTGACTTCTATGTTGGGTCTGTGTCACGACAGCTCAACGTCATACTACCCTCAGGCTAATGGCCAGGTTGAAGCTATAAACAAAGTTCTTGTCACCATGCTTCAGCGTACGATTGGGATCGACAAATCCAATTAGCATCTCATGTTATTTTCGACTCTTTGGGCGTACCGAACCTTAGTTAAGAACGCAACTGGGTTCACTCCTTTCCAGTTGGTATATGACTTGGAAGCTACTCTTCCGATTGAATGTGAAATACCTTCACTCAAGTTGGCTGTTGAACTGCTACCAAATACTTTGCCAAAAGAAGAGTGTCTCCTTTATTTAGAAAGGATGGATGAAACTCGTCATTGCCCTGCTTTGGTTATCGAGGCACAAAAGAAGTGGGTCAAAGCTCATTTTGACTAGTCAGTTTCCCCTCGTTCCTTCATCGAAGGAGACCTCGTCCTCTTGTATGACCAAGCTCATCACATGCTAGGGGTAGGAAAATTTCAACCCATGTGGCATGGGCCCTACATCGTTAAACGTGTATTGCAGAATGGGGCCTATGATCTCATTTATTATGAAGGTCGTCCCCTTGAACAACCCAGAAATGGGTTGAATCTCAAAAAATATTATGTGTGAGGCATTCATGCATAATTGGTGTACATAAGTGTTATTTCATTTTTTGTACACGTTTTTTTGTTTGGTGTGCTTTGTGATCGTTTTCCTGCTTATTGGGTCTTGCTTATTGTGCAGATGTCAATTACCCCTTATTTTGGTTTTGCGGATGGTGCTTCCTGCAGTACTAGGAATTTGTCTTTAGCAGCTTGGGTAATTTATAATCTTGCTGGTGAGTTGATAGATATGCAAGGTATTTGTCTAGGACGTGCTACAAACAATGTCGTTGAATATAGTGTTGTCATTGAACTATTAACCGAGGCAATCAACCTTGACATACGCGCATTGCTTGTAAATCTAGACTCACAGCTTGTCGTTCTACAACTCAATGGTCATTATTCAATTATAAATCTGCACATTCTGAGATTTTATTTATGTATTAGTTTGTTGGAAAGACATTTTGATTTTATTACATATCAAAATATTCCTAGATGAATGAATGCATTAACTAATACAGTGACTAACATTGTATTAGATATACATTTACGTAATTGGTAAAATCATCATCATATGTAAAAGATCCATGTAGGAAAATAGATGTATATATATATATATATATATCGAATGTTTGCATCAGTGTGCATCATAACTTCAAAAAATATGCGTGTTTCTATTACATCTTGAGATATCACATCTCTCAAAATTTTCAGATAAAACCTAGGTGTCTAATCAGCATGATGCTCATGATAGCATGTCACTGCTCGTACGAGCCACCTCAGCAAGCGGTAAATTCGGCTAGGCACCCCTACGGTATGCCTCTGATAGGCGTGAGGAATGTCATCAAACCTTGCATAGTCTGGGACTCTGCATGTGATTCCCTCCAAATTGCGCACAATCTTGTCTTCCTCGCCACCCTCACCTTGAGGGTCGAAATTGCGAGGGATTCGTCTCGCTATCAGTGACATGCCTGCGAGTATTTCTGGGCCAACATATGAAAACACATCTATTCAATGTTAGAACATGCATAAGTAAAAAAATCATAATACTAATGAAAATTAAAAAATGAGTCTTACCCAAATCTTCATCCCAATCCTCTCCCTCAAGGAGTGGGAGGTTCAGATCATCAGTAAAATCTGTACCAGAGTAGGGCCAGTCCTCCACGACAATCAGCTATCAGTGGAGCCAATAAAAAAATTCCGGTCTCCAGGACACCTATTGACTGCCCCCTACCCTTAGCCTCAGAGCTATCCATCGGGCCATCCATGGTTCTCTCGCTGGTTGTGTCGGGACTATGACCTCCTTTCACTGAAATATTGGTAATCGTTCCAAGAATAACGATACCAGAATGGACCCATAACCAAATTGCTTCAATTTTCCTTTCTTGCATTTTGTTAGCTGGAATTTCATGTTTATTGTCACGGCCTCTGCCCAGTTGTAGATAGTCAGTGACAAGAATTCTACAGCAAGAAGAAATTGTGTCTTTGTTCCTTCGTGCAGTGCTTGCGATCCCGCAACTCGTGTGATGGTATGTAGCACTACTTTTAGTGCTAAGGCTGGGATAGTTTGGATATCAATTTTCCCACTGTCTGATCCTTTCCGTGCCCCTGGACATACCCTGTCCATCACCATGGTCATGTTCTCCATGCAAGGCCGGGTGCCGATTAGGATTGGTGCTGCTCCCCTCCGCGATAATCCTATTATAAAATAGATGCCAGAAACTTTGATCTCAAGTTCCTGGTCTCGCAAGATGAACTTTTCTTGATTTTCGTCCCATATGCTGATCAGATATTGCAATAGCTCTGGTTGAGCTCGGAAACATGGTGTTAAGAAAAAAAACTTCAGTCCACAGTCTCTGAGAGCTTCCATGACTCCCTCATTTCCCATGGCAAGCTCGTCTTCTTCGCTATGTTCGTGTTCTTTCCATTCTATGACCATTTTGCTGCTTTATACCTACAAATATTGTTACATGGACATTGTTAGCCTAATAAGAACATCGAAATTTGTGGAATTTTGGTCAATTAATTGGAATTTTAGACCTCAAAATGGTTTGTGCCATTGGCGCGACCTACTGTAGAAAATTGAGCGGTTGGCGCGACTTCGTGCCCGAAACCCGCGCCAACCGCCTTGCCCTAATATTCACATTTCCTCCCCCTGAATTCAAAACTAGAAATTGCAGGTAGAAAGAAATGACTCAAAATAAAGGGAAAAGGTGTTGGCTCTTACCTGGAGATGATGGAATCAAGATTGGGCTGTCGGATCATCTGTTATCATCGCCGCAAAATCATAGTGCTAAATGGGTAACTATTGCTCCACAAGAGGTAAAAAGTGAAAAGTAATTATTTTTACCATTTTTGGCATTTTATAACTTTTTCACAACCCTAATTAGGTTTTAAGACATATTTTTTGATTATTATGTTGTATTATTTCGAGAAATGGGTTTTACACGTCTCCTGTGCAGTAATAGGTTTTCATGTGGCAATGATGAAGTAACGAGTTATATTTTATACTTTTTCGGACTCGGTAAAAACATGAAAAATTCACTACAAGAGTCACCTTTCAACGATTTTTTGACTCTCTAAAATTGAAAATATTGCTGAGATTCTTGTCATTTTGAACTCGTTAAATGGCTGCCAAAAGATATCTACCCAGTATACGTTTACCCCTTTTTCGGGCTGGGATGGATTATTTATGAAAAAGGAATACCTTAGCCTATCGTGACTAAGAGGTTCTCTCAGACATAGTTTTCTACCTTTTCGGATCTATCAGACTACCTACGAAAAGGGGCTACTGGAGTTTTCTTTTCTGCTTTCTTTTCAAACTCTCTAAACATGAAAAGATGCCAATTTCTCCCTTTGTCAGACTCGTTAAACCCTGATGACATCAGATTTCGTCACCATGACGTTACTCGAGTTCCTCCTTCCTAGGGCTCGTAAAATATACTAGGTTGGATTTTTCCGAAGGACAAACTTACATTGCAAGCATATGATATCCCCTTCATGCTTGTTTTAAAAAATAATTGGGGTACTTGCCAAAAATGGTGGGGGGAAATGGAACCCAGTTCTAGTTATGTTGGTAGTATGTCGCTCTTGAACATGACGCTTGTCTGCATTCGTGTCAGGTTAGGGACATCTCATTTCGTCATTTTTTCCTTCATGGGTTTGGGTAATCTCTTTTGACCTCTCATTTTCTTTCTGTCATGTCATCATGACCTCACATCCCTTGATGTCAAATACCGCCAAATCTAGTGTCGTGTCACTGATATGTTCAAGAGAAGTTTTCCTTTGTAGTTGTCAACCTCCCTCTGATTATCTGTATGTCCTAATTCACTTTCATCATGTTCCTCTATCTCATGTCGATGATGTGGGAAACGTTATGGCCCTCCTTTGACCAAGTCACTTCCTGTCGACTTCAGCTCATTATCCAAGAATTTGATCTAGAGACTCCCTTCTGGTACCTTGGAGCCTGCATGCCTTAATGGCTGGTTTTTTGTATTCGATGCAAGGTTCACATCATTGGCCTTCGATCGAGTGATTTTGCAGGTTGACATCATATCACTATTCACATTTTGTAGATTGTACATTTTTTACCTTGAGGGCCATCGTTATCATTGCTGGTTTCTCTCGCGTCTGTTAACGGCTTTCATCATTGGCTGGTAATCAGACAATTTTCTTTCATGTTCGACTTCAGCTCATATATTTGCATGCTTGAAATTGTACTTGTTCGGGTTGAGATGGAGCGCAAGACCCTGGGTTTTATCTGTTAAAATCCAGGCTGCGGATTTTTGTGGATTATCATGACTTATTACATGACTCTTTTGATTGGATGGCTATGACCATACCTGAGTCTATTTGTTGATCCTTATTGTTGGATGGCTGCATCCATACCTCGGATCTCAGTTTTTATGTACTCTATTATGGATGGTTGCGCCCATGCCACATGTTCATGTGTCACAACTATCAGTTGTATTTGTAATTGCAGGTTTTCCGGTAGTGGTGTTTGGTTCGAACGCATTATTATAAAGCATTTCGCCCCTCCCTCTCCCTCGAACCTCATGCTTTAGGGGGCATCTGTTACACAACATTTTGTTGTTGTCCCTGCAATCCCCAACTTGCACATTGTAGGGTCATTTCTGTGACCAATAAGAAGTGTCATGCCTTGCAAAGACCATCATTGCATTCCTTTACATGAGGGAAATATTCCTCCTGTTGACAATTCCCTTAGCAGAACTGTAAAAACCCTTGTTTTTGCCTTGGTGTGAGTAGCCAGTTACACTCCCGTGCCGAGTTGGAAAATTAACACTGAGCCCATGCCAGTTGGCGCTCTGTCCTAGTTAAGCACCTGTACCAAGCTGATTATGGCATTTAAAAAAAAAATAGAGGTAGAGGTTCCTTTCCAACAACCTCGAGGATGAGTCATTGGGAGTGGTTGAACTGAACAACCACAAACTCCTTCCTTTAGTTAATGGTTTCCACCTCCCTTGGAACTCTCCTAAAGGATAGGCCTCCCTCCCACATTTGTAGGGATCCCAACCTCCTCCTTTTCCTCTATAAAATAAGCTATCTCTCTTTGCATCAACTAGCTGAACTTGGAATTAATACTATAGCTTAATAACTGAGCATAGATTGAAGAGTTGCATTGTGAAAGAGATTGAGCAAGGAGGAACTACGTTTAGAGAGCTTGATTCCATGCCCTCATCCCGTCCTAATCCCTTAACAAGTACTGAGACGCGCTTCGGCTGAACCCCGCTAGAGGAGACTGCGACGTCAAAGCATCGGTTGTACCTCTTCCTTTTACTTATATATATACATAACTAGCATTTGGGTTCCCATTTTGTGTTATATTTGTTTGATTTAATGCAACATGTCAATCCCTCTTTAACTGGTTAGTAATTGAAAATGAAATTATTATGTTGTATGCTTCACTTGTGTTATGTGCAGGTATCTGAGCGTGACTGCGAGTGGATTGTGACTTGCCAAGACAAAAGCGAGAGGTCACCACCAATACAACTACAATGATAACATTGGACGCCAGGAAGGTCAATCTACCCTATCCTCTTTCATTTTGTAGTTAAGAACCTACATTATAGCATGTCTCTTTGTTTCTAGACCCACTCTAGGGATAGAGGGATCGTCTCTGTCCGCGGAGAGGATTTACCTGCTTAACATGATCCAAAGACAGAAACAATAGATATATAACTCAGATCAATAACTCAATTCTTTCGCCAACTGTCCTTATATCAACTTTAGTTCAATTCAATACATTAGACTTTACCCTTACACATAACCCTTCTGTGCACACAACAAATGGAGCCCGCACACAGCCATCAAGAGCCTTTCTACCCAACCCAGACAAACCCTTACAAAATTATTACATATGCATAAACATTCATATGATAACAATAGTCTTACTTGAACTTAAGTTCCTTCCTTAGACTCGATCTATCTATTTATATCATTGTAGTGTGCAAATACTATGGTCTCAAACCATGGTTTGGGGCCCACAGTGTTACCCTTAAACGATTTTACATCAACATAGGGACTTTGACCTGCCCCAAATCCCCTTGACTCATTCACGCAGCGTGTATATAGAAAAATTGTACAAAAAGATACCAAAAATTTTACCCTAGGGGACCCTGCTCCAACATTATTCTTAGTGGCTTCCCACCAGATGGAAGCCCTTCCATTCAAGTTGAAAATAACCATTATATTCTTTATGTTTCCTGAGTAGATTTATAATGAGAAACATTTCCTCAATCATAACAACCATGCTTGTACTTCCTCGTCTTTCTTAATTTTATCGTTGAATGTAGGTGGATTTTCCTTCTTCAACTCTTTAAGTTAGGAACTCCTGGAATGTATTTTTCTTATTTTCCATGGGAAATTAATATGATATCATTGGTGATTGCACTGAGAGGTGCATTCTACAGCCCAGTATGACCCTAATGTGTAAGTATGTTGGAAGCCAAAAAAAAAAACTAAATAAAATTTAAAAAATAAAATCTAAATAATTTTGGCTTAAACAATCACTTAGATAACCATATAAATCCACAATTAAAAATTCATTAAAAATAAATTTAAACAATATAAATTTAAAATATGAAGATTTTTACAAACATTCAAAAAAGATATGGTAAATAAATAAAAATATAAATAAACTAGAGGTATGGTAAATAAATAAAACCTCTTTTTATACTTACTCTAGAAGAGATATTGTAAATAAATAAAAATATAAATAAACCATAGTTATGGTAAATAAATAAAATCTCTTTTTATTATTACTCCCGAGGTATGGTAAATAAATAAAATCGGTTTTTAAATTTACTCCATAAACCTCTATATTTACATTAACTCAAAAAAACGTGTTTGATTTAGGTGAAGCCTATGGGCCAAATACCATGGGACAAATTATTATTAATACCATAAAAATATATATATATATATTATTAACCCTAACATTAATATTAATATATTATAATATTATAATATTAATATTATTAAATTTAATAACTTTAGATTAATACAATATTAAATATGTTATATTATAATATATATTAATATATCGTGATATATATATTAACTCTAGATATATATGGGAGTGAAGAACAACGACATATGATAGAGGTGGAGAAATAGGGGGAGTGACAAGGAAGAGATGGAGATAAAATGAAGGAGAAAGGAGAGGAGGAATGAAGAGAGAGAGAGGGAGAGGAGTGAGAGAGGTAGAGAATGGTAACAGAGAGATAGAGAGACATAAATATGGAGGTCGGAGAGAGAGAAGGAGAGGGGATTGGAGTGGAGAGAGAGAAGGGAGAAGGGTGAGGGAGATATATGAGAAAGGGAGAGAGGAAGGATGAGAGGAGAAGGACAGAGGGAGGGAAGAATAAAGGCATAGATTGTGAGAATTGGAGAGAGAGGGAGTGACAAGGGAGATATGGAGAGAGAGTGTGTATATTTAGGGGTGAGATAAAGAGACATAGGAGTGATGGAGACAAGGGGGGAGAGAAAGTGAGAGATATAGTAACATAGTTGGAGAGAGAGATAGAGTGATAGGGGAAGAGAGAGAGAGTGGGGGGGGATAGAGGGAGGCGGGAGAGAGAGGATTTAGAGAGGGGAAGAGAGTGATGGTGGAAGACAGAGGATTATAGGGGTGAGAGAGAGTGTGTGTGTGATGGGGGAAGAGAGAGAGAGGTAAAAGGGAAAGGGAGAAAGGAGAAGGAAAATATAAGGGAATTGAAACAGAGGAGGAGAGAAGGAGGGATAGAGAGATGGATCTGGATGGGGAGAGATGGAGGGAAGAATAAATACATAGAGAGTGAGTAGTGGAGAGAGAGAGGTAGTGAAAAGGGTGAGATGGAGAGAGAGTGTGTATGTTTGGAGGTGAGATAAAGATACAAACAAGGAGAGATGGAGAGAAGGGGGGAGAGAAGGAGAGAGAGGCATATAGTAACAAAGTTGGAAGGTGAAGATAGAGAGAGAGAGAGAGAGAGAGAGGTGGGAGAGAAAGGAAGAGAGGTAGGGAAATAGAGATGAAGATGGAGGGGGTAAGGAAAGAGAGATGGAGATGGAGGGAGAGAGAGAGGGAGGTAAGAATAAAGACATAGAGAGTGAAAGCTGGAGAGATAGAGAGATAGAGAGAGATAAGGAAGATGGAGAGAGAGGGAGGGAGGATAGTAGGAGGGAGAGAGAGAGGAGGAGAGACTAATAGACATATAGATTGGAGAAAGGGAGTGTATGTTTTGGGGTTGATATAGAGAGAAAGAGGGATATAGATATATATATGGAAGGTGAAGATAAATAAGAGATAGATGGAGACAAAGAGTGAGGGACAAAGAAATTGATATATATAGAGTGAGAGAGCATGTGTGTTTGGCGGGGTGAGATAAAGAGACAAAGAAGTAGAGATGGAGGGAGATATAGATATAGATGGAGGGGGGAGAGATGGAATAATATTTCTTGCACTAGATGCATTGATTTTAGTGTAAATGGGGATTTCTAATCCTATTTGATTGCTTTCACTAGATGCATTGATTTTAGTGTAGATGTTGATTTCTAATGATATTTGATTACTCACACTACATGCATTGATTTGAATGTAAATGATTTCTAATCTTATTTGATTGCTTGCACTAAATGCATTGATTTCAGTGTAGATGGTGATTTCTAATACTATTTTATTTCTTGCACTAGATGCATTAATTTCAATGTAGATGTTGATTTATAATTATATTTGGTTGCTTGCACTAGATGCATTGATTTCAATGTAGATGATTTCTAATCATATTTGATTTCTTGCACTAAATGCATTAATTTAAGTGTAGATGGTGATTTCTAATCCTATTTGACTGTTTCCACTAGAAGCATTGATTTCAGTTTAGATGTTGGTTTTTAATTCTATTTTCCTACTTGCACTAGATGCATTGATTTGAGTGTATATGTTGATTTCTAATCCTATTTGATTACTTAAATTAGATGCATTGGTTTCAATGTAGATGTTGTTTTCTAATATTATTTGATTTCTTGCATTAGATGCATTGAATTCACTGTATATGTTGATTTATGATTTGATCTAATTGTATGTATGATGGTACATTAATTTTAAAGTCATTGGATTAATAGCATGCATTGATTTCAGTGTAAGCACAAAAATTTATTGACAATTTATATTGATTTTTGTGTTATAGTAATTAAACCTATTAATATTGGAGAGCAAGAGAGAGAAGATATGATGTTTACTACAAAAACTCGAGCGAAATATTTAAATGGTTTATGATTCCAATTGTCATTTTCATATAGTTGATATGAAAAGGTGAAAAAATAACAAGTGTGACAATAAGAATAGTAGAAGAAAATAGTTTGAGATTGATCACAATGAAGACTATTTGTAATTGAATAGAGTCTTATTATTCACATTTTCTATTATTCAATATTATTGCAATGTCACTTTTCATTCAAAAATTTTATTTCATCATTTTTCACCATTAAATTTATTTTACAATATTTATCATCTCAACAAACTGATGTAACTAAACAAATTTAAAATTAAAATGACTCAATAAATCTCAAACATATTTAGCATATTTAAAATGGTTATATTAATATTAAATGTATATACATCATATTGATAAAATTAATCATACGTTCCTCATATTATCAATATATTTACCTTGGCCACACATGACTAAAACTAGACTAGATCCATATTAACTCTGGATCTATCAAGCATCTAGAGGGATCGAATCTCCCTAGGTGAAAACCTTTCCTCAAGTTTTTCACTCAAAAAGTAGTTTTTCACCTCGAGAGATTTGATCTCTCTTAGCACTTGATAGATCCAGAGTTAAGATGGATCTAGGCTGGTAATATTTCAAAAATGGGTGTCCTCTCATTGGAGGATTATATTGAAGTATTGTTTTTTATTTGTGTCCCTCTTGGTACTCCTTTCCCTTTTCCTTTAGGAACTTCTCCCCACGTTACTATTTTCTAGATTGTGCTTCTAAATTTGTAATTGACTTTGTATCTTTCTTGCTTGATTCCTCTTTGTGTTATTAGCAATTGGTCCTTGTTATAAGTTCTTTTGGATTTTAAATAAAATCTACAACAAAATTAGTTTCAATTTAGTTTGCTTCTCCTATTCTCTAATGAGCCTTTCATTACCATGTCTACAACTCTAAAGTTCAACCTTCAAAATTCTTATTGTCTCCACCAAATCTAAAGGAGTTTCTATCAACGTCATCTCATTTGATTCTTCAACTCTAATATGGGAGGTCTCTTCCATATTGTGCTGTACCATTTTGTCAATATTTCTTTACTTCATGGTCTTCTAAGTGCTAAAACAACAAGTTACAAATAGCCAATCATACAATTCAAAATGCATGTAGACAATTGGCCTTGATAATTCTTTCATTGACCTCTATAAGTACAAAACTTGGACTATTCTTGCTACAATTCACACTTAGAAATTTCTATAAGTAGATCAATATAATTAAATTTCGTGCAACATTCAAGTTATTGTTAGGATATTCCAACACATAAGAAAAAGTTAAGTATAACTTGGTCTAGCGTAGAGTTAGGTAAAGTGTGTTTCTTTACTATGTAGTTTTGTAACTTATAATCTGACGATCACGATATGTAGTGATTTGACAGTTCATTCTCTCCTTGGTATTACCGACACTTGATCCATGGCTTAACACCCGATTTGTCCATGATATCTATTTAAAGAGCATGGAGGGTCATTTTTCCGGGGACCATCTATGAGAGAAGGTTATGTAAATTTTTTTTCTTTAAATTAATAAATTTCCTGCATTGGTCATGTTGGCTTAAGCCATGGATTGTTTCCATCTTTGAGGGTTTTAACCACGTAAAATACTAATATACTGATCTATGATCTGTTTGTGAGCGGTGACCTTTGGTGTTTGATCTAAGGAACTTACCCTATAAATTCCTACATGGTATCTGCACTATTTTGAGGGTCGCATCCATTATAGATCCAAATCCAAATACGGTTTTACTGCATGCGACTAATGTTTTTTAGATCTACTATTTCTGACCACTTTTGGGCCAGAAGAACTGCTCTATTGTGTCAGGAGCCTTTATTCTAGTGAGGAACCCCTTTCATTTCATGCGAAAAGGTTTCCGGTTTCCCAAGTTATGTCATTTGAGATCTGGAGGTATAAAGTATTTTTTTTGCAGTTATATTTATTTATCCCTATGTTTATTTTGGTTTATAGTTTTTTTTTTATTACCAGATCTATACCCTTTTATATGTGTATGCTCTTTTCGTTACATTGTGTGCGATCTGGAAAACCAAAAATAAAAATATGATATTTTTCTACTATGTATGCTCTTTCCTCGGGACTTTGTGCGATCTCGGGAAATCGGAAATAACAAGAAAAATATCTAGTTGTCGGACGAACTAACTGGAAATCTATGCCGTAAGCATTGTATCTTTTTTGTTGTTTGCGCGGTTGTTTTTATTTCAGGAAAAAAAAACACATACAAAAAAAAAAAAAAACAACAACAACAACAACCTTCCTTCTTTCCAACAATTACAAAATCATTTTACTAGCTCACTTGGTCTAAAGTTACAATATAAAAATAGAGATCTTGGGTTCAACTATCTTTGTCAAGCTTTCTTTCAAGTTATTTTTTCTTAAAAATCTTTTTGGCAATTACCTTTTTTTTTAAAAGGGTTTTATTTAAAAAGCACATGTAACTTATGTTTTAAAGTTACTTAATGTAATAGTGTTTCTCACCCATTATAAAAAGTTAGTCACTTAAGGTCTAAAGCAATTTATTTTTTATTTAAGTTGCATTCTACTTGGTCATTAGTTCATAAAGTAAAATTGTAAAAGTGGTTCTCACTTATTTATAAAAGTGGATCACATAAAGAAGTATTTAAAAAAAATGAGCTTATTATATTTTGTTTGGAAAAGAGAAGAATTTTTTTTAAAATTTTTATTTACAACTTCATCATCAACTTTCAACCTATCACGTGACTACTTGGCATCTACTACAACTTTTCTTAAAAAAAGCATAACTTCTTCATCCAAAAGTCATTTTCAGAGCCGTTTTTTTTAAACGATCTAATTTTTCAAGATATTTCGATTGGAGCAGTTAGTTTCAACCTTTTCAATTTCAATATTTAAAAATTCAAAGTGCATTCATAGTTATTCTTAACAATACCAATTATTTCCAATGGTTACCCTACATGGTAGACTTACTTACAAGTAAAAGGCTTTATAGAATAGCCTTAGGACTAGAATCTAAACCTACAGATGGAGACAAAAAGGCTAAATAGGAAAATAAAGAAGATCAAGAATGAGGGTTGATAGGAATACCCATTGCTCAAGATCTTAGATTTCATATCCAAGAAATTGGCTCCCCTGATGAAGCTATGAAAAAGATAAATATTGTTTTTGACATTAAAAATGAAATCAGAGCCCACCAGCTTGAAAATGAGTTGCTTACCTTGGACCCCAATAATTTCTCCTCTATTGAAGATTTTTTGTCCAAATTCAAGACCCTTTGACTTCTCTTAGAAGGTTGTAAGGCCAAAAAGGAATATGGTAGTCTTATCTATTCCATTCTTGCTAAGTTAGGCCCTACATACTCTGTATTTGTTTCCACCTTCCATTCCACTAGAGAAGCCCTCATTTCTCAAGGAACACTCCCCCTCTTTTGATGTCTTTTACGATTATTTGATAATAGAACAAGAAAAAATCTTACACCTTAGTCTTATTAATACTAGAAACTCTTCTAAGAAAGCCTTAATAGCTTGACAACAACCATATCCAAAGAATCCTAAGAAGCAACATCCTAAAAAGAATGCTCCTAAACCAAACAAGGGTCTTAAGCAATCTTAGCCGCAAACTGAAAAAGAAAATTAATAAATTGATAAGGAAAATAAAAAAAAAGGGAAGAAGACAAATAGAAATTGCAACTTTTGTAACCATGATGGCCACGTAGAGTCAAAATGTTTTAAGAAGATGGAATCCTTGGAAGCAACAATGAAGAAGCACAACATCCATTTGGAGACCTCTTCAACTTCATTTTCAAGAATGGCACTTCCTACATGTGGTTGTCAAGCATCAAGATCTATTTATGCATTGAATGTATCTTTTTCTTCTAATTCTCATAAGTGGCTCATTGATTCTGGAGCGTCTTACCACATGGCCAAAAATAAAGCCATGTTTTCTTCTTTAAATTATTGTAACACCAAAAATATTTATATTAGTGATGATAGATCTCTTAGATCCATTGATATACATGTTAAAAAATACTAAACAACCAAGGATCAATGATGAAAAAAAGAAAATCTACAGCTATCTGAACAGACTAGAACTGGAGATTGGTATTTGTATGAAAAACACACAGAAAACAGAGTTTTGGGTCTAATATGTTGCCCTATAAACTACCCAAATATGTACCAATGAGGGTTTTTACCTTGGAATACATTAGGCAAATATTAAATTATGATTCTATCAACTTCCTAGCAGCAAAGAAGAAAACACAATTTAAGTTGAAGAATCAAGTGGGACCCTTCATTTGTAATCACAGAGATGCAGAGACAGAAGCAGCCAAACAATTACTAGAGTACAGATTTGAAGAGAGTTTCTCCTGGAACTATGATCCATAATGAATATTAAGTAAAATGAGGGTTAAGTGCAAACTAACACCCTACATTCATGAGAAAAAACCAGAGATTAAGAAGTATGTCAATCAGACTGAGTGGATAGAAAACACTTTAATAGATGCAGTAAAGTAGGGTGATACTAGTCACACTTTACAAACTGCTAATCAAGGAGAAAAAGATACCAAAAGGGTCAGAGAAGAAGGTACTTAAATTTCAGAGACCACTACTGAGACTAGGTTCAAGTTAAGATATAATAAAAAGCCTAAAATAAATTCAGTGGATAAAGAGAAAGTGACTATTGAGGTAGAAGACACAGATGTCCCCGTAACAAATACAGATGCTACTACAACCATCTCAAATGAGATAGTTACAGATAATTTTAATGAAGAACGGATTGATAATTCAAATGCACATATGATAGAAAAACAATAGAACATGGAAGCATCATCCTCACAGAAAGCATAGGAAAAGGATCTTGATATAAGAGAAAAGTATAAATAGATTAAGACAAAGAATGAAGAGATTAAAAATGAAATTTATTCTCAATATTTGAAATAAACACCAAGTGTACAAAATAGACTCTTATCAGCCTTTGATTACTCAAAAAAAAAGTTGATAATGTTAGTGCCCTAGCCTACAGTGAAAACTCCAAAGACAGTTGCAGACTATAAAAAGTTTAATCTAGAAGTGCCAATAGAAAATATTCATGCACTTGATCAAATAGAATTTCATAGACAGAGTTCAAAGATGTTGTATTCTACCATTAAAACCAAGGCTATGAGTGTTCAAAAACTTCAGAACACAATCATAAACATGAAAGATCAAATGAAACTTGACAAAGCCTCATTATATGCTAAAGATATTAGGAATAAATCCTTAGAAGAGTTGGTCATGCAAGTTGGATATGATCCTACAAATGTCAAAGCTGCAGAACAGTTAGTGAAGAAAAATAATGAGGAAAATGCAGCATTAAGGAAACAACTCAAGCTTCCATTAACTGAACATCCTCAAGCCAATAAATTATACAAGAACAAACTCAGAAGTATGACATGATGAAATTAATCTTTCAGCTAACAGGACAGATTAAAGAAATGGAAATTCAAATGGAAAAGCTTGTCCATGAAAGGGAAACAACAAAAGCACAAGAAGTTCCTTCAATAATTCCTATGGTTACTACAGCTGTGCCTTCAAATCTGGCAGAAGAATTGGCACCCAAAGTACCACTAGCTATTGTAGTTCCAGTGAAATCATCTACAACTTCAGCTACAGAGTCATCTACTACAGCAGCTCAACCTTCATATGAGGCCAGTAAACTAGTAAAATCCATCGAAGAAGTGTCACTTCAAACAAGTGAGATTAACAGATTTAAGAAAGTGATAGACAATCTTGAAGATACAAAGAAGTTTGCCCAAATCAATGCCAAAACTCATGAGCAAAGGGCTAATAGGTTAAATGAAGAACTCAAGAAACTTCAAAAGGATTTAACTTTAAATGAGCCGATATCATATGTGAAAAACTAGTTATGGAGAAAAATCATTGAAGCCATCAATGATGTGTGGCCCTCAATTCAGGTAATATTTGAACAGAGAGATTTACTAAAGGCAGCACTAGCAGAAATTCAGAAAACCAAAGATGAGCCAGGTGCCAAACCTGAGCAAGCCATATAATTTATTAAGTTTCTCAATAGCAAAAACAAGCAGGAGTTAGAATAAATTGAGATCATTGATAGAACAGAGACAATCCTTGAAATAAGGAAATTCATTTCAAAGAATAACCTGATGAAACAACTTGAAGAGAAATGTGAAAATATGAACATATCCATAACCAATATTATGGTTAAATTTGAAAATTTGAGGCAAAGAAGTTTGCCTAACATTTTGGTCATAAATGATAAACTTATGCCACAGGAGGATTACAATAATAAAATCAGAGAATATGCAAAAGAGCAAGTGAACAAGACAGATGAACAAGGTATTCCTACAGGGAAAGTTTACCTAGAAGTTTTGAAGACTTATTTTATCTGCAGCATGAGATAAGACATTTATTTGTCATAAAACCAACTTTTGCCAGATATACTAAGGTAGATGAAAACTTTAGGAAGATGAAAAAGATGCAAATCCCTAATGATGAAGCTTGGAAATCACTTACTGATTTACTATGAAAGTCAAAAGGCAAAAAGGGAAGACAAAAAACAGTTTATTGATTTTTCAGTCAAAACAGAATTTATTACAACAGTAAAATAGTTTTTATAGAGTTTAAAGAGTATTAGAGATTAAAGGGAATCAGAGTGAAAGAGTATAAGATAAAGAAAATCATATTTCAAAACAAACTTGAAATATCTGAGCCAGCAAAGAGGATGCCAAGGCAGCCAGCTGCACCTAATCCACAAACAGTTTACTATTTTATTTGGATAATTAGGACAGCTTGTTGATTTGTTAAGCAACTGTCACTATTTTGTTGTAAAGATATTTCTCTTTTCCTTAGATAATTCCTAGAAGCATTCTAGGATATTTTGTAAACATTTTTGTATAAATACTTCACTCTTTGAAGTATTATTGTGGAATAAATTACTGAAGATTTCTATAGTCATTTTTTTTGTACTTGAAGGCTTTTCTGTTTCAAATTCGAGTAGCAGACTGCATCGAATCAATTAGCATCATATTTCAGGATTCATGTGGTGAGCTATTGAAGTGAAGTATTTTATACTTGTCATTTTTTATCTTCTTTGTTTCATGCATCCATATATGTGTTCCAAATTTGAATGATAATTCAGGAGTATAATTTTAGGATTTTTTAAAAGAACCTTGTCTTTACTGTTTATCATTTCTATGTTTTTTGTTGATTTTCAGAGTAGGGAACCCTTAATTGCACCCTCTTTCGTTTGACCTTTTCCTACTACTTCCTTTTTCTAGATCAAAGAACCGTTCATTGCTCTTTATCCCGATCAAATCACCTCACCAAACAGCCTTCCAAGATCTTCAAAAGCTTATCTATCTTGCCATAAAAACATTTGACTTTTTTTACCTTGATCCTAGTTCTGTCTGCTTGACTTTTGACTTCTTAGCCCAATGGACAAACAAATTTCCCACTATCCATCTCATTAAGTGATTTTTCCCACCAAACCAAATCAAACCAAAACCAAATTGCACAACCATAACTAGCCTAATATTTTATAAATCAAAACATAGTTAAATTTTATAGAGAGAGCCCTCTCTGAACCCTAAGAAGGCTAGATCTTAGAGTTTAAAAGTTGGTCTGTGGTTACCTCTAGTGTTCTTTTAACTATAAATCAAAATCTCACAACTTAGAGAATTACTAGAGTGATAACATACTGGCAACCATACTAGGGACTTAACCAATCCTTAGTTGTAAAAAAAATCTTAAAGGAAATCATTTTTATCATCCTTTTGCTTTTAAGACTGCTTGATAAGTTGTGAGCATAGAAAACTGTAATTCTGGCTTCTAGGAAAATTTACTATACCAGGTCTAACCCAGATCCTAAACCTTCTGCTATAGTAGACAATCCAGACAGAATTGGGAAAAATAAAAAACAGATAGAAGATTTAGATGCTAAAGTTTCATTAATAAGAGTCAATTGATTACCTCAAGAGTTAGTAAGTTTACAAGATATAGAGTTTGATCTTAAATTTGAACATTATTTATTCAGGAGAAAATCTGAATCTGATTTAAAAATTGTTGTTTTAGACCCTATTTTTATTTCATTTTTGGAAACAAAACAGAAAAATATTGTAGTGGATTATGAATTAAAGAAAGTTAAAAATTAGGATAAACTTGAAGAGATTAATGCTACTATCCTTAAAGAAATTGATGAAGCTATTGAATTAGCTCAATTGTTAGCATATACATCTAAGCCTTCTATTCTTCATTTAGAATCCACTACATCGTCTATAGTTTCCTCCACCATCCGATCTACAGATTCATTTATCCCTAGATTACCCTTACAGCCTATAATATTATTTCCTTCATCCCCTACATCCATTTCATCCACTAGCTTACCTTCTACTATTTCAAACACATCATTCTCATTTCCTACTAGTTCCTTATATATTCCAGTTTCACTTCCTAGTACCTCAATTTCATCCCTTAGTTCATCCACTGCTTTTTCTAGTTCAACATCTTAGAATCCAGTTTCATCAGCCACTACTTCCAGTTTAGCCCCAAGCACTTCCAATCTACCCCTTATCCAAGCTAGAATTCAAGCTATGGCTGCCAGATATGCTCCCCTTGTTCTTCTAGTACAGCTTCATGATATGCCTTAGGATTACCAAAGTAAGATACCATAGTTTGATGCTACTACTCATTACACAGCTCAACAACATATTAATAAAATGATAGATTACTTTGAACTCCATGAAATAGATGATTATGATGTACAAATGAGGCTCTTTGCACAAACATTAACAGGGGAAGTTAAGAAATGGTTTAAAGGTCTTGTTGCAAGTAGTATAGCTGATTTAGCTGTTTTTCATAGATTATTTTTAAATAAATGGGAAAAGAAGAAAAATACACTTCAAATACTGTCTGAATTTGATGTTATGGAGAGAGCTCCTAATGAATCAGTATAAGACTACTACACTAGATATAACAGTGTTTACAATTCAATTCCTACAAATCTCAAACCCACTCCTGACTCTGTCTTACTTAAATTCCCAGATGGATTTGACACAGACATGGCATATTAGTTAAGAGAGAGTTATGCAGAAACTTTGGAAAGAATGCAAACAAATGTTGCAGGTGTAGAAGTAAACATTTTAGCTAAAAAATCCAGATTAAGAAATGAGAGGAGAGTAACCATAGAAGAAGAAGTCTCTAGTTCAAACACAAAAATAGATATGCTAGCTAAGAATTTAGAGAGAATGATGGATATATTAGACAACATATAAAGAAGACGTCAATGGGATAATCAATAGCAAATTAGAAATCCAAACTTTAGGAAAAATACAAATTTAGGAAAATCAAAAGAATCAGCCCAGACCAGACAATAAGACCCCCATTTCAGGAGAACTATGTTGAAAGTTCTCAAAACAATGATGAGGATGAGGATACCATAAATCTAATGGGAATAGATGATAATAACACTATCTTTCTCACACAGGAACATCAAGAGTTATTTGAACTCCAACAACTTCAATTAGATTCAGGGGAATCATTTGATTATAAACAAGGTCATGATTTTGCCATAAATGAAGTACATAAGAAATATAACCTTAGGAGTAAGAAAAATACTAAACCTTCTACTAAGAAAACTTCACAAATTGAAAATAAGAAAACAGTAGAAGCCCCAACAACAAAAGTTCTGCAAATTATTCCTAGGAAAAATAAGAAAAACTCTAGTCCTTCCCAAAAAGTTTCCAGTCCTAAAATTTCACCAAGCCCTAAGATTGTTGACATAACAGATGAAGTTGCTCAAGCTAAAAAAGATTCACAAAAATTTGTTGCTGCTAAAGCACCTAATTCTGCTAAAACAACAAAATTGAATCCTAAAATACCCAATGTTGATCCTAAATCAGCAGATCCAAAAGCTACCACTGCAAGAACTGCTCTGGCAATTCTAAATCGGAAAAAACATCTACTGCTTCACAAACCATTCCTGAAAAGAAAACAAAGATCAGTAAGACACAATAAACTCAAACAGAAAATGAAAACATAACTGTAGAAAAACAAGATAAACCAACTCAAACTACAATTACTAAAGAAGAGTTAATTCAAATAAGTAAATCTCAACCTTCATTCAATATAAAAACTGAAATTTAAAAGTTAAAAATACCAATTCATTTGACAGAATTGGTAAAACATGATTTGTATAAATTAACCATCACTGAAACACTAAGCATAAATGATGGAGAAGACTCCATAAACTTGAATGATGATCAACCAGAGTTGATTTTTTGCCCTAATGTAAATGGAAAGCATCAAGATGGATCAGTTCCTCCATTCTACATCAGTTTAACTATTCATGATCAAATCTTACGCAACACAATGTTAGATTCAGGAGCTTCACATAATCTGATGCCCAAAGCTATAATAGAAACCCTGAACTTAGACATTACAAGGCCCTACAAAGATTTATTTTCATTTGATTCAAGAAAAGTAAAATGCCTAGGTTTAATCAAATATTTGTGTGTAAAATTAGTTCAATATCCTGGTAAGAGTATACTTATGGACATTGTAGTAGCTAATATCCCACGCAAATATGGAATGTTATTATCTCGCTCATGGGGAGCAAAGTTACAGGGATATCTACAATTGGACATGTCTTATGCTACTATATCAGTTTTTGGTCAACCAAATAAATTATATAGGGAAACATTGATGAAATATATGGTGAGTAGTGCAGAAAGGTCAATAAATTACCTAATTTACACTACACCTACTGACCTAGATTCATTCATCCTATGTAATACTAAAACTGATAATGAAATCAAGACTAAACTAAGGGAGAAAAAGAAAACACAAAACAATGATAATATCTTTCATGAATCTTTATGGCATTTAGATTTTGATGGATCAGTAAACAAGTTAGGAGCAGGAGCAGGAGTTTGGATAACTAATATAGAGAAAAATCATACAAAAGTCCATGCTTTCAAACTGAATTTCAAATGCACCAACAATATGGCTGAGTATGAAGCACTCATATTAGGACTCTAGATTATCTGAAACTTAGGAGGTAAAAGAATAGCAATAATGGGAGACTCAGAGTTGATTGTAAAAAAAATTAATGGTGAATATTCTGTTTACAATCCTATATTAGGTCGATATAGAGAGACTATATTAGATTTGATTGATAATTTGTTGGAATGTAATTTCTCTTCAATACCAAGAAAGCAAAATTTACAAGCACGCTCTTTAACAAATTTTTCCAGTACTTGTAATTTACTTTTTCAGCCCAATCATATGTATATTGTAGAAGTAAAACACAAACCAATAATTCCATACAAACTCAAATATTGGCAAATTTTCTCACACGATCAACAAATTTACCACTTTTTGAATAATGAAGGTGAATTTCAAAACGGTAAAATAGACACTGATTGTACCATAGATCAAGATTTAGATAGTGAAATTGATTTGAATAATGTAGATGTAAATAAAATAAATTTTGCTAGACCTACTAAATTTAGTTAGTCAAATATAGATAAATTAGAGAGAGTATAAATTGATGAGATAATTGATGAAGAATATGATATATTAAATCTCAAAGATAATTTCATACCAAAATGTTTAACTCCTTTAGAAGATTTATTTGACTCAAATGATGTAGCTAGAAAACCCAAAATTGAGCCACTTAGGTCTGACATTGAGGAATGCAACATTAGCACAGAATCAAAACCCAAAATGATCAAACTTTCCAAAGCCTTACCTCAATAAGAAAAAGAAAAATATATTGCTCTTTTCAAGGAATTTCAAGATGTTCTTGCTTGGAGTTATGAGGACCTAAAATCCTATGACACCAACATAATTCAACATAAAATCCCTATAAAAGAAGATCAAAAGCCCTTTAAACAAAATTTAAGAAGGATCAACCCTGTTTTGATGCCTTTGATAGAAAAAGAGGTAAAAAGAATGTACGATGCACATATAATTGGACCAATCAGATATTCTGATTGGGTTTCTAACCTAGTTCCAACTAGAAAAAAGACAGGAGAGATTAGATTATGAGTCGATTTTAGGAATCTAAACAAAGTATCCTTAAATGATTATTATCCTTTACCAAAAATGTATCACATTTTACAAAAGGTAGTTGGTTCTTCTAGGATTTCACTTTTATATGGTTTTTCAGGCTACAACCAAATTTTAGTCCAACCAAAGGATCAAGCCAAAAAAACTTTTAATACTCCTTGGGGCACTTTTATGTACTTAAAGATTCCTTTTGGTTTAATGAATGTAGGGGCAACCTTTCAAAGAGCTATGGATATAGCCTTTGCAAAGGAAATTCATGAATTCTTGGTAATTTACTTAGATGACATAACTGTATTTTATAAGACTGATTATGAACACTTAGATCATCTTAGAAAAGTCTTTATTAAATGCAAAAAGTTTGGCATATCATTAAACACTAAGAAAACCTTATTTGGATTAGAAGAACGCAAGTTACTAGGACACATAATATATAAGGAAGGAATTAGAATAGACCCTGCAAGAATAGAAGCAAATCTTAACATTAGTCCACCAAGAAACATAAAAGAGTTACAAGTCTTTCTAGGTAAGATTAACTTTTTAAGAAGATTCAAATCCAATTTAGCTGAGATAATTAGAGAACTAAATAATGTGCTGAAAAAAGATTTAGTTCTTAAATGGACTGTTGAGGCCAAACAATCTTTTGAATCCATCAAACAGGCCTTAACTAAAACCCCAGTCCTTATAAGTACCGACTTTAAAAAGGGTTTCATCATTTTTTCATTTGCTTCAGAGCACACCATTGCTGCAGTTTTACTGTAGAAAAATGGCCAAGGTTATGAACAGCCCATAGATTTCTTTAGCAAAACACTTAGAGATGCATCTTTGAAGTACAATACCATGGAGAAACAAGCCTTAAATTTGGTAAAGGCCATTAAATACTTCGGAGTTTACATTCTCTATTCTCACATCATTGCCTATGTCCCAAATGTTGTAGTAAAAGACATTCTTACTCGAGATGGTCCTGATGGAAGAAGAGGCAAGTGGATTTCCACAATTTTAGAATATGACATAGAGATAAAACCCACAAAACTTATAAAAGGTCAAGGTTTAGCCAAACTCATGGCTGAATCAAATTGTCATGCCTTAGACATAAATTTTATTTCCCAAGTAGATTTTCAGGAACAGATGGCGACTCTAGATATCAGTGAAGCCTTTTCAGACTCACCATGGTATGCAGATATTATATTTGTATTACTAAACTTACAAGCTCCTTCGGGGTTATCAAGAACAAAAGCTAGATTCTTAAAGCTAAAGGCAGTAAGATTTTGTATTTTAGGCAGTGTAATTTTTTGGAAAGATCATAGTGGGATTTTATTAAATTGTTTGTTAAAAGAAGAAGCTCACAAAATCTTAGAAGAATTTCATGCATTTGACTATGGAGGACATCTCTACTAGAAAACTATTGTAGACAAAATCTTGAGAGTTGGTTTTTACTGGCCTACTTTGTTTGCAAATGTAAAAGGTATGTGACCTCCTGTTGCAAGTGTCAAATATTTGAGGGTAAGAAAAAGCTATTACCCCTGCCCTTAAAGCCCATCTCAATAGAAATTCCATTTCAACAATGGGGTCTTGACTTCATTGGTGAAATTCACCCCCCATCATCAGCCTAACATAAGTGGATTTTGACAGCCACTGACTATTTTACCAAGTGGATTGAAGCCATATCCTCTAGGAAAAAAACAGATACTGTCATTATATCGTTTTTAGAAATCAATATATTTTTGATAATTGTATGTCCCAAAAAGATAATTACTAACAATGCAGCACCATTCAAATCTAAAAATATGATTGAATTTTTCCATAAATATCACATTACCCTAGGAAATTCTACTGCATATTACCCTCAAGGTAATGGTATAGCTGAATCTTCAAATAAGAGTCTTGTAAACATCATAAAAAAGTTACTATAAGATAACAAAAAGACTTGGAACAAGAAGTTAGTAAATGCCTTATCGGCAGATAGACTTACCACCAAAAAATCCATTAGTACATCCCCTTACCAACTTGTCTATGGAATGGATGTTGTTTTTCCATCCTCCTTAGGAGTATCAATAATGAAAATTATCCAAGAGTTACAAGTTGAAACAAATGACATTCAAAGAAGGATTAATCAAACTATTCACTTGCAACAAACAAGAGAAGAAGTTTATATTAGGTCTCAAGTTATCTAGGACAAGATAAAGAAAATTTTTGATAGAAAGAGTAAAGAAGATGATTTCTACATTGGAGACAAAGTGTTAAAATGGGATTCAAGAAGAGAAGAGAAATGTAAACATGGAAAATTTGATTTTCTATGGATAGGACCTTTTGTTATTTATGGATATAGAGGTAACAATGCTTTCTTTCTGAGAGAAATGGGTAGATCATCTATGCTAGATGGACCAATAAATAGAAGAATTTTGAAGCACTACTACTCCTCTAAGATCACAAATAGTTAATTTCATTTACTTTGATCATTGTACATATACATTGAAGA
This sequence comes from Pinus albicaulis, assembly GCA_034641835.2. Classification (NCBI taxonomy): domain Eukaryota; kingdom Viridiplantae; phylum Streptophyta; class Pinopsida; order Pinales; family Pinaceae; genus Pinus; species Pinus albicaulis. Next base: position 1,595,323,135 of record CM076579.1, on the reverse strand, counting down.
TTCTAGATTGGATTGGATGTTTTCCTAACAAAGTTGAAGCCCAGAGAGAAGGCCCTAAGCTTTGAGAGGCAAAATATCATAAGTATGAATAATTGCAGATATCAGAAGATACTTAGAGTGTCATCACAGTCACAATTCAAAGGCTACTAGTCTCAAAGTTCTTGACATTTCACCAGGAAATGCCATCCCCATGTGGAGCCACTGTTAGGGTCCTATAATAATAGGATTCATAATTTTTGAATTGACTTTGATAGTCTAGTAAAAATGTACATACCTTTCTTTCTGCAAATTGTTCTCCCATATTTGAAAAATAATTAAAAAAAAAAATGAAAAGAGGGTAAAAGTCCTAAAATAAATATCAAAGGACTTAGAAAAAACATAGATCCCAAAAGTAAAGAGAGCTAAAATAAGACATGAAAGTGAGCAAGTCAAAATGCCACTACTATTTACTTTTATTGCAAGAATAATGATTATGTGCAGATTGTCAATAAATGCCATAATCCATGATCAATTAAACAGTTTAATCTTAACTTTTCACGCTTCTAATTTCATGTTTTAGATAGAGAATAAAGATATGTCAAACAGTATAAACTTGAAAAATCAGTAGATAGTTAGAGAATAAATGAGGAGCTCAATAGTTTAATCTAAACCCTCGAATGAAATAAAGTTAGACTTAGATATTTTTTATGCATTGAAAGAAAAATGGATTTAGGATTGCAAGATTAAATGCACCCATGAAAATGAAGTAAAAAATGTTAGAAATAATGATGGGTAGGTAGAAAGAAGTCGTGCAAGACATGTAATAAAGCATCATCGGGTAGAAATTACAAATTTCCTTTCCCCACAATCATCTAGTATTCTAAACCTTCAGTTAAAAAAGCCTAGAGCATTTCTCTGACTTCTGTTGGGACCAGACCCAAGGCTTGATAACTGATTGATTAAAAATATTGGATTCCCTACATAAAACCCATTTCATCAGCATATTCACCCATTTCCAAAACTATAATCTCTTTTCCTAAGTAAAACACCTTTTTTCTTAGTAAAAGTAAAAACCCTACATAATTAATTTCATCTTCATTCAAAAAACCTATAAAATACATTTATCCTAAGTTTATGTGTAAAGAATAAAAAATGGAACAAAAATATGCTTTATTGCCTATTGTTTACACTTTACTTAGTTTTAAAGCATGTATTTTAATTCATTTCATACATTACATCTTCATTTCATATTAGCTACTAACTTAAAGTATTAAAACCCTATATTATGTCTCTCCTATATATATTATTAAATCCTTTATATGTAAATAACCCCCAAACCCATTTATTTAAAGTTTAAACCTATGTTAAATTATCCCATGTGATGAAAATAAACCCGCCCTTTTTCCCATAAGGTTTAAACATATCAATATAAAAATATCCTTCCCCTATGGTATTAGAACACCTGTTAAAAGGTTTTTTATACCATATAATATCATTCTGCGCCATTGGTTGAAACATTTGTTTAAAGTTTTAATTTAAACCATATACCTTTACTCCTCTGTCAATCAAATAACATAAAGTGTAACTTTATAAATACATATTTATAAGGTTTAAAATTTATCTCGCCGCATTGATAAAACCCTGGACCCCACTCCAAATGCCGAGCTACTATACATCCAATCACAGTCGTTCGCATTGGCCCTCCAAAATCCAACGATCGTCTGGACATATTGCAAATAAAGTTGTGTGATTATAACACTAACCTTTCCATGCGAAATAGGTTGTTTTAGCCTTTCCTCTCTCCTCCACGTGGCCCAGTTCAATTGGATCCATCTGAAAACGCTTACCACTCAAAACCAATTTGATAACCACTTGTGGTTTCTCGCCTTTGAAGCCCAAAAACCACTCTTCGTCTGATGTGATTGACATTAATTGCAGGCCAGTTTAAACCTAAACTGTCTAATAAAATCCAAAAGTGCATCATTAAACCCTTTTTCTGCACTTATCGACTGTATGCTTCCTCCCGACTCAGAAAACAGAGCCTATGCTTTGTTTTTAAGCCTAGAACCTGAAAAAAAAAGCCCAAATTTGATGTTGAAGATTGTTGAAAGACTCAAATTGCTTCCAGAGACCAGAAAAGATACCAAGGACCCATCAAACTACTCAAAACCTGTTTAAAAAACCAAATACCTGCATAAATAGCTATTTTTCGAGAAAAACAACCCTGTATCATTCTGAAAAGGAATTTGCTAAAGAAATTGAATACACTAAAAGCCTATTTAATCCAATAAAGCTTCTAGTTACCTAAAAAGGGCCCAAAAAGAGTCAAAACCCTGCTAAAATTTTGATAAAACCCTGTTTTATACTGCGTTCAGTTTTAAAAGAAGAAAATTGAGTTTATGTAGCTTTTGCAGACTTAAAAAGAATTATAAAATTGCCCAGAAACCCTCTGTAGGTAACCCAACCCTCAGCCCTAATTTGAAGCAATTTTTGTCCAATATCCATTGAAAAAAGCCTAAGAAACCCCTGTTTCTTATTTCATAACCAGTGAGAGTCTAAAAATACATCTTGAAGATTGAAATTAAAGTCAAAATCTAAGATAAAGAACAAGTTGTACCCATTTTTATCCAAGAACCTCTATCAAAGTCAAGAATACTTCTATAAACCATTTAATCTTACAAAAGAAACTAGAAAGCCTAAAAAATAATTTTTCAGTAATCCTAAAAGCCTAAAAATGCCAAAATCCACTCCAGCTATGTCCTCCAAGACTGCCATCATTGTGAATCCTCTACAGCCTCCTGTTGTAGACATTGAGCACATCCCCTTAGCAAATGTAAACTACAAAATAGCAGATCCAATTGTAGAATTCAATATGTTAGACCTTCACAACTGGAGCTTTGAAAAGTCTTTAGATCAAGTGGAAGAAGTTCAAATTTGGGAATAAAACTTGCCCAAATATGTTGTTCGAGTCACTCATCCATGCCCAAATATTATTAGGTTGTGTCAGAAAATTATGTGATGGAACAAAGAGCAATAGTGAATGCAAACAAAGAATTACTATTTACAATTACTGTTGGGTCCATAAACTAGATGTTACAACTAAAACATGATCCTAAAGCAGTTCCTTTGTAAATATAAGCACTTACCAAGTTGTATATTGGCCTTGATTTTCCCAAAAGATTTTAGATCTTCCAAGTATTCATGCCCTTACATGTGGAAATTCCTCAAATAAATCATCCATATTCTACTTCAAATTTTCCAGAATGTTCAAGGCGTGTCATTTCTATGTTATCATTCATCCTAGGATACTTTACAGATGAGCATACAGATGAATCCATCCTAGGTTTCCTATCTACTTTTACACTGGGACAACCTCGTTCTATCATCTTCAATTATGCTGAGTACATTGCTAACAATATCCATGAACAACTGGTTAAATTGCCAACTGAAGGAGTGTTTAGATACACATATTTTCTCTTCCATATGTTTCTATATTTTCAACCGGATAAGTTTCCAGTAACTCTCCAGAAGCTTGACATAGAAGGAAATCCACTTTAAGTCATTTTTTGGACATATTTGATTAGAAAAGAGTCCACAGAGTTTACTTATAAAGAGTTTCCAGACTTCTTTGTTCATCCATTGATAAACATGTTAACAAATACTAAACAACCAAGGATCAATAATGAAATGAAGAAAATTCTACAGCTATCTGAATAGACCAGAACTTGGGATTGGTATTTTTATGAAAAATACATAGAAATCAGAGTTTTTGGGTCTAATCTGTTGCCCTACGAACTACCCAAATATGTACCAATGAGGTTTTTTGCCTTGGAATACATCAGGCAAATATTAAATTTCGATTCTATCAACTTCCTAGCAGCAAAGAAGAAAACACAATTTAAATTGAAGAATCAAGTGGGACCCTTCATTTGTAATCACAGAGATGCAGAGACATCAGCAGCCAAATAACTACTAGAGTACAGAATTGAAGAGAGTTTCTCCTAGAACTATGATCCACAAGTAATATTAAGTAAAATGAGGGTTAAGTGCAAACTAACACCCTACATTCATGAGAAAAAACCAGAGATTGAGAAGTATGTCAATCAGACTGAGTGGATATAAAACACTTTAATAGATGCCGTAAAGCAAGGTGATACTAGTCACACTTTACAAACTGCTAATCAAGGAGAAAAAGCCACCAAAAGGGTCAGAGAAGAAGGTATTTACATTGCAGAGACCACTATTGAGACTAGGTTCAAGTTAAGATATAATAAAAAGCCTAAAATAAATCTAGTGGGTAAAGAGAAAGTGACTATTGAGGTAGAAGACACAGATGTCCCAGTAACAAATACAGATGCTGCTACAACCATCACAAATGAGCTAGCTATAGAACATTTGAATGAAGAACAGATTGATAATTCAAATGCACAAATGATAGAAAAATAGCAGAACATGGAAGCATCCATTAGGAGAATTTTGAGGTCTAAAATGGGAAAAAATCAAATAAGATTTGATGACATTATCAAATTTTAGAGGGAAAAATGAAAAAACTACTTTTTCAACTTATCTCCCAAATTTTTTACTCAAATTTCGAGTGGGATTACTCGTTGGATGCAAAATTTAATTCCTCATCCAAAGAGTACCCATGTTGCATACTTTCGATGGGTCCTACTACACGAAAAATGAGAAATACATGAAAAACGTGATTGTAATCACATTTTTTTATGTATTTCCAATTTTTCATTTAGAAAATTCCATCAAAAGTATGCAACATGGGTACTCCTTGGATGAGGAATTAAATTTTGCATCCAACGAGTACTCCCACTCGAAATTTGAGTAAAAACTTTGGGAGATAAGTTGAAAATACGAGTTGAAAAAGTAGTTTTATTATTTTAATATTTTTTAATATTTTTACCTTTTAACTTAAAAAATGGTGAACCATCCCCCCATGGTTGACATCATCAACTTGAATTCTATTGGTTCTTATAAAGTTTATTTTTGTTGTACATTTTTCTTAGAAGGCCCCTTTTAGACCTCAAATTTCCCCTAATGATCCTCACAGAAAGCAGAGGAAAATGATCTTGATATAAGAGAAAATTATAAACAGATTAAGACACAGAATGAAGAGATTAAAAATGAGATTTATTTTCAATATTTGAAACAAACACCAAGTGTACAAAACAGACTCTTATCAGCCTTTGATTACTCAAATAAAAAGTTGATAATGTCAGTGCTCCAGCCTACAGTGAAAACTCCAAAGACATTTGCAGACTATAAAAAGGTTGATCTAGAAGTGCCAACAGAAAATATTCATGCACTTGATCAAATAGAATTTCATAGACAGAGTTCAAAAGATTTTGTATTCTACCATTACAACCAAGGCTATGAGTTTTCAAAAACTTCATAACACAATCATAAACATGAAATATCAAATGAAACTTTACAAAGCCTCATTATATGCTAAATATCTTAAGATTAAATCTTTAGAAGTGTTGGTCATGCAAATTGGATATGATCCTGCAAATTTCAAAGCTGCAGAACAGTTAGTGAAGAAAAAGAATGAGGACATTGCAGCATTAAAGAAACAACTCAAGCTTCCATCAATTGAACATCCTCAAGCCAAAATTTATACAGTAACAGACTCAAAAGGATGACATGATGAACTTAATCTTTCATCTAACATGACAGATTAAAGAAATGGAAATTCAAATGGACAAGCTTGTCCATGAAAGGGAAATAACAAAAGCACAAGAAGTTCCTTCAGTAATTCCTATGGTTACTAAAGTTGTGCCTTCAACTCTGGCAGAAGAGTTGGCACCCAAAGTACCATTGGCTGCTGTAGTGCCAGTGACATCATCTACAACTTCAGCTACAGAGTCATCTACTTCAGCAACTCAACTTTCATATAAGGCCAGTAAACTAGTAAAATCCATGGAAGAAATGTCACTTCAAACAAGTGAGATTAACAGATTGAAGAAAGTGATAGACAATCTTGAAGATACAAATAACTTGGCCCAAATCAATGCCAAAACTCATGATCAAAGGGCTAATAGGTTAAATGAAGAACTCAAGAAACTTCAAAAGGATTTAAATTTAAAGGATCCAATATCATATGTGAAAAACCAGTTATGGAGAAAAATCATTGAAGCCATCAATGATGTGTGGCCCTCAATTCAGGTAATATTTGAACATAAAGATTTACTAAAGGCAGCACTAGCAGAAATTCAGAAAACCAAAGATGAGCTAGGTGCCAAACCTGAGCAAGCCATAGATTTGATTAATTTTCTCAACAACAAAAACAAGCAGGAGTTAGAAGAAATTGAGATCACTGATAGAACAGAGACAATCCTTGAAATAAGGAAAGTCATTTCAAATAAGACCCTGATGAAACAACTTGAAGAGAAATGTGAAAATATGAACATAGCCATAACGAAGTTTATGGTTAAATTTGAAAATTTGAGGCAAAGAAGTTTGCCTAACATTTTGGTCATAAATGATAAACTCATGCCACAGGAGGATTACAATAAGAATATCAGAGAATATGCAAAAGAGCAAGTGAAAAAGATAGATGGACAAAGTATTCCTACAGGGAAAGTTTTACTCAGAAGTTTTGAAGACTTATTTTATCTGCAGCATGAGATAAGACATTTATTTGTCATAAAACCAACTTTTTCCAAATATAATGAGGTAGATGAAGACTTCAAGAAGATGAAAAAGATACAAATTCCAAATGATGAAGTGTGGAAATCACTCACTGATTTACTGTGAAATTCAAAAGGCATAAAAGGAAGATAAAAAATAGCTTGTTGATTTTTCAGTCAAAACAGAATTTATTACAACAGTAAATAGTTTTTACAGAGGTTAAAGAGTATCCGAGTTAAAGAGTATCAGAGATTAAACGGAATTAGAGTAAAAGAGTATAAGATAAAGAAGATCATATTTCAAAATAAACTTGAAATATTTGAGCCAGCAAAGAGGACACCAAGGCAGCCATCCACAAACAGTTTACTATTTTATTTGGATAAATAGGAGAGCTTGCTGATTTATTAAGCAGCTGTCACTATTTTGTTGTAAAGATATTTCTATTTTCCTTAGATAATTCCTAGAAGCATTCTAGGATATTTTGTAAACATTTTTGTATAAATACTTCACTCTTTGAAGTATTATTGTGGAATAAATTATTGAAGATTTCTATAGTCATTTTTGTTGTACTTGAAGGCTTTTGTGTTTCAAATTTGAGTAGCAGACTGGATTGAATCAATTAGCATCACATTCAAGATTCATGTGATGAGCTATTGAAGTGAAGTATTTTCTACTTCTCATTTTTTATCTTCTTTGTTTCATGCATCCATATATGTGTTTCAAATTTGAATGATAATTCAGGAGTATTACTTCAGGATTTGTTAAAAGCACCTTGTCTTTACTGTTTATCATTTCTATGTTTTCTACTGATTTCCAAAGTAGGGAACCCTTAATTTCTCCCTCTTTCATTTGACCTCTGCCTACTATTTCCTTTTTCCGGATCAAATAACCCTTCATTTCTCTTTATCCAAATCAAATCACCTCACCAAATATCCTTCCAAGATCTTCAAAAGCTTATCTATCTTGCCCTAAAAACATTTGACTTTTTGACCTTGATCCTAGTTCTGTCTTCTTGACTTTTGACACCTTAGCCCAATGGACAAACATATTTCCCACTATCCATCTCATTAAGTGGGTTTTCCCACCAGACCAAATCAAACCAAAACCAAATTGCACAATTATAACTAGCCTAATATTTTATAAATCAAAACAAAGTTAAATTTTATAGAGAGAGCCCTCTCTGAACCCTAAGAAGGCTAGACCTTGGAGTTTAAAAGTTTGTCTGTGGTTACCTCTAGTGTTCTTTTAACTATAAATCAAAATCTCAGAACTTAGAGAATTACTAGAGTGATAACAGAACCTAAGAGTAAAAAATGCATTTTTTTTGGATATTCTGAAGATGTCAAAGGATATATACTTCTTCAACAAAAATCTAAAAATGTAATCATTAGAGGATATGTAAAATTTGATGAAAATATATCGGCCTATGATCGTAGTTCGACGGGTGTGCCATCTTTAGCTCGTGATCCTGGTTCAGCATATGTGCCACCTCTATCTATCTCTTTTTCTTTTAACATCATTCCTTCTGCTTCAGATGATGACAAAAAGGATGAAAATCCTCCTCCACCTCCTCATGATCTTCCTTCAGCTCCACAACTTCCGAAATAGGTTTTATCTACTCAAGATGCTACAGGTTCTCTTGCAGGTGACCTTGCAGATCAACGTTGTACATGTTATCAGTTCGATAGAACGTCTTCCTTATTGGCTCAAGTTCTAGAAAATAATGATCCAGATACCTTTGAAGAAGCTTCAGGTCATCTAGATTGGGATGCAACTATGACTAAAGAATATCGTTCCTTATTGGCAAACGATACTTGTGATATTGTTCCTCTTCCAAAAGGAAGAAAACTTATAAGATGAAAATGGGTTTATAGAACAAAGTTTGGACCGGATGGAAAAGTGGATAAACATAAATTTCGTCTTGCTGCTAAATAATTTTCACAAGTTGAGGCATTGACTATACTGAAACCTTCTCCCCTGTTGCCAAAATGAATTCTATCTGCCTTGTTCTTTCCCTTTTTGCCTCCCTTAAATGGGAATTCCATGAGATGGATGTTGTTAGTGTCAGCCTTTGCAGCTTTCCTCCAGTGATCAAACATGCTCTTACAAGGTGATTTTAAAGTGTCAAGGTCAAATTTTGTCATTTCAGTGAGTCTTCAAAGCAAAATTTGGTCACTAGGTATTAGGTCTAGGGTTTGCTTTTACTCCTGTCAAAGTTGTCCAAATGTCGGTTCATGTCATCATTCAGCTGAGTGTATCATCATTCAGAGGGTTTTCATCATCATGTCAAGTTCCAAAGGGTCATTTTACACCTTGTTCATGCTTCAGTTGTGCCTAGGTAAGGTTCATTTCCCTCTCCTAGGGTTTTGAAGATAATCTCTCTTGGGCGGTCAAATCATCATCAAAAATTGTATCCTGATGTTCATACACCTTCCACTATCCTTAATGTACCTGATTAAACACTTCCTATCACTGAGATCCCCCAAATTCCTCTTTTTTGCACAAACCCTAGTTTCTTGCTACAACTTGGCAATTTTCTAGGCTAGGCCTGTGTTTTTCCCTTTTGGACCCCTTCCCCTCACTTAATTTCTGAGATTCCACTTTCCCCTGCTTCCTAACATGCCTCCCTACTTCCCAAAATTTTCTCAAGAATTTAGAAGCCCCTTATCCCCTTCATTTTGCTCCATTTCGACAAATCCCTTGTTCCACACATCGGGATAGGTTTCACTCAAATGATGTTTCAGAGCAATAAAAGATGAATTTTGGAAAAATGAGAGAGGTTTTTGTCGAAAACATGCAAAAGAAGAAAAAAATCCTTCACTTTTTACACAGGTATCATGGTTTTATAGAAATATCAAAAATACCGTTGCCTCAGGAGAATTGAATGCACCTCTGAAGTGACCTTGGGAAAATCAAGATTTCTCCTAGCTTGGTTGGCCAAATGACTTTTTTGATGATTCAAATGATAACTAGACACAAATATATTTCCAATGAGCTATCATGATCTCAATTTGGAGTTGAGGAAGACCTTCAAAATTTGACTGCAACAGCACTCTGCTTTGAGGCAGCCTCATTCTGCTCATTTTGACCAGTCTTGGGAGATTTGATTTTTATAGGGTAAATGAACTCCAAATTGAAAAATTCCACTTGGGTTGGAAATTAGACTCAAATATATTTCCATTGAGCTATCACACGCCCAATTTGGAAATCGGGAAGGCCTCCAAAAGCCTCCTGAAAAATGGCGCGGCGCATAGAAAAGTGGGCGCGACGCATTGGGTTGGTGCGCGGCGCACAGGGCCTGAACACTAATTTTTGTCATTTTCTCTACAAAATCTCAAATAAACTCAATCTTTAATGTTTCAAGAAGGTGTGCGACTTTTTCATTGCTATTCGCCCATGTTTAGTGTGGTTGAAGATTGGTTTGAAGAATTTGAATGCCAAAAGCTTAAACCCTATCCTTTTGTAAAGAAATGCCTCTTTAGGGTTTGAATTTGATGTTTTGAAAGCGTGCCAAGTTTTCATTTCCCAATTGTGATCCCTTACCCCTTCATAATCCTATCACAATTGTCAATACCCTTCCCCTATTCCCTTATATCCTAAGCTACTCATATCATTTTATTCCCATTCCACTATTCCAAATCATTTCCTTTCCTATCCTTGTCCCTTTTTCCACATCACTTATAAATTTCCAAAATCCCTAATTCCCAAATACCAAGTGACTGTTAGCACACTGTAAATCTGACTTGACAAAATCCACAGTCCACTATACCCACTGTAATATTTCCTCATAGTCCCTCATCTCCCTTTCGCACACATTTGGCACTTGGGGCCAAAGACACCAAGTCTTAATTTCTCTTTTTCAATCAACCAAACATACAATCATCATACACATTGCAACATCATGACGGACACCGATACATCCTAGGAACAAAACAATGATTCCGCCACCGAACTGCATGCACCAGGATGGCACTGAAATGGAGGAAAAGGGAGGATCGGCTCCGAATCTTGGCCGAAGCTTCCTTGGCTGAGCATGAGACATGATGGGAGACCTTCACTCCGAATTTCAGCAAATTTGGAGAAATTTTTGTCATTTTGAAAATTTTGGTTGCAAAACAGGATTTTCCGCCCAACGCGTCGCGCCACCCGACGCGCGCTTACGTTTGGGACGTATTCAAGAGTAAAACTTGATATTTTTGGGTTTGTTACGGAAATTTATGCATGCTCAAGAATGGCTGAGAGATTTCATCAAATTCTGGGTGGTCTTAAGGGCCAAAAACACCATGAAAACCACCTTTCCGCCACCTTTTGCACCAGCAGGAAGTAGTCTTGGGAGATTGAAATTTTGGAGGGGAAAATGAGCTCCAAATTGAAAAATTCCACTTGGGTTGGATAGCATACATCCAGGACTTTCCAATGAGCTATCATGAGATCAATTTGGACTTCAGGAAGTGCCCTAAAAATAGGCTCAAAGTGGCGCGGCGCATAGAGTTTTTGGGCGCGGCGCATAGAGGATTTTGACCAAATTTTCACCTTTCAGCTCAGAAATTCGGCCAGTTTTATCTAGTTTCACCTTTTGATGTAATTATTGATCTATCTTGATGTAATTTGGTAACCATGATGTAATTTTGACTCAAATTTACTTGTTCTAGAGGATTCATTCACTAAAAAGTGAAAATTAAATGAATGAATCAGTTTCCCTCCTTTTAGAGGCAAGTTGTTTGGATGCCTAGATTTCAGTTCCATGTTTAGAATTGGTTGAGACAGCTCCTAGAAGGAGGAGCTAGACCCCTAGAGGTGTGGGAAGGGGTTAGGATGGTCTATATTATGTATTTTCTGAGACACTTTCATGGTTGGACTCTTGGGAAAAGTTTGGCACCTCATTGTATATCCATTTTCAGTTTTTGGCAAAGGAAAGACCAGAGTTTTGCAGCACTTGTTGGGATTCTTGTGGCCTCTGAGTTTTGATGATGTTCTTCTCATGTTATTGTAAGTTTCATTAACATTATATGTATGCCATTTCCCTTCTCTATGCTTCTGAATTAAACAAATGAGTATTTGAGGTAGAATTCACTGATTTGCTGGTGCTCTGCCTTAGACTTTTGTTTAGTGTTATATGTTTTTCGTCAGTTTGAAGAGAATCATTGCCCTCTCTCGCTCTCTTCAGCTCCTCAGCAGTCTTTTCAATCCATTAATTTGAATCTAAGACATCAAAGCCGCTGCCTACCTCGCCCCAACTTGAACTCTGCAAGAAATTGGCCTCATCCCCAAGCCCAAAAATTGCCTTTCCCATTTTTTCAACAAAACCCAAAAAATTCAAATCAAACCTTCCTATTTGTTTGTCTAGCCTAAGATCAGTTGTTTTTACAGTCATCTCAAGCCCCTTTGAATATTTTTATTGAGATCGACCTGGAGAGAGCCCTCTCCTGTCCTCGTAGGGCTAGCTACGAGGCTGAGCGTGGTTTGATGTTGCCTTGAGTTCTGCCTTCTTCAGCCTAAGGTAGATTCGAGCGCTAACAGATGTTAAATCTGCCTTCTTACATGGGGACTTGCATGAAGAATTCTACATGGAACAACCCCATCGCTTTATCCAAAATAAATCTAGCTTTGTTTATCACCTTAGGAAGTCTCTTTATGGTCTTAAACAAGCCCCTTGGGCTTGGTATGCCAAAATGGATAGCTTTCTCTTTGATAATGGCTTTTCTAGATGTCATTTCGACAAAACTTTCTACACCAAGAAGGTGGGTAAGTCCTTAATCATCCTTTTTCTTTATGTTGATGATATTATCCTTATTGGTAGTGATCCCAACCATATAAACCATGTGAATTATAGCCTCAAAAATAAGTTTGAAATGATAGACTTGGGACACTTTCCTGATTTCCTTGGTCTTCAAGTATTGCAATCCATAGAAGGTATTGCACTTTCTTAGTCCAAGTATGTATGTGATCTTCTATGCCACTTTCACATAGAAGAATGTAAGCCAACACCTTATCCCTTTCATTCTAGAGTCAAGCTTTCAGTCAGTTGTACTTCCCCTGAAGTTGATGCTACCTTATACCGTCAACTTGTTGGTAAAATTTTATATCTAACCCAACCCATCCTAACCTTTCCTTTGTCATTGTTATTTTTTCTCAGTTTATGCACAAACCTCATGAAATTCACTGGAAATTAGCTAAAAGAATACTTCAATATATTTGAGGTACATTTTAGTTCGGGATTCATTACAATGTAGAAGCATATCCATTTTTGGTTGGTTTCACTGATTCTGATTGGGCTGGTGACTCTGATGATCAAAAGTATACTACAAGTTATGTATTCACTCTTGGTTTAGGACCTATTACATGGTCTTGTAAGAAAAAAAGTGACATCTCTATTTCTTCGACAAAACCAAAGTATCGTGGTGTTGCTGAAGCCAACAAGGAAGCCTTGTGGCTTTGTCAGATCCTGTCTGAATTTGGTCTTCATTAGCAACATCCAACTACACTTTGGTGTGATAATCAGAGTGTCATTTAGCTATGCAAAGATCTAGTTCAGCATCAGCGCATGAAACACATTGAGCTACACATACACTTCATCATAAAGCTCATTCATGATCGTGTTATTGAAGTGCACTATTGTTCAACCAATGGTCAAGTTTTTGATATCTTTACAAAGGCTCTCACAGAAGCAAAGTTTACCAAACTTCGATCTATGCTTGGAGTTCAGGAAAGTTATTAGTAAGGGGGGATAGGCTCTAATGCCTCCTTCCTTCTCCTATTCTGTCACCTCTATAAATCCTTCAATCCTATCCCAAGTTTTTCTTAAGGGGGGATGTTAGGATATTCCAACACATAGGAAATAGTTAAGTATAACTTGGTCTAAGATAGAGTTAGGTAAAGTGTGTTTCTTTATTATGTAATTTTGTAACTTATAATCCGACGGTCATGATATGTAGTGATCTGATGGTTCATTCTCTCCTCGGTATTACCAACACTTGATATGTGGCTTAACACCTGATTGGTCCATGATCTCTATTTAAATAGCATGGAGGGTCATTTGTCTGTGGACAATTTATGAGAGAATCTTAAGTAAATTTTCTTTCTTTATATTAATAAATTGCCTAAAGTGGCAACATTGGCTTAGGCAGTGGAATGTTTCCCTCTTTGAGGGTTTTAACCACGTCAAATACTGGTGTACTAATCTATGATCTGTTTGTGAGCGGTGACCTTTGGTGTTTGATCTAAGGAACTTACCCTGTAAATTCTTGAAACTATTTTAGCACTAATGAAAATATGATATACCTTAAGTTCTTCATATTTTTAGACCCAAAGTAAGGAAAACAATATAAATATTTTGTTGTGAGACATTAAGTAAAATTTGTAATCTTTCATTTTTTCACTTACAAATTTTAATCATGCTTTATATCCACATATTTTTTTTTTTTAATGACTAGAGGAATTGACAAACCGACCATTTTCTTACTTGCTATACACAAGGTCAATTATGACTGATACCACTATAACCTCTATGTTCATAACATATACCAATTTTGTGGACACAGGTAAATCAAGGGGATTTGAACATTGAATCTCATGGTATATAACACTTCATTATCACAATGATCAACAGTTGAGCTTCCCAACAAGGGCTTATCTCAACATACTAGTTACCATCATTGGAAATTCCATTCTCCTAAGCACATATAGCCTAAATGTTGTAACATTGCTCTAATACCACACTGTAACACACCTAACCTTCCAAGTCACCTTGAGGAGATGGGGGTCATAAATTACTACTTCTCTCTTTGATTTTGAACCCGATTTCTGAGGTTATCTACATCCTCTACTCACCAATAACTTTTTAATGTTATAGATTTCATCACATCTTAAGTTTGGCGCACCAAATTATAGGAACCCTTTAAATATTCCACCATTTGTGCCACATTATCATGCATGACACAATTGACATGTGGTAGATAATGTGGCTTCCTAGGTCCATGTGTTTCTCCGAGGGAGGTGTGGCACCAACGAAAAATCTTCAAAGGGCTCTAATTTGGCACCCTATACTTAGAATTCAATGAAATTTATATCTTGGGAAAAATCTTAATAAATAGAGGATTTTGGTAACCTCATAAATGGGACTTTAAATAGAGGAAATAAGTATACATTTATGACCCTTATCTCCCCAAGGTAACTTAGGAGGCCATGTTTTTTATTACCACATCCACAATCCAATTACTTTGGAATTTTTTGTTCTAATTATTGATTGTTTTATAAATTTGTATATAATTATATGTCCAAGAAAACATTTTTTTTTCCCAAAAGTAATCCTTAACTATCACCCAAGGGCCATGTGTGATTTGATGTTGCTATCTCTAAAATCCTAAGGACATGATTTGTGGTTGAGGAACTAGATCTACAACTAGGAACATGATGCCACAAACAATAGGTATTCAATCTTATTGATTTGGATCTTGGAGATTGCACAACCTACTGTTGAGAATGCAGCAAGATGATGGAGCTTAGTGAAATGAAGTCGCCTTCACTAAGTGGGCCTGCAGGCAAAGTCTATTTTTAGACATATGGAGCATGGTCCGGGGATTGAAGTATGTTATTCTTGGAGTATTGGTCATGTTGGTAAAAATAGATGGACCTATATTTTTTGGACCTATAGGTCGAAGTCTATTTTTATACTGCCTCTCCTTAAAATAGGGAAGTCAAATATTATTTACCCTTAATAATATTTGGACTATAAACTTCAATTTACTCTCTTGGAGCACTTCAGTTCAAGCCTTGGAAGTGGCTCATGCGTCTGAAAGAGGAATTACGCTATTCCTAAGGTTTTGGTGAGCTCATGCATGGTTGACTTCAGTTAGGACTTCAGTGGCAGAAGTTTGGTGGAGTTAATGAGACAGCTAGTGGAGTTGTGTTCGATTTAACTTAGCTGAACTGGTTGAGATTAGTTTAACTAGCTAATCAACTAGTTATGAGTGGAGTGAATTAAATATTATTTAATTCATTAATTAGTAACTCATTATTCAACTCAAGAACACATCAGTTCACTACAGTGCATGGACAGTTCAGTGGAGACCGGTGAAAGAGGTAGATGAAAGGGTGGAGTTAGCTATCAGTGGCGACATCAGTTGTGCATGAGATTTGCACCACACTTGGAGGAATTTCCCATGATGATTGCGCTGTCAATCCAAGGAGATTCGAACCTTGGATCTCTATTTAGACAGGCCATGATTGCACAATAGAGGCAAGGCAATTAGTGGTGAGTTTTGAACCAGTAACCTGTTCAAAACTGAGCTAGTTTGTGTGTAACTTTATGAGACAGTACTGAGTACTTGTGAGGAGTATTGTACTGAGTTTGTTACATGATTTCTCCATTATAATATACACAATAGCTGCTGGGTTTTCAGCTATAAGCTTTCCCCATACATACTGTGTTAATGTGTATGATGAATTGATGTGCTATCACTTGTTTTATTTCCGCATGTGTGATGATCTGAGTGGAAGAGATTATGTGTTGCATATAAATTCGAATTGTATGTGATCAGGATAGTCTCGGTGGATAATTAATCATTATTCAGAAAATTTCTACATGGTATCGGAGCTATTGAAGCAGAGATTGATCATCACGGTGATTACAAACTTATTTCGGTAGACAGAGTCTGCATGCGGGCCAGGTAGCCTCCGGATTCATCTTTCTTCGGAAAGTGAAAGGTCTGGTAAACGCCCCTTGCAGTCAATCTTTGTGCTAGAAATAATTTTTTCTCACAGATCTAGAGCGGTTGAGCTTTGAGGTGGAATTCGAATTTTGCAGCAGTTTTGTTTTCTTGGTGCCGGTGTTGAAAATGTCTTTCAACGGTTTGCGACTCGAATATGCTCTTGAAGGCAGTTCGAATTATGTTGCATGGAAGGATCACATGGAGGCAGTATTAGAAGATAATGTTCTGAAGGAGTTCGTGGATACGGATGTCCAAAAGCCCACTGATCCTGCTGAAGTCGAAGCATGGAAAAAGAAGATGGCGAAATGTCAAAGGATCCTGTTGGAGGGCATCAAGGATCATATTGTATCCAGCCTGCATGGAAAGGCTTCTCCATTTTTAATGTGGAAAGCTTTGACGGATCTATTCTAGAGTAAGAGCGACCAAAGGAAGCTGGCGCTCAAAGATAAGCTCAAGAACATCAAGATGGAGAAAGGGGACATTATCGCCAAATACCTCACGAAGTTCACTCAATGCAGAGACGAGCTGGGAAGTGTGGGGGTGACTGTCGAAGACGAGGACATGGTCGACCTGGCTCTCCTTGGTCTTCCGAAGGCTTGGCATTCATATCAAGATAGTGTCAATGGTTAGGAGAAGCTGTCGGGATGGGAGCGCCTTTGGGCGGATCTCATGCGGGAGGAGATAAGGAGGACTACTCGGGATGGATCTTCATCAAAGGGAGCTGATGAAGAAAATTGTGCTTTGGTTGCCAAAGGAAAGAAGGGGAAGGGTAAGAAACCTTTTCATTCCGGTTCAAACGGAAAAAGGCAGGGTATGGCGAAAGTGAAATGTTTTCACTGCCATGATCACAGACATTATGCTACCAATTGTCCAAAGAAGAAGAAAAACAAGCAAGCGGGAAGATCTGCAGATGGAGAAACCTTGGCTTCGCAGTTTGAGCTTGACTTTTCACTGATCGCATGCTTGGTTTCAAGTGTGATGGGATCGGTGTGGTTCTTGGACAGCGGTGCGTCATTTCATATGACGGGAGATCGGGAGTTGTTCTCAGATATGGAGGACAAGGATTTGGGTATGCACATCGAGATGGGCGATGACGGTAGATACAGTGCGACTGGTATCGGTACCGTATCCTTTCAGAGGGAGTCTGGTAAACCCTTTGTCTTAAAGGATGTCATGCATGTACCTGGATTGAAGAAGAACCTGATTTCAGTAGCGATGTTGGAGGATAAGGGGTATGATGTGGTCTTCGGCGAAGGAAAAGCCTTCCTGCGCAGTAAGACTACTGGAGAGACCCGGAAGATAGGGGTTCGAACCAAGAACCTTTATCAGTTGCAAGTAGATGGCTGCGCAGCAATGGCATGCAAGGCGGGAGAAGTGGTGAGCCGGGATGATGAGGGCGAACTGTGGCATAGGAGATTGGGCCACCTTCACCATGGAGCTTTGAAGATACTGCAGCAGATTTCTACTGGGCTTCCTAAGGGCACTCTTGCGCAGTCAGATCAGTGCAAGGGGCGTACTTTAGGGAAGTATGTGAAAGCCACCTTTCACGAGAAGGATAGTCGCGCCACGACGATCCTTGAGAGAGTTCACACAGACGTGTGTGGTCCTTTCTCAGTTGCTTCGACAACAAAGCACAAGTACTACATGATCTTTGTTGATGATTTCTCTCGAAAGTGCTGGATCTTCTTCATGCAGAAGAAGAGCGATACATTCGCGAAGTTCTGTGAGTTTAAAGCACTGGTCGAGAAGGAGTCGGGGAAGAAGGTGATTGCTCTAAGGAGTGACAACGGTGGTGAATTCATCTCGGCTGAATTCAAGGAGTTCTGCAGCGCAGAAGGGATTCGGAGAGAGCTCATCGCACCCCATAACCCACAGCAGAACGGGGTGGCTGAGCAGAAGAACAAAACGATCGTGGGTGCTGCACGGGCGATGTTGCATGATCAGGGCCTACCCCTTCACTTGTGGGCTGAGGCATGCAATACAGCAGTGTATGTGCAGAACCGTTGTCCTCACAAGGTTCTTGGCATGAGTACACCGGAGGAGGCTTATTCTGGCAAGAGGCCTGATATTTCCCATTTGTGGATTTTTGGTTCTCCTGTCTACATGCATGTGATGAAGGATGCGAGAAGGAAGCTGGATCCAACTGCTGAGGTTGGAATATTTGTGGGGTACACTGATACACCTCACAACTATCGGGTGTATTTTTCAGACAGTCGAAAGACTGTTGTGCGACGGGATATAAAATTTCAGGAGGAGAAAGCCATGCGGTGTTCGCTTGAGAGGGAGCTACACTTGCATGCAGATGAGGAGCTGTTAGTTCCTAAGGAGGAGCTTCCGGATGTGGATCAGCCACAAGAGGAGGTTCGGGAGGTGGAAGAAACCACCCAGGCAGCGCCAACCATCAGAGGGCGCATGCGCACTACAGAAGCTGAGCGACTGGCTCGGGATGCAGAGAAGGTTGTAGGACCACCTACGGCACAGCGCAGACAGAGACAGTCACCGGATCGGTACACTGGATACATGGCTCTTGTGAGTCAATGTGTTGTGACAGAGCCATCCTCTTTTGAGGAAGCTGTGGAGGAACCCGCATGGGTTGATGCCATGATTGAAGAATATGATTCGATCGTCAGGAACAGTGCATGGGAGATTGTCCCAAGACCGGTGGGGAAATCAGTGGTGGGTTCGTGATGGATCTACAAAGTGAAGCAGGCGGCTGACGGGAGTGTGGAGAAGTATAAGGCGAGATTTGTCGCCCGTGGCTTTTCACAGATTGAGGGGATCGATTATGAGGAGACCTTTTCACCTGTCGCAAGGTACTCTTCCATACGGACGATCCTTGCTCTCTCAGCGCAGATGGGATGGCACATCCATCAGATGGATGTGAAGACTTCGTTCCTCAATGGAGTTATTGAGGAGGAGGTGTACATAGAGCAGCCTGAAGGTTTCAAGATCTTCAGCAGTGAGTCACATGTGTTTCGACTCAAGAGAGCACTGTACGGGCTGAAGAAAGCACCTCGTGCTTGGTACACTCGCATAGACAGCTACTTCACTCGTCTTGGATTCTCCAAGAGTGAGGCGGATCCAAACCTATACTAGATTGTGGTGGAGGGGAAGCTGTTGATCATCGTACTGTATGTAGATGATCTGATTTTGACTGGCGATGAGCAGTTGATACTTTCATGCAAGGAGGATCTTGCACGAGAGTTTGAGATGAAGGACTTGGGCATCCTTCATTATTTCTTGGGATTGGAGATTTGGCAGTGCAGCGGAGGACTGTTTGTTTCTCAGGGCAAGTATGCCCGGGAGATTCTGGAGAGGTTCAACATGCAAGGCTACAAGCCTGTTGACACTCCTCTTCCTGGTGGTTGGAGGAAGGAGGATGCTACTTCAGCGAAGGTAGTGAATGCCACTGTCTATCGACAGTTGGTGGGGTCGCTTATGTATCTGGTCAATACACGACCCGATATATGCTATGCAGTTAACCAGCTTTCGCAAGCTATGGTTAAGCCTACCAAGCTCTTTTGGAAGGCAGGCAAGCATGTATTGCACTATATTAGAGGCACATTGGGATATGGTCTATGGTACAGACAGGAGGATGGAGCGAAGCTTTCTGGCTTCACTGATGCAGATTGGGCAGGGAGCCCAACGGACCGGAAGAGCACATCTGGAGGAGTTTTCAGCATTGGGTCGACAGCAGTTTCCTGGTACAGCAGGAAGCAGAGATCCGTGGCACTTAGTTCAGTAGAGGCCGAGTACATGGCAACTAGCTTGGCTGCATGCGAGGCTATTTGGATGAGGAAGATCCTCGTTGGATTGTTCGGGTTGCATTTGGAGCCTACAGTGATTTACTGTGATAACCAGAGTTGCATTAAACTCTCGGCTAATCCAGTATTTCATGATAGATCCAAACACATCGACATCAGGTACCATCATATCAGAGTTTGTGTTCAACGGAGAATCATGATGCTTTCATATGTTCCCACGGAGGATCAGGATGCCGACATCTTGACGAAGGCGCTCACCGGGAGCAAGTTCGAATTCCACAGAGGCAGGATAGGGGTTGCAGATAATCCATATCTTGCTGAGAGGGAGTGTTGAAAATGCAGCAAGATGATGGAGCTTAGTGAAATGAAGTCGCCTTCACTAAGTGGGCCCGGAGGCAAATTCTGGCGCAAAGTCTATTTTTAGACTATGTCTATTTTTAGACATATGGAGCATGGTCCGGGGATTGCAGTATGTTATTCTTGGAGTATTGGTCATGTTGGTAAAAATAGATGGACCTCTATTTTTTTGGACCTATAGGTCGAAGTCTATTTTTAGACTGCCTCTCCTTAAAATAGGGAAGTCAAATATTATTTACCCTTAATAATATTTGGACTATAAACTTCAATTTACTCTCTTGGAGCACTTCAGTTCAAGCCTTGGAAGTGGCTCATACATCTGACAAAGGAATTATGCTATTCCTAAGGGTTTGGTGAGCTCATGCATGGTTTACTTCAGTTAAGACTTCAGTGGCAGAAGTTTGGTGGAGTTAATGAGACAGCTAGTGGAGTTGTGTTCGGTTTAACTTAGTTGAACTGGTTGAGATTAGTTTAACTAGATAATCAACTAGTTATGAGTGGAGTGAATTAAATATTATTTAATTCATTAATTAGTAACTCATTATTCAACTCAAGAACACATCAGTTCACTACAGTGCATGGACAGTTCAGTGGAGACCAGTGAAAGAGGTAGATGAAAGGGCGGAGTTAGCTATCAGTGGCGACATCAATTGTGCATGATATTTGCACCACAATTGGAGGAATTTCCCATGATGATTGTGATGTCAAGCCAAGGAGATTCGAACCTTGGATCTCTATTTATACAGGCCATGATTGCGCAATAGAGGCAAGGCAATTAGTGGTGAGTTTTGAACCAGTAACCTGTTCAAAACTGAGCTAGTTTGTGTGTAACTTTATGAGACAGTACTAAGTATTTGTGAGGAGTATTGTACTGAGTTTGTTACATGATTTCTCCATTATAATATACACAATAGCTGCGGGGTTTTCAGCTATAAGCTTTCCCCATACATATTGTGTTAATGTGTATGATGAATTGATGTGCTATCACTTGTTTTATTTCCGCATGTGTGATGATCTGAGCGGAAGAGATTATGTGTTGCATATGAATTCGAATTAATATGTGATCAGGATAGTCTCGGTGGATAATTAATCATTATTCAGCAAATTTCTACACCTACAAATATATTTGAGAAAATGAAGAGGGGTTTGTAATTGTTTTCTCTGATACCATGAAGATTTTTACAATAACATCCCAGGAACATAAACTATTGTGAAATCCAAAAACACCTTATACAAGAGATAATGGAATTGATCTATTAGATTTGCTGTATCAAATATAAGAGAATGTCTACTATATATAATAAGGAAAAAGATCAGAAGTTCTGAAGATGAGGAGCGGTCATGACGTATCTGGTGAAAATGAATCCTAGGGTTTTTTACTACGTATCACATCACGTCGCCATCAAAATCTCGCTCAACCCTAAGGCTATTGGAAACTAGAGACTAGGAGTGCCACCATTTTAGCAAGAGTCCATTAACGAAAGAAGTTGCGTGGGAGAAATGGTGGAGAAGGTCCAAATTGTTTTACAGATTTTCTGACACCCAAAATAAGCACAACATTTTTTTTTAGAAATTATATGCACTAAGCATGCATATGTCCAAGATCCACCTGATATCACACTATTTAACTTTATGCAAGATACTGAATCTATTCCACTTGTTAATATTTTTCGGAAAAATTTAATTGCACACACATGTGAAGCATAAAAAAAAATAATCAATCGCACATAACACATTTTTTAACTGGGAAAGCCTGAAGCTGAAAACCCCAACTATA
Source organism: Pinus albicaulis (assembly GCA_034641835.2). Lineage (NCBI taxonomy): Eukaryota > Viridiplantae > Streptophyta > Pinopsida > Pinales > Pinaceae > Pinus > Pinus albicaulis. The sequence goes on along the minus strand of CM076579.1, from coordinate 1,595,300,906 downwards.
TATTATGTAACATGGAGATCATATGACAATATCATACAAGCATACAAAGCTTATCACAAGCTCTCAGTACAGTACAATCGTCATACACTAATCAGAACCAATCTTGCAAATCCATGCACCGATCTCTGCCTCCTACTAGCCTACCTCCACTGCGCAATCCCTGCTGAAGAATAGCTCTGAATGAATTAGAATTACTCTTGGATTGACTGCGCAATCCTCATTGGCATCTCCATTTTGTGTTTGATGCAATCAATGCATCACTATAGTCACAACAGATAGTCTATCTTGCCCTTTCACCTATCTCTCCACTGGTCTCCACTGAAACTGCCATGCACTGTAGTTAACTGTTGTATTGTTAAGTTGATTAATGAGTTATTATTTGTGAATTAATTAACTAATTAATTCACTCCACTCTCACTAGTGTATCAATCAGTTAGTCTAGATACTAGCTCAACTGAGTCTAACTGAGTTAAACTGAATACAACTCCATAACTACTTCTTCCAACTGTGTCATAACTTTGCCACTTGAGTTCTAACTGATTCCTCCATGCATTAGCTCTAGTAAAGCCTTAGGAATAGCGTAATTCCTTCTGTCAGCTGATGTGCCACATCTGTGCACTGAATTGAAGTGCTCCAAGAGAATAAGTTGTTGTTTAGAGTTTGATTATTATTAAGAGCTAATAATATTCGACATGCATCTATTTTTAGATTGACGATCTATAAATAGACTTCGCCCAATATTCTAAAAATATAATTTCATCTCTTTTTCCAACTTGATCAACCATCAATAGCATCCTGCAACTTCTGAAATATGATCATCATGGCTAAAAATAGACTTGCACCAAAAATAGCCTGCGGGCCCACTTAGTGAAGGCGACTCTTTTCATTAAGCTCATCATCTTGTTGAATCTCAACACTCCCTCTCAACAAGATAGGGATTATCCTTCACCCCGATCCTGCCTCTATGGTATTAGAATTTGCTCTTGGTGAGCGCCTTCGTCAGAATATCTACATCCTAATCCTTCGTAGGAATGTACTAAAGCAATATGATCTTCCGCTGCACACAATCTATGATATGATGATACTGGATATCAATATGTTTAGATCTATCATCAAACACAGGATTAATTGAGAGTTTAATGCAACTCTGATTATCATAATGTATCACTGTGGGATCTAAATGTGAATCGAACAAACCAACCAAAATCTTCCTCATCCAAATAGCCTCACATGCACCTAAACTTGCTGCCATGTATTATGCTTCCGCTGAACTGAGTGCCACAGATCTTTGTTTCTTGTTGTACCAAGAAACTATCGTAGATACAATATTGAAAATTCCTCCTGATGTGCTCTTTCTGTCTATTGGGCTTCCTGCCTAATCTGCATCCGTGAAGCCATGCAACTTCACCTCATCCGTCTGTCTGTAACATAAACCATACTCAGATGTGCCCCTGAGATATCTCAAGACATGCTTGCCTGCCTTCCAAAAGAGCTTGGTAGGCTTAACCATCGCTTGGGAAAGCTGGTTCACCGCATAGCATATGTCCGGTCTTGTATTGACTAAATAAATGAGCGAACCCACCAACTGTCGATAAATAGTGGCATCCACTACCTCTGTCGATGTAGAATTCTCTTTCTTCCAATTTCCTGGAAGAGGAGTGTTGATAGGCTTGTAGCCTTGCATGCGAAACTTCTCCAGTATCTCCCAGGCATACTTTCCTTGAGACACAAACAGTTCACCTTCCCGCTACCATATTTCCAATCCAAGGAAATAATGAAGGAGGCCCAAATCCTTCATCTCAAACTCCTTTTCAAGATCTGCCTTGCATGAGTGTATCAACTGCTCATCACCTATTAGTATTAAATCATCAACATAAAGTACAATGATTAAAAGCATATCCTCCACCACAACCTGGTATAGGTTTGCATCTTCCTCACTCTTGGTGAAGCCAAGTCCAGTGAAATAGCTGTCGATCCGAGTGTACCAAGCACGGGGTGCTTGTTTCAGCCCATACAGTGTTCTTTTGAGCCTGCACACATGCGACTCACTACTGAAGATATCAAATCCTTCAGGCTGCTCAATGTACACTTCTTCCTCAATGATCCCATTAAGAAATGTAGTCTTCACATCCATCTGATGAATGTGCCAACCCATCTGCGCTGAGAGAGAAAGGATGGTCTGTATGGAAGAATACCGTGCGACAGGTGAAAAGGTTTCTTCATAGTCAATCCCCTCAATCTGTGAGAAGCCCCGGGCTACAAATCTTGCCTTATACTTCTCGATGCTCCCATCAGTAGCTTGCTTTACCTTCTAGATCCATCTTGATCCTGTAACTGATTTTCCCACCGGCCTTGGAACAATCTCCCAAGCACTGTTTCTAACAATGGAGTCATACTCCTCCACCATGGAATATACCCATGTGGGATCCTGCACTGCTTCTTCGAAAGAAGATGGCTCTGTCACGATACACTTGCTCATAAGAGCCATGTATCCAGTATATCGATCAGGTGATTGTCTTTGTTTGTGCTGTGATGTAGGGACTCCTACATTCTGTGCCGCATCAAGCTTCAGTCTCTTAGCTTCTGTGGTACGCTTTCTACCTTGTCTGATGTTTGGTTCTGCATGAGTGGACTCTTCCACTCCATGAATCTCCTCCTGTGGCTGATCCACATCCAGAGGCTCATCTTTGGGAACAAGAAGTTCCTTCACTACATGCAAGTCTAGCTCCCTCTCAAGCATAGCTTGTGCAACACCCACGATCATAAGGTTCTTCCTCTCCATGACCCCATTCTTCTGTGGGTTATGAGGCACTATGAGTTCTCTTCAAATTCCTTCTTTTCTACAGAATTCTTTGAATTCTCCTGAGATGTATTCACCACCATTATCACTCCACTTGCTTCCCCGACTCCTTCTCCACCAATGCCTTGAACTCACAGAAGTTTGAGAATGTTTCACTCTTCTTCTGCATGAAGAAGATCCAACATCTACAAGAATATTCATAACAAAATATCACATAATACCTGTGTTTTGTTTTTGAAGCAACTGAGAATGGTCCACACACGTCTGTGTGAATTCTCTCCAGGATCACCGAAGCACGGTTCTCCTTCTCATGAAAGGTGGTCTTGAAAAAATTACCATGGTACATCCCTTGCAATGATCTGACTGTGCAAGATTACCCTTGGGAATTCTAGTATAAATTTGCTGCAAAATCTTCAAAGCGCCATGGTGCAGATGGCCCAATCTCCTATGCCATAATTCGCCCTCATCCCAGCTCACCACTTCTTCTGCTTTGCCCACCATTGCAGCGCAGCCATATACCTCCAGCTTGTAGAGATTCTTAATTCAAACCCCTATGTCCTTGGTTTGACCCATTGTTTTATGTCGAAGGAAGGCTTTTTCCTCACTGAAAACAACATCATAACCTATGTCTTCTAACATTGCGACTGAGACCAAGTTCTTCTTCAGACCTGGAACATGCATGAAATTCTTCAACAAGAATGGATTACCAGACTCCCTCTCAAAGGTAATGGTCCCAATGCCAGTCACACTATACTGACCATCGTCACCCATCTCTATATGCATTTGGAGGTCCTTCTCCTCTAAGTCACTAAACAACTCTTCGTCTCCCTTCATATGGAAAGACGCACCACTGTCAAGATACCACACCGATCCCATGCAGCTTCAAACCAAGCATGCGATCAAGGAAAAATCCAACTCAAATTGCGAGGCTAAGGCCTCTCCAGCTATGGATCTAGCAACCTGCTTATTCTTCTTCTTCTGTGGACAGATAGTGGCGAAGTGTCCATGTCCGTGACAGTGAAAACACTTCACTTTGGACAAATCCTGCTTCTTGCCTTTAGCATCGGATTTTGAAAGATTTTTCTTCCCCTTCCCTTTCCTTGCTTTGGTATCCAAAGCGAAATTCTCTTCATCTTCATTCTTTGATGAAGATCCATCCCTGGTACCCCGCCTTATCTCCTCCTGCACAAGATCCGACCAAAGTCGCTTCCATCCCGACAGTTTCTCCCGTCCATTGACAAAGTCTTCGTAGCTATGCCAACTCTTCGAAAGCCTAAGGACAGCCAAGCTCACCAAGTCTTCCCACACTAACCCCCACACTTCCCAGTTCATCCTTGTAGTGGAAAAACTTCGTGAGGTATTTTGGAATACTGTCGCCCTTCTCCATTTTTATTTTCCTGAGCTTGTCTTTAAGCGCCAACTTCCTCCGGTCACTTTTGCTTTGAAACAAGTCTGTCAAATCCTTCCACATTAAGAATGGAGTGGCTTTCCCATGAAGGCTAGACAAAATATGGTCCTTCACACCTTCCAACAGAATCCTCCTCATCTTTGTAGTCGTCTTTTGCCATGCATCAGGTAATGCAAAATCACTAGATCCTAGCTTAGGAACATCGCTATTGATGAAATCCTTCAGCCCATTATCCTCCAACACCGCCTCCATCTTGTCCTTCCAGGCTATTTAATTCGAGCTCCCATCAAGGGCATACTCCAATCTCAACCCATTGAAAGAAATTTCAATGTATACTTGATTTCTACACCAAGAATCTTCTATAGCAAATTCAAATTGTCCACCAGCACAAACTCACTTCACAATTGCAATCTTCAATCAACAATGCTCTGATACCATGTAGAAATTATATGAACTAAGCATGCATATGTCTAAGATCCACCTGATCTCACACTATTTAACTTTATGCAAGATACTGAATCTATTCCACTTGTTAATATTTTGCGGAAAAATTTAATTGCACACATATGTGAAGCATAAACAAAAATAATCAATCGCACATAACACAGTTTTTAACTGGGAAAGCCTGAAGCTGAAAACCCCAACTATATATTATGTAACATGGAGATCATATGACAATCTCATACAAGCATACAAAGCTTATCACAAGCTCTCAGTATAGTACAATCGTCATACACTAATCAGGACCAATCTTTCAAATCCATGCACCGATCTCTGCCTCCTACTAGCCTGCCTCCACCGTGCAATCCCTGCTGGAGAATAGCTCTGAATGAATTCAAATTACTCTTGGATTAACTACGCAATCCTCATTGGCATCTCCATTGTGTGTTTGATGCAATCAATGCATCAGTATAGTCACAACAGATAGTCTATATTGCCCTTTCACCTATCTCTCCATTGGTCTCCACTGAAACTGCCATGCACTGTAGTTAACTGTTATATTGTTTAGTTGATAAATGAGTTATTATTTATGAATTAATTAACTAATTAATTCACTCCACTCTCACTAGTGTATCAATCAGTTAGACTAGATACAACTAGCTCAACTGAGTCTAACTGAGTTAAATTGAATACAACTCCATAACTACTTCTTCCAACTGTGTCATAACTCTGCCACTTGAGTTCTAACTAAGTCCTCCATGCATTAGCTCCATTAAACCCTTAGGAATAGCGTAATTCCTTCTGTCAGCTGATGTGCCACATTTGTGCACTAAACTGAAGTGCTCCAAGAGAATAATTTGTTGTTTAGAATCTGATTATTATTAAGAGCTAATAATAATCGACATGCATCTATTTTTAGATTGACGATCTATAAATAGACTTCACCCAATATTATAAAAATAGAAATTCATCTATTTTTCCAACTTGATCAACCATCCACAAATAGCATCCTGCAACTTCTGAAATATGATCATCATGTCTAAAAATAGACTTGCGCCAAAAATAGCCTGCGGGCCCACTTAGTGAAGGCAACTCTTTTCACTAAACTCATCATCTTGTTGAATCTCAACATTTTTGTCACAGAAAAACAAAGGTTTTCTATGATTTTTAGGTTGGCGAGGTTCCTGTTGGTCATATTGGGGTGGATCCCAACCCCAATGTGATGCCGAAGAAAACCATGTACTATTTATTGCTATTTACCAGAGAGAAAGGTTCCAGTCACTTCTGCTCACCCCAATGTTGGGTATGTGTTATATTATTTCCATGACTAAGCATGCACAGGGGAGTAAGAGGGGGGGCGGTAGCCCCCCATGTTAGGGTCAGGGGCAGCGCCTCGGCGAAAATTTTTTGGTCCTTAATTTCTGGTGGGTAGTCCGCGCCCATGGTTTTGTGCATGGTTTTGCACATGGTTTTGGGGTACGATGGTTTTCGGCCCCTGGTATTTTTGTAGATCCGGTCAAGGGAACTACGGTTATGTTCTAATCTAGGGTTAATGGATTAGGGTTAATGTATGCTTCGGCATGTATATATATATGTGTTGTAACACTAAAAGGAATATAATAATGAAAAATCAAGCTGGTCGTCCCGATTTGGGATCTAGGGGAAAATCTCTGTGTTTATATATTTTATGTTTTATGCTCTTGCTATTGTTTATTTTCTATTATAAGATTCGTGTGTAGATAATTTATGTTCAAGGTTAAAACCTACATTTGGTATCAGAGTTGTTTTGGCTTCAAGGGGACACCTTTGCTGCTAAGGGTTTTTTTCTCGGGCCTGAGGTAGACCCTATTCAGTGGGAGATCTACGGGATCGATTCTTGTGGTGAAAGAATATGGTGAGCAATGGGAAGATAGAGATCGAGAAATTTAATGGTTAGAGTTTTGAGTTCTGGAAGCTCAAGATGGAGGATCTGTTGGTGGATAAAGATAAGTGGATTGTGGTAGATCCAAGTACTAAACCAACGGCAATGTCAGATGAAGACTGGAAGAAACTAGATCGGAAGGCTAAGAGCACAATACGGTTGTGTGTCTCAGATTCAGTATTGTTGAATGTATTTGGAGAAGCTACGACAAAGAATTTGTGGGAAAAACTTGGGACTTTATACCAATCTAAGTCTCTCGTGAATAAGTTGTTCGTGTGGAAAAAGCTATATAACCCGAGGATGAAGAATGGAGACTCAGTGACAGAGCATCTAAACGCATTCAATACTATGGTAAGTCAGTTGTCATCTGTTGATATTAAAATCTCAGATGAAGATAGTGCATCAGTTTGTTGTGTTCTCTACCAGACTCATGGGACAGTCTAGTTATTGCAATAGGTAGCAATACAACTACTTTTAATTTTGATGACAACACCCCATCTCGGCCATGTTGTGGGAGAAATGAGAAGACGGAGAAATATGGAGGGCGAATGGGGTCTTGTATACGTATGAGGAAGGTCCCCAACGAAAACAAGAATAAGGTTTGATGGGAGATCAAAGCTAGAGGGAGATCTAAATCTCACAGAAAGTTTGTAAAAAGGTATCTTTGAAATGTGGAAAGGAAGGCCACTACCAAAAAGACTGCAGATCTAAAGCTCCTGAGAAAGGAAAAGGATCTGATGATGCTCCTTCTACAGAGGCAAAAACCACCTCGGATGAAGGTGGGGATGTGTATTTGGCTTCTTCTTCAAATACACATGTAGATCATGAGTCATGGTTGATTGACTCAGGTGCATCCTTTTACTTCACTCCCCATAAGGAGTGGTTCTGCGAGTATGAGAAATATGATGGTGGTGATGTCTTCCTAGGGGATGATAGGAAGGCCAAAATCATTGGACGTGGAAATGTCAAGTTGAAGCTGCAAGGTGGAAGGATTAGAACACTTCCCACTATTACGCACACTCCTGCATTGGCTAGAAAAATGATTTATGTAAGCAAGATGGATGATGCAGGTGTAAAAACAGTGTTTGAGAAAGATGCCTGCAAGATGGTTCAGGGAGCACTGGTATTAATGTGGGGAGTTCGGACTGGAACTTTGTACAAGTTACAAGGTAGCACTGTTATTGATGGGTGTAACAGTTCTATGGTTCTTGAAAGTGGAGCGGAAAGCCTAGCTGTCTCTAGATAAAAGGCCATGCTATGGCATCAAAGGCTTGGACATATTGGAGAGAAGGGCTTTCGGATACTGCATAGAAATGGTATGGTAGAAGCTATGTCTAATTTCTCTATGGATTTCAATTTCTGTGAACATTTTGTATATGGGAAGCAGAATTGAGTGAGTTTTCCTTCTGGTGCTAAGAGGGCGAACAAGATATTAGAGCTTGTGCACAGTGATGTGTTTGGACCTGTGTCAATTCCATCACTGGGAAATTCTGTGTACTATGTTTCATTCATAGATGACTTCTCAAGGAATACATGGATATATTTCTTGAGGAAGAAATATGAAGTCTTTGACAAATTTAAAAAATTTAAGGCTCTGGTGGAAAACCAGACAGAGAAGAAGATAAAGGTGTTGAGGACAGATAATGGTGGGGAGTTCTGCAAGAAGGAATTTGAAGAGTTCTGTAAGAAGTGTGGTATAGCATAGCAGGAGACTACTCCATACACACCTCAGAAAAATGGAGTTGCAGAAAGAATGAACAGAACGCTGATGGAAAAGGCAAGAAGCAT